>JAQLOL010000023.1:9862808-9898391 GCA_029783665.1 Naso thynnoides
GTGTGTGTGTGTGTGTGTGTGTGTGTGTGAGAGAGAGAGAGAGAGAGAGAGAGAGAGAGAGAGAGAGAGAGAGAGATTTGTGGCTCCTTCTTAAGCCTGCACGCAATCAAAATAGGAAAACACATTTCTCCAAAATAAACACACATTCACACCAGACAAAAAGTTCACCTCCCAGTCTATTTCAACTAGAGGCAAGGACAAAGCCGGCTGGCACAGGAAAGCCCACACACGAGCAAGCGCACACACACACACACACACACACACACACACACACAATTCACTAGCTGGCCCTTTCTCCTTCCATCACCATCTAAAAACTGCGCACTTGCAAATGCAGCATTTCTCAGGGTCAATAGATCTATTATTATTTAAATCTTGCAGTGGCAGCCTCATTCAAAAAGTCACTCTGACACACACACACGTACACACTCACAAAACAAACATTTGTATGCTTGGACTCTCACCAACCCTTGCACACACACAAACACACACACATAAACTAAGAACTGTTCTTTTGTCATGCTGTGCGACTGATGTTCCCAAGGCTTCAGCTCCCTCAAGGCCAACTCACACAGTCAATCCCCCTGTTCTCCACCGACGCATCACAGCCGCCCCTCTGAAGTGACAAGTCCAGCCACCCCCACCCCTCTCCTGCTTTAATGGGACTTCAAGAGCACAGTGGCACAAAGACTCGCACGTACACATTTCCTCGAAATCTCAAAGCCCCACACCAGCAGATTGCAGAGCTACAGAGATCAAACTGACCTCCCATCACACACTCGCTCCGCCGACCCGCTCATGTTGCCAGTCCTTTACCACCTGCCCTACCCATCACCATAGCAACACCACACGCCCCCCCCCCACACACACACCACCCCAAGTCACTCACTCACCAACTCACTATCCTCTCATTCAGTCATCTCCATCGGTCCTGTTGGCTCACTGGCATTACCCTTTTTTTCTCGTCTACTGTTTAGAGGTGGATGCAAGCATTAAGCTGATTCAGTGGGCACGTATGCGTGTGCATCTGCCTGCACTGTGCTGTGTGTGGTAGCTTTTTTCAAGAAGCAGTTTGCAAAATGGGAGCAAAAATCTTTAAGAGTCCTTCAGAGGATTCCTGGGTTTTTGCAGCAAAATGAGCAGTTTAATGTACTAGAAATAATGGCAATCAAGGTTTGACAACTAATGAATCTGCTCTCAGCCACTCACACCGCTGGTCTCATCACTCTGAAACAGCCGAGCCAATCACAGCGAAGCATGACCACAACAGCTCAACCAATGACAAATCTGCCTCTGCAGGAAATTATGTTATTGTAATGTAAACACACAGAGCAGCAAATCTGCAGCTAGAGGCAGTGATTTTTTTTTTTTAATTTACAAGTAATTAGTGTGATAAATGAAAAAAACTAACAATAAATTGAAAGCGATGTGCAGCAGGTAGTTGGGACTGTGCAGTTTGAGGAGAGGGAAGAAGAAGCAGATAGAGGTGGAAGATGTAAAAAAGGAAGAGAGAAAAAAATACAAGATGGTTCATCAGCAACTAATCATT
Source organism: Naso thynnoides (assembly GCA_029783665.1). Lineage (NCBI taxonomy): Eukaryota > Metazoa > Chordata > Actinopteri > Acanthuriformes > Acanthuridae > Naso > Naso thynnoides. Next base: position 9,864,358 of record JAQLOL010000023.1, read on the forward strand.
CATCCTCAAATTCATGCGTCAGGCGTGTCACATTGTGCATGACCAGGGTCTCTGAACTTCAGACCTTTGCCACCAATGGTACACAATCAGCAAAATTTACAAAAGACGAACATGTGTTGGATGATCAGCAGAAGGATCCAGACCATAATTATTTTAAAATTCTTCAACTAAAATCTACCTCTCAGTTGCTTCCTGCCCTGCTTGTTTTAAGCCTTGTCCACACAGACATGGGTATTTTTCTGTGCGGTTTAGCCTTTCATCCACACACAAACAGCTTATGACTTCACTCTAAACAGAGCTTTTGGAAAACTACTGCCAAGGTGAGGTTATTTAGAAACGCTGCTGGCAGTTTTGTCGAGTGGAGAGGGTAAATAGTTTTGGGCAAGAGACGTCAGATTGTGCATGTTTTTATTCAGGGCTGTCAGTGGTAATGCGTTAATTGCAATCGATTGAAAAGCAGCGCATAATGCGTTTTTGTTTTCTTTAAATTGCATTAATCGCACGCTGCTTTATCCCTTCGACACGCCAACAATATGCTTCTGAAACGCTCATGTTTTCTCCTTGTTATTTGCCTCCTTCCCGAGTTCCAGACGAGAACTGTTGATCTCTTCAGATGAAAAATAGTCACACTATGTCTTATAATGAGACACAGAAATGTTTGTTTCATAATGCCTTTCCAGAATAAAACATGAGCACTGAATCCATGTGGAAAAGTCTGTGAAAAAGCTGTAACTACAGACTGTGACACACAGAGTTTATGGGCCCTGGTATCTAATGTTTCCAGCACAAATGAGCAGAATGTAGTTATAGCTGACCAGTCTGACGCGTGTCAAGCTGCATGTGAGTATTTTGTAGCGACCTGCCTGTAAGGCCACTGCACTCTGGTGTGGCAGTGAGAGGCTGAAGATATCAAGAAGTGTCCTGCTGCCTTCATGTGGCTGCTGGGACTTAATGAACTGAAAAAGAAGGTTTTTGTACAGAATAAAGGAGCGGAGGAAAACAGATTCAGCAAGAATCACCCATTTTATTTTACAGATTAATGCAGACTGCTTTACAGGCATTCCTGCTTTAACCACATACATTGATGATGATTTACAAGTTATCTAATGTTTGAAATAAAATGGACATTTTTAGCATTACTGCCTTATTTCTTATCTAGTTTGCTGTTGTTGAATTGACCACCTCTGGTCTTTTGCGTCACCATGAAAGTAAATCCCATGCCACCCTGCTGCAACTGACCTCTGTCTTTAATCAAACTTAACTTCCCTCTTGCTTTTTGACTCTGAGTCCAAAATCGATCCGTCCAACCTTTCTGTCCTTTCCAGACTGTCAGCACCCCTTGATTCTGCTGATTCTACACACACACAAACACACACACACACACACACACACACACACACAAACACCAAGATGGACACACATATCTCTCTGACTGACACCTCCACTCAGCCCATACTAGCAGGAAATCCTAGAGCAGTGTTTAAACGCTTGGTCAAGCCCTGTCTGAGTGTGGTGCTACAGGCTTGACAGGAATCAACTACACTGGGGCTCTGCAGTCCTAAAGCACACACACACACACACCAACACACATGCATGTACATCCCTACCCTCCACCAGCGCTGGCAGCCCTGATCTAGGCCAAGGAAACAAATCTGCACAAGAGGATTCTCCCCTATCAAACTGCAGTGTAATGATAAAAAAAAACCTCATTAGTTCGAGTGCATCAAAAGGATGACGCGTAGCCACAAGTAAGAAAAAAAAGAAAAGAAAAGAAAGTTACTGGTCTTATAGGATTGTTTATTTGGTATGTTGGATATTTCGCACAAGCATTTTGTAATTGATGTGCAGCAGGGGCAGATCAAGAATCCACTGTTGTGTGCTTACAGTTTGGAGCCGTGACCTGGAATGATCTGTAGTGCTAATTTGGATTTACCCCATCTTCACCATTACCTCAACCTTCCTGTGGACCTCACTGATCCTGCTGCCTGAGGCCAAACTGTGCATGCTGTCTCTCTGTCTCTTTATGTGTGTGTATATCCACGTGGATGCGTGTGTACGCACATGCAAGATGCACATGTACTCTTGTGTGTATTGTACGTGCATGCATATGTCAATCCCCAGGTGTGCTTGTACATGTGCACATTGTGTGTACGTGCATGTGCATGTCAGTTTGAGGAGCACCCAGGGACCACTCAGGAAGAAGCGCCCGGGGCAGGCATGCTCAAGGCCAAGTATTAACCGGAGCAGAGCTCGGTCTGCGCGACTGTCGAGTCCCCATGCTGAGCAGCATCCACCCTCAAGAAGCCCTGATTAACGCTCAGCTAAGTCAGACGCACAGCACAAGGAGCCTAATGATCAAAGCTTTTAACTCTAGCTGAACCTGCCTCAGTCAGATTTATGTTTATGCTTCAAACATGGAGGAGCATCTCAATGTGCTCCCGTCTCTGTGTTTCTTAGCCTTTGTTTATCTCTCTGTCTTGTCTGAGCTCTTTAATTCTCTCAACAGGAAATCCAAATCACATCTTGAAAAAATAAATCCTGACTTTTAGCAGCTCATAGTGTTCCTTTATAGATCCATAGAATTTGCAGGTAGAACCAGAGTTCACTAATATCTGTTTTTCTATTTTTTGTAGTTTCATCTGATTCATGCTGTTTATATAAAAAAACACTGAATTTGTGGTTCCTTGCTCTACCTTTTCCTGACCTTTAACAATGTTATCTGACACGTACTCAGTGATGAGTCTGTTCACACGAGAGAGCTCTGTTGGCCTTTAGCTCTCTCCAGTACCTGTGTTTCACCCAATCACAGCTCACCCTCTCTGTTTCAACAACTGCCCCCCTCTGCAACACACCCAGGAAGACGAACAAAGGCCTGTGACATATTAATGAGTTATCCCTGTCGACAGAAAGAGAGGAGGAAAGATGGAGTGTAGAGGAAGACGAGGACAGAGAGAGGAAGTGTGGTAGGGAGGAAGGGTGAAGCAGCTCTGCCTCTTTGTAAAGGCAAATGTGCCCCAGTCCCTATTGTCTTCCAGGCTGACAGGCAGCCACGGGGGGCCAAACGATAGGGGGGCTCTGTCATGTCAGGGACTCACTAGTGGCAGGGGAGGTGGGAGAAAAATAGATATACAGAAGCAGAGGCTGAAAGGGTAAGTAACATCCAACGTGAGTGAGAGCGTGTGTCTTTGTGTCGGAGTGAACGTGCTCTGACATTAAGTGATTCACAGAGGAGCGTCGATGACAGTAACGACTGTTCTCACAAAAAAATGGATGGACGCAAGACTATTATTATCACTCTCACCTATGTTGATATATGTTGAATGCATGTGTCCCTGTGAGTGAATCATTCAAATTTCAGGCTGGCCTCACTCACCTCACTGCCCGAGACTGTGCGCTACTCCGTCTACCCATTCTTTCATTCTTCTCAGGGAGTAACAGGAGCTTGAACATCTTTGCATGACTCCTGGCCTCAATGTGAATGCATTTGCAGATATGTGAACAAGAAATAAACTAAATGAAGAAATGAATAGGAGTCAAGGTTCAGCCAGACTAAGAGAGATAGAGAGTGGATGCTGAGAATTTGTTTCCCAAGAGAATCATCACCCTAAGACAAGCCAGAGATTGTAAGATACTCTCAGAGTAGCCTTTGTCACTTTAATGGCCAAACAGTGTACCATCAGTCAGCCCCTGGTCCTATAAAACACTAGAGAGGAGCCCTCCCTTTTTAATTCATCACTTCACTTTTTTGGTTGTTTTGGGGTTTTTTTTATCACCAAAACCATTTTTAGTTCACAACTTTCACACTGCAGATGTTGAGATGTAGCTGGGCATTAAAACTGCGTAAAAATATGCCAGACTTTTACTCACAGTGTGTTTATATAAGCACTTCACATAGACACTGCATTCCTCAAAGAGCCATCAAGACTTTCTAGTAGTGAATAAATCAATAGAAAGCTTCTGACTCTTGGGTGACATTCAAAAACTACTCAGTCTAAACCTTCTTCATCACATCATACCTTGTTATTTTCATCCTCATTTAAGATCCTCGGCTGTGTCATGCGTGGCTGAATTTTCATTCTCAACTACTGGCCCTACACCACAGATTAAAATACTGCGCTTAAATTAATAACATATATTTCCAAAAATATATAATAAAAATATCTAAAAAAAATGCCTTCTGTCTTATTTGCAACAAATATAGAACAATTTCTAAGAGCACATACTATACCTTACTATTATTTATTATTACTCTTATTTTATATGGTGCGAGGAACATTTCTAACCTTTTAATGGCAACTGAGAGAACTGATAAGCTATTGACTTTGTTGTATGAAAAGTCAGGCAACGACGCTGAACATGACACATATCCGAGTGCATAGATGCTTGTGTTCCTTTGTGTTTTGTGTGTTTGTGTGAATATACAAATGAGTGTGGTGTCATCCAGACCCAGAGGGATGGGTTAGATCACCCTGCTGTCCACCTGTTCCTGTAATGTGCAGTGGAAACCAGTGAATCATTGTGGGTAATTAGTTTCCAGTGTTGTCTCCTATCTAGTTCTTGATGGAGCGGGGACAGGGGACTGAGAGGGGAAGGAGTTTGAGTGCCTCTTGCCTCCTAGCTAGCTGTGGCTGTTAAAAATGAGGAAAATTTGGCTGAGAAGGGTGACGGTGAGAAAAAAATTCTCACCCAGACTGAGAGAGACCTTCCAGAATGAATGTTTCAAATATACCTTGCGTGAAATGGAATGGAGAAAAAATATCTAGATAATTACTAGCCAACGACCACGGAGGTTGAGACTAAAAAATGACTTCCTCCAAAGAGAGAAGCCTCTTAAAGCGGCTCTCCACACAGACAGGTGGTGACTTATTAAAGAAAATGTGTTTTGACATCTGAGCACTGTTGTTGTGTTCTCAAAAGGCTTTAACATTTCCACATTTCAAGACTCCATATGTGCACTACTCAAAACTGCTAAAGTTGTGTTATTTTAAATTAAAATTATTTGCACAGTCAGTGTGGACATGGCAGCAAACTTTTAAAGCGATTGTTGACATTTTTGTAATCGTAGGTTGTATTTTGGGGGTTTTACTTACTTAGTTGTTGTTGTTGTACTTAGAGTCTTTGTTAGTTGCAAATCAACTATTTCATGCCAAGAAACCATAAAAGCAAATAGCAAATTGTTGTTTTCACACGTGGATTTTTTTTATAAAGCAAATAAAATTTAATTAGCAAGCTTCAGAGTTGCTGGTAGGTGAACTGTGTTACCTTCGGACCAAGTCAGACAAGCTGCTTGTGCTAACCTAAACTAATCTGCTGCTGGCTGTAATGTAGCCTTGTATATAAAGAATGGTAGCATTCTTCTCATCGAACTTTCCCCCAGGAATGAATGAAAACTGTACACCACACAATGTTGAACTATTCCTTTAAAAAGGTGCTTGTCTTTTCCTGATATTTACCTTGATATTTTTTTTATTTCTTTTTTTTATTTAAAAGCTACTTTGATCACTGGAGAAATCTTCCAAAACCAAGCATTTTCTTCTTAAAGGTGCCATATGCTGCGAGTGTCTGTTTCAGAGCAGCGCAAAGACCAAACGCAGTTAATGGGTTTCTTGCCCTACAACTGCCCCATATTGTACAATGCAGACTCTCTCCATGTCAGCTTGTCAGGGAGAACTCTAAGGGCCTGCCTCCACCTGACTCCCCAACACACACAGCACACACACAGCACACACATATTCACTAGCCCCTGGCCTCTCACCCCTTCCTACTCTTTCAGCAGCCCCTGACATAGATTGCCACGTTGACATCGGTCAGCCCCGTTGGCATGGTGACCCTCCCATCACCTAATCAGGTCACCTTGGCTCGCCCCAGCACCCTACTGGGAATGTTGTGTGTGCGCCCGCGTGTGTGTGCGTGTGTGTATGTGTGTGCGTGTGTGTGTGTGTGTGTGTGTGTGACCATGCTGATCTGGCACTTCTCCAAACCTGCTGGCACTGTGCCACCGCCCTCCCACTACTTGACAGTCTGCCTGTCTTCTATCTGCATTCCTTTCCTGTTACTCTACTCATCATCTTTTGTCTGTTTAATTACATTCTGAATTGGCGACTCAAAGCTCTACAGAGGAGAAAGTATACGTAAATATCATAGAGCACAATGCATGCAAACATGTGAGTGTGTGTGTGCCAGGAGAATGCGCTGTGTTTGCATGTGGATTGGTTCTCCGTAAGGTTACATAACAATACAAAGGCCAGCCATCTGCTTCACCCCAGCCCATGGGTTAGCAGTGAGGCCTAATCCACTATATTGTTTGTGTGTTTATGTGCACGTGGGTGCGCGTGTGGGTGTGCGCACACGTGGATGTGCGCCTAATCTGCCTGCGTTTTCAAAGCACTCGAGTGGGCAAGTTGGTAATCTCACAGAGGCCGGGTTGGAATGACATTTAATCCTTGTAGATAAACTCCCTCTTTTCTCTCATGGGCTATCTATCCATCTATTCTGTCTTTTCCTCTGCACTCACTCTCCTCTGTTTCCACATATTTCTTTATACTTACAATGCAAAAGTAAAATCATAGTCATATTTCCCACTCACACTGCACAGAGCTCCTCGCCAATATTAGAAAAACTTACCTAGATCAAGGGTTCCCAAACGTTTTAGCCCACGACCCCCAAAATAACAGTGCCAGAGACTGGCAGACAGAGCATCAACCCCAGAGGTGGCCTGTAACGCTATGCACAGCCACAAACAGGCACTATATAAGGCCTATGCAAACACGGGCATCAGTACAACACAAAAGAACATTAGAATAAGAAAGAACATAACCAGAATTTATACTGTAAGAGGTTAAATAAGCAATATTAAATTGCACTGGCTTTCATTCAGGCTGGTCTTCACCAACATCACTATGGACACGTTATAGTGCTGGAAGATGAGTCAGCAGACAAAATTAATCCAACAAATTTAACAAAGGCTAATCTATTAATTTTCAGGCAAAAACATTAAACATTTGTTGGTTTTGGCTTGTCATATGTGAGAATTGGCCAATTTTCTCTGCTCCCATTATTTTGAATGGAATGTCTCTTGGCTTTTGGACAGTTGGCAGCAGGTGGTTTCAGGCTGTTGGTCAGACAAAACAAGCAATATGCAGGTAGCACCTTGGACACTGGGGAACTGCGATTGCCGTTTTGTACCAGAACCAAACCTTTTATGACAAAATCGACAAAATATCTGACAGATTCTAAACTGTTTGTGAGAATAACTGTTAGTTGCAGCCCCAGACTCTGATCGCTACATTTCTGTGAAATCTGCACTGCTCTCTCATTGGTCTCTGATGACATGATGATAATGTTCCCTTCAATTAGAGGTATTCCCCCAGAGTCATGTGCCATGGGGTTTCAAAGGCCCAGTGAAATTTACGGTGGATGAGTAAATGAGGAGCATCATCAAAGCAGGGAGCAACAGGCTCACCTGTGTCTCTTCTAGAGGTCTTTCTGCCTTTACGTCTCTGTCTTGTTCTGATCACTGCCACTGGGTAGAAATGAATAACGCTGTAGCTATTATTGGAATAAAATATAAAATGTAGGGTGGGAAGAACAAGAGCAAGAACATCTAGAAAGAGGCCAAAGAAGGAGCGCTGAAAGTGTTTTGAGCAGGGGGATTTTTCGCAAGCGTCTATGCAATTATCAGTGGAGTCATCTGCCCATACAGATATTCAGTATGTTAGTTACCATGGTGACCATATGTGACTATGATGATATCCACCAATGAGGACAACCAGGTACTAAAGCAAACAGGTGTAACAATGCACACACAGGGTATATAAATAACTGGAACTCCCACACACTCTCGCAGCATGTGCTTCAAATCAAAAGCAGCATCTTTATATCGAGCTCTCACAGAGGTTTTCCACGTTGACGTCCCCTGAGACTCACGGATCCTCTCATTGGGGATATAACCTGAAGGCAGAGAGGGAAGAGCTGCAAATTATTTATTTTATGTCTTACTAACTGTAGTTATGAAAATGTATTATACTTAATTTGTCTAAGTCAACCATGTACAGTTTCTGGATGGAAAGAATCTGGGATATCTGAGATGGAGCTGATAGCCTACTCTTGAGAATATAAAAGAACAGATTAGATGAGAGATGGAGTCCTATAGTATATTGAGCTTGTTAATGCTGTATTAAACCCAAGTCAAATATCCCCTTGAAAATATGTATGTGGATCATTTATTTTGTTTTGTTTTTTCAAGAATTTAGTAGTTTGATATCTTTTATTTATTATTATTTATTAATTTATTTATTCTGCAACACTGTACTTGTAGCATCCATCTAAAAAGCATTGTGAACATAATTATAATGTGTTATAATGCGCCTACAGTGCTGTATAATTATAATTATAATCAGGGTTAGGGTTACTCTAGCCCTAACCCTAACCAGTAACCATATATAATACATTGCAAGTGTGTTCATAATGTATTATAATGTGTTATGTTCATAATGTGTTGCAACGCATTACAGAGACACGCTTCATAGAAAAGTTACCATTTATTCTCATTATATCTTTGTTTTTATCTTTATTTTATTTCATTATCTACTATGTATCTATAGTGTTTGTGCATAAATATATATATGTGTGTGTGTGTGCCTGTGTGCATATGTGCGTGTGTGTGTGGGTGTGTGTGGGTGGCTGGGGTTAGCAAAGGGTGACTGAATACAAGCACTGGGGGATTCTGATTTCAGCATCAGTGTCTTGATTGGAGCCACTCGCTGTGAGATGCTGACATGCTGTCTGAACTCACCGGGTGTGCCAACACATGTGGCATGCTCGCATATGCTCTGTGTGTGTATTTGTATGTACGCGTGTAAGTGTGGGTCTGTGTTCGGCATCAGTAAAGGGGTGTTGAGACAGACGATTTCTCCAGAGCACAAGTGTACATTCTTTACTGACTAACCCATGAGCAAAGCTAGAGGCAGCATTTGTGCATTATATTCACAGACCAGTCAAGGCAGCACAAACTCAAACACACACACCCACACATAGTGACAACATGATAAGCATGCACAGCCCACCAGCAAAGCCATCTGTGTGGGCAACACCAGGTGTGACATTTCTGGCAGCAAGACAGGTTTTACATGATGAGCATTGGTGCATACACAACAACTCTCACAAACACACATACACACACACACACATACATATATATAGACCTCCTCTCACTCTGTACATTACAGCCTATACAAAAAGACCCTGGGTCACTTATAAAAGCCTAATATTGCCTGGGAGAGAAAAGAAAGCATTAACAGGAAGCCGGCAAGTAGGTAGGCAGGTGGTGTTTGCACTTACTGATCAAACAACATTATGTGCATCCAGGCCTTTCCATTTCAGTATAGGTGAGGCAGCAGATTACAGAAATTCAAAAGGGATTGTTGAAGATAACAATGCTGATGAAAATGAAAAAAAAAGCATTTACAGCTTTATGGATTCTGGGCAAAGAGTAAAAGTCAAAGGCAGAGGAGAGAGGAGTGAAATAATCAATCAGTTTGTTCGAAAAACCAAAAATAATCAAGATTCAAAGTCAGATTGGAGGAAAAACAAGGACACAGGGATAAAGGTTTTTAGAAAAAAAAGGGGGTTTGAATGAAGGATGAAGATACTGTGGGCCAGAAGCAATGGGAGGAAGGGGTCATCCTTGTACTCCATTTCATTAACTTTACAGCGATAAGTGAGGATATTGTAGAGAGGGAGACATGTTCACTGGTGATCCCATTAGGCTGAGAAAGGGTAATTCGGAGAGGAGGAGGAAGAGAGAAATAGCAGGGTGCACTAAAAGGCATGGGGAGTCGCGAGAGAGGCTGAAAACAGAGGGAAAGAGCTGGATGGGCAGAAAAAAAAGGAAGAGAGGATGAAAATTACAGAGGGGTGAGGTGGAGAGGGGATGACGAAGAAGCTGATGGAAAAAGGGAAGCGAGCAGAGCGGGAAAAAGCGGCTTTGAAAAAGAATGATGTCGGCAACAGCCACTGAACAGACCCCAGCTCTTAGTTGGGTATCGCCCCTGCACTGGGAAAGATGTGGATTTAACTCATATGTGATATATGACTCCGGGCTTGGGGATTTTGGGGGACCCCTATTTAAGCAAGGCCATTCATTTTAATATGATGGGGATCATTTGCAATTGTTGATTGGAAATATATGAGCAGTCAGGCAATTTAAAAGCTATTACAAGCCTAAATGAAATAATATCTCGTAGGCTAATGTGGCTTGGCTTAACTTGTTTTAACTAACTGGCTGAACCCAAACCATTATTTGTGTTATTATAATTGGGCTAATCACTCATCCAAATGATTAATATCTGAAGAATTGTGAAAGGTAAATACTGCCTTTATCAAATGAGGCAAACACAAGATTCTCCCTTCCTGTCTGCAAGTCTGCAAGATTCACGTGCCACTAGAGACTATTTTTGAGGCTTAGGGTTATAAAATCTAATAACAGCTTTGCAAGATTACATAGACTTACATATTATCAGAGAAAATATAACAGTAAACATGGCTGTTTCAAATAATTCGGTGAATAGCCAATAGAGGCTCTAAGGAATGGTTAGTGTAAATTTGCAATGCAAGGTGCTGCACAGCTAAATGAGGCAATTACCACTTTTGCTAACAGCCACATATTTGATAGTTTAAATAATTCACTATATACCTGTGAAATCTAACACTCCTTCTACGGAGACAATATGGTACCGTGTGAAAGAAATAAAAATGAGAGAAATTAAGAAATTAAAGCACTCATGCAGCCACAATGTTATCAGATCAAGCCGTTTACGTGGAAATAGAATCCAGGTGGGGAAAAGAAAGAGAGCTCCTACTATGTAGTGCCCGACACCCACCCTTCTACTTCCCGTCCATGGGGCCTTAATTCTGGAAAAAAAATGAATGCAGTTCTGTGGCAAGAATGAAAATTACTTTCTGGTCCAGTTTGGCTTGGCCATGAATCCTACACATGATGGATGGCAATTTAATAGATAATTTTTTTGTGTCAAGAAAATCAGATTTTGTCATCAAACAGTAAAGTGAAACAATGTTTTTTTGTGAGACTGCTTAGGGAACTACGTCTCTCGCCAACACTAACATGGCTGTAATGTTAGCACAGTTTTCATCATTCCTTCAGAGCAAAGGAAAATGTATTAAAAGAAGTAAAAATCATAACGAACTGCAGCTAAACAAACAGAGTTAGTCGGTTCTGTAAGAATTTATTGTTAAAACGTAATATGCGCACAGATTTGGTGTATAGTCTTTCTAAGTACATATTTTCAAAGTCTAAAATACTTCGGCAGTTGTTTGACTTGCAAAATTATCTTTTAAATTGACAAACATCATTTTTGAGATTGGTGATACAATTTAAAGGGGATCAAAAATAATTTGTCTCCTTCCATTTACTTCTGTTCATACTTTTTCCAAATTGGGTCCACTGGAGGGGCGGGACTTAGCCACTCTGTAGGCCCAGTTATTACAGCATCCAATTCACATAACCACAGGTTCACTCTGGGAAGGTTACTGATCCACTGAGGAGGACAGCATGTTGAGGACGACAAGGTTATGCTCCCTCTAACACTACTTCTTAATCACTGTCATTAGCTCAACAGGCACCTCCACTCTGACCTCTTCACCTCTAGCCCACAGAGATTAATCACATACATAGACTGTGCATAAATAAGCACGCAGATATGTTTACAAAAAAGAATGTGGCATGTCCATATAAGCATGTAATGTACTATTGCTGCACCACGGAAGCCATCACGGAGCATTCTGCAGATGCATTTGGCTCATTCCAGGGTAATTAGAAAACAGCATTGTAGCCAAAGCAGCTTCATCCACTAAATCAGATCCTTGGCACTGAATAATCCAGCCCTAATTACCCAAACATCTGCATATATGTACACGCATTTGTAAGAGGGAGTATGTGATGTTAGTGCATGCACTGCACTGTGAAGTGAGTTAATTTTCGAAGGGCTGCAGAGCACAAATAAGTGCTATGCAATCAAAGGACCAAGCAGCAGACAAGGTGGTGGCCTCTGGGGGTGGACATCTTGACCTCTGCCTCCGCAACTGACAGGAAGTCACGTGATCTCCATAGCAGAAGTTCATCTTCTCTGTGTTGTTATTTATGTGAACATCTCCATCACGCATGTGCAGAGTCCACAAGTTTCGTTTTGTTTTGTTTTTTTTTCCAATTCTTTATTCAAACGTTGAATATACAAACAATATTGCATTTATCAACAGGCTCTCATCTTTCTTTAAATCATAATAAAATAACAAATGTCATCACTAGCATTGTGGCTCACGCTTGCCAGCTCTGGCGCTAGCGTGAGCCTATGTTATAGTTTCAACTTGTGCTGGCTAGCTTGCACCAAGCAAAGATGCTAGCATAACGTTAGCCATTAACACTACTTCAGCTAACGTAACTGGCATTTATATTACTCATTAACAGTTTACATCCAATTTACAACAAACAATGCCTTTGCTGCTAACTCAATTTGTCATGCTAACATAAATATAAAGTTGGGAATAGTAGAAAACGTATCAGTAACATTTAACATTATGAAGAAGACGAACTTCAGCTACGGAGGTCCCGTGACCTTCTATCAGTTGCAGAGGCAGAGGTTAAGATGTCTGCCCCAATGGTCTGCAGACACATACTCTTGGAATGAATGTCCACTGTCCACTCACGCATTAACATACTGACATTTAAGTTAACACAAACGGCTCCTTTTCTATGTTCAAGATAGGCCAACATTGAAAACTCATTCAAACAACATTAAAAACATAAGCTGCCTAGAAGCTGTTTTTAAAATGATATCATTCGTTTGCTTCAGCTATTAAACTGTGAAAAGAGCCAAAAGGGAGATCAGTAATCGCTTTAAGTAGGACTGCTTATTAACTCCAAGATAGAAAGCGGACCCCTCTCCCACTCTCCACCAACCACTCGTAGTCGCTCCGTTAGAAATTGACTGGCATGTGTGTGAGGAGCATATAAAGGCGCGAGTCACGTCAGGTAGAGAGCCTCCGTGTGAACCAGTGCAGGCCTGATGTGGTTCCTGGGACTCACTTAATGAATCACTCCCTAGTCTGGACACACATCCTGGACCCCAGGAGAGGGCCTCTGTGAGCTCTCTGTCATTCTATGCCCTCATACACTGAACCTCTCATACCTGACATAAAAGCTGCTACAGTGGAGCACTTCATTAAAGAGCTTTTCAAAGGGGACAAGGGCAGGAGGGAGGGTCTTTCCCTAAAGTTAAACAAGACAAGGGGGTATATTAACTGCCTCTCCTGGACAAGTGAGAGACTTACAGACATTACAAATCTCAAAGTTCAGCTCTTCTTTCGGTGCACTGCTTTGATTAACCGTCTACAGTATACGGTGACAGATACCGTGTGTGTTTTGAGTGTGCACTTGTGTTTGTGTCCATGGGCAGATCAGCCTATTTATAGTCTGTTTACGGCCAAGAAAATGTGTCTTTTAATTAAAAGGTCTTCTTGATTTAGTGTTGTACTCAAGGAGAGGCAGACAGAGAAAGAAAGAAGGAGAACACAAATGTTATAAAAGGAAAGGAGGCCCAGAGTCAGGCTAACACATATCCAGCCAACAAGCACATCTCTCTCAGGCTTAATGAGCCTGATCGAGCTTGCACTCATCGACTGCAATGGTAAATTATGAATTAACAAATCATTATGCCAACTCAAATCATGTCTGTCTGCAGGTGCACGTAAATGTTTTACCGTGTCTGTCTGTCTTTTGTCTGGCTGTGTTTGTCAGTGCTGAGAGAAAGATCAAAAAAATGCTGATAGACACTCAGTCATGTGCAAGAATATAGAGCTGGGTGCTCGCACAAACACACGGCAATCCTCCAGGTAAAGGTTTAAATATTTCATAAAGTCTCATTAAGGTGTGAATGTAAGAGGTTGAAGTACAATGACACTGGTGGAGACAGAGTAATAAATTCAGGTCTCATGCAAGCCTAATCAGCCCAAGTCGTTCAGACACACTCACAAGCTTAAGGGCATTAGAAACATGAGCCAACAACATCAAATGCTTCCTATTTCCCCATCAGTCTGACTTAACTTTTAAAGGCCTTTATTTTTTCTTGTACAAAAAAAAAGAAACGGAAAAAAAAACAACCAAATGTCCTATCAGGAGAAACAGTGTAGTGTTCTACGCCAGTTTACGAAACATGATTAGATTTGATTAGATTTTTGATTAGATATATTTACTATTCCCCTTTTTTAGACCAAGGACTATAAAAAGAAAAGTAATCCAAACTTGAAAACAACAACCACTATATAAATTCCTCTGCGGTGCAACACGCATTATCTCCTGCTTGAGGGCTAATGGTCAAGCATGGTTAAGCCTTTCTACACTGCCAAGGCCCATAACTTCTCCTCCTGTGGAGGAAAAAATAGTTGGCTTGTAAGACTTTGCTTTCATTTTGGTGAAAAAGAAAAGACGGATGTTAACAAGATGATTTGGTTTCTTTTAAATTTGCTTATTAATCTGTTTGAAAAGAGATTTACTGTGCTGCGGCTTAGTTCAAATACTGTACCTGTCTATGAAAATGAGCTGGTTGACTGCATACCAAGACAAAAGGTTTAGTTTTTCTTCTATCATACGCCATTCTGGAGCAGATGCCATGTCTCTGTGGCATCATTCTTTCGATTTATTTTCAGGAAAACTGTCGTAGCATAAGAACACACCACGATATCTATATATTCTGAATATTTTAAAAAAGCATTCGCAATCTTTATGCAATCAGAATATTATAGCAACATTTTGTGTGCAATATCGTTCAAGGATTTTTAAAAAAAACACAAAATGAACCACTGCCATGAATTTTTGCATGTAAACTATTAATTAAAAACTGATATGTTTCACTATTTTCTAGGGCCTGTCCGATACATCGGATTGCCGATATTATCTGCTGATGTCAGCCTATCACAGATATATCAGTATCGGTGTATATGTTCTCGGATAAGTGCCAATATTGAAACTGTTATTTAAGGCTAAAAAAATGTAGGGACTAATGATTTAAAATGTTGTAATCATGTAGTTTGTTCAGCAGAGGGCGGTACATTATTTAATTGGTAATAAGTGAAGTGTTCAATGGTCAGTACACTGATGTTTGGAATAAAGTTTGTTGGATTTCCCTCCTCCATAAGGTACCTTTGTTACACGTATTTGATAACCACTTTCAATATATTAGTTATAGAATATCAGCCGATATATCGGATATTTAAAATTTTCTTATTTCCTTACACTGGTAACAGCATCAGGCCCAAAAATCCCACATTGGTCGGACCCAAATATTTTCTTACACCCCTACTGCAGATATTTATACAGTACGATCTTGAACTTTTCTAAATTAAAAAAAATTCTCATCACTGCCTTAAGCTGCCAAACATACTGAAAGCGCTCTAAAATCTTGGAATACACAATGCCTCAAGACTTTAAAAAACGTAATAAGATAAAACAAGAGAAGCGTGAAAATATGAACACACTTTTTATTTAGATCAATGTCCAATTACTATTGCCATCTTCCCTCTGTGGTTTGGCTTCATGAAGTACAATGATACATTCTGCTCAGATCAGTCTTTACAAGCAATTACCTGCTCTGGGCCATAAAGCCAACACAGGATATGCTTCTTCCATTAGACATACAATGATGGGCTCCTTTCACATCAAATTGGCCCATTTACACACATACTCACAAACGATTATGTGTGTGATTTGCTATTTTTAGATTTGCTATTTTTTTTATGTTTTTTTTTTCTTTCCATCACACTTGGAGAGATGTGAGATAGAGAGGGAGAAAGCAAAGGGGAAAATCTCTTAACAATTTATGCACTACACAAGGCTCATCACTGCTGTGGTACTAAAAAAAACTGCTGCAAATAAAGTCATGGCCACTACAGTGTATGTGCATGCATGAATGTCTAGTGCATGTAATTGTGCATTATTTTACATCCATACTTGCTTTTGACTATGTGTGAATGTGTGAAACTGCATGTGCGTAAATGCAAGGTGTATGTGTCATGCTCGTGTGTCTGCTGATTGATAGATATATACTGCAAAGGAGTATATATAAAGATTTAATTGAATTCTTTCTGCAATTGTGCCGGCCCAGAACACTCTGGCTTATCCGGCCCTGAATTGCTGCCAGTGAGATATAATCATCTTGCATGAAATGAGCCCTACCTAAGGAGAATGGCAGCGTGGGGCCTGAAGGCTGCAGGGAAATACCTCCATTAGGTACAAGGCGAGTAATCAAGGGAGCGTGGGGACGAGGGGGCAAAAAAAGACGAGGATGGCAAGACAGGAAAAGAGGGATTATGGATTCAGAATTAGAAAAGAGGGAGTAGGCTGTGTGTGTCTATAAAGGTAATGACAATAAACAATTCTGGAGATTAAATGTATGGAAAAAGAATGCAGTTCCGCATATTATGCTATTTTGTCACATAAGGGAAATAATGTGAGCATGATATAGCTCAACCGCTGTTCAATTGTTCAATTTTAATTAAAATGTTCTGTGATAAATGTACATGAATTCTTCATTTAACGCCAATTTCATCAGCTATTGATTGAATGAGGTGGTGTGCCAAACTCGACCCATAAATCCAAAACAATGCCTTTAGTGTTGGTTTGAGTGATTTTTCCAAGAGGCACCATGACCACATTTTGTGGAGAGATGCACTCTGCTGAAAGAAAAAAAGAAAAACACAAATAGACATAAAGGCAACAAACCAATGCCGATCAAATAGTGTTTTCCTACAGCCTTACTTTCTAAATAAACCCAGAAGAAGTTGCTGCTGTATTCCGTGTCCAACAAAGCAAACAGGTGGAGAGTGTATTACACAAAGAGAAAAGTAGCTGTCATAATTACCATAACATGAGTCATGCAGTGCCACAGGCAGGCAGGCCTGCATTTGTAGTCAGTTTTTCTACAACCCACGCAGGCTTGTGTATGCAGAGACAATGACACCTACAAATGGACAGTGGCCCGCATTCATGCGCTCATTATACAAACCATAATACATCAAAACAGCACTGAGGACAGCAGCTGACCGACCACAGGAACAACTTTCTCAAGCAGAGCCACACTTATGCGCTCAGCATGTGAAATACCACATGAAAATGTGTCTCAGTGTTGCTATGGCTACTGATTCTTCACATTAAAGCACAGAGACCTCCAGGATAAAAAAATCTTATGCATGTATGAGTCAGTACATCAGCCACATCAATTTTCTATGTGCTGATACAGTCAGCAATACTTTGCAAAGTGCCTGCACTGACAGGTAAACTCTTGTGAGGTCAAGCAGAGGACGGGATTGAAGAGTGGAGGACCAAGGATCCCAAAAGTCCTAAAGGCATGAGGAAGTGTGTGTGTGTATCTGCGTTTGTGTGCTTGAGTCCTCAGGCTCCGCGCTGTGAGCAGTTCTCCTTGCTGTGGCGGCATTTCCTCCAGTGATGACGTCAGAGCTCTGCTGCAGTCAGAGGGAGAGCTGGGATTCCTGGAGAAACTGAAAGTCACTCACTCTCCTGCTGCACAGCACATTCCTGTGCATGTATTTATGTGTCTCTATGTGTGTGTGCGTGTGCATGCCCAGATCTGAATGATAAGACAGGCAATGACCCCGAAAGACGCTTTACTGCTGTGACTCTATTTCTCACTCAGAAACGGTCTCCTTTTGTGAGTGTGGTCCCCGTTCTGTCTCTCATCATGTTCATCCGCGTCCCAGGAGTTACAGCTCTCTGACGCTGTTATGAATCGGGAGAGAGCCCGTAAAACAGGAGCAGTGTAGTGCACTGAAACACCAGCACTCCAACAAGCATACACACATACACACACTGCAGCGTGCAACGCAGCGGCAACATCAACAGCCACCTCAGAGATAAGCAGCTTTTAGAGATGAATTAAAAAATGTCAACAGTTTGGGATAAAGAGATGAAACCTTTGCCTACTTTGTTGCTTTTTCCCTTATTTACTCCATCAACTGTTCCATTAGTCAGGAACGAGTGATAAATAGAGAATGAGATGTACAAAAAGTCAAGACAAAACACCCAGGTGAAGGAGAAAGCAAGATTACAAGACAGAAAAATGAAAGAAAAACAGAGACCAAATGTGCTTTTGACACATGAGTAATGTTTTGCAGTAACAGAGTGCTCACTGGCTTTTAAAAGGCCAAACGGTCATTTGACAGATGAATTATGCTTTCTGTGCAAAGGCCATCATTACAGCTTCTGACCTCACAGCATGCATTTACTGACTTGGATCTTTAGTCTAGAGGGGAAGAGCAAACATGTCATTGTTACACAATATGAGTTTTAGATTGTAGGGCATGTATTTAAAAACATACTAATGACATAAGAATGGACATAAGAGTGCTTTCAGTGAGGTGAAAGTAGTTTAGTGATGCGTAATACATTTGAAATAGAGCATCTAATAGATGTTTACTGAGTTACTCTGAGTAAACAGCAACCTCCTATTAAAAGACATCACAATACGGGGAGAAAGCTGAATGCTTGAATGCCATCAGCCAATAGAAACAGGGCAAAATCCAAATGGGAGAGCGTGCTGGCAGTATTAAAAGATTTATGCCGAAATACTTTCACAAACCAGTGCAGCACTACAAGGCCAGAGATTTGAAGTTAAGTAGCACACGCTGAACCTACAATTCAGGCCAGATGGGAGGAAAACACAAAGACTCACGCTGGACTCGCTGCCTCAAGTGTGACGGCACCCTGTGATCTGATTTCATCCTAATGCATAGTCATGACAGAGGATTTGACCTGGCAGCAGACTCAAAGTACTGACCCATTCTCTGATGAAGTAGCAACACAGGAAAAGCAAACAGAAGAAGCAGTTTGTCTTGGCCAGACCACTGATGCAGAAGCACCTGTGATCCAGGTGGTTTTTCTGTAAACTGGCAACGACAGTCCCCAAACATTATCAGAAAAGCAAACTGACCCTACCCTCCTTCCCCATCTCCGTGAATAACAGACTCCTTGATGTTCCCAGCTGAGATGAAATAAGTCAAGCTGGCTAACACAGTGCTAATTCTCTTTAGTCTGGCCAAGTGTCAGAAGTCTTTCCCACAGAGACCAGCAACGAGTGCAGGTTGTTGGTTTGTGATCAGTCATGCTCATCTAACCTAGTCTCATTGAGGGCTGTCTGCTTCATTTTACATGCCAAGCCATATCTCAGGTGTTTCAGGCATGGATGACATTGTGCTTCACAGCCTAACGTGCTGACAACAGAGCGAGTGGCAGTGGAAACTCTGAATGCATCACAATTACCCTGCCCCTGCCATCTGGGATGCACTGCACACAGCAAATGAGCCACATTTTCATTCATGTACTTTTTCTTGAAAACAAGAGGAGTTTCTGGCAGGCCGGCTGAAGCAAAGGCACAGTTTCATGTAATTTAAAAGTCATCTATTCACTGTATTTACACTGGAAATACAATCATACACAGGTAAGTTACTCATTGCAAGCAAACTTATATTTTGTTAATAGCTAGGCAAACTGAAATGGCCAATGTCAAGTCAAGTCAATTCAAGTCACTTTATTAGCTGTCCCTTGAAGGGCAATTTGGTTGCAGCAGACACACACACATTCGACCAATGTGCCAAAATATGTGAATTTATTTAAATCTATGCTTTGATACTAAACCATAAAAAGTAGATTAAGTATACTTGATGTACACAAAAACTGCTTTTCAATATAGTATTTATCCCTTCATGTTGAAAGATAACATTTTTAAAAATTGAGATAAAAAAATTATCAAACATACCCATTAAAGGCTAAATCATGACAATTTACAAATGCAATCAAATACCAAGAAAGATATACAGACATATCTTACAGGAAACCAAAAAATTATTAGAGGAAACTCTTTTTCTTTTATCCTTCAAACTCATGTAAAATTTTGTTGTGACAGAATGAAACAGAAAAAAAAACTAAAAAAACAAACAAAAACATTTAATTAACATCCTGTAAGGCAGAGCTATGACAAGTGTGCTGCAGCAGTTAGAAAACTGTACCAAAGTCAAGGTCACTGGCCCACCCATCTATTTTTTAATGGATAAGGTACAGCAGGGCAGACAGCAATGGGGGGATGAGCACAGAGCTTCCCCCCTGATCTGAGGACAGCCTGCCAAGGCTAGCTGAGCTGACAGCAACTAAAGCCGAGGCTCCCCACATGTGCTAATCTCCCAGATTTAAATGGGAACACAGCACACAGCGCAGAGCACAGAGCAGGGCAAGCCTGTCTGATCCATGACCGTATGTCTGAGCACAAGCAAGCGGCCTGCACAGGCATGTGCAGATATACACACAAAGCTCACAGAGTCACACATTCATTCACATACTTACTTATTTCTACGCCTACGCCCCAAAAATCAACCAAACCACTTATGATTTTACGAAAAGAAAAAGTTTGGTAAACCAAATTTTCAATTAGCTGGAGGAAACGTAGAAGTCCGCTGCTACCTGTAGCTGGCATTAGCTTGTTAGCTCAATCAGCCATAGCTAGCAGTCCTAATATTGTAGCTAACTCTGCCCAGATGTAGTTTGGAGATGTTTACCCTGATACTATGGGAGGTTTGGACTGTAAGGGGGGAGGTTTTCAGGCGTAGAGGCCCAGCAGAAAATGCTAGCAGGGGTTAGAATGAACACCAGGACTGGAGCTAGGCCAGCAGGCAATGACACTGGTCTCGGCAGGTGCCCAATAAACATGGCCGAACTGTGATCAAACACAACCTCCAAGACTGATGGAGGCTGAAGTGATTTGTAACTCTAAACAGGACTTGACTGAGGGGATAATGAAGACAGCGAAATCAGACATAAGGGGGCAAAGTGTGAGACGGCAGAGGAGCAAGTTGATTTTTCAGGGCACGTCATCCAACGTACTGATGACACAGTGAGTATTTGTTTTTGTGAAATTGGAAGTTTGGGTCAACAAGCCTGTGTGATGTTCAGCTGTGTTGGAATAAATTGACAGCATGTTCAGTCTTCTTCCTGGTTGTTCAAACACAGAATCAGTTCAGAATTCAGTTTAGAAAATTCAGAATCATTATCGCTTTTGCTGATGGTGGATACAAGAACAAGTATTTCAAAGGTTCATTATTACATTTTTGTATTTCTCTATGAATTAGCAAATGTTTCACAATGATACTTAAAACAATCTTTCTCAGCACTGGAACTCGAACCATTTTTTTTTACTCCAAAAAAACATTTGAATATTTAAATTAGTATTAGAAACATGCAAAGACTACCTGACCAGTGGCTTGAACAAATAACTATGAGTCAACCAGGAAAATCTTTCGTCGGACACAGTCACACGCTGTTAAGGACAGAAACATGAAGAGCAAAAGTGGAGGATGTTAACTTCGGATTGTAGCCATTTAAAGAGTGAAAAGGAGGGACAAATGAGAGCAAGACAGAGGGAGAGCAGAGAGAGAGAAGGTAAGAGAAGAGAGAGAGCATTCCCTTTCATTCTTTATGAGGGCAGACTGGGAACCAGCAAGAAGCAGGGAAACCATGACAACCAGACAACCAACCTTGGCAACCAACCCAGCGTTCTCACAGTGAGAGCCAGACATGGGGCTTAGAAAGGGTTAATCTGAGCTGAATGCAAAAGGAAAAAGAGAAACAGGTTGATTAAACCTACTGGCGTGTGACGTTTAATATACTGTTGGTCTTAGATGTCCCATGTTGCGAAAGACCAGAAGACGTGGCAGCTGACCAGATGAATAACTTACTACACTAACTGCAACAACACTGCACAAAGACTAAGGCTGGTTCAGGGATGTCTCGAAGCAAATAGCCATGCATATTTTACTGAAGGAACAGTGTGAAGTCATACAAATGTAACATTTTGGAGCAACACTGAAAAGAGAAATGTGTGTTTCTGCTTGGATTCCCTCTGCTGAGCTGAAAAACTGGCACGATGAAATTTGAAATAGCATGAGGCGATAACACATTACATGGGGACCTCAGCAACGGAGAGAAAGAGAGGGACAGAGAGAGTGAAAAAGGTTGTGTTGCTATGAGCATGGATGTGTGTGTGCGCGTGTGTGTGTGTGTGTGTCGTGTGTTTTCTTGGCATAAATGAGGGAAAATGGACCGTAGAACCATGATGTCCTCACCTGATTCTCCACACTATATGACATGGCAGAGGAACACTGATGGTGAATGCGCAGCGTTGGGATGAAACACAAATGGGATGCGATGGGGCCTGTCCAAAAAATACACACATAAATACGCACACTCATTCGTCGCCCACAGAGACTGTTTCGGCAATCCCTCACTTATTCAATGACCTCCCATCTAAAGATTGAGCCCTTTTCTCCTCTGGGGGTCAGCAATAGAGAGATGAAAATCGGGGAGGAGGGGAGAGTAATGAAGAGAATGATCAATACTTGGCCTTAATTAATAACCTCCACTGCAGCGCAAACATTCAAGACCGCTTCATGCCCTCTTCGTTCAAGGTTTTTTTTCTTCTTCGTTCGCTCCTCCTTCTCCCTGCCTTCATCCTTCTCTCTCCTCCCCCCGTTCTACACCTCTTTCCTCATCATTAATCTCTGAAAATCGTTGGCTACATACATTCCTCCCAATCGATGCAATTCCACTGAGGTCTTGTCTGATTTACCACTTGGTTGAATCCCTGTATGAATCTTGACTGGCCAGGGGATGAGGGACAGAGAGGGACGGAGATGGAGTGAGGCGGATGAGAGGAGACGAGCACTAAATGACAGAGACCGTCATCATTATATAACCTCTGCGCAAGTCGCAGATAGTTAAAAGACTGCAGGGTAAGTCCTGGTTCTGTTTACTTAAAGCAACTGTGTTTGCATGCGATGTCCTTAGCAAAGCCAAGAAAATGACCATCACATTGATGCAACAATCCTGCACTCATGCATACACATTGGGAGTATATACTCATGAAACCTCGCATATTTAAAGTTGGTTTGCCAATATTATAGCCAAATATCAGCCTACCTCAGATATATCTGTATCAGCGCATGTGTTCTCCAATATGCACCGATTTTAATGCTGTTTTTTCAAGACTGGACGGAAAAAAATAATAGGACTTGTGATTTAAAATGATGAAATTACATCGTTTATCCAGCAGGGTGGTCCACCATCTCCAGTTTTTCACAAATGCTAAAACATCCCATCCCCTGAACCAAATGGTCAGAGGCCTAAACCCATTCATTGAATTGATCGCTCTTTTTGCAAAACTCCGAGTCTGCACTGTGATGCACTCGTGATTCTAAATGGTGACCACAGGTGGCAGAATTACAGCACAGGTGTAACAGTTTACACGCAACAACTTGTTGCCAATGATGTGACAAAACCAATATATAGTAGGCAAGTTCAGAGTGCATAAGTGAGTTGAAAGTTAATATCAAAGATCGACAGAGGAGGAAGAGTGCGTGTGAGAGGTGGCGTACCAGGAGGAAGAGGGAAAAAAACATCAAGTTCAAGTACAGACGACAGCATGCAGGAGTCTTTTTGTGTTTTGACTGTCGATTTCTCTCCTAAGCGCCTGTCCATGTGTGCAAAAGTTATTGTTCTTTAAATATTTCTTCTGGAAATTCTAACCGCATTTTTACTAATTGTATTATTTATTGAAATTAACTTTACTTACTCACTTAATCACTAACTTACTATTGTCTCAAAAATAACAGACTTTTTCTCTGTGGCAATCCCTGCTGTAATGCCTGCTGAATAGTGTTTTTATTTTGACAGCTGCGTGTATGATGTGAAAATTGTTTGATTCTGAGCACAGATACAACTGTTTTGATGTAATTGATTTTGTCAGGGGAGTCAGAGGTTTTGTGAATGTAGTTTGATTTAGAAAAAAAGGGTGGCAGACTTCAAGAAATGTGTCTTAGCAATTGTAAAAAACTGATTTAATGACTAATAAGTAAAGTGCTTACTGTCAGTGCACTGATGTTCAGAATAATGTTTGTTAAAATGTAAGATGTTCTGCCTCCATTACATAACTTTGTCACAAGTATCTGATAACCACATTCAGCCGATGCTATACATATGGCCAATATATTAGATATTGAAATTTTCTAGCTCCCTAATATCGCTATCAGCATCTGCCCCAAAAATCCCACATTGGTCGGGCCATAACAGCGAAGCGCGGACATTCCCATCATTTCCTTTAAGATCAGTTTAGGGGTTGAGGCAGCAGAGCGTCAAACAGCTCAAGTTTTGCAGGTTGGCCTCCTGCTCCACAGCTACGATCCAGCTTGCTAACACAGGGTGCTACCCAACAGGCACACTCAAACATGGGTCTATCATTGCAGCCTTTCATTTATTTCCCTCACTCACCAATTTTAGGTCAAAGCTGCCAACGTTTTCTGGGTAATCTTGTGAACACAGGGGAGATACACACCTGTGTTTGAGCTCAACACGGGTAACAAGATTATTTCAACGGCACAGAGCAACAGGTCACCGGGAGTTTGAGCACCTGCATCGCTCACAAGCAGCACACGAAGATGCACACCAATGCATTTAGTTTCTGTGGATTTGCCAAGTGGTTTTTCATTGACAGCATCGACTGAGCATTCCCTCCTCACTTGTCATCATCAAGAATATCATGTGCAGTGAAAAAGTATGGATCTCATCCACCAGGACAGGAAATCTTTGGGAGTGCCCATTGATCTGAATCACCCACCCCCATCTCACCGGCTATCAATCAACATCGAATTAACAGTTTTATGTTACTCTGCGATGTACCAGACTCCCTGAGTGCTCTAGTTATATTGTGCATGTGTATGTGCATGACTGAATAAATGAAAAGAAAGACAAATGAGAGATTTTCTTTTACTCTCCCATGTGCAGACACACAAAAACAACGAAACACTGCAACAACGAAACTCGCAGTAAGAGCTATAAACTGGGGAGCCCTTTGCTGACATGGGGACAACAAAAACAGCTGGATGCGGGCTTAAATGCCTTCTAAGCCTGGTGAACCCAGACAAGAACTCTCCTGCCGAAAGTCAGAAACACAGGGAGCTGAACAGAGATAGAGAGAGAGCAAGACACAACATCACAGGCCGCGTTTTGTCAGACGAGCAGTCAATATGAAAGCCCCTGAAGCACAGATGATTTCACTCTCTAAACGTCAATCAAAGAATCAAGGAGCCTACACATCAACCTTCAACTTGGAGTCTGTCAATATCCCAAGTCTCACAAAAAAACAGAGACTTACACTGGATTAACAGGCAGTTTTTTCCAGACAATAGGCTTCTATTCCACTAATCAACAGCCTTCAGGAACAAAGTCAAAGCGAAGCACGGCAGTGTTTTCCGACGCATTAGTGGAACAGAGTGGTGATTCAGCCCGTCTTAAGTCATTGCGTGGCAAAACCACAAATCCACAATCTTCAGCTTTGTCAAACAAAGCGCTGAGATTCTTTTACTCCAAACCGAACTATGAGGGGAGGTCTAAATGTTACCTCAGTTGTCAAGTCGCTGCTGCATGGTGACCTCAGTCAGAAGCTTATGAGGCTAATATAGAAATTTACACACTAAACAAAAACACACCATATAGGGATAACTAAGTGTTTGAGTGAAATCAATGTTGACTGGCCATTTGCTGCGTGTGAAAGTCACAAGATATGGGGAGAATGCTCAGACTAGACCCATACAAACCATCTCAGAGATGCATTGCCCTGGCCAAGTTCTGCAAGTCTAGCACATTAACTCTGTCTTTGGCTTGAAAACGGTATGCTTTTGCGACTTCAGTCCCAGTCAGCAGTCAGCCATGCAGACACTTCATATCTATAGACCCCATCAGGCCCCAATGCAAACCTGACAAAGAGGCAATCATACAGAAATCTGCAGACACCAGAGAGAAAGCAATAAAGCTGAAGGGAAACAAGTGCAGAGAAATATGAGGTCTATCAAAGAATGACAGACAAGTCTGGTACACACTGAGTACAGTCTTCCTAAATCTGTTCTGACTAGACCAGAAATGAAAAAAAAATTATGCATCCTACTGCTTACAAAAGAAGTGGTAAGATACTAAGCAAGAGTGCGCCAGCCCATGCTACCTTTGGGCCACGTGAGTGAGTGAGTGAGAGCTGAGGAGACTTTGACTGCGTAGGGGATTAGATCAGGAAGCCAAACCAGAGGCACTGTGGAGGCCATGTGTGTGTGTGTGTACCTGTGTGTGTATGTGTATGTGTCAGGACAAGACCTAATCACTTAATGAACACGGAACAGCACCACTCCTCTTAACAGGACAGCCGGATCAACCATAGGCCTTCTGCTTTCTCCCCTCTAATAATACCAGCCAACCGCAGCCTGGGAACGCTCGCAGGGGATTTAGCCCACTGGACAGTCCCAGCTGCCACTCATGATCGAACCCAGTCTATTGGGTGCTTACAGTTGCCAAGCCAACCCTTTCCGTGGGGCCTGGGAAAGAGATCTGACAGATTAACGAATGGTTAATGGGCGAATGGGATATTATGCACTGTCATTAATCTAAAATAGGTTTGGCATGGACTAGCTACACAGACGCCAGTAACCAAATGATTTTCCTAACACAGAACAAACAAGCATGTAGTGCTGCGCCCTGTTGTTGCTGCACCTTTGAAACGTAAAAAATGTAATGGGGAAACCCAGGCTCAAGCCTTCAAAATGAATAAACAACATTTAATTAGAAAACTCTTTCCAAGTAAATCTTAAGTAAGTAGTAAGTTTCTCCAAATTAAAACTCATTGAAGGGCAAAGTTGCTTGACACAAGTCATGGTCCACGTTGACCTGCAGCTTCCCGCTCTTCTATCAGAGGCTAGCAACAAAAAGGCTTTCAAATAAATCT
Source organism: Naso thynnoides (assembly GCA_029783665.1). Classification (NCBI taxonomy): domain Eukaryota; kingdom Metazoa; phylum Chordata; class Actinopteri; order Acanthuriformes; family Acanthuridae; genus Naso; species Naso thynnoides. Next base: position 9,891,249 of record JAQLOL010000023.1, read on the forward strand.
CGACACTTACATAAACACATCTTGTGTCGAGGATAATCTGAGACACTGTATCGTAAATGTCTGTAGCAGACCACAGAGCCCATACGTTACTGTCATAAATAGCCATTAGACACTCCTGAGAGCTATCTGACAGTTTGGCTGCAAGTTGGAAACTTCCTCCTGTTAACACAATTGACCTTGTATGAGTACCAGGGGAAGACTGAGACTAGCCATCGTGTTCATACACTGCATTTGTTATAAATCTGTTATAAAAGAGCCAACGGGAACCTAACCTGCAATATTAATTTCCACTGTAAGATCATAATTAAGTCATCACTGATGATCTGCATCTTGCATTGCAAGTACAACAAAGCCAACTATGGATGCAACATGTTTTGGAACTCAGATGTAATAAGGGATTTGTGCACTGTCCTTCAGTCAAAGAGACCCGACACCATGGGAAGGCAAAGAGACAGACTCCCATTAATGAACACTGGGGACTCGCCAGGTGAATGAAGTGACCGGGAGAATATTTCAAGAAAGCATACTGTCTGAGAGAGAACACACAAACATTTACACACACACGGCTGCTCAGCATGACCAGCTGGACCGGGTAGTGGAAGTAACGCCTATTGTAGCCGTTTTAGACAACAGATGGGAGGAAAATCTCTCAGCAGAGAGGAGAAGAGAGGAGGGGAAAAGTCTCTGCCTCTCTCTCTCTTTCTCTTTTGAAGGGTGGTGAGCTGTTCAGAGCATGCTGCATCACTCCTGCCATGTCTGCCTGCACAGGGCTGTGCCTGCCTCTGCTTTCACATGGCTCTGGCGGCTGCATGTTGACCGCAGAGGATTCTCACAGCACAGCCGCCCGTGCTGAAGATCTGGAGACCTGGCTTGACTGCTGCACAGCGCTCCTGCACAAACAAGCCATACCGGCACACATGCATCACCTAACAGTGCATGACATATGAGAATGAAGACCGCTAATTGTGCATGTGCCATGCAACTTTAACAAACTGCAGTGTCATTGCTGTCTATGCTGAAATTAAGCGCGTGCTCATTATTCAGGTAGCCCAGGTGCCTCCTCCTGGGAGACAGATCGCATAGCTCTCATTTCCCAGCTTTGTGAGCAGCTCATGGCGTGATATGTCAAGGTGGGACCCTCTGCTCCATGTCAGAGGAAACCCATGGAGCCTATTGCAGCCAGAGCCTATAGGAGAAACGCCTGCCTCCCTGCCTGCCTGCGGACTAAGAATAGATCAATGTATCAGGCAAATCGGGATTAACGTCGTTGTGCTCCAATCAGAGGACACACACACACACACACACACATACTGGGTAGTCAGGACATAAAAAGTTCATTTTCACTGCCCGTCACACTGTCATCGTCTTTGGCGTTGGAGGGTCTCCACGTTGCTCCGCTCCTGGATACACACACACCCAATCCAACGCAAACGCACAGCCAGCAAATCAATGCAAAGCAACATCACCGAAATCCCCCCTCATCCCACTGTGTGAACAATGATTATGTCAGCTCACCGAAGATATAACAACCCCCCCACACACAAGGCTTGGCAGGTGTTTGCAACAAACTGCTTAGTTATTTATCACCTGCAGACATCCAGCCGGCCGAATTTCAACTGGCTGCGGAGCGCTCCGAAAATAAATTGTGCAATTAAAAGGGGATGCAGCGAGCAAGCTGTCCCAACTAACCTGTCTGTCCTTTCCCAAGCGTCTTCTCCAAACGGTACGGTCCCACGTAATTGGCATGTTGGGCACCGCTGTTGTCTTTACCGGACGATGACATGTCGAATCTGTGAGAAAATTAGACACTTTACAATAAAGCGCAGACAATTAAACACTCCTCGCTGGAGGTCCAAGCCGCTGCTGTCTCTTCTTTTACTCCACAGCCTCTAGTCGTCCTCTTGCTCTCTCTCTCTCTCTGTGTGTGCCGCTTTCTGTCTCTTTTTCCCTCCCTCACTCGCTGTTTGAGGAGGCGAGGTTCGCTCTTTCTCTCCTCTTTTCTCCTATCGCTGCAGACGAGCCGCAAGTGCCTTGATTATCATTGTCGATGGAAGCTGCGCCGCCGCTGTGCGTCTGTGGGAGGTGCTGCGGAGCCGTCGGCGATGACCGACAGCGGCATCAGCCAACCACAGAGCCGGACGCCCTCTACGCTGCCGCCCCGCTTCTTGTTGCTGGAGCATCTTTGCTTTTTTTTCAGAAAAGTTGCAGGTTGTGACAAAAATAGAATTTCAACCACATAAACTCATTTTACTTTAAATAGTGTTCGATTCTAGGCCATAATCTGTAGGAAATGATTTTCCAAGGGGAAAAAAAGAACTTTTCAAAATAGCAAATGATTGTTGTTTGTTGGTTTTCACCTGTTGACATAGGACCAGTGTTATAATGTTACACATAGTTTTTTTAAGATCTGTTCCAAACGCGTTTTAAAGCATAAAATGCTGTGGTTGGTGTGTTTATAGGTTCAGTTTCCTTGTTTAAAAATTCTTTGAATGTTCCTGCACTCCACTTGCTGCTTGGGAAATGCAGAATCTAAGAATCCATATATTTATTTTATAGCCTGTTTTAGAATTTTAATCCCCTGGACACAAGTTTTCTTCACTTAAAAGACAATAGGCTATGCTGGAGGCATTCAGATTAATCTGTCCAGTGAAGGTCAAACATCCAGCAGCAATTAGGAAAACATTTTTTTTTTAGTTTATTTCCCCCAGTTGTTTTTGTGTTTTTGTTCTGTTTGTTTTTGTAGTATGCTTTGCATGTCTCGTGAACCCTCCTGCTCTTGTGTTTGTCTTTGTATGCTTTTTTATGGCACATTTTATGGTGGAACCAAAGGCAAATTTCCACACTGTGGATAATAAAGTTTTCGTATTTGTATTCATACTCCTCTCATCCAGACATCCAAACAGTCACACATAACATATTCCATCTCTTAACCCATGCTTTTACCTGAGTCATAAGTATGCAAGAGGTCTTATGTCGCAAACTGCAGCAAAACCTCAAATCAAGGCAAAATTCCAAATGTGCTGTATACATGTGAAAAAGAACGGTCCTAAAACCTGAATGACACTGGCGTTTTCTACATGTCATGACTGTAACATGTTTCATTCAGAATAATGCCACTTATGATGCATAGAAATTTCTGAATATTGTTGTGTGCTGAAAAATAGTGGGATGTTAGTGTGCATGTAAAGGTAAGGCAGTAACCCCACGCGGGAGTAACACTTCATAGAGTTTAACTTGAAGTAATTGAAACAAAACTTTACTAATGGGCATACATTATTAAAGTAAGTTATGAAATGAAATAATGAAGCCAGTAACGCTAGATTTCCACACAGAGTGTCGGTGCTTACACGTTCCCTAACAAATTTGAAATTAATCAAATGACCAAAAGCAATTAACAGGCAGTGAACATGGGGCTTTTGGGGCCACTGGGTTGCCCTCGTTGTGCAGTTTGAAGTCCAACCTTGGGGACAATAAAGACTAAACTGAACTGCTGAAGCTAAACCAATATTAATCCAAACACCATCTCTCACAAGAATGTTTAGAAAGACTTTATTTGCTGAGGTGCTCCTTTTTATTGCGGCAAATAATTGTCCAACAGTGGAGGAGACTTTCTTGTCTCTGTCCCATCATCTTTCTTTGTGTGTGTGCTTCCACAATGCACTCCTCTCTTGCCGTTCCTTCTCACACACTTACACACATCGCGCAAACACAACCGCGAAGTGACTGTGTGTGTACAGCAGGAGGAGAGTGTGTTGGCCCTCTGATTAATTTCACACCCCACTGGTCTGAGACCTGTGACTGTGGCTCTGGCCTCTGTCTGTTCCTCACACCCAGAGAGAGTACAGGTGTCAGGGGACACATGCAGGAGAAGCACACACAGATATTTATGCACACACACACACCAAAACACACTATGTGACCTCTAAATATTCTTTAACAGAAAACAAGGTTGAGGGGGCTGCAGAAATATTAAGTAGAAGACTTACGTGACCACCACCGCACTGCAGGCTACTTCAAAACCAAAGAAAGATTTTCGATATTACTCATAATACAGATTCTACTGAATTATTCTCATTGCTTTTCAATAAATTATTGGATAGGATATTACATGGTTGTAGTGCATCATATAATTTGCGTTTATCTTCCCTCTGTGCACAAGACAAACACAATATTGCATAAACATTACACAACTGCGCTATTTGGTAAATTTAAATATGCAATTACAAGCAGAGCGATGAAATAAAATTCTGTTTAAGGTGTAAATCTCATGGGTAGAAGAGAAATATTCAAACCCAGAAATGTCTTACTCAATATACAAGCAACATAAGAGAGGAAATGCACTGCAATGCTTCACAAGAACATTTCCTGCCTCCTCACTTTTCATTCGTGAAGTAAAGTTTACCAAGTGAACATGCCCCAGTTTAGTGCCTTTGAGGTCTGTGTTGAGCATGTGTGCCATTTCCCCTGATGCCCTTCATCACACTGGGAGCTGGGTTAGTGTAGGGAGGTGTGACCCGAAGTGTCACCCACGTGACAGGTGGACCGGGCATGTGATGTCAGCGCCAGGTGCCAGGTGGGCATCATCTCAATAATGCATCATGCCCAGCGCTGGCACTGGCAGGCGCACCACTTTGAAGTGTTCCAGGAACATCTGTAGCTTGAGTTTTTAATCACCTAGCCTGTACCTCCCTGATTCCCATCAATCCTTCTCCACTCCTTCACAGCCTACATCCCTCTCCCCCATTTCTGCTGCGAAGAAATTAATGAGTTCTTAGTTTGTGTTTGAGCTTGTGTGATAGAGCGCGCATGTGTTCATGCGTTCGCGTGCGTATTTACATGGGTTAACCCACAGAGCCACAATGCTGCAAATTCAATCAGCAAGACAAACAAATTCAAAAGAGTTCCTTGTCTTCTGGATGTTTGTCAAACATTCAGCAAGGCATAAATTATCACAGTCCTGTTTGATGACTCAAATTTATCAGTGCAAAAGTCCAATTTGAGGGGGTCATCTGGAAAATTTGAGTCAGTTTGGGGCTTTTTGATTTACTACATATCTAACTTAAAGACACTGTAGTAGCTTCATCTACACTGGAAAACCATTTGGTGGATCTTATCATGCCAACATAATTCAAATAACCCATTCTACAGTTATTTTGTATGCTTTTTTGATTTTTTTTTTCTTTGTAAGTTAAGGGGAAGAGAGTCATCCAGCTTTATTTGTTTGGGGGATTTTTTAGGGGGGGATTTGTACAAATTTTTTACATATGGTTTTGATTTTAATTATTTTATTTCATTACTTCAGTCAAATTATTCAATTTATGTGCAGAATCACCATGTGGGATCGCAGGGGTGAGGGCAAAAATGTTTCAAAAATGCAAAAGAATTGAATGTTGAGTCATTATATTTCTTTGCATCTGTTTGACAAATGAAAACTATTAACATAAAAAAGAATATCATCGCGATCGCCTGCAACTTAAGTCTCCCAAATAACTAATCCTGTTGAACAACCCGGTAATGAAGGGAATTGAATATTGAGTAAGACCTCTTTAATAGCATTTATCATCAAGTTCATCTTAAAAAAATCTAGAGAGATGTGATGAAAGATGAGGAAGATGAGGTGCCAGAGAGGAAAAAACACAAAAGGAGAGGTACAGAAGGAGTGATTTACCAAAAAGTTAAACATATTTGATGGGTGGCAAGAGTCCAATAACCTCTGGCTGTAGAGGGAGCCCAGAGTGTAATAGCTCCGCCATACTGCCATATAATGAATAGCTCGGTAACAGAATCTGACCAGTTCAACAAGGGGCTACACATTAAATTACACTGAATGTGCACACAAACACAAAAATTCACAAACTGGTTGTATTGCAATGTATCCACGCAGGAATAACTGCCACACAGGAACAAATGCATGTGAGCTCGCAGCCCTTCAGGGTTGTACAAACTGTTTATTGGCATCTAGCTGTGTGCCGAAAGCTGTTGGCCGTTACTGGATTGGCCAGCACGGTGCGCTTGATTAATTAGCGTGTCATCCACATACAGAGGAGTCTATTAGTGTTCATCTGCAAATATTTAGAACACCGGAGAGAAGAGAAACGAACGAAAGGGCAACAAAAGTGGATTTTGGGCCGAGCAGATTTCAGCCTGACAAATATCAGTCATCACAAACAAATCAAAGGAAGGGGGCGTCAAAATTACAAGAAAGACACAAAAAGAAATGCAGCAAGGGAGAGAAAGGAATAGAATCTGTTCATACTCTGCTCAGGTGATGCTGTTTCTCATAATATCGTCCCGCCGCTGACACAAAAGACTGGGGAGGTTCGAAAAGGGCGCACCCATGGGAAACAATAGGACAGGTTACTTTTTCTATTGTCCCTCAGAGTCTCTGTCAAGCCACATGACAGACAACAAGGCTCTCATTACCATCCCTCACGTGCAGGTTTGTGTGCATGTGACTGCAAGTTTTGTCTGCAAAGCTATTCACAAGGATATAAAGCTGCATTATAAATAGAAAGGGTAACCAAATCCATATGTTTACCAGAGATGTAGCGTTAAGGGTAACACAGCAAGGATGATTTCATTTGCAGAGCAGGTATGTGTCTTGCATTCACATGTATGTGGGATAATTATCCAGATGCCGGAGGACACTTGTGCACGTCTCCAGATCTGAATGAGGACTTAAAAGCGTGGGACACTTGAGCCCTGGCCATTTCTGTATGCAAATGAGTGAGATAAGGCAGACACACATGCACATATACATACACATACACACATATGTTCTGCCATCTGGTATGTTCATGTACCATGATCAGCGGAAGCCTGATGGTCATTTCAAATGTCACATCAGCATGCTGGCTTTACACTGACATGCCCATGAGTGAGGCTGTGAAGGGAATACTCACCAGAGGGAATTTGCCTCTCCCTCAAGCACCCACAGACACAGACAGGCCCACAGCTGCAGCTCCACTGCCCCCTGCTGGTTAAGAAAATGCACAGTCTTTTAAGCCATCCCTGCTCCCCAAACCCCAACCTCCATATCAGTGAAATCCATACGCTCTAATATTGTCTAATTTCAGGATATGCAATCTCCTCTGCAATCATGATAGCACATATTTTTCCCCTGATTTTGTTAGACAAGATCTT
>JAQLOL010000023.1:9898577-9910424 GCA_029783665.1 Naso thynnoides
CTCCGCACTGTCTGTTGCACATTACACCTCTCTCTACTGACATCAAGAAATCACAGCCAGTCATCTGACCCAGTTTACTTCTGTTTCTGCTCCATGTGCTGCAGCCTTTAAACCCCAATCGACTCTCTTAACAGCAAAATGTGCTCTGCAATAAAGGTGGATGTCTCTGTCCTTTTGTGAATCTCAAAACAGAAAACTGGTCCCTGTACCAGTAGAATTACTTCATCAAGCCTAGAAAAATACTTAATTTTGAAAAGGTAATGAAAGTAGAGCTGCAATCATCATTGTTAGCTTTGAAACAATGCAGCAAAAGCATGGTTGTCAGATTGCATCCGCATATGCGTACACTTAGACACCTGAACACATACAAACACACACAGACAAACTCTAATCATTGCTTTTTGCCATTGCGAAGAACATAATTGCAGTATAAGAAGCAAACTAATCATGTAGACAGTTTGGCTGTGGCGTTGGATAATTAGGTTGGCTGTCTGCGCCTCACTAATCACAGGGACATTTAATAGCAGCGTGGGGTGAAGGACTAAAACAACTACATTTAGTTGTAATAAATGCGCCGATCACTCATTCAGCATGCACAATCCCTGTTGTCTCTCCAGCTCATTATCAGGTTGAGTTTAAAGAGAGACAACAGATGTGGAGTAAAATAGTATTCTCAAAAGTGATTGCTCCAGAGTTTCATTATAATATATCAACAGCATCATTTGCTGTACATTTGCATTAAGTTTTTTGCACTAGGCAATAATTGTTACCCACTCCTATGATTCATTTACTCATGTAGCCTTTCTAACAAAAATATATTGATTTATCTTTACATTTTTATTCCCAGTGAATCCCCTAACTGACCTTCCAGTGTTCATACTGTAAACCCAATTTTTGTTGATTCCTGACCTGCCATTTTTAAGAGCAGTGACTATTTGCCAATACCCGTTTGGATATTAAGAGCAGTAGCTTGTGGGGCTGGCAACACAGGTGACCTTTCCCTGTTCTACACTGGCTGAGTACCCTTGAAAATGACTCACACACATACTAATGCAAGCTTTCCTCTCTTGCCAGTTCCAAATTTGCTTCTGGCAATGTCATTCGCTCCAGCTTTTAGAACCTTGCTAGGTGTGCTAGCTACATGATCTCATGGACTTCTTTGATAGGAAACATATTGCACATCATGTATCATGTACATTGTAGTGCATGAAGTCTGATATTGTGCCAAATCCCCAAGTCAGACCGCTCACTTCTTCTCATCTAGATCAATCATCCTCCTCATATTTGCTCCACAAATCTCTGTCTCTTCGCAAGGCATATTTGGCAGCTCGTCCATGCCAAAGACACAGAGCTGTGTATGGGACAATGACAAAAATGTAAACTCAAAAATAAATCTTGTCATGCTACTGTAAAGGGAGTGGTAATGGAGTTACATCAGAGCAAAAATGAAATTCCTCATTTGCAAATAACCAAAGAAATATTCCCTGGGAGAATTTAACCTGTTTTTTAATTGCTGAAAGGAGAAGAAAAGTGAAACATTTTCTACAGGGAGAGGGGAGCTTCCAATGCACTCTGAACGCAGTCATATTAGCAATATGAGTCTGTTAAAGGGATAGTTCACCCAAAAATGAAAATTCAGTCACTTCTCACTCTCTTTCCGAGAGCTTGAGGGATTTTTAATTTTTTTTTTTTTAATTTTTTGTCCACAAAACACTGCTGGAGTTTTCCAGAAAAAAAGTATTGCAGTAATCTCCTAAACAATTGTATTGAATGGTGACTAGGATTCAAATGCACAAAAAATGAAAACATAATAAAACCATAAACTGCCTCCGCACCGCTTGTCTGACATAATTTAGGTGTCCTGAAGCCTCAAAATGCCAAGTTGTTTTGAAAAATGACTCTGACACCATGTTTATAGCTTCACTGTTCACTGTAGCCTGTATAGCTTCTAACATGGTTCACACAAACCTCTGCTACCTGAAAGAACATCGCCATGAGGGTGAGTAGATAATGACTGAATTTTCATTTTTAGGTGCACTGTCTCTTTAAGGAAGATTTTCTTTAAGATGCTGCATAAGAAGGCTGCTTAATTACTGGTACTTGTTTCACAACACAAAACAAGTCGGTGACTTCTAAACTTCTAGAAAGGTGCACTGAATCAGTGGGCTTACATGTTAATATTAGTGTACAAGAGCAAAACCAGTGTAACGTCAAGTGGGAAAACCTTAACAGGATGTTTTTGAAGGTGAAACTTGTAAATTAGACTTAGGTGTACAGCCGTAATTTGATTGCTACTCTTGCCAAGACCTCTCAACTGGAGTTCGGATATTTACCTGTGTCAAAACACCAAGGTGTTCAGAGCCAAGAGCAACCTTTTTTTGCAAATGATATGATATTACATCTCATGGCATTTTCAAGAGAAATACAAGAATTCAGTCTGTAAGGAAATGGGAAAATGTGTTAGTGATTAGAAAGCACAATATGTTTTAGTCAAGTAGTAGGCTTTAAAATATTTTCAGGAAACGTCTTTTACCTCCTTTTATGTATTATTTTAATAATTATGAGCCACATATAGATATAACACATAGATTTTCTTTTTAATTTTATACTCATAAGCTGGACAAACATACCATAAATTCATGTGCTGTGTCCTCACAGCACATGAATTTGTTAATGAGCAAGTTCATTTGCTAATGAACTAGTTTGGAAGGTGTATGCTTGTATCCGCTGCTGAAAGTGTGCTTGTGTTATATCAATGTCCTGTTAAGCGACACCATCATGGCCAAGGTCACGTCGCCTCTGTGACAGCAGCAGCAGTAAAAGTTATTGGAGGAAGATTCACATGCCCACACTTTCCTGACCCCACCCCAAATGTTTCTATGTTCTCCACTGGCTTTAATAGCCTGCAGGTCAGGCCACAGAGTTCAAGAGGCCCACAGCTCTACAGAGAGCACTAAAACCCCATTAATCACTACATAAACATTGGTACCCTTTTATCAAATGACTGATGGCCTCTAGATGTCTGCTCTTGTGCTGCCGAATTGAACAAAATGAGGATTTGTAAAGGTGTTTACAGTCAGAGAGCAGAACATCAGTGCAACACACTTTTGTGAGTCTACTAAACACAGCACACTAAGGAACAGGATAAACATAATTTTAACCTTGCTACACTTTAGGCATTACTAATAAGTTACTATTTACCTGCAACCACTCAATTGTAGACAAAATATGTGGTCAAATTCACTTACAGTCAATCAGTTCAGTCTCAACTGATGGGTCATAATATAAAATACAGTTTAGTCCCGTATGGACCAGTGGTTAGTTTTTACCTAGACAGCCCTGGTTTGACTCCATCTATGGAAACAGTTTCATGTGTTCTTTAATTAACATTCAGTGTGCTGTCATACACTCTAGTACCTTTAATAATGTAATTTCAACCAGACATCCAGACAACAACCATATACATTAAGTACACATTAATGATTTAAAGTCTATACAGAAACTGTCTTGTAATTGGGGCTAGTTGTTAGATACAGCACCTTTAAAGGCCAAGTCAGCATATTACGTTCAGATAACCAAAACCAATGTGGATTCTGTAACTGACTTTTTTCCCAACAGATGAATCCTTCGGTCACTGTATGTAGGGCATCAGAGAAATAAAGAAATTTATCCTCAATATCACCAAGTTCACAGCAATAACTTCAAAGTCATATCATAGTAACCTGCTAAGGCTTTTGCCTTTGTCTCGGAGGGAGGCTGGAGGGAGGCTGAGGGTGGAGAATGGAGGTGGAATGAGCAGAGAGAGATGGATGGAGAATAGGAAGGAGGCGACAGACGTGGGCGATGCAGGGGTGGCTCAGGCTGTCTGGGATAGGCGACAGTGGCAGATGCATTACCAGCGACATCTCCATCCCTGCTGACGCCGGACTCCGCTCTGTCACTCACACACATGCACACACGCACAGACACACGCGTCTAAGTTGATTGAAGCCAGCGGTTTGGTCCCACACCAGGCACGGGGGGTAATGACTGCCACCCTTTTTTCTCTCATCAGCCCCCTGCTTTCATGAACGCGTGCACAAAGTCACACGTATACGTACAGATACATATACACATACATGTGCTATTTTCTCCCCCACTCTCCTCTGCTCTCTGAAATGTCAGGCTGGTAGGGGGTTATGTGGGGTTCCTCTGGAGAGCAATAAAAGCTGATTGGAGTTAAAACAGTTGGTCAGGCCTCCCCGCCCCAGCATCTGTTGGATTACAGTCAGCCAACCTGTCATCTGTGAAATGAAGGCTAGTATGGGAAGAGAGGGGAGAGGCCACGGGAGGGGACAGACAGACAGACAGACAGAACAAGAGACAGAGAGGGATGTGTGAGATGCAGAGAAGAGGGGAGGGCATGCACGTCAGTTTGGGAAAGGTTAATGTGTAAATTAATTGGACATGCTGTGGAAAAAAATGTTCATTTGTGCAGATTTGGTTAAGAAAAGCAAGCATAGAAAGTAAAGGGTGAGGGGTCAGACTGAGCGAAGGACAGACACACCTGACCTTTAGATGAATCATTTCATCTCTCCGTCCTCATGTATCACTGCCTCTGAGCACTGGGAGTGAGAGGCAATCCCTTTGACCCCCACCAGCACCCCTTCCCTTCAGCGCTCCATCTCATCCCTCTCTCCTGGTCGCTCTCTCTGTCACCCACTGCTGAACCTACCCATCGCCTCCACCTGCTATGTCCCCCCCTGAGGGAATCATTTTCACTCTAACAACTTCAATTAACCTTACCCCTTCATGCACGCAAACACACACGCACACCTGTGTGCTCTCTCTCGCTCACACATACACACACACACACACACACACACATAGGGTACACCAAGCATGCACGTACACACACCCCCTCCCATATCAATCATAGGTGTTAAGGTCACTGGACTGGGAGACAGAAGCGTCTCAGAGCTTCTTCAGTGACAAAAGAAAGTGCAGTCTTCAACGCTGTGTATTCCCAGTCCTTAAACAAATAATGGCAACATTGTCATAAATCCTGTGAAATAATTAAAGCTGTGACAGACAAAGGAAATTTATTTAATTTCATGCTCGAAGAAATTGTAAATGTCTGCCTCGCTTTCAGCTCCAGGATTAACTTTTGGAGGTCATGAGATGAGTCACCTCAAGGTTGGAGGAGACATTTAAATTTAATGAAACTGAGCTGAAAGGAGGATCCTAAAGTGTCCAGTAGTTTCTCCATGCCAATATCCAGAATTACACCACAGGCTTTTGACACTGAAATGGCAAGAATTAATCAAGATCTGCCATCCTGTCCTTGAATCTCGGAGGAGCCAAAATGAAATAAGCAAAGTATAATTAGAGGTCCACTTTGGTGTGAGAGTTGGATCCTTGTTTCCGAAGCCAGTTGGAGGGACTAATCTGCTGCATCTGTTTGCACAGTTTGGCAAGTTCGCTGGTATAAAGCAAATCTGGAATTGAGTGATTGGTAGGCTTCCCAGCTGCATCGCTTCCAGGGTTTATGGTATGCCATTAAAAAGTAGCTCCTGTCTGTGTGTTTCCATGTGCATGCAAGCGCATACATGCACGTGCACGTGCGGCTGTGTACTTGCGTGTGCATGTGTGTGCGAGGACTAGAGGGGGAGGGGGAGGTTAAATCCACACAGCTGTTCTTGAAATCAGACTTGGCTGGTGTGTGCATGCCTGCAGGCAGGAAACTCATATCTGCCCTTCCACTCGTTTTCATCATCATTTAGCTGCTCTATAACAATGCCAGGCTGCTGTTTAGGCAGTGAAGTCCAAAAAAATAACAAGAGCCAATATTGCAACTGAAGTGTTTTAATATGCTGTAATGATGGGAGACGGGATGTCTTCAACCGTAATAGTACACTCAGAGAGTAATGATACGCAGTATTGGTTCAAAACCTATTTCTGTTCAGCTGGTTTGCTACACTCATGCTAATACTTTTAATAATAACTTTGAGACTACACAGATGAGACTACAACCAGCCTGATCATGACTTCAATTAGCACCTGATAAGGACCAAGGGACTAGGACTGATTTCACATCTGATTATAATAATTTGCCCTACGAAGGGATTAAGACTGCCAGCTAAAAACAAAGTGCACTCAATTAAATATGCCCATTTAACACGCGTTAATGTATGCACAGACACACGACCTCTAATTCTGTGCTAAAACACATCCAGTCATCTTCTACTGCTACATCCTTTCCCACACCCAGCAGCGCTCTCCCTGGGCTTATCATTGCATAATTGCTGTTGATTGGTGTATTATTGCTCTGGTTAATCTGCCCGTGGGTGGCTAATAAAGGAGCTCCATCGGGGATGTTATCAATTGTAGACAGAAGGTGTGCATGGAGCGAAAGTGGAAGCCAGGAAAAAGGAAGGAGTGGGAGGTCTGGCTGTGGGGAATGAGGAGGGAAAAGATATGAAGGAAAGGAAGGTGAGAACTGTGGGATCAAAGAAGGAGGTGAAAAAAAACCCGTTTGACTCATACTGAAAGACAGAGAAGGACAAATTAGGAAGGAGGAAAGCAGAAATCAGTTTGTGGGTTTGATGTGTTTGTGGCTCAGAATGTGTCCGTCTGAGGTAAAGTAAGGAAGCATCAGCGGGTTGGATGTTGCTCTGACAGAGTTGTGAGAGTAATCTCGGTCCCCGGGGAAGCATTTTATGATTGATGTGGCCTTGTTCCTCGGCCTCAGTTCTATTTCTAAACAGGCAGGAGGAAGAGGAGGCTGTGGGGAGGTGATTAGATTCCTCTCCCACTAATATCACCCGCAGCGGACACACCTCGGTCCCAATGCCCTGTGCAATAACTGCATGTTGGCAACTGACCCTGTGGTGTGAAAGGGGAAGCTAACATGACAAACTAGTGTTTGTTCCACTGGGAGGCGAGCAGTGATTGAATTGGCACATGCTTCAGAGACCATTGAGAGGGTTGGTAGAGGGTAGAGACAAAGACAAATAGTTTAGAGGCAAGGACAAGAAGAAGTTGAGTGTGGGAAAGTTTGAAGAACATTGCTGCAGGCAAAGTGGGGACTTTAAACAACAGTAGATGAAGTATGACTTCACACAAACGTCATCTGTCTCCAGCAGTGCTCATTGTCAATGTGACACTGAGGCACCTAAACACATTTTAGTTTTTATTATTTTCGAAGTTAGGGCTCATGTGGCACATGTGATTTAAAGGAACATATCATCAGTTACAAAAATCTCACACATTTTCCCAAAACAGCTTTATCTAAGAGATGTGTTTGTTTAGATTTTGTCAAAATTCAAAAAACATTACAGAGAGTACCTGACAACGTGAGACAACATTGGTGAAAAAGAACCCTCCCTCAAAATCCCTCTTCATATCAATATTCAAGCTGAGAAGGCAGCACTTGCAAGGAACTATTTTTTCAGGCGTAACAACTTTCACCTCAACGACTCCCGCCTCTCCTCTTTCTCTCACTCAGCGATTTCGATCAAATATATGCAGGCGTTCTCTTTTCACATGTCCTATAATGTTTCAGTACCCTCTTTAAGCATGAATGACAGTGAATGGGGTTTAAAAATGCAGTCTGAGATCTACTAAAGTACAAACAAGGTCCAATTTTAACGACAACAACAACATTTGTGGTCAGTGGGTGCGTGTGGTTCTTTCAAATGAAGAGCTGACAAGGCATTTAACCTTTCATAATTAGCCTGGTCATGCAAGAAGATAATTCAACTACTTTTAATTCAGTAAGATAAAAATAGATTTTGCAGAACTCTATCTTCTTCAAAATTAGTTCCTAAAATAATTTTCTTTACTTTAATCCACTAAGATGAAAAACTTCTGGGAAGTAAGCAACCACTAGTATTGGCCATGGCTCAGTAGGTGAAAGCCTGAGTTATGTACAGTATATATACAGAATATTTCGTTCATGTCATTGACTCATTCAGCAGTTTAAATGTAATAAAAAAAAAACTTCCTGTAGAATTGATCACATGATTTTAAATAACTGGATTCATTTATTTCAGTCATGCTGTGTGTTCTGTGAGATGAGTTATTCCCTCTACAGAATGCTGACAACCTTCACTATCAGGTAATTACTCCTGTTATCCAAGTGAAGACAAGTGTGCAAATAAATTAGAATATATATGAGGAGTCTAGAGGCTGTTCTACTGCTTTTATAATAGCACCCCCTGCAGGCGAGCAGCTTGTAGTGAGCCAATGATTGATAATAACTGGACATATAAATGTAAAATTCAGCAAAACAATAATTGTAGTGCAACTGAATAGAAAAAGAAAGAAACAGAGTAAATTCAGATAAACCAGGGATGAAGAAAGGTAAGAAAAAAATTGCAAGAACATTTATTTGTTCCATTATTTAATTTGATTGTAAAAACTGTTCCATGTTTGACTATACCATCAACTAAAGAGCATTCTAATACAACATTTCTTCTATTAATTTAGCTTGTGCTCTGATTCAATCTTCTTTGGTAACTCACTGATGAGGCCAAATCTCCATTTAACAAAACACCTTTTAAAAACAGTTTAGTCGGCAAACTCACATTAAAAGGATTATTTTGTGAAAGCATACATGGTACTAAATTTGGGTATGGCCTCTGAATGCCTTATTCCATAAGGATACACCAAGCTCAGCACTACAGTGACTGGGGAGTAAATATTTATGACTTTTGAGCTTGCAGGTGGGTGCTGCGGTGGAGGTGGAGTTTATGAAACATTTTAATTATAGCAGCAGTGGCAGCAAAGCTTTATGCTGAGCAGCACCAAAGCCAGCGTTGGAGAGCACAAGAAATATTCGAGCACTGACATCCTAAACGCAAAGACTGAGATGCAAAGACACGACACGTTGTGAGTGAGCGGGGTGTGTCGTGGGACAGCAGAAATGGACTCTCTGAAATTGAGTTTGGGACACAAACGCATGTGCTCACCCAAAAGCCCAAGCAATGTTTTGTAATGTAATTGTTGGAGCCATACTTTATTTTGTTTTATTGTATTTTCTTTTGTTGTTTTGTGCTAAGTCTGCCAAGTAAATGCTTAGAACTTGTAATCATGCAGTAGGCCACGTTGATGGAAAAAAAATAGTCTACAATGAAGGTTCCAGGTAGGATAATGAGCAGCAGGTGCATGAACGGAAGTGAACAGTTTTTCACCGTGTCAGCGTGTTAAAGTGGGTGCACTCCTTTTCCTACAGCTGGCATGCAATCCGGTGAGGAGTGATGACAAGCGGCCAAGGAGGAGCAATTCTTTTAAATGGAGGGGAAGATATCTGCCGGCGGAGGATGAGGCGTCACAAGACAAAACAAAACATGGATTTCTCAGAGCGACCCATGTTCATTGTTTCATTAATCTGCCTTCTGTGTTGTGTAACCCTGAACTGTGAGAAACCAAGAGAACACTGAGGAAAATATGGACTGAAATTTCCTGATACAGTGACGGACTGAAAATAAATGGATGCAGGCTACTTCATATGTGGACCATCAACACACATTTGCATTAGCACAAGTTAGAAAGAGAAAAGGTGACATACAGACACTGCTACATTGTATGTGTGGAGACCAATGGTGTATTTTTTTCTATAGTCCACACTGGACTATAGTTTTAGACCATGTCAGGTTGTCAGGTTTGGGCTTTTTTGTGAAATGGAATTTTCATAGATTGTGTATTTTTTAAATGTTGTCTCTTGTGTGCTGAGGTATCTTGGTGCCTCCCCTGGAGGTGTCTGAATTAATTGTGCCTCCTCTTCGTTCAGCAGGTGATAATGATTGTCTGACTGCCACACACACTTAAAAAATGTTTGCCTACTGCCACATTTCGTCCCAGGAAGATCTTGATGATCGAAACGTTGCCTCTGTAAAATAAAGTATTGGGAGCTTAACGGTGTGCGGACCTTTTCAATTTTGATGCAGTGGCGCAAGTTAGACAATATAATTAAGCAATAGCCTATAAACTGGCTTTTTTTTTTCAAATTGTACGTCATGAACAACTACAGACAAATTATACTTCACGCATGGGCCATCATGCAGAATTGCAGCATTTTGGGAAGAGCAATTTCATCTGAACTGCACATGTGAAAACGCCATCAGGATTCTCTTCATCTAGTTATATTGTAATAATAATTGGCTATTTTATTTAAGTGGTAAATCGAGTCAATAAGTGATGTTTTCAGTTTGTTTGCAAATGAGTGCAATCACGGTGAGGATTTCAGCAGCATGTTAGAATTCCATAGATGACTGTGTGATGGAGACAGGGGTGTGTCTATGGAGTGGTGGGGAGGGGGGGACATGGACCACCCCTATAATCTGATTGGTCACCACTGATGCCACCCCATTTGACAGGTTACCTGCTCAGTCAGAGGCAGGCCTTATTAATATGTTTGACTGGTGGAGGTGCAATTCAAACCTAAGAGGCAGTAAAAGCAAATTATAAGTAAACATTTCAACCGTTGCTATTTTTATTATTGTGTTGTCCTTTTTTTGTCAAGTTAGCTAGGCTGCTGAATTTTTATTTTGTTGGCACTTCAGACTGTGTTTCTGTTTTCAAATATGCCTTTTCTTCATTTGCATTTGATCTGTCTTTAGAAAGTACAAACTCTCATAAGAATAATCGATTAAAGCTTTATATTACGTTTTTATGGTGCCACTCAGTGTTGTGACTCGTAGGTCAATCGATCTTTTAAATTAAATCTTACACGCTGTGAGTAAATGTAAATAAGCATGGGTAGTGGGAACAAAAATGGCATGTGCACACATGTTGGTTGGCCACTACAGGGTGAACTGGCATACTACCAAACCAACATGCCACCCTTACAAAGTCAGTGCCCGCCTTGGGCGACCCCAGTTTAAAAAAGTCTGGACACGCCTCTGGATGAAGACTCATGCACTTAAAGGGGGACTTCGTCTAAGATGGTAAGATCAACATTATCAGTCTCTCAAACTTTAAACAAAACACCAGCTTGTCTCTTTCTCTCTCTCTCTCCATGTCAGTCTCACCCTCCTCCCCTCCTCTCTCTTTTTCAGAGTAAAGAGTAGAAAGTTTGAATCCTTCCTCCATCGTCTCTCTTTTTTATTATCATTTTATTTTTATTCTTGCAATAATTCAAATCTTTCTCTCTGGATCATTGTGTAGTTTTTGTAATTACTCATATAACTGTTTAAATATTCCAGGCTGAGGATTTTCTGGAATTTAAGAGGAAATGAGGTTACAAATGTTGACCTTGTATTTGAGAAGTTTTAATGAAAATTATTGAGAAAACTGGTGTCTTCCTTTGGACCATTAGTCATTCACTAACTCCCTTCCCCACCATTGCTCAATCATTGGACTTCCACACTTAACTTCATCCTTTGTTAGAGCTTTAATGGTCACAATTTGCATTTTAAGTTTACTATGTTTCCTGTTTTTTTGATAGTTGCCTCCTTTTTGTCATTTTGTTGTCTTGTTGTGTTTCCCTCCTCTGTGATTGCCTGATCGCCCTCATTGGTTTCACCTGTGTCAGAGTGTGTTTCAGCTGTCCCTTGTTAAGCTTCCCTCCTTGTTTTGTTGTGTTTTGTTGTGTTGTGTTGTGTTGTGTTGTGTTGTGTTGTGTTGTGTTGTGTTGTGTTGTGTTGTGTTGTGTTTCTCCAGAACACGATGAGCCCTTGTAGGCAGAGGAATTTGTAATTCTTTGATCCGACGAGCTCTGTAACTCTTGGTACAGAAAATAAGGTTAGCAAGTTTCCCAGATATTTTTTAAAGTGTTACATCTGAAATGTGGTTTGTTATCATGAACTGAGGCGTGAATTTGAGTTGAATCAATAAAATACCTCATTCAAAATTTGCTTTAAAAAC
>JAQLOL010000023.1:9919183-9939765 GCA_029783665.1 Naso thynnoides
GTCCAGCACAAACCAGCATCAGAGACTGAACCAACATGCAGGTGTCAGTCAACACTGTGCTTCTCTTTTGGCATCAAAGTGGGAGCAAACTGCCCCGAACACCCAAGCAGACTGTCAATGTGATTCTCTCCTCAGTGCATAAAGTCTGTATATTCTCACTTTTAATTCTTTTCTTACTGTGTGTGGACTGCAGAGCCTATGAGGTGATCAAGCTGAAGGGCTACACTTCCTGGGCCATTGGTATGTCTGTGGCTGACCTGGTGGAAAGCATCATGAAGAACCTGCACAAAGTGCACCCTGTGTCCACACTGGTCCAGGTGAGGAAACTGAGCAAGCCGTACATTTAGCTGCATGCCATTTCCTGCATAATAAAATGTATCATATTGATAACATTACGCAAACACACTGTACCTTCTTTGAATATTCTGAAGTGACCTTGCCGTGCTCCCTTCATCTCACAGGGCATGCATGGAGTGAAGGATGAGGTCTTCCTGAGCATCCCCTGTGTCCTGGGCAACAGCGGCCTGACAGATGTGATTCACATGACACTGAAGCCAGAGGAGGAGAAGCAGTTGGTAAAGAGCGCTGAGACCCTGTGGGGCGTACAGAAGGAGCTCACCATGTGAAGAGCGTTCCTCTGAACCACATGCAGAACAGCGCGGCTGACTCCCTCCCACTGTACCGTACCTCCTGTATCCAAACGGGTGAATGAAATCTCTGAATATCTGAAAAGGCCAAGTGTTTGTAGGGTAAACCAGTGGAGGCTAGATTTTACCTTAAGATATTCAAACGCAGGTGTCATTTTCCTTCACTGCCTCCCACCTGTCCCCCATCCCCCATGACTGAATTCTCTGATACCCATATGTTTGCCGGTGTTGGAGATATGGGTGTTATTTGTTGTCCTGTCTACACATGAAAAATAAGGTCATTGCAAATTTAGCATACTCTGTGTACTGTACGTTACTCTGCACTGTTGCTTCTACTGCACACTCCTTGTCTGTAGTCTGTGTTTATTCTGTGTATTCTGTGATTGTTGCCAGTTGTTTTTTTTCCATTTGGTGACCTCTGTTTGGAGCATAATGGAGACATTCCATTCTCTACGAGGAGGTCTTCCTGTCACGCCACAGTCATAACAAGCCTGATGCAAATATCACTGGGCTAGAAGCCTGTGATATCAAAGTACCTTAGAGTAAAGCATAATGTACCTTTTTTCAATGAGAAAAGCAATGCTGCATCCACTGGTTGGCGTGAAGCCTTTTAACACAAACCTGACCACAAGTGCACTAACCGAAAAACAACTTAGAAGTAAAAGTTTGGAGAACGGGCGAGAAATTAAGATTTCATGAGGTTGCCAGCAAAGTGACTTGCCACAGTCCCACTCAGCATAAAGATAACAGAGAGCCAATGGGAAAGAGTCAATTACAGTCATGATCTAAGGTCCGGTCATGACTCATAGCAGAAGGTAACAATCCTGAAGGTGTTGTGTGTTCGCGCACCCTAAATACCCTTAAAGAGTTTTTTGTATTTATTTTTACTTCATCTGACTCGAGAAAAACATCAAGAGATCTATTTATAACTGTTAATACTGTTAAGATCTATTTATGTATTAATGTTACATTAGTAATGGTTTATCAATCACCCTGCCTCACTGAAGAACTGCACCTGTCATGGCAGCTTGATATAGATTTTTATTTGCTGTAACATCAAATAAATCTGCCAGGATACTGATACAAGTCTGCCCTTTGTCCTTTCCTGTTTGTCGTTCGAGCTAAAAGGCAATTTGCATGTGTTTACAGGGCAGCTGACTAAGCTGTTCCCAGCGCACAGCTATGAGTTAACACAAGGCAGATTACAGGCTTTTATGCCAGAGAATAAAATGTGGTCACTTGCTGCTATATGTGGCATCGTGGAAAGGTGAACATGTACACCTGCTGTTCATAAATACTGCTACATGTGCTGTAAGTATGAATGTTTTTACAAAAAACAAAGAACCCCACTTTGTTTTATCCAGTCTTTTTTGATGGTTCGGTGTCGCCAACAGGTGTCTGTGACAGTAAAAAACCTACTAAATGTTACTTTTCTGTGGGTGGTGACCCATCAAACAAAATTCAACTGTAAAATACTGATGATTGAAATAACACAGAGATGAACCATTAGATCAGATTTCTTTTATTTCTACTGATTTACATAAATCTACAGATATAAAAGAACAAGTGGACTATAGGTGAACTGGAAACAAGAAAAAAAATAACAGTAGATATTCTATCATACAATTCAAAGTGCATTTAGTAAAAGTCTAATTTAAATGAGACCTGTCTGCAAACTTTACATAACTTAACTTCCTGATTAGTACAACACTTCTTTTACTTTCCGAACCCTTGTACACTCCGGCTTTATTCACAACTTTTTCCTGGTGTTCACTGAAAACCAAAGGCTTTCAGCAGACTGACAATGAGTGGACAGCACTAAGAAAACAGAAAAGTCCAGGAAAAACAAAAAAAAAAGGAATAAAGTATGTAAAGACCGATGCCCACCCTATCCAGAGACCCTGTACAGAGTAAACCAACCTACATAAAGGAGTGTCTGGTAGTCAGACTGGAGTGGAAGGTAGACCTGCACAGATGATATACAACGAAAGAATCTCACATTATAAAGACTCTCACACAGGACAGGGAAAAACAAATCGTAGGAATGATAGATGAGCATGGGAGCACGAAATTGATCTGATTAAAAGACTCACAGTTCACGTCCATGTTCATCATCACCTCTACTGTAGGAAAAGCGATCACTTGGACTCCGTGGCTACTGAACATGACCCAAACCTCGTACAGCATTAAATCCTGAGGCTGACCCCTGTCCTTCCTGAAAGGTTGCCCTGGGTATTTATATCAGAGTCTAACCTTTTCATTATGAGGGCACGGTCATATGGGGGATCACTACAAAGCCCTTCACCACAAGCCCATAATAATTTGTGCTTACTAGCCAAATGACTTTGTCAGACAAAGGGGTTTTTTAACAGTTTCTGTCGGCTACCCTGCAGTGCAATTCAACAGGTCAACACACCAACTCACCGTGCGCCAACCCAGTTACACTCAGGACAAAAACAGACCAGACTCACACTGTACTTCCACCAACATGGCACATCTGTGTCAACCACAGAACCTGGTTCACAATGTGCTCAGAGTGCTTTTGAGACACAAAAGAAATTCTGTCATGACTGTTAATGCATAACGATGTCAAAGGAGTATTTGGTCAGGTTAAAATACATATGATGTCCTACAAGATCTGTGGCCGCAGAGCTTGAAATTTCCCTTGGCCCAACAAGAAAGTCCAATGTTGCTTTTTTTGGTTTTTGTGATTTATTAATTTTTTTGTTCAGATTTCTGTCCTACATAAACTGATCTTACAGAGATTTAAATTAGGGCAGCTGTTTGAACAAAAACAGGATAATTAAAAGGGAATAAAGTGAGGGTGAAGAGGAGACAAGAAGAGAGCATGGAGATCCGAACGTTTTCAGGTAGTCTTGAGTGATTCAGTAGAGGTCACTGAGGCCGGCAGTCTTGCGGGCTTTCTGCATGAGGGCACGAAGCTGGAACTGCTTCCTGGACAGAAGACGTACATGCTGCAAGAAAAAGACATTAAGAGTCAATACAGTCGAAGGCACGGAGGTCTCAAGTGTGTGTGTATGTCTCCAAAGGAGACCTTTCTGATGTTTTTCATCCATCTAACGTAAGAGATTTGCTTCTCTTTGAATCAGTACAAACGTCTAACCAAGCGGTCACTGTTTGCTTTTCACTTAAGTGTATAAAACCACAATCTAAAGAATAAACACAAGATGCAAGTTTGTTTTCTACAGTTTTTAAAGGCCATAATTAGAGTGATGTCAAAAAGAACAAACTCAATATACGGTGCCTGAACACATCCTGTCCACATAAACTGGACTAATGCTGCTGCTTTGCTAACATGCTGCTTTCACTTTGCAGGCTGTTCAGACATCAGGATTTTCATTAGTGGCATCTTTGTTCATTTGGTCACCTTGAGAAAAACCTCCAGGTCTATGACGCCTCTGCGCAGTGCCTCTCCCAGGTAGAAGATAGTGTCCTCGATCGCATTTTCTTCAGCGTAAAGGTTGAGGATCTGTTTGTACAGCGGAGCTGTGGGTACGATGACATCATCGATGTCATTGTTCTCTGACTGGTTCTCCATCTTCTCCAGGGCCTCACTCAGCTCCTCATCCTTTCTCTTCAGCAGCTCAATATTCCTGTCAACCTCAGACTAGACGAAACACACAATCACAATCATGTCATTTTTGTTATTACCCAAAAAAGAACACATTACGCAACAAAAAATGCAAGTAAAGATAAAGAGGAGGATCTCTCACCACTTCCTGATCCAGTCTTGAGACCATCTCCTCCAGTTTCTGATGTCCCTTCTTCAGGTCCTCCTCTGTTCGCTTCAGGGCGTCCAGCTCCGCCTGAGCTCGGTCCATCTCCTCCTTCATCCTCCAGCGAAGCTTGTCACTCACAGCTGAAATCAGAGATGCGCGGATGGTGTCCTCCCCAATGGTGCCGTCTCTGTTCGGGCCTTAAGAGGAAGAGGTAAAGAGGCAATGTGAGACAATGAAATAACAGACAATAAGAGGCAGATAAAAAAACATTTAGGGGTAAGATAACATCCATCCCAGAGTAAGGTACAAGCTTTCTGTATTGGATTACAATATATAGTGACATAAATGATTAATGATCATCTTTGAATTTTAAATATTTTAAAAATCCTTATTTCATCAACGGAAACATACTCCTTTGATTGGGCCACAGAAATAAATGAATTTCAGGAGTGAAATGTTTCCAAGTCAAATGAAAGAAGGAAGTGATCAGAGCAAGAGGATCCTCATGTACCGTACGGTTTCCTGAAGCCAGTAAACTAGTGAGCAGATAATAACAGGGACGAGGATAACAAGACACAATGACACATTTTAATTTACGGCTGTTTGTAAAACAAAATTGTAGGATGTCAGCTGTCAACACTTTTCTCTACAAGAGTCTCACAGTCAGTTTAGTCAAATGGGTGACATAAAGTCACATGAATTCTAATATGACTATTCAAACTAAGGTTTTATTGGAAAAAAAGCTGAACTGTATCTGATTTTGGACCAAATTTAAGTGGCCCCAATCACAGGAGAAAAGATCAGATTTCATGTGATTCTGTAAAAATACAGGTGCGCCTCTCATTGCTATGAATAATTACTGATCTGAGTCACATATGAGCAGTCTGACCAAAAACGACCACCGTTCTTCCAATATTCACTGTGTTAACTTTTTCAAGCAACAATATGTAACTTTGACTGCGGCCTGTGAACTTGAAAAACATAATTGAACGATATCCGTGAAACCAGGTCACATTTTACAGAGAAAATATCCTCTGGTGTCCTACAACTGCTCTGTGTATTTCAGCAGAGCTGTCCCCAGCAATGACCCAGTGCTGCAGCGGCAGCTTCAGTCGGCAGGCAGCCTACATGCTGTTTTCAGAAACCTCTGTGAATCACAGAAACGAGGCAGAGCAGTCGCAGGACATCAGAGATGTAACCAGAGGACATTTTCTCTGTAAAATATGACCTAAAATACTAAAATTGCTAATTTGTGCACCGTATTAACTTGCAAGGTTAAGTTTAGTTTTTGGAGCCGCAGGTTGTGGTCAAAGTTACATCTAGTTGCTTTAAAGATGGTGGTAAAGCGCATTGTTTAAAAGTTTGTTATCCTACCCTTGGTAATGTAATAGCCACATTTTGTTTTGTCAGAAAAACCTTCCACCACTAGGGGGAGTATTGCTGCTGTCAATCAGGAAGATGTAGTATTATCTAGGGTTACTTGACACAAGTTTGGCAGACTTTTGACCATGCCGTATTGTTACCAACAAATCGTTGGGTTTTTTTGGTTTGTTTGTTTGTTTTTAAATTTACCTTTACTTACAGAGAAAGCAGATTTACTCTCTTTGCTTTTGGAAAACCACACAGACTCTAAGTAATAAAGTAGCTTGGTTATTAAGAACCGGACATTGTCATTTTTTATGCAATGAAAAAAAAATCAGTCAGCAATTGTTGTGGCCTTTTCTTTGCAAAAGTTTTCCTTCAAAACGCTTCAACAAGTGTCATTAGACTGCTTTATTAACAAGTTGTGATATTAGTGCATTGTTGCTTATGATTCATATTAACAATTATATACTGGATTAGTGGAACTGTAACAGTGGATTCTGGGATAGTCTGACTATGTAATAAAGCAGTCTAATATAGTATTTAAACAGTAAGCGCTACCTTTATAAACATTAAAGCTGTAGTCTATAGTGGGGTTATAATCAATACCGTGACATTAAAAGGTATTATATATGACATTGTTTTATCATGTGTATTTTAGTTAGGCTCTGTTACTTTTCACATAATTAATGCATCAGGATTTATCTAATATTTTTTTATGTTCCTGAGAATAAACTAATTAAATATTAGACATAGTTATCACTGTTGCAAACTAAGGCCTCAAAAACCGACAAATACCCGGTTATGTAAGTGAAAGGCTGTGATGAGTGTCTGGAGAGTCAAGACCACCTCATGTACAGTCTGGAGTCAGCACGATAAATGTCAGAGTTGATTTAGCCCTGAGATCTGAGCAGTCCACAGGCAAAGCCAGTTTTTCTCCCTCGCTATAAATAGGAGACATGGACACAGACACACATGGTTCTGCACCCGCATTTCACTGGTGGTAACTGATGCAGATGGGTCCCCTGAACATCGGTCTGTCTTTGTGTGGTGTCACTGTTCCCATCCTATAAATAGCACTGTGTGCTTCTGAGGTGTAGGGTGTGAGGGCAGGAAGGAGGACTGTTCCTCTCCCTTCAGGTCCATCCTACCCTTTGGCCTTCATGCTTTCTCCTCTAGTTACACCAACGACCTTTTACTTGCAGCTTAGTGTACCACTTAAGTCACGCTGAGGGGGAGAGAGTTTGAGGCAGAAGGTCAAATGTCTTCATTCAGGGTTATCCAAAGGCCATGAAAAGGAGAAAATTTATTGTTTTTTCCGGGGGGCGAAATAAACTTCGACTGATTTTAATATGAAGACAGACAGTAGAAGTGCATGGAAAAGTGCAAACAAACAGAAGTGCATGGAAAAGTGCAAACATGGATGACTTCTGAGTTAACGTATTAATTTTACCTCCTGCTGTGCTTGAGTCATGTTTGGAAAAAAAAAAAAAAACCTTTGGAATTCTGTATTCACTTAAAACTTTGAAATGCACCAATCAGAGAGAGAAATAAAGCACAACAGATACTAAATGTGATACATACCGACTGTGGAAACCGGAGTCTGGGTGGGGTAGTGTGCAGGTCCAGCTGTGGCTGGGTAAGAGTTCCCCCCTGGGTACTGGTATCCCGGGTAACCTCTGGTTACATGATCAACAAAGCGCTCAAGGTTTTGGATTTTTGCATTTTGAAAAATGTTAGCCCTATGTCTTTAACTTTTAGCAGTAGGTGTTAGTGAACCAGTTGTGACCAGTTGTACTGTGTTTCAATAATAAACATGCTTCTGCGTAAAATGCTGCCTAAGAAACAATGAAAACAAACAAGCCAAGACAGGTTTGTGAGGAAGTACGGTGTATGTGTGTTAGCTGGCAAAGAGGGTTGAGAGCAGTGCAAACATCCTACCCTGGGCTTGGATTTGGGCCGTATGATGAAACCGCAGGCATGCCAGGCATGTAGGAAGCTGAGGTACAGAGAGAGAGTGAAACAATCAGATATGATGTCATACGGCTCAAAATATTACTAATCTTTGTGGTTTTCATATTGACTTTCATTTTTTCATGGCGGGCTTTAGTGGTATCAAAGCTCCATCTGGTGCTCAAGGAAATAAATGCACCACTTACAACCTAATCTAAAATAGGGCAATAGAACCAGTTTACACCAGCAATAAAGCTCAATACGACCTACACTTATCTTTACTTTTGTAACCCTTTAGGTAAAACTCAATTTTTAAAAAAATAATTACACAGTGTGTGAAGGAAAATCTTGTCAGAGGTGAGTCGAGGCAATGCGGTGGTCAGAGGACGAGAAGATGATTTAAGCAGAAACAGTTTATTTGATGGACGTGATGCACTAAGGAGAGTTAGCGCCAGTACACACTGTGAACCAGAGTTGTGCCACGCCAAATCTTTGTCAAGCCGATTTTAGTGTTTCTGTCCTCACATATCTCTACTTGTCTGCCAGCCAGTCTGATGCCACTATCAGTAGCCTAAGAAATCTCCCCCTCAACCTTGGGCAACCAGCATGAGTCTGTATTGATATAAAAAGAGGACTGCATGACACTAGATTGAACTCTGACCTAGTCACACACAGGAAGGCCTGAAAAGAAAGGCCGAGAGAAGGAAATTTCCTTCACACAAGGGGCAACAGTCAAATAATGGCAACAACACTGCGATACACATTTTGATGGAAAAAATCCTGACTTTATTAATTTATTAGAATACATAACTCAGTTTTTCAGCTAAACCTTGCTAAATGTTAAGGAGGTGAAGCCTAATAATTAGTCGTACCTTCACAAAGGTTTTAATATTTCTTTTAAACTGCTCTACAGACTTGTTAATTCGACTTTTTAGACATTTTATCTGGGCCAGTTTTGAATATCTTTTGTTTTGTTTTTCTCTTTCTTTTGAAGCTCTGTCTGTCTGGCCTCATTTTTTTAAAAAATCAACGCAAACATTAGTTTTTGCCTTAGTTTGACCCCATAATCATTTGTCTTTATTCACATTTTACAGTCAGATACTGTACATTTGCTGTAGGCCATCCAGCAGCGGCTGGCCTGGAGGGTTTGTGTGTGTTTGTTTTTAGTTCAGGACTCAGAACTCACCAAACGTCGGAGCTTTCAGTCATTTCCCTCCAGTCTCTTTACTTTTTCCCCTCTGCTCTCTGTACCATCATAAAGTAACTTTCCCCCAGTTAAGTTAAGCAATCATTAACACAGCTTGGTACCTCCACGGCATAATGAAGCTTTGATGTATCAAACTGTTCAGTACAGCCCCAAACATGAATTGTATTTTTTATTATTAAGAAGTGTTGAAAAACTTTTATTTGGACCATATCACTTCGTATAAAAACAGTCTGTGTGTTATTCTGCTCTTCTGACACATTCAGTCATCTCCCGGGTCACTTAGATAATGCAGTTTACAACAAACACATTACTCACGGTTAGGGGGTCCAGCTGCTTGAAAGGCTTGGTAGGGGGCTTGTGTGGTGGGGCGAGAAAACACAGGAGGCTCCTCTCCAAACACTACAATCATCACCTGAATTAGGCCATACAGGTCGGACTGAGGCTGTACAACAAACAGTGAAGGGGAAGTTTTAATAACCGAGACGATTTATTACTCATTCTAAACCAAACTCTTTCCATTTCACACATTCCACATATTGTCATGCCTAAATAAACAGTCTTTAGAAGATAAAGACTGTTATAATAAGACCCTTTCCACACCAAAATTAGCATGTATATGTCAGTTCTTTAGACATCGGTAAAACCGCTAAAAACAGGCAACTGATGACTTTCACAGGGCCAGCAGATCCAGGTCGGACTGCAACTTTGCCTTTTTTGATTCACTTCATACAATCTCTAGAGAAAATGTATGTTCCGCGGCGTTTCCACCCAGCTCCTCAAACTTTGCAAAATGTGATACACCCTTATTTATTTGTCATAAAACATCTGCATCTTTCATCCTTAATATTTCAGTTGACAGGCATTTGTCTCACACATCACAACGAGGTTTCCACACTACGCAGCGCACTATTTAATCCAGGTTAGACACAACTGTGGCTCATTTTGCAGGAAGGGAAAAAAAAACGAATGCAAAGGTGAATAGGGAGTGGTATTGTATACAAAGTCTGGTTAACTATGCAGTGTCTTCCCTATCACGGAATATTTATTTACATGATTAAAATGTGCACTCTGCTCATGAGGGGAGCTCTACACATCTACAGGCACAGATAAAATATAAAATATTTTTCCCTGCCCTGCCCCCACCATCTCCAACATGTTGCCGATGTTACTGATCAGAATTTAGTGAGTCTAAATGATAAAGGCAGAAAATAGAGCCAGTAATGGTAATTGCAATATATATTGTGAAGCTTTGGTATTCACCTGTGCACTAGTGTACAATCGCAGTGGTCTGTAGAGTAGGGTTGAGCGATTGAATGAATATATCAACCATTGTTGGTTTGTTGGAACCGATATTTTGTCCTATTTTTGACATTTTATTTTGCAAAATTATCTGTCTGCCTTCCTAAAAATTTCACTCAATAAATAAAAAACCTGTAAGCGCCAAACAATAGGAAAAGGAAGAGTCTGTGGTTTTCTGACTGTGATTAGAAAGGAGTGGAGGAGGAGCGGAACTGACCTGCGCAAAGAAGTGCCAGTGTGGTGCCGAGTTAACTACACCTGACAGAAAGTGTGTTTCCCAGCTGTGGGAGTGCGCATGAAGTGAAGGCAGACCTACGTTGCTACGCTTCAGTTTCACCCAAGTGAATTAAAAATAACAACATGTGGACGTGGATCATTTAATTCATTGTTTTTGGTATTGCTGTTTCATCAAACAGGTTGAACAGTTACATATGGCTCATCTATGGAAATAAAAGCTTTTATTCACAGGTAGACTGCCTGTGGAGTGGCTCTGTGTGTAAGTTGAGAGCAGTGCAGCTTTGCAACTCACTCTGAAGTGCTGAGGGGAAAAATAATTATACGCTTGATTACACAGGAATAATTATGCAAGTCCAAAAACTGACAAAGTGATGCGCAGCATTTTGTATCCGTATTTCTCAGGCTCAAATCCGTCCATTCTTCCCTCCGTGCTCCTCAGGGAGGGCATGCAGCACTTGTCTTGTGAGAGAAAAAAGCACTGTAGGCCTACATGATTGACATGTTAATTCTCACAGTGTACAAACAGTGGTGACTACACACTGCATGTGATGGCACACACCTGCGCAAATATATTAGCAATCACTGATGGCTGGGCTGACGATGGCCAGTTGGAAAATTTTAACATATTGCCCAATGCTAGAGAATCATCATTTGAAACATGTCAAGGTATTAAAAGTTAATATACTATAAGAGTACTTTACGTATGAGTTACAGTGGCTCAAAGTCACGACGGATGGTCACTGGTCATCACGCAAATTAGTGTGTTCACCCGGGTCTGACGTTTGTAACAGTGCTGATCAGAGGTGAAGCAAAGCAATACCTGCGTTTACTGCAGAGTCATTTGACCCGTGAGTGAATGCCGACTGTAGGCATTCTCACTGCAGACAAAAGCCCGATGTTAGCGGGGTTAAGTGGGTTTTTTGGCCAGTGTGAAAGGGGCTTAATGCTAATAAAAGACCTTGCACTAATGCACTTACATGCTTCCACTCATGTAGATAGGGCAGGTAGATCTTGCCGTTGGCATCGATGTGCTTTCCAGTTTTGATCATCATGGCGCTGGTAGGTTTGACAAAACAAATGGGAGGATTGTAGGGATACGTGTCCAGCAACCAAAGACACACTGGGATGTTGTACACATTGCCTACAGAAAACACAAACAAACACCATTTTGTTAAGCAACAATAATCTCATCACTCCACCCTGAACACATGACAAGCTTTTTTTTGAGGCACACTTATGTATTCAGTTTTCTGGAGCACAGAGGACCTCTAGATAAAGTAAGCCATAATTATGAGAGGGTGTACTCAAAAAAAAACCACATACAGTTTACAGTTTTAAAATTTCCTGTGACCTTGTCTTAACATCAAGCAAGATGGCAATATGTGTTTCAAACTCCATCATCAAAGTTGAGGAACTATGAGTTTGGGGTTGACACTCGCAAATGTTCTGTCACTTTCTGTATGTCACTTGAGCAATGATGACAAAACAGAAGGACAACTGGCAGATCAGGGACACTGAGTAACATAATACAAGTTACACTTTATCTTCAGGTATATATATGATCATTCTGAAATTGTGCTTTGGTGGAGGGAAATTCTCTATCTCTAGCTTCAGCTGACACAAAGCAAAACTTGAGTGAAACTGACACAACTCAAAGCTTTCTGTGGCCCAGCCTTTAAGATCCTGCAAAAGCACAAGGTGTGCAATATATTTTTGTAGAGAAACTGCTCTCAGGGCAGCAAAAGAAACATTCTTTACCTCTGTAACTCACTGGGACAGTTCCTGTCAGACTCATCAAGTCTCTCGTAGAGCCGTCATTAAATACTGAAATACAAGAAGTTCCCATGTCAACACAAAACAGAAGTGATATGTACAATCATGTAATTGTACAACATGTGACACCCCACATGGTCAAAATCAGGAAATCAGTCGGATTAAAATTACCATAAGCATCCATAAGCGGCTTCAGGTCCTTGTACTGGGAGATGACATTGGTTATCTCACGCACAGTAAGATCTCTGTATTTGTATTGCTAGACAGTGACAATAAACGAGAAAAAAGTCATGTATGTTCATATATAGATAGTTGAGACACAACTGCAAACACAACAAAGACATTTACAATCAACTTACAAGGTAAAATTATATTAAACAACTTTAATTTTGGTTCTTACGTTAATAATTGCACTGTGTCAATTAAAGTAGGTCAATTACCTTCCAGCTATACACACAATGATGGTTTTATCAATGCAATTTCTGGTTCGAAAGTGAAAAATTCTAGGCTCATGATAAAAGCCAAAGCATGAGGCTGAAGCTGGTAACTTGCTCTCACTCCAAAATCCCTTCATAACTGCTGTTTATGCTTGTGTTTCTTAAGAAAAGAAAACTCGTTGAGGATTACAATATGAACAGATGGCCTGCCATTTACATGGAAAACATTAATCATTTTTTAACTTAACACCAGCACAACAACAACAACAACAACAACAACAACAACACAACATTTTTTTTCGTCTTTTATCGTCCATTATTCTAATATTTGTAAAACAGACCATCAGCAAGCGTAATTATTTTCGTAACTACGATATTCTCAGGCAGCAATGGAAGTTTTAAAGCATTTAACGATACAACGTTAGTTAACGTTGTTACATAACGTAATATTAGAGTGTCATAGTGGATTGTAAATAGCAACCCAAAAACTGATAGGAGAGATCTTAACGTGTAGCGTCAGTGATACATGATAAAAACCGAATATTAACCGTAAATCTGAAGGTGAAACAGTTCATAAAGGTTTAACCATTAACGTTACAGAAAATGTGAATTTGCAGCGTTCGTTATCATTTCATGTTTGGTATCGGTAGCATTAGCTAACTTGCTGCAGTTGGCCAGCAATTAACGCAGCAGTTGAGCAGCAGGCTTACCTTCAGCATTTTCTTCAGGTTACTTTCGCTGACGACTGCCATGGTTTTTCACTGTTTGTTTTATATGCTCTTACCAATGAGCTAAAGTTAATGATATAACAGGTTGCTGAAGTGACAGCTAACGCAAGCTACCGCTAGCTAGCAGGTCTTTACGCTAAGGCTAAAAGTTAGCCCAGCCTCGGGCCCGACTAACGTCACAATTAAGACACTGGTTCGGTGTCTGTATGAAATAAGCCAATCCAAAGCAAGTGATGCCTTTGTTGGCGACCCACTGAAACTCAATATACTAAATAGAATTAGAAAATAGAGAATACAATAACTCAAAAGACCGAAAAACGACAGTCAACACAAGGAATTTCCGGCTTTGCACTGACTGCTTCCGGTATCCATGTGACGCAGGTAGCAGACTCCCGTGGTGTCATCCGGGGACCTTTACAGAAAATTTAATAGTAATCCAGTTCTTATCAGTGTAACTTTACCATAAAAACAAATTCTTTTATTCAAGGATAATGTCCCCCCAAAAATATCAGATCTGGTAATAATTTTGTCCACCCGTGCAGATGGAAAAATAAATCTCCCTCAATAGTTGGTTTAAGAATGAGTTAAACAAACACCACAGAAACATGAACATGACATGAACATGAGAAAATAAATGAACTGGTGGAAACTGCAATGCAGTATGGTGAAAGGCTCAATGAGAGAAAAAAGTGCCTTGGATTTGTGTTTAATTTTATTTATGTATTTATTTTCTGTTACATAAAGCCTTGTAGATTTTATTTATGAAAGTTGATGCCTTGTAAAAAATGAATGCAATATATGTTCCTTTAAGAGCCTTTGTTAGTACTAAAAATTTACAATAAAGGAAAAACAAACAAACAAACAAAAAACTTTACCACAAAAACAGTGTGTATGAGGATGAACGGCTCATGCTGTTTAACCCAAGTGTAGTTCTGTGGCATAATTTATTTTGATCACCACATTTTCAACATCTCTTGCCACAGCTTTTACTGTTTCAGCGCTATTTTTTAACGATTGTTCACACAAACCATAACTTTATATACTTTGATATTGGCTCTATTTAAGAAATGTAATGATACATTACAGGTGGCTGTCAAGTGAAAACAGCTAAGCAGATATTACTGTTACTGTTATTAACTGACGTAAAGGCAAACAAAGAAGACAGCAGAAAAAAAGCTTTTAAAACTATCATAAATGTTTTCAAAATAATAATAATAAAACATTTCACATCACATACCTCCGAATTCAGGCAGATATTAGAGCACTGGTTACCAAACCTTTTCAGCTCGAGACCAAACAGAGAAACTTGGTCTCACTTACCAAATTAACACAAATGCTTTGTGTATTGCTACGTGTTACAGCCTATAACATCTCCATTTGTAAGATGCTGATAAATACACACAAAATCATGAATGTAAATTATATATGAAATTTATTGATGTCATTATAAAAGTACATCACAGCAATCATCACATTTCCTGAGTTTTCTACTACCTCACATAATATATGTACATACAATGTTGTGTAAATCTGAGCTGAACAGACCATCAAAGCAAAAAAAAAAAATCTTTACCATTTTAGCTTGGAAAATGAATTCAGATCAAATCAGTGTTATACATTCAACAAAAAACAGGTCCATGACCCATTCTAGGTCCTGACACTATGTTTAAAAAAAGCTGACTTGGAGTTTAAGGAAAAATGGCACAGGATAGTGCTGTAAATAATTATCAACGTCTACACCACATGAGATGATGAGTTTTCTTCGCACATACACATATTATATCACATAGGGCAAGTTTAATAGTTTATTAGTAATTATACATGAAAATGTTGGACCAATTTACTGCATGCGGTCCTCATATTTATTAAAACACACTGTTTAAAATGATTTTTGATACAAAACTGAAAGTCACTTTTCATAAATTACCAGTCATGTCTTTGGGAATTATTTTGACTTTTTAGCCTATGCATCTACTGAAACTTTACATTGTTGGTTTGGGTTTTTTGCTGTTGTTTTTTTTAAACAAGTAGAAATTTAAGTAAAGCAACTGATATCATGTTCTCTGTTAAAACTGAATCAAGCCACACTGATATGAGCTATGTTTTATTGGGCTGCACTTGGCTGTATATATGTTATCAGAATTATTAACTTCTCTCCTCACCGGTCAAAAGTCCGAAACGTTTGTGGATAAGAACACAACAAACGCCTCCAGGCACGGTTCAGGTAAGGTTTTATGATGCTCTTGTAAAGCAATTCAAGTCTGTTAACACAAAGATATTCACATCATTGCTTATTATTGAAACATAGACAAAGTCAGTGGATACCATCTGACGCTGTGCACAGTATAAAACACTGAAATAAAGATGAAACACAAACAGAATTTACACAACTTTTTGTTATATTCCAGAGAAAAGCCTAACAGGTGGTTTCATTTACTTGCTGGAAAGGTTGACCATCTGCTGCGGCTAAATACAAATACAAACTTCCATCTGTCTTTGCAAGGAGCTCTGCTTCTTTGTGGAACTGCATCCAACCTAAAAAATAAAAATATTTCATTCAACAAGGGTACTATCAGCTACACAAACTTCATAAACATGTTGACAAAGTTAGGTGTGGCCTCGATGTCAAAGTTTGATTTTTTCTTATCAATAACTTGCTTTCCAGGGCATTCTGTAGGTGCAGGCCATGTTATGAAACTAACAGGAGGCTTGCCCTCCGCTTATGTTAGTTCTACTTACAAGAGTCTTGTTCGGGCTGTGAAGGAGGCTGCATGCATACAGGAGGAAAGTCTCCAAACACAGCCGCCATCACCTGCAGTAGGGTCACTAGGTCACACTTGCCCTAGAGAGGAAAGGAAAAGTCACACGAGTGGAACATGGCTGCAAAGCTCATAATCAAACCACACTGTGGTGCACATCATCAGCGGTCGTGATGATGCAATAGTCCGTCTCTTTTTAAATTCAGTCGTCTTAACTTGTGCACTCCCTTGAACACTTTTCGGGTAAAGGTGCATTTTTCGTTCCCACCCTCCACCAATCCTGGATACATTCCTCCAGGGTTTTTCACATCCCTGCTCTTAGAGCATTTTAACAAATATAAAAAAAAGCAAAAAGACCTGGAGGAACAGATCAACCCCCCCAAAAAAATTAGATGAAAAACCTTCAGAAATTCTGAGAAGGGCACAAAGAAAACAAGGCCAGCTTTCGCTTCTCACCTGTTCCCAATCCTGCAGGTATGGCAGCACAACTTCGATATTACTGGAGACAAACTTCCCTCTGATGACCATCATCTCATGTGTGGGTCTGATATAACAGATAGGAGCAGTTTGGGGGTAGCTTTCCTCAAGCCACACGCATACTGGGATGTTGTAGGTCTTTTCTTGTTTAAGAACAGCAGAACAAGGGAATAAATTTCCTTTTGTCTTGGATATTCTGAGAGATTATGATCTGTATTTTTCCTTATTTTTGATTTAAATCAATGAGATAACATGTCAAAGTCAGTTTTATTTTAGCTGTTTCATAGGATCACACGTTCAAAAAAATATTAAAAGTTGTTGTTACCTTGATACACAACAGGAATGGTTCCGGTTAGACTCATCAAGTCCTTTGTGGTTCCATCATTGTAAACTGTACAAAAAAGAGAGAGAGAAACAATAACTGCATTGTTCAGAGCACTTGTTTGAAATGTTGCATAAGTTCAGCCTCAGGTTGTTAGCTGTCTTACCGTATTTATCCATCATAGGCCGAAGACTTTTGAAGTGAATCAATGCAGCAAATATCTCATTGGCCACATGATTGCGAAGATATGTCTTCAAAACAACAGGACAAAAAAAAAATAAAAATCAGTCACTGAAAAAATCTATGCATACAACTCATTGTTCATGTGATTAAAAGATTGATTAAAAGAGAATAAATTCTTACAGTGGTTGATGATTATTCTTACCTTGGGAAGCATTTTCTTAATCCTGTGCCCAGAGAACGACATGATTGCGGTTTAACCGAAAGAAAAATACCACTTCTTCAAAAAATCTGTCCGATCGCCAGCAGTCAACAAACCTCAACTTCTCGTGAGTGTCTGGGGTTTATAGATAACCTCCTTCCTTTTATGACCTTTGAAAGCCAGTAGGAAAACAGCCTCACGATTATGCAAATCATGCTCATAAAGTAAAAGCAGGCTATGTGACTTGACAAACAAGACAGGAAAGTAGGGGTGTCCCAGTAAATTGACCTAAATCAGTATTATTGAAGGCGATAATGTATGACTGGTAGAGGAGCCATGCTTTGGATGATGAAACCATCTAATTTCTTTGAAGATGACCAATAAGCTCTCAATAAATCATTTTATGCTCCCTGCCACTGTATTGGTACATGTGTCTTCTTAATATTTTTGGGGTTCTTTGTATTTGATAGGACAGCTGAAGAGTGGACAGGAAATTGTGTGGGGGGAGACAGCAAAGAGCCACAGGGTGGAATCGAACTCGTCGTTGCTGCAGTGAGGACGCAGGGGCACATAGGGCACCCACTGTACCAACTGACCTACCAACTGACCTAGGGCACCCCTTGGTACATGTGTCTTACTTTCCTCACTCTCTTTCTCATCGATTTAGCACTTAAAGTCATCTTTGCAAAGTGCTGTCAGTTGTGAAATCACTTAGAACTCGCGATTGCAGCATCATTTGGGTCGCTGTAGCCGTTCATATTAGCATACATAATATCAATACCAGCAGTAGTAAAAAGCTAAAACCTTCCAAATGCACTGATTTGATGCATATTAACTGGACTTTAAGACTGTCGTGACTGGCTGTTCTTCATGATAGTCACAATTAGTTCAGTCCAACAGATTATCTGCAACATTGACTCTCTCCACTCTTTCAAATCTCATCTCAGAACACATCTGTTCAAACTTATGCATATGTTGTAAGATTGTTGTCTCATCCCCCTGCATATCATTTCTGCATAATCTTATCCTTATTCTCTTGACTAATTTATTGTTTATATTTTGATCCTTGTTTTGTACAGTGTCCTTGGCTGTCCTGGCAGGCGCTTATAAATAAATTGTACTGTTTTTTGTTATATTGGATTTAACATTCCTTCATGTAACAGACTATTAAAAAATATGTCACATTAAAACACAGTGTTCTTAAGCTGTGTCTCATTGACCTGCTTTCCTTCACTCCAGCACACGTTAAATGCTGCTTACTTCCTCCTCCTTTCTTCAGTTGCAGTTGTTGTGTTGCTTTTGTAGTATGTTTTAGGTCATTATCCACCTGCACTGTGAAACAACATCCTGTCAGAGCTGATAGCACAGCCCCGTACACGTGAGAAGTTATCTTGGTACCTCTATCAGCAGACACATTGTCATTAAACCAGTGACCCACTTCCATTAACAGCCATACATATCTATGTCATAACACTGCCTCCGCCATGTTTGACAGGTGATGTAAGATCATGGTGCTCTTTTCCTTCATCATACTTTTCTCTTCCCACCTTTCTGGTACAAGTTCACATTTTCTTTCATGTTCTTCATGTTCACGTTCTTTGGTAAAGTCTAATCTGACCCTCTTGTTCTTCAGCATTACCGTTGTTTTGCACCTTGTTGCAAACTCTGTGTATTTAGACTCATAAAAGCGACTCTTGACTGTAGACTCTATCATGACACGCCCACCTCCTCCAGATTATTCTGAACTTGGGTAGATGTTATGAAAAGGTTTTTCTTCCAAAAGGAAAGAATTTTGTTAGTATCCACTTTTGATGTCTTTTAGATCTTTCAGGCCTTTTGGTGATGTGCGTTCCTTCTTTTTATGAGTGTACCATGTTGTTGATTAGGCCACTCCCAAAGTTTCTGCAATCTCTTTAATAGCTTTGTTTTGGTTTTTCATGATGACCTCCTTCACGTGCGCTGACACCAGGGAACAAATGCTGCAGGTTCAAGGAACCAGCTACTAAACGATTATTCAACATCTGGAATCAACTTCAGGTCTTTAATTGGCTAAATTTGTAAAGGAAGAACAAGGGAACAGGCCATGAACTGCTTGTTAGTTGACTGTCCTACTACTTTTGACCCTTTAAAAAAGAGGGATTATGTATACAAATGGCTCTCTCATTAGCATTTGATTCAATATTTCTGTATAACTCATTGAATTAAAGCTGAAAATCTGCACTTTCACCACATTTTGACTGTTTCATCTAAAACCCATTGTGGTGGTGTGAAGAGGCAACATTACAAAGTTTGTGTCACTGTCCAAATAATTTTTAACCTAACTGTATGTAGACTACTGATAAATCAAATATCAGAATAATATTCAGCGTTTAACTTTAAACCAGAATCAAATGTCTCTTAAATGGTACTACTGACGGGAAAAAAAACTCTGTGCAATCACAAGAAAAGTTTATGGCTGACCTTTGAGTTTTTATCATAGCTGTACTTGCCCTTATTGGGTAACCTACACAATATTACACATTCAGATCCAAAGAGGAAGAATATTTTTCAAGAAGATGCATG
The DNA here is from genome assembly GCA_029783665.1 of Naso thynnoides. NCBI lineage: Eukaryota > Metazoa > Chordata > Actinopteri > Acanthuriformes > Acanthuridae > Naso > Naso thynnoides. Next base: position 9,939,069 of record JAQLOL010000023.1, read on the forward strand.
TACAAAAGCATTCAAACCTCATGAATAACAATTTGTCATTATGTGTGTTTATATATAGAAATGTTTCTTCCTTATCAATGCTTCTTGTACTCTTAAACATGGTACACAAAGCAGCCTGTAGGTGGCAGCAAATCTCAAGTTTGACTGGAACAAGATCAGGAAGTTAGATGGTTGAGAGACCAGACATTCACCTTGACATCTTTATTCCTGTCCTGCAATACATTTGCCACATTTTCAAAGAGTAAATACATCTTAAATAGCTAAACAGTTGACATTTTCACAAATTCCTTCCACACCACCATTCTACAGTTTGCAAGGGAGAATCAAGCCCTTGAGTCCACTGTATGCTTGTGCAAAACTTCCAATGGTCCGTACAGTCTTTGTCATGCTCTCCAGGTTTGCTGACGTGTATACTTGTGGTTTGCTGGCTGGAGTATCCCCATGGCAACATGACACTGATATTCTAATGTGATGGGAATTTGAATACATAGACTTGGGGAATTCTATGGTATTATTTTCATCAAAGTACTGTTTAAATATTGACATATTGACAAGCATACGATCAGGACTGTCATTACATGTTACAATGCCACATTCTTTTTTCATTAAAAAAGTTTGAGTAAAATGGGGTGAATGTTAGGAACAACACAGCCGGGGGGGGGGGGGGGACAAGGATAAACACCAGCATTATTTAAAT
>JAQLOL010000023.1:9939775-9955331 GCA_029783665.1 Naso thynnoides
CCCCCCCCCCCCCCCCCCCCCCCCCCCCCCCCACACGGATCAACTCCTGCATTATTTCAATATTGTAAATTTTAAACACAAGGCTTCTTTCAAACAATACCTAAAGACTCAAACACATTCATAGTTCATGTCCTTCCTCCAAATGGAGAAATAAAGAGTTAACTAATAAAAACAACTTGACCACTGGCATTCACACGAGAGTGATCACATTTCTTTAAGCCATGTCGTGGGTGAATAAGAGTCACTTCAACTGTACAAAATCAATTAGGTGAGAAGTAAAATTTCTGTTTCCCTTGAGAGGAGACACTGGCAAAAAAAACAAACAAAAAAAAAACCCATTTGACGTCTTTTGCGGAAGAGGTCTGAGCTGTCTCTGAGGTTTTCATCTGAAGCCTGTTGCTAAAACCTGCCTATGGTGCCTGGAACTCCATTCATTATCATACATGACCATTTCTCTGAACTGTTAAAAGTATAATCTGAACTAATTGAGAAATTTCTACTAATCATCATCACATGTTCCAGTGTAATGGAATAGAAACTTCATATAAACATGGGAGTGAGACAACTTGGCTTTGTCTAAACAATTCACCTAAACTTCATGGTCTTTCAGTCGTGTTAAACAGAATCACATTCAGACACACGAGCCAGTACAGAAAAAACGCTTAAAAAAAAAAAAAAATCAGTGTAGTGTTTTTAAGGACTTGTCTTTGAATTCTTTACAGCGCATATCTAAACTCAACACACTCTATATTTTTTAGTTGCACACATAAAACAGAAGACATACTTGTCTCAGGTAGAGCTTGCTGCATACATGAGGTACAAACTAGCTAACAGATAAGGCAAAGTAAACAGAGCACTCTTTTCTGACTTAGGAGGCAAATTAATTGTAGAGAGCACACGCTGGTCAGTATTTATAGACAAGCAGTGCACTCCCATTACCCAATATCCATCACCTAATGCCGACAATATTCCCACATAAACAGTAAATATGGATCTGACATGAGTAGCACCTGACCTGTTCCGTGTAGAGTTGAGGTGGCAGAGAAAGAGGAGAGATTTGAGGATAGTATGGTGTGTGGAAAAAAAACCCCCAAACAACTGATGTTTGACTGAGGCAGCACTTGTGCGTAAAACTCTGCAAAGATAACTGGTGACATCCTTTAACATCAGTTTCCGGGACTCTCAGTTGAGACTCTCCGGGACCCCGATTCCTGAGCCTTGTTATCCATAAAGAACGACTCTTGCATTGCAATCTAAAAGTAGCTGTTATCACTTTGTAGTAAATAAGAGTTCTGCACCGTAAAATTACTGAAATGAAATGCAAGAAAAATCAACTGGTTGTCAGTTGGTCTAAAACCAAAACCTGTCATTGCATAACTGTACAAGTGTCCAGTTTTCTTCCTAATCTACAGGCACCTTTTCCAGCTGCGGCAACTGGAAAAAAAAAAAAAAAGACATCTTGAGTTTCATGCACGGTACCTCTCCTTCCTAAACCAAAGTAAAACAAGAAAAAAAGTAGCCATGTGAGGTGGTTTATTCCCAATACTTTGCGGATAGTAAAGAATCCTGTTGCACCAGAAATTACGTACATTAGCCATTACTATTATTATTTTACAAAGACAACTCTTGGCAAAGAAACATCGGTAAGGAGAGAAGGCAGCTGGATTCTGGAAATCTTTATATCCTCTATTTTAATATTTCTATCCCAAAAGGAATTCCTACTACATCAGGCAGGTCATGAAAAAATGTCAGAACCCAGTGCTGTCTGAAAGAAACACCCTTGCTCAAATATTGCTCAGTGACTTTTAAATTTTGAAATCCCCCAAAAAGTTCAATATCAAAAACAAAATTAAAGGACTTTTTTCTTCTTTTTTTTTTTTTACAGCTAAGCTTACTGTTAAACAACAAACTGTACTCATTCCCGTGCCAACCTCTGCCCCCTTGATCCTATAATATGAAGGGACTACACAGCCATTCGAGGGAAACCAAAGGCAGGTAGAGGACTGGGGGTTATTTATGTGAAAGGTGGTTGGGTAAGTAAATGTCTGTTCCAGTCCTTTCCATTTGAGTCAGTCAGTCCTTCCAGTGGGCAGGCAGGTGGAGTGGATTTAGGCTTTCAAGGTGGGAGGAGGTCAGAGACACCCCCTTTAAGACCAGTGTTGAGACTTAAAACAATAAGTTAGCAGGAAACTTGCGGAGCTGCCCCAGCGGAACCACACTGGAGTTGAAAAAGAGTCAGTGGTGTTGCTCGCAGGCCGACGTCGTGACCAAAAGATGGGGCTGGACCGGCTAGTTCGGCTAGCCACAGAGGCAACAGTCCAAATCCTCCTTTCCATTAAGGTCTATGGTTCAGTCAGCTCTGGTGGTTTCCTTGAGAGCTTTTGCTTCAATCGTCCTCTTTTTGAAAAAAAGTTTATGTTTCATCATTGACTTATTTTATCTTTCAATCGTTTAGTCCATGCTGCCACTACGCGCTGTAGCAATTCTCCTCAACGTGCAATAGACAGCTAGAGGGGAAGGAAAGAAAAGAAGGAGACACTGAGTTTAGCGCCACTCTACTGTTTCTTGGGAAACTGAGACAGAGTGAAGCATTTAACTGACGGAGATAATATCACATTTGTATAAGCACACAATAAGCAGTCATATACTAGGGCTGACCCAAATGCTTCGAAGCTTCAATCACTGCCTTTGCAGCTGACGGCAAAATTAATATTCAATTGAATGTTTTTTTTCCCTCTCAGTTAATAAAGATACGCGGTGACTAACTCAGACCACAAGGTGGTGGTAAGGTATTGTCCAGACTTGGTTGATAAAATGTGAGTTGTAATTGGTAGAAGTAATGAAAAGTTTCTAGTGAGAGAGGAGAGGTAAACATCACAATACCTTGTGTTTGTTCATGCAGTGCTTAAGTAAACAGTTAAGTAATCAAATATGAAGTTCCGGATATTTTTGGCACATTTTCTGGTGCCGAAACTGGGAACAGAAGACTATCAGCTGATAGCGATAGCTGTAGCTAGTTTACCAGCTACCAAAGTAACGTTAACGTTACCTGGACATGGGATAACATGACGGAATGTTTACAAAGACGGAATCAAAGACGTAACGTTAGAGTTATATGAGCGTCACACCAAGTGGCTGAAGGGCAGTTGAAGAGGAACTGTGCAAGGACAGCGTGAGTTGTGAGCACTTAACAGAGCTGCTGTCCACGGTAGCAGCTGATGCTGAAGAAGAAAATCTCCTGAAGTTAATATTACTAAAGGAAACAAAAGAGGAAACACTTATAGACGAGCTGGAAATGCACATTGATAAAACGGTGGATTATCAAGACATTATTTTATCTTTGGAAAGCCCGAGTATCGATGATGATTGACAGAGAGCAACAAACAGCGAGTGAGCGGATTTCGCATCAGCTTAATGACGTGATTACACATTCATGCAGACCTACGTTAACGTTAAGAGACGTGATGAGCCTTGTCCCTTAACGAATATTCGATTATGATCGATCGATTGTCACAGCAGCTTAGAAGCCCCCCAAAAACTCTATTCGGGACAGCCCTATTATATACACAAAGAAACTGAGACTGTGTTTCACCTGCATCACGATACCACACAGCGACAGCTCATACAGTCCTGACCGCTCTCATCAGGTGGATTCAGCTTCCTCAGCTTATGCTGTCTGATCTCTCTAACCAGTGTGTAGAAGGCGTCCTCTACTCCCTGTCCGAAGACAAACACACACACACACACACACACACACACACACACAGAGGGGAGGGTTACCTAACAATTTGGGCACTTAACAATAATCAATTACAAAGAAAGTACACTGCTTAAAACCTTACAAACGGACAGCACACCTCTCAGGCGACTCGCCTAAAGAGACTTGGCATAATTGCCATGGCGACACTGATCATTTCAGAGACTGTTAATTAATAAATCATGATGACTAAATATGAAGCTATGGCTTAGTTCTTTGCATGCTTTCTGTTTGAATGACAGACTTCCTGCAGATTCTGAGATGAATGTGAGAGTCTGTATGTGGCTTCATAATGTGACAGTGAGTCACAGACAGTGGGAGCAGTGCGGCGACTTGTCCCTATGGAGGCCTTTCAAATACTGTAGCTCTGCTCTCAAGCCAAGGTAACCTGGCTATGAGTCACTGCCTGCCGCATAATAAAATGTTCCCAGCGACAGAGATCACATCATTCACCGCTACAGATGTGCATGAATACATGTGCAAATTGTTGAATCAGGGAGGTTTGTGCCAAGAAAGGAAGGAAAAATCAAGAAATCAGTACATTTTAAAGGCAGGTAAAAAAAAGGGTTATTCCACCAAAGTGCATGTATTGTTTGCCTTGTGTGCTTCTTGTTTACTACCTACCTGTCTTGTCTTGGCAGAGGTCTCGATATAAGGGATGCCATAGGAGCGTGCAAGTTCCTGGGCTTGCCTTGTGTCCACCGTGCGTGCTGGGAGGTCACATTTGTTTCCCACAAGCACCATGGGAACGTCATCTGAGTCCTTTACACGTTTTATCTGTTCTCTGCAAAACGTGAAACAACAAAAGAGCAACAGATGACATTTAATATGCAAAACCTTGGCTGTTTCGTTAACCCACCCCAGCATTATGGTTAGTCACAGTGACATCTCTCTTGTGTGGGAAATGCTTCATAAACAAAAGCAGCTCCACCACTGGAGAGCTAACCACCTGGGGAGCTCTAGGACCCTGAGGAAGAGCCGGGGCCCGACGGTGCTGGGCTGTGCTGCACTGCTGAAAGGGGGAGGTGGAAAGGAGGGGAGGGACGAGAGAGGGATGGACAACAGGCAGGCGGCGAACAGCATTACCTCATCACTACAGCAGCCAGCGCCAAACGCCAGGCAGCCAGGGGGAACTGAGCGAGCAGAATGGGTCAAATCAATCTATCAGCTCAGCCCTTCTTCTCCCTGAGCCACAGTACAGCAGGATGCATCAGCCCTGCCCATCTGCAGTCAACACTGTTAATGGCGTTTATGACTCCATTGCTGAATCTTGATGTCACAGCAGACATGCTTTTCTGTTGAGACTATTGACTTGTTAAGTGCTAGTGAGGCAGGTATTTCAGGTCTGATAGTGTTGTAGACAGAATCTTATCAACCTTGTGCATTCTTGTGTACGGTACAATAAAGCTGGCTACTTTCAAATTAAAGAAAAAAATAAAATGCACTAACTAATTTTAAGCAGGTGCAGTGCCAGTTTATTCTAATTAAAGAGGTGAACATTTTTCCCAAATAATGCCTTTGACTATTTTTGCTGGTAAAAAATGACAAAAGGTCTTTAAATAACTCAACAGCTCTAACTGGGCTCTCACCTTTTTTTAGAATCTATGTATGCTTTTCTCAAATTGCACAAGGATTTTTCAATGATACCAGCGATTGTGTTAAAGCAGAACCCAAAAAAGGCTGGGCTGCAACGGCACCCAGCACGTAAACGGTGTGTGTCGAAGTCAAAAACCCTGCAGATCTGTATGAGGAGGCAAAGTTTGTATGCATGCCTCTCTTCTGCAAGACTGTCAAGTGCAGAGACAAAATGTGGGAAAAACAGAAAACAGTCATCTCCCATCACAGTCGTCATCCCCCTCCTCCCTTCCTTCCCCCTGTCCTTGAAAATGCTACCTCTCCCTGCTCCTCTAATTGAGTCAGGATCGATTTCATTGGCATCGTGCTGTAATCCCTACAGTTGGGGGCTAAGCTTTCTTTAGCCGTGTTAAACGCTACAGCATGACATCACCCAGCTACTGCAGAGAGCTGGCACACACGCGTATACACACCCCTCTTCATGCAGACCCCATGGGAGTCCCTGTTACACACACTGCATTTTCAGATACGCACACACAGAACATTAAAAGAGAACTAACAGGTATGATTTTGTGTCTGAGACCCACCCGGACTCATCTGTGACCTAACGAGTAACTATCTAACAATGGATATCATTTAATATTTGTTATGATGGTCTCAATTTATGACCCCCTCAACAATATTTCTTTGTCTCAGTCTTACACACACCTGTACTGGTGAATATCCTCAAATGACTTGGTGTTGTTGATGGCAAAGACACAAAGGAAGCCCTCCCCTGTTCTCATGTACTGATCCCTCATGGCACTGTACTCCTCTTGACCTGCAGTGTCCAGGATGTCCAACAGGCAGGTCTCCCCGTCAATCACAACCTGTTTCCTGTACGAGTCCTGCAACAAAAGGCAGAAACTCCAACGTCAAGGGAGGCAGCAAAAAAACATAGGTCATATGTGTGAGTGAGCAATCTGTGACAAAAAAGACACAAAACAGATGGTTCAGGAAGGATCTGAGGCAACTGCCTCATCACTGCAGTTGTCACATCCTTGGCCTTGGTCACTCAGTGCTGAGCAGCATGTACAAGTGCTGCATATTTACAGAATTCTGTTCTTAAATCGTTGTCCACTTCCAGGTCAAATGAACATCAAGAGATCAGAGGAGCAGGGTATCAGAGCCAATGTTTAGCCTTCCAACACGCAGCCACAAAAACATGGAGTGCCGTCCCTTTGTTTGTTAGAGCATAGGGGCCAGGAATGCAAACACACAAAAAGGACATTGTGTGGCCAGAGGCAGGCGTGGTGAGAAAGAGAGGGAGAGAGAGGAGACAGGGGGAGAAAAAGAGAGAAAAGAAGGAGAAAACATTCTCACTGGCTTCCTTCTTCTTTCTGCAATCTCTGCAATGTGTTTTAGTGTCTCGATATTTTCAAGAGAATATAAAAAGTATGGAGGGCCTAAGTACACTTTTCTTTTCTTTTTTTAAAAAAAAATCAGACTGACAATTTAGGGAAATTGCCATAGCATGGGTCGGTTGCACCAACTGGTCTTAACTAAGACAGGTCATTAACCCTAGCAGGTCGTGGTTAAGACTAGTCTTAAGAGAGGATTCTAATGCCGGGGTCAGACTACAACATAGTTTTGTCTGTTAAATGGACTGTATTTATATAGTGCTTTTCTAGTCTTTTTGACTACTAGAAGCGCTTTACAACACAAGTCACATTTCACCCCCTCACACACACACATTCACACAGTAAGGGCAGGTGACTTCTCTACAAAGAGCCAACCTGCTCATTAGGAACTCATTCACACACATTCACACATCAATGGCGCAACCATTGGGAGCAGTTTGGGGTTCAGTGTCTTGCCCATGGACACTTCGACATGTATCGAACCACTGACCTTCTGATTGGTAGATGACCCACTCTACCTACTGAACTACAGCCGCCCTGTTAAAATGATCACTGTGTCAGATTAGGCAACTAAAGAGTCATAAATTCTTGCCGTGTCGTGGCCAGGAGACATGACAGACTACATGTTGCTCCCAAAAATCAGTTGCAATCACAATGTGCATGATGTCACCGGAAAGGGAAGTGCTTGCTACTAAGTACTACTATTACTGACAAGGAGGTAAACAAAACATCAAACATGCTAGTCTTTTTGTTGTGAGGTTGCGAGGCGTCCTGGATGCAGTGTCCGCTGTCTTCCATTATGACACACTGCACCCGATGCTCATTGATCATTTCCGAGCCCACCTGAGGCCTTGTTAAGTAAAGTTTTTCAGCTCCCTTTCAGTACTTTTGGATGTTTGGTCCCAAAGCCGGGTCGCAGCTCCCTTATCAAGCTGCTAATAACTCTCTCCCATCCAATGACCGCTCATTGTATTTGTGCATGGGAGCACCATTGTTAAGCTGTGTTGCTAGAAACGGCCTAGAATTCTGAATTTACACCTCCTCCTGACTAGGCACAAGATTTATGCCCAGTCTTAGTGAGAAGAAGCCCTGGTGGTGCAATGGGCGTAAACTGCCAAGTCAGACTTGGAGCGCCAAGTTACGACCAGTCTTAGCTAAGACCAGGCTTACACTCACTTGGCGCAACCAGCCCCTGCTGATGATTAAGTTAACTTTATTGAGACTAAGCTGTTATCTTATTAGAGTCCAGACATTATTGTTAAGCACAGGAGTGACTCTGTGACTCGACTTTTGACATACACATTTCTATCCGTATGCACATTATTGCATGTATTTCTACCACAAAAATTCAAGAGGAACCAGAAAGGAATTTATTCTTTAACCATGTGATCAACCCTCTCTACATTCCAACTGCAGCATCCAAAATGCCTTCCACAGTAATACGCAAAGCATGTCGAACATGCAGAAGAGAAGCATACCTCTATGGTGGGGTCATATTCATCCACAAAGTGGTTCTGGATGAGCTGGATGGTGAGTGCACTCTTGCCCACGCCTCCAGCTCCCACCACTACCAGCTTATACTCCGTCATCTTTGCCGCTGCTGCTCACCGCACACACCACTGCTGGAGAGAAGAAAGGGAGCAGAGAAAGGTGCAGATTAGCACATACGTACACAGAGCTTTGACAAGCTATTGTCTGACGCCGGACTGGCCATGATGTGGCCCACAACCAGTGGCACAGACAAAGCATACAGTTATTACCATTCCTGCCCAGTGGGGAGAAACATTAGAGGTTTGTGTTGTGTGTTGGAGTGTGTTCAGTGGGGGCTGAGGTTGAGACCCTCAAATGGGAATGTGAAAAATGTGCTGAAGGTACTCAGCGTTCCAATCCTCTCCCACTCAGTGTGAGCATCAGAGTGTGTGTATGAAAAGGAGAGATAGGGAGGCAGTGGGGGAGAAAAGAAAGGGCATGACACTGGCAGACTGACCCTCATCACTCAGACCTCACCTTTCTGATTTCTATCTATGAATCCACGGTGACAGAGGTGAAAGCTAAGCTTTTTGTATGAGCTGTTTCTGTTTGATTTCCCTGCTTCTTCCATAGGGATCAATTCATAGCAACAAAATACGAGGCCTAAAAGAGGATTTTATGACTCCAGGTGTGCCTGCATTGTCCCCTATGGACCCACTGAACCCACTTAATAGGTCCAGTCGATGCAAAAAAGCTGCCCTGACTATAAATCAAGGCATGTTATTAAAGAAACATGTTGGCCTCTTGGGAAAACATAAGTGCTATCATATTTTGTTGGCTTAAAGTTACACAACGTAGTAAACATCACATTTTCAAGAATTTATGGATATAGAGGGTAATTAAAAAAAACAGAATACAAAAAGTAAAACACTTTAGAATTGCCATGTAAAATTTACAGTGCAACTCTTTGCAACTCATTTAAAAGCTCGTGGAAAGTTCTGCTTAATTCTACAAAATTTATTTTATTACTAAGAAGAAGAAGAAGAAGAAGAAGAAGAAGAAGAAGAAAAGGAGACTTTGCTAGCACAAAGAAAAGGAGACTTTAGATGTGAATTTGTAATTCAAAATGCTAAAAATGAACTAAACAATCATTTAAGGTAGCTTTTGAAATCATTTATCTCAACTCAAGGTTGAGATGTTGTAAATCGGTTGGGTTGCACTTGCAACATCTCTCTAAAAAGACAGTTACAGAGCTGATGGCAATACCAACGAACAACAACTCATTTGGATTTAACCAGAAAATCCAGCTGGCTCAGAAAGTGTGGAAAATTTGCAGAAAATACCAATTATGCCACCACAGTGTTAACTATCAAATCAGCTGGATCCACACGTATTACAAAATGCAGTACAGACAAATTACACACACACACACGCACACACACAGATGCTCTGACACCACCGTGACCCTAACAGCACTGCTGGCCAGTGAAATTCCAGGCGCGTTAAGTCAACGGGCAGAGAAAGTAGTCATATGGGTGTTTCCACTACATACAGTGGCAAAGTGTGACTCAGCTTACTTCAAATTTACCACAAAATTACTAAATCTTATGACCTGAAAATGACCTAATACCAGTCCTGCAGCAGACATGATGGCACATGACGAGTCAGTAAATTAGAAACACATGAAGTTATCTTGGAGACTTTACAAGAATAAATCAAATACAAGCCAGGACTAGTGTGACCAAACCTACAGCTTACCACAAGTCAAGTCCGCTGGAGGTCTAACAACCGCAGGAGCCTCCCGTGGTTACGGCTTCAGCTTGACAACATACATACAACAATGAGTGGCCGGGGATGTCATCACAGTGAAGTCACAGCGGAGAGGAAAATCACTGGGAATTCCTGTACCTCCGAGGAAGCAAGGGCCCATGGGTGGCAGTTTGTTTTCACTTTCTGTTCGACGGTAATGACTGAAAACCCAACTCCACCTGGATTTATGAAGCTACAATTTGAATCTAAAAGTATTTCCAGACATTTCAAACCTTAGCACTATTTAAATATACTTTAGGGTCATACTGAACAAAATGTTTTGCAATTGGTCCGGTTGATCACTTCAGTCAGCAGCCATGAAACAGGCAGCAACCGATGCAATGTCATCCTTGTGATTACATGTGATCCTGAAGGTGGTTCCACTACAAGAGCTTGTTAGGGTTGTTTTGGATTCAAACTAATGTGTTAAAACACTGAAGTTACACAACAACACAAACAAACTGACTGAGGCAGCAGCAGACCAACAAAGTCCTGTGTTATGCAAAACAATGGAGTCCAGTGGCTTTGAACAGGGAAATATAAAGGCTGTTCCTGGTTAAACAAAAAAGAGTCTTATTCTTTATTATTTCTATAATAGTTGTCAGACAACAAATGGATGATGAATGGATAAACAGTCTAAGTCTCTCAGTGCCAGTAACACAAGGCCCATTTTTGCAGCTGCTAGCCGAGGGAATCTTCTAGTACTATTTAAAAACTTTTGCACCCATCAGTCATTTTGACTTGAAAATTTCTAAGAAATAAATTAAGGCCCATGTTAAAAATACACGATATATCCTTTAACTGAACAATAACAATGGCATAAGAATCATATTATGCCCTGTTAGACACTGTTTGTTGTCTACATCTGCACCAACACCCAGACCAGCCTTGTTTCTCTTCCTCAAAAGTTGTCTGTCTCATGTCCTGTCATTCAGCAAACCCCTTGCTTAGTGCAAAGCCCAGAACATGAGCGTAGCCAGCCTGAACAGAACAAACACACCCTCTCACTTTTGCTTTCTCCCCCAAAAGGAACACACACACACACACACACACACACACACACACACACACACACACACACACAGAGCTGGAGTGAATCTTAAACTGGACGGACAAGTAACAGGTGTTCAGTTGACTTTAAGGTTAACATGCAAAGCATTCATAGAAATTTTATGAAGCTAAATCAGATGCTGGCAGTCAAAATTAAGACATCCACCTTTATTTATCAGTGGTTGATGTGTTTTATTATATAACCTGAATTTACCTCTGTTAAACCTTTGTGCTATTTTAACATCTAAGATGTGTGTGTGACTGCTGATGTGTGTACGGACTAAGATTAGCCAAGACTTGCTCACTGATGTAAATGATTGACAGAAAAGCAGACTTCTTAACTGACGACACAGCCATTTAGTAACTCTGATTCAATCACACAGACACACAGACACACACACACACATTCTTGCAACACATCCTTGATACCGTTAGCCATTGCTCACCTTGTTCGACCAGGTAGCTTTGAACACCGACTCCAACATTAACAAAAGGCCTTCTTGTAAAAACACCCTCACTGCTATAATTCTCAAGCACAACAGGAAGGGAATTATCCTGACCTCTCAATCTTGTGGCCAAACATTTAGCTTCCTTTTCCCCCTCACTGTATATAAATCAGCCTGGCTGGTACACAGTGCAGCACGGCCTGGCTGGAGTACAGAGAGCGTGGCACAGCCTCAGAGCCAGCCCAGCTCCTCACAGCCTCCTTTAACCAAACAAACAGCAGCTGTGTGAAGAGGAGAGACTTGTGCAGCAGGGCAGACAGACGCTGGGACACCTTCGGCTCCTGCAGGCTGCGGCTCAGGGCGGGGAACAGATTTACACCAGGGCTGTTTGGAGTCTAACGTAATTTAACAGTCTGGGCAATTTTTCTCATACATGGTTTTAAAAATAAACAATACCAACATTTTTGTTTGTTAATTTTGTGTTCATAGAAAAGTGATCAACAGGTGAGATGACAGGTGTGGACCTAACAGGCAGGATGGTGAAGTCCAGTAAGCAATTTTTCATGAGGAAAACGTGCTGATTCACCCTACAGTATAAAACCACGACCCAAACCAACACAACAACCCCAAATATTAATCTTGCACGTGGTCACAGAGTTCAGTATTTCATTTTTTTGTTTCACCTGCCAGCTCGGGCAAGTGGGTCAGAAATCTACTTGCCTGAGGTAGATTTTCACCTGCTCCTATATAACTTTCTTTATCAGTGGTTATAAAATAACAACAAAGAATAAAAGTAACTGTCACGTTAACAAGCGAGTAGTCTCGTGTAGCCAGACCTCTCTCCACAGCGCTCAGTGCTGGGGAAACGTCTGGCTCTACACATAAACATTCTGGTAAAGAGGATAGAACGTTCCGCCTGGTTTCTTTTCTTTAAACCAATTACAATCGTCATGGACGGCGCATAGCCACACGGATACTGTGGCTGTGAATCTGCAAAATCGTGTCGGTGGGAAACTCGTTCGGTGAAAGATTTAGACGTTGGGAAAAGAGCCCTGGCGTGAAAATGTCTAGTCCCCAGCAAAGGTTGTTGCCTTTGTTATATGACTTTCACTGGTAAAAAAGGAAAAAAAAAGAAAAAAAAAAGGAATAGAGAGAGAGAGAGAAAAAAAAAACGTAACTAACTTGATAATCGGTGCCTTACAGGTGGAGCCTCCCTATACTTAAGCTCGGGAGGAGCTCACTGGGCTTGTTGAAACCACAGACAATTGAAGAGCTGTATGTGAATCTCGCAGAACCTTATCAAATATTACAGATTACAAAATATAGCAGAAGCTCGTGTGAAGTGGAACAGATCGGTACGCTGGTCAAGTTGATGTCAACGATACATGCGGCTGCCAGAATTAAAAGATGTGCCAAATCAGCTCTGAGTGGCGATGGACGTGTATTGAAACGGTAACACGCAGAAAGTGGAAGGGACGGGGAATGCTGCGCTGCTCTCTCGGCACCTACTCAACCAATGGCAGTCTTGTACCCAGGGTGCACATACAGTGAGTCAGACTGACAGGTGAGATGCTGTCTGCGCTGGTTTTGGCACTCCAACGGTTTTTTGGAAAAACTTAAAAGTGCTCCATTTTATTCACCTTTCCCTCCAACTGGCGTCACCCAACCAACCTCCTGTTATCGGAAAAACTGAAATATTTGCTCGAGTTTCAGCTCCTAGGTCATTACCCACCAACACCCTCTTGTGATTGCCTAATCTGTACTGTGCAACTCTTGACAGAGATGAGAAGGAAGCAAGACGACTAACTCCTTCGCTACTTTCATTATCTCTGGAAAGAAAACAATGAGGTTCATTATTTTTGACCACTCGGCTGATCCGGCAAGCGACTCTCTAGATTTACTAGCCTGACGTGGCATTTTATTTATCCCTGGCATCGTCAGTCCATAACGCCGAGCCCTGAGTCTGCTGACTTTGAATTTTCAATTCAGTTTTGTCTATAAATAACAGGTGCATTATATTACATTAGCAATATTTCCTGGCTAATCGGATCTTCTCAATCCTGCCACCATGCACACCAAATTTCACCCTAACATTTAAGTTCACCACATGCTCCACAACTGAGTCCAGGCAATAATAAATTCATATCATGCCATGTCCAAGCGCACACACACATACACAAAATGCATTTTAATAATGGATATGAATCAAATTTAAATCCTACATGAAACTTAATAAACATTACGGGCAAGTGCCCCAAAAAACAAAAACAAACAGAGATTGACACCTGCACTCTTTCGCACATACTTGGTTGCTGTATTTCTTTTACACAACAAGATCTCAAGTGTACACCTGAAAATGACTAAAATTCACAGCCTAAAATGCTAATTCAACACACCCACTTTTTGAAGCCTGAAGGGAAGAAAACAGGCAGTCATGTCATCTCTTCTCTCAAACTAGGCCATGACAGCAGTCGATTAATAATCCACACATGCATATGGATGAATGGCAAAATTAATCATTGATTGAGATGCTGCCTTTTTCCTCCGTGTTTTCAGTAACAGCTCATTCAGAGCTGGTCTTTGTGCAGATAAACGGGAGAGATGAGGACACAGCCGCTGGAGATCACCAAGTGCATCATCAACCTTTTTACATATTTCACATTTTTTGTTCTGTGCACACAGATGGTTATCCTGCCCCCGTAGCGGTGTCGTGCCCTCCTCTGCAGTTCTGATTTCCATATTGTGCTGTAATTACTGTCAGTACATGGTTAACCTGTGCAGTCCTTATTTGCCCCAGATATGCAACAGTTGGCCACATTTGTACATGCACACATGCACCTACAAAAACCATACATACAACCACAATTATCGGGATTTGTGGAGCTGATGCCGATAATGATATTAGGGAGTAAGAAAATTATGATATCCGATATATTGGCCGATATTCTTTATAGAATATTTTGAATGTGGTTATCAAATACTGTATGTGTGAGAAAGATATGTAATGGAGGCAGGACATCTAACACACTTTATTTAAAGCATCACTGCACCAAACAGTAAACACTTCACTTACTACCAATTAAATAAGGGGCCGCCCTCTGCTGGACAAATTATGTGATTACAACATTTTAAATCACTAGTCCAAGTATTTTTTTCAGCCTTAAAAAACATCGTTTTAATATCGGCCCTTATCGGAAAACAAATGTGCCAATACCGACATATTGACAACCAATATATTGGTCCACAATTATGACAAGCAATGTTTCTTTCATAGTCTCTTGCACTCACAAATCAGCTCATCCATTTTGTGAACACAGAAAGCTTCCTTGTACCAGCCTTCACTTAGACCAGGTAAATGACTCGGACAGGCTACAGCTGCAGTGATATCCAAGAGGCGGTGACCTGTTTCTAGAGCTGGGCAATATTCCAGTATACACTATGTGATGACAGAAAAAAAGTTTTTCGTTCTGTGTCTATTCAGTTTATTTCATTGTGTCATAAACAGGGATAGTAACGATAGTCAACAATCTATTAAAGCTAAGGTAGGCAACAGGGCTGCACAGTTAACTAAAAAATAATTTAAAAAAAAAGACAAAATCTTGATTCATACACACAAGCGATAACACAAAACACCCTATTAATTCAGCAATCAGGCCAAAGATTAGCCAATGATTCAGCCATACAACTCAATATCCTCTCCCATTTCCCTTCCTCATTTACGGCGCTTCGTTGTCAGTCACCGTTTTACAGTAACCAGACACGGCATCATGGATGTCATTTGAATATGACTCAGTCTACTTGATGGAGTTGGAGCCACATTAAACACGCAAAAAAAAAGGAGCATCTGGCAACTGCAAGAGTAATGATGTACTCACGTCAAAAAAAGGTGGACATTCCATCGTGTAGAACTGACAACACCTGTTGACGATGAACAAGGAGAGATAATTTGCAAGCAATGCTTTGGCACTGTAGCAGCACTGCAAGGTAACACTACAAATCTCTATAACCACCTCCAACGTCACCACAATATCCAGTATGAGTTAGCAATG
>JAQLOL010000023.1:9963149-9979950 GCA_029783665.1 Naso thynnoides
CTTTCTCATTCATTGCATCTGTGTGTGGTTTGGTGAAGAGCAGGAGTGCCAGGCTCTAACTTAAATGCTCAGTAGCTCAATGATTCACTGGTCTCTCTCTCCCCCTCTGTTTGTGTGTGCTGATAAAAGACCAAACCAGAAAGTGCCTGTGGTAGCCCTAGTTTGAGCTGCATAGCTTCATGTCTTTTTCCTCTTTATTTAGAAATTAAGTTCATCAGATTCGTTAAAGCATCAAAACAAGTGCAAAAAGATTAAAAGCGTAACTAAACCCCTGGAGTTTCAGCCAAGGGGCATATTTGTGAAACTCAAAAAATGCATCAAGAATGTGAAAAATGTATTTCGGGCAGCGTTAGGAGGCGGGGCTTGACTGAGAGTAGACCGGAAGAACCGCGTCATTTGAGAATAGTGATTGTGGCATATTTTACTTTTCACACATGTCCACAGTTCATTCAATAAACATCTGGCTTCTCTCCACTGAATCCCTACCCCACCCCCCACAGCGATGCGCTACTAACAAAGAGAAAGTGAAACTAAAATCCAGTCGGTTATTCCCTCATTTCTGAGTTCACTGCACTCTGCCTCTTAGTTATTCAAAAATTCGTCGATCAGTTACTTCACTGCTGAGTTGCCAGCGTAGCAGTAACGTTACTCCGGGTCCTCCTCACTCAGTGGAGCTGACCAGAGACTCAGCGGGTGGTGTGTAGGGGTGGTGCAGTAACATGATTTAGATTTTGGGGAAGTCAGACTGATCATGGATTTACCTTTTGTCTCACTAATCTACGGCTGAGTGTGTGTTTCTTGTAGTGCACGAGTGTGTGCATACTTTTTCCTGCGTAACGCGTGGAAGGGTGTGGAAAAGGGTAAAGTTAGAGTGACTGGGCATGTCTTCTCTCGCCACTGTCTTCCAAATCCTTAGGTGTGGGTTTTTTTTAGAGGAGGCTGAGTGCAGGACTTGGTTGGTTACGAAAGCGTCCACCAGACACGTCACTGATCTCCTCATCAACCAGTTGCGATGCATCAAAAAATTGCATTGCAGCGCCGGGTATCAACCAGTAGATGGAAGTCACTGTGCACATTTATAACAGAATATGGAAAAGTCACTTAATTTGCACTAAAATGTCAAGATTTAGACCTGAATCAATCAAAAACACTACTGAATACTGCCTAGCCTCAGTTTTCAGCTGAAAAAAAGTGGTTTAGAGGTTCAGTTACTCTCTTAATGATGGCTAACTCCTGTGTGTTTTTTAACCACTGCATGGCCACAGCAGCAAAAACTGCATCACTGATGTTTTCCACACAGACAGCAAGTCTAAAATAAAATTGTTATTAAACGCACTTGTGGCTTTTAGTGCACAAAAGGCTACAAATAACTCTGTCTGTGCCAAACATTAGATTACCTCACTTAATGTGCTGCTGAAAGTAATTAAAGTGAAACAGTTCATACTGTATGTCACTTTTTAATTGGAATTAAATGACAGAATATGACTTAATATCAACTCTCTTGAAAATAACCACCTTTGCAGTGTGAACTTTGAGATGCTTTGTATCAGGTTTGACCGCTCAGAGATTACCCATGAGACACCTTATTCTGGCACAAGTTACAATCCGGCATTTTTCCACCATGCATCAATCTCTAAACAAAGTGCATGCCAGTCAAACTGTCAGTCACAGTATGCTAAACACATGCCACTTTTCTGTGTTGAGTATAAGGAAACAGGTGTAACAGTGTTAATTAATGTCCGTACATTTCAGTCACGCCTTTATAACTAACATAATGCCTCATACACTCTTCTTCCTTTCCACCCAGACGGCAGATTATAGTTATAGAGCTGCAGTGAGGGAGTTGGTCCCGCAGTTGCTTTACCTGGATGACCTAAGCGTGGAGGAGGAGGGGCGCAGCTGCTGCAGCACCATCGATGAAGACCAGGCCATTATCAAAAAATTCATCAGAGGCTGCGACTCCCCTCATGCAGCTAATGATGATGGTGTGTTTATGCGCGTGTAATTTGAGTCACTGGATGCAGACCTGGTAATTACAGCTCTGTATTTAATGCCTCTTATTTTTGTTTTTGCAGAGGAAACAGCAGACGGTGCTTGTCCTTACAGCAGACCCGCCTCAGCTAAGCGCCCTGCTTCCAGCCCCTCCTGTGTCTGGCCGCTCTCGTCTGCAGGCTCCAGACCCCACACTGGCTCCAGACCCATGTCAGCAGCCAGGCCTGCATTTCTCTTCCCTCCTGGATCACGACCCAGTTCTGCAGACTCTGATCTAGCAACAGTGGAGGCAGAAACCAGCACTCTGACTCATGGTGGCTGTTTTTCACTCTGATGTTTCTGCTTTGAAATCCTCTGCATTCATTCCAGACACATTATTTTAACTACACCAGTTTAATAAGCACGTTGCTGTTGCCACTTTAGTGTCTGATGATTATATCTGTTGTGGAAAAACCACTGACCCGTGAGGTCCATTTCCACTTTTCCGCCTTATTTAGTTTTGAATAGCATTACCTCTACAGATGAACGCTGCCAACAGCAATCCTTGCCCCACAGTGCCACCAAGAGGACTTTTTTTGTGTCAGAAAACAGTCCCACTGAATTGTTATCTGGTGATTCTTAAAGGAGCTGGCAAGATCCTGTTCTGTGGAAATCCAGTCCAGGCTATTCGAGCAAGGCGAGAGAAGATGAGGGTATGTGTTTCGTTTTGTACGAAATGATCACGGAATTCCTTCTATTCAGTGAAAAATACTCTTTTTTTTTCAAGGAAAAAACCAGATCTCTGTTAATTAGATACCAAATTTACCTGCGCTAGTCTATGATTCCTTGCATGCTGTAGAGAGTTTAGTGTTTACTGGGGGGAGCAGCAAGCTGTATGGCTTTGAGAGGCCATTATGGCTGCCAGTGACACCACCAACTCGTCTCTTTAATGTCATGTCAGTGCTAGCAGGAGCAGCTAATTATTATTAGCAGGAGTTACTGCAGCAGTGTCAGAGGGACTTTACAGATGGGGCTCTCCTTGCCCATGCCATGTGGGCAGTCATACTGGCATAGTCACACAGCTGCTGCCACTCTTGTCTTTCTCTTTCCTTCACCTCCTCTTCTGTCCGTCCCTCCTGTGTTTGTTCTTCCTCTCTATGTGGCCGTTAATCTATCTATTCATATTTAATGTACTCAGCTCTGTTATGTTTCCTTGATTTCTCTCCTACCTCTTCATCCTCACTCTCCCTCTCTTGTCTCATAGACAGCGCCCCCCAGGTCTACTTTCACCCCCTATGATCTGCCCATCCATGTGCCAGAACACACGTACGACCTTGAGGAGCCTGAAGTTAGTGATCGCGCCGATGTGACCGCTGAGCTAAGAGCTTGGAGGGAGCAGCACAGCAGGTACTTTCTACTTGCACACTTCATTCCCTGTAGTTAAACTGGAAACACACCAAACAATATCAAGATTATTTTTCAGGATCTGGCTTGTGATGACAGACTATGCACAGTCTGTTTGATGTATCACAGAGTAATGTGATCCCTTTCCAGTGCACGAGGACTCAGATGTTTGGCGTTAAAAGTCACTTAAGCTGTCAGTCCAATGGATTATACTAAATATTTTTCGACGTTGTTTTTTAGGCGTCTTCAGGACATAAAGACAGAAAGATCACCACAGGTTCTGACTATTCAGCACAGTGATGAAGATGAGGGGGAAGATGATGAGGAAGAAGAAGGCTTTGGCTTTGAAAGGAGTGACAGCAGTGATGAAGACCATCAAAAGGAAAAGCACTGTAACAGCTTAGACACTGCCTCACCAGATTCCTGTTTCCAGTCTCTTTCCCCAGGTGAATACTCAGTGAATGAACAAACCTGCTGTTGCTTTTAAATCGTCTGAGAAGCTGAGACAATTTAAAACTCATAGTGATCCTCTATCCACAAAAACATCTAAATGAAAAGCAAAGACATGACAAATGACATACTGTGGCCTGGGTTTTGGCGAGGGCTTCACGATACGATATGCATCATGATACGTTTAAATCACGTTAAATTACGATACAATGCATATTGCGATATTCCACATTCGCTGAAAATGTAAAAACAGCTGAAATACAAGTGGCTGTGTACAGTCTGGGTAGTCTGAATACATCACATTATATTGATAATATAGCAGACAAATTGATTCAAAACAAGTTTATTCAAAATGTCTTCCAATTTCCAAATGTCTTGCCGAGTTTTGGCAAGGACCTCACAATATGAGATGCATCACACATGGGTCACAACACGATACAGATAACACAAAAATAAATATTGTGATATATTGCTGTATCGATTTTTTAGCACAGCTTTAATCGATAGATTTGTAATGGCTTTGTTTTGTGTTTTTAGACCTGCATCACACAGAGGCCTTGTCCCCTGATGTGGCTCGACTGTCCCTTTCCCCAGACATCTCGATGTCCCCTTCCCCCCCTCTCAGTGCCAAAGCCTCTGCTTGTAACCGCAAACCGCAGGGGGTCCGTGCACGTCGGCTTCTCAACCAGATCAGTTCAGAGCATTTACAGGATTTAAGCAGAGTCGGGTGCTCTGCTGGGACAGGAGCAACCGCAGGAGACGCAGACTCGACGCTCCAGAGGGTCCAGCACGTGACCAGGACCAACGTGCCTCTGTTGCCCCCGCCTGCACACATACCCCACCCGCCTGCAACAAGTGCCTTGGGAGAGGGGCTAATGCATTCATGGTATGGCAATATTAAGAGTTACCTTTATATACGAACACTTAAAAAATAATTGATATTCTGTTTCTACCTTACAGCATCTTATGTAGATCAAAGAGAACCTCCAAATTCCAAAATGCATTTAAGAAACATTACTGGATTGAACTTAAATTATATTGATGATGTAAGAACAAATCATTAGTGCATGTTTTAAAAATGTGAACATGTCTTTTTGTCAAAAGTTCTTCAAATGATTGTGACTAGCAGTTAATTAGCACTCTGCAACAGTTTGAGTTAAACTTAATTTTCCATATAAGGTGGCACTAAAGAAAGGTTCTGTGTCTTTCAGTGCAAAGAAGGACGCATCAGGTGTGCACTCTGGCAACAAACATCTTCAGACTCAGATGTTTAAACTGCAAGACAGACCCACAATTACTCGTCCTCACTCTGCGAGGGCCGCTCTGCAGAAACATCACACGCACCACTAACTCCAGCCCAGCAGAGGGAGCTCACACCCAGACTGACAACTGAACACGCAACTCTTAGGTCGCCTGCTCTTTCTGGTGTGACCGCTCCATATTCCCAAATACAGAGTAAAAGCATTGAAGCTATTGAGTGGAATGATTCCACATATATGCTCTGAACATCACCCAGTTAATGCCTTGAGGTGTGTTGGGATTATTTGTGTTTTTAAAACATCAGACCCATTCCCACACCAACACCCAGTGAATTCATTGTGTTTTGACATGAGTAACAGTTAGTATGTTTACATTAGCCACAATAACATGAATATTGACCTTATTCTTAATGATATAATGTTTCCATTTTACACGAGTTGTTGTTGAATATTCCATTATGACAAGTTTTCAATCTTTTTTCTAAATGCCCATAAATCAAACAACAGTTTGTATTTGTTACGTGTGGCACACATGAGTATATCACTGAAGTCATGCCAAAATCACATATCTGTCATGTTTAATTTTTGCTGTTGATTTGAAGACCAATACATCCCCTCATTTCACTGACATTTTAATTGTGTTTAAGAAAACTGCAATCTTGTTTGGATGATCTGGCTTGATTATTATTTGTTTAAGTCAATTGCAGGAGGTGAGTGAGACGGACAGAGAGAGAGGGAGAGAGAGAGAGAGAGAGAGAAAGGTCTGCTGGGTGAACTAGACTGGCTTTAAACAAGAGAAAGAGCAGCGCACAGCGCTTTCATTTGATTAACTTTGCCTTAACAGAGCCACCTGTTCTTTTAAGGCATCATAAAGAGACAGGTCAGGAGGAATAATTTTCAGCTCTATGTCTGTCAGAATGAACTTTTGTACGGCCCATCCCAAATTGAAATCCTGGTGACCTGCCTGCCTGGATGAGAGTGAGTGGTCAAAATGCACCTCACAGTGTGATTAAGAAGTTTACATGTGTACAATAACCTGAATAATATCGGCATATACCACATGTCTAAACTGGAATATTGCTTTTCCTGAATATGACCTTATTCTGGTTTAGGTAATCATAAAGCCCTGCTTACATGGCAGTGTCTTATTCAGAATATTGACTTAACTTGGTTAATATCCAAACATTGCTGTCAACTTAAACACATTGTCATTCAGTACATTCTCTCTCTCTCTCTCTTTTCCTCAAATACAATTCAAATGTCAGAAATGAAGGGATGTATTGGTCTTCAAATCCCCAGGAAAAAATAAACACAATACACAGTGATTTTGGCAAGATTTCAGCAAACTCATGTGTGCCATGCATAAAAAATACAAACTGCTGCGGTTAATAATACGATTTTTACACATTTAGAAAAAATATTGAAAACTTCTGATAATAAATCAGAGGTGCTAGTCACCCTCCACAGCATATCAGCCAATAGACACATGGGTATTGCACGGCACCAACATGACAATAGGACAGTTATTCCAGGGGCATCCTGTGGACGTAATGAGGTCATTCGTCAAATGAGGGAAGTCTAAAACTGCACCCGCGTCTCGAGAGCCATTTGTCCTTAATTTGGCTGTGCTCTATAGCAGTGGTCTTCAACCAGGGGGTCCCTCAAAATAGTTCAAATTTTTCATCAAAATAATTTATATCTGGGATTTTTTTTATAAATTTGGACAAAAATTATATTGAGTAAACTAAATTAAAAGTAAACTTTAATATTAATGGACAATAATAAGCTACTTTTTACAAATATGATAATGACTGAGTATAAAATAGTTGGCTAGTCTTAAAACCTCACACTTTTTCTACTTTTTTTTTTTTTTAATCTGGGGGTCTCTCTATTGAGCAAGTGGTCCCTTGGCTGAAAAAGCTTGAAGACTCCTGCTCTGTGGTACAGTGTATACCATGTTAACAGGAATATGACATTATGAAACATTCTGCAAGCACTTCATGTGCACACCTTAATCAAAATATTGTCTTATTTAGAGTAAGGTCAATATTCAGGAAATTAAACCTACAAAGGACTTGTTGCACTGAGATAATCCCTCTAATGCTACTAAGCTGCTGGTTTTCTTACAGCTGTATCAGCTGAATAAAAATTTAAGGGAATATGACGAATACCTCATATGTGAATTTCTCAGGTCAAAATTTTAATTATTAAACCTCGATTACTACCTTTTGTTTTCGCTATTAAAAAAGAAAATCTTATTTAGATTTAAGATTTTCTTTTGTTGGAACTGAGCTGTACAGTTTAAATAAAAAATGTAAGATTTGTTCCAGCTAAGTGTCAGTGATTGGTTTGGTATTCATGGTGTAGTAGTGAAATGTTGCCACTTGAGGGCACTATCTGTGAACATTAAGTGAAAATGTGAGTGTGGCTCAATTCAGCTCAAACAATCCTTCAAATCCACCACCTTAAAAAACAAAATTCATCCCTTTTGTTGCCTGTTTGCCCACCTTTAAGGTGTCGATGACATCAAAGATTGTGATGTTTAACGTATAGGCCTCCGAGTGTTAATCATGCACACTTTGCACACTGATGTAGGAGAAAATGTTTCATGATACACAATATAAGTAATGAACTGGAATAAATAGAGTCTTTATAAAGTTTATATATTCTACCTGTGACATACCTTCTTGTTTTCCGAGAGCTGTGGGAAATTTCCCCCCATCACACTGTGAAAAACAACCTCAAGCCATCATCCATTACCTTAATAGTTCCCTCAGAGAGGCAGTTTGTTTTGAAGCTTCTAGAGTGATCTTAACATGGACTTCCACTCTTAAAAACATGCAAATGTTTTCAAACTTGCCCAGTCCTTTGACTGAATACCTGGCGTGAGCACACACACACACACACCCACACACACACACACACACTGGAAAGCCCTTCCCATATTTCTGTCGTCAGCGCTTCATTTTTGTCCACAGAAACAGGATGTAAACAAATGAGTCAAAGCAAAAAGTGCAGGCAGGCCTCAAACCTTGAGAGCACTGCTAATAACCCTCACCACGGTGTTGGAGAGGTGTGCAGGATGTGTGTGTACATGTACGGGTGCATATCCACTCAACCATGAGACAGCTGTTATGTAACACGCATTTCTAATCTTCTAGCAAATCTTTCCTTCATGTAACTGCATCACTTTTGACCGTCCCTTGCTCCCTCTCAGGTGTTTTCAGCTACATGTCTTGTATCTCACTGATGCTCTTACATCTCAAGACACAAATATAGGAATGCTCAGTGAAAGGAGAGGCTTTTTATGATGGGAAAGTGGTACGGCACACACCTACTGTCTCTGTATAGTCTTGTAATTTCACTGAAAGGCATCATTCCCACAGCTGGTCAGGTGTGGGGGCCTTGTCTGGCTGTGTGAGAAGCTTTCCTCCACTCCCTAGTTATTACCAGGTGACGTGACAAACCAGAAGGACCTGTATCAGGGTCAGAAATACTGTGACAAAAGCTGAAAATAAGATTCTAAAAATACACAATTTCCTCCAATATGTCTGATACAGAGGCACAACAGTAATGGTTTTCAGTAACATTTAATTTCTTTGTTTTGAGTTAGTATTAACTAAAATGAAACGGGTTTCTTCATAAAAGCATGTCTCTATCTCTTGTTTTATTAATCTAATTATTGTAGTTAGAAAAGCCAGGGTCCAAGGAGATGGTGTTTTTCAACCAAAAATCAAATTAAAGCGACAATTACAGCGCTGCAGTGCCACCACGTCATAAATTTGCTTTGTGAGGCCTTTTCCCCAGGGATGATTATAAAAAGCAGAGGGAGGATAATGTAATTAAAGCAAATATAATAAAGTAAACAACAGCAAAATAACTCCCTCTCTCTATTACACACATACACACATATGAGGGAAAACAAACAAAAGCATGTACTTCTGTCAGAGTAATGTGCAAAAAAAAAGCAAAAAAAAAAAAAAAAAAATCACCAAGGTACGTGTGAGTCAGTTAAATACATGATCATGTTAGTGGGTTGTGGTTACAGTCCCCTAAAGCCTCCATCAAAGCAATCTGAGACAGAAGGTTCGTAAAATAATCTATCTGCATACAATATGGCTTTATTCTGTGTTGTAAGAGATGCTAACAGGATGGGTAAGAACAAATCACAGGGAAACACATTTAGGAAAAAAAAACAAAAAACAAAACCTCCCACTAATATAACTTTGTGACTGAAAGGAAATGCTATTTATTAAAACATCTGTTTTGTTCCGAGCTGAGGCAGGTCACTTTTCACTATCAGGTGCTTTAACTGAAAATACCTGCAGTATGAGTTCAGACAGGCCCAGGAGAGGCTGTTTGTACAGTACATGTGAGATGATGTGAGACCACAGGATTACGCCGGAAGGAACATTCTATTCACTGCAAAATATTTAGACAGCATAACTCATTTTCTGTTGACAACTTTACAACTGACAGATACATGCAGCCCATAATGCAACTTAAAAGAGAAGAAGTTAATCACAATTGGGCTACTGCTAAATCTGTACGCAAAGTCAGTTCATTTAATATGTAAAGCAAAAGTCAGTGTCATTGTATTACTATGCAGGATCTGAGTTCCATTAATGTTGGTTTTTAATTTTAACATGTCCCAGCCCTTTGGCAGTTCCATTCAGACTAGCCTACTTGTCATCAGAGTCCAATTTTTGTCACGTCTAACTAAAATCATCGCAAATTTTAATGAAGTTTTGTACATTTTAAATATTTTAAATTCTTTATTTTTCAAGATGAAACAATCAGATAATCAGAGATGTTTAAAAGGCAAACATGAAATGATAAAATGTAGTATAAGCTGTGGTTATCAATCAAACGTAGCAAAAACAGTCAGAAAATGGGTGTTATTGCTGATATAACCTCTTCCTGCAGTGTATATCAGCAATAACACCCATCTTCTGACTCTGTTTTTCACATGCTTGATTGATAACCACAGCTAATACCGCATTTTACGCTTCTTCTGTTTCAAGGTCGTCTGTTCAGTAACTATGAGCAGCAAGAGGCACTGGGGAGTACCTGTTCCTCAAAAGAAAGAGAAGAAATGCTGGGAGACTAGGACAGAAACCTGCTTTCTGGCCCACTAAATTAGCATTCATCAGCTTTGTATGACAGCATCTTGGCACGAAAGAAGATGGAGCTTAATGAAGTGTTTAACAATCCATTCCAACAGAACAAAGCCTCAAACAACTGTTGCCGTTTTCTGCTTTGAGTTTTTTCTTTGCATAGGTAAGCAAAGCCACATGTCACCCCATCAACATGATTCATTAGTTTGAGGAGTGCTTGCCACAGAAAGATAAAAGGGAGACGTTTGTGGCAACATTCATTTGAGGTTTTCCTAAGTTCATCAGAGTATACAAGATTAAAACTTTTAATGCTTTGATAATCTGACTGTTGTTATCTGTGGTTATTTTTATGACATTTTAAAGCACACAGGGACACACATTTATTATTATAGCTACTTCAAAGAAATTAATGAACAATTCTCCTTAACCTGTTGCCATTCTCATGGCCCATAGATGGGCCATAAGGATTTTAAGTGGTTCTTAGCACTGTGCGTATTGATTTAAATGTATAAATTTAAGTCAGTATGGACATGCTATAAATTTTAAATTTTGTTAAATATAATTTATTTTTATTGCTAGATTCTTCCCTAACTCTCATACCTATATTTTTGGGGTTACTTTTTCTCCATTATAGGTTTTTTAGTTTTCAGTTTAGTTTAGTTTAGTTTATTTCTGACATGTAAAAGGAATAAAAAAAAAATACAGGGCATGCCTACCTTTAAATTTGTTTATTCCATACAGGCCCCATAGCAAAGGTGGATGTTAAGAGGTTAAATATTGCATTTTTTACCCCCTCCTGTCACTCAATTTCATTGGGCACTGATATTTACACTGACTGCCTTTTTTAAAGTTTAAATAATAATCAAGTTGATCACATTAAACTGGGAACAAAGATTATTACTACTTTCAGTAAATCCAAACTATACATTTTTCCAAAACACCTCAAACTGAGGTTAGATTAATAACACAGCGACTGCTTTTAACGTGAAATTACTGACCGGAAATTCTTTACTTTCTATTTCCGGTATGAGTTAACGGCAGTTGACGCCAGAGGTTTTTTTTGGCGACGGTGGATCTTGCTAGAGGATGCAGGACTTGGTTGACCGTCGCAGAAAAGTCTTCACCTAAAAAACTAAATCCACTGTAAGTTGTGTTTTAACTCTCTCTTCATTTGTGTGTCAGCTTAACGGGAAACCGAAATGTTTGTGAACGTGCGACGGTAACGTTTTGCTGTGCAACAAGTGCTGGCAGCGCTGCACCTGCGGTCATGACTAAACTTTTAACGTTGGAAGACTGACGTTACGCTGCTCGACGGACTTGATGTCAGTAGCTAAACTAAAATGGCTTTGTTGTAATGCTTTAAAAAATGTAGGCTATGTACTGTCAAATAATGGTGACCAGTTTACCTTAACGTTAACCTTTAAAGACTCAAATCCGTTCTAAATTGAATTAACGTTGTGCTAACGTAACGGTACACTTAACGTAACGGTACACTTAACCCTATTAGGTTGTTTATAATTCCTGTTAACTTAAATTAATGGTAACGAACGCCAATGTCAGGCTAAAGTTAAGTTCGATTAAATGGCACTATTTGAATCACCACTTAAAAAAAAAACGAATAAATAACGACATTACAACCGCCATTTATTATCTTCATCCGACTGTTAACTTGTACCAGTATCTCGCTGGAATTGTTTTTTTTTTTTTTTTTCCGTTATCCACCCATTATTCAACCATGTAACTGTGGCATTTTTGTTTGAAAGGAAAAATGGAAATGATAAATTGCTAATAGTATACTCATTATTTTTTATGTCAGTGGGCAAATGGCTCAATCTTTTGGTTTTGTTGCACGACTTATGTCTTTTTTTTTGTCCTTGAACAAAAGTAGCTAACCTGAAGATGAACGGTTTAGTAAAACACCAACACTGTTTTAAACAGCAGCATCCTTTGGGATGCAGTAATATGTATTTACCACATCTTTTCTGAATGCCATATGCAAAAAGTCCTTATGTAAATTCATATGTCATATTTCTACACTTGTTTATTTGTCAGTTTTTTTTAGTGTGTTGTCATATGTCTGTTTGTCTCTTCCTTTTCTTGATCTTCCCTCTGTGTCTATTGTCTGTTGGTTCTGTGTTCTCTCCCACTTCTCCTCTGTTGTTCGTACCTCTTAACTCTTACTTCCTAGCTTTTGTTGTATCATCTTGTCTTTCTCTCTTTTCTGTGTCTTTCCCTCTTTATTGATTGACCACAGGTGAACAGCTCTGTAAATGGTTGTTATGGCCTCATCATGGCTCAGCTTAAGCATTTCTTGCATATTTTATTCATGCCTGTGGAAGCCATAATGTTTTTCCATTAGTTTTGGGTTTTCCCCGTTTGATTAATTTGTTGAGAAATCCTTCACATATTTTTATCAGGAAATGTTTGCAAGAGTAACTGTTTGAGAACAAGACAGAGATATAATGCTATTCTCTGCAGTATTTTTGTTTTTGGTCGTCTTAAACAACATCTCCTTTCAAATTTATATTTATATATTTAAAGCTAGGGCTGCAACCAATGATTATTTTTTAAAAAATCATTGAAAATTGCTGATTATTTTCATGATGAATCATTCAGTCTATAAAATGTCAAGCAATCCAGAAACCTCAAAGTCTCTTTAAGATTTAAGTTATATAAATAGTAAGCAACTTGTTTTCCTTAAATTGACGAACTTACTTATTGTTGTAGCTCTGATCAATAGAGAACCATTTATTTGTGGAATTTAGCCGATGCTAGACGATGTGAAACAGCCAAATATTTCTCTTTATGGAAAATGGTGATAATGTTGGAATGTTTACATTATTGGTCTTTGTGGTTAATAATGTTGGACTGAAATGAAAAAGCAAGCAAAAAGTTGGCAGCAAAGCGTTCAGTTGTTTGACCTCTTTGTCCCCTCCACACTGTGAAATCATTCCGTGATGACTCATCTGTCCAGCTGCTCAACGCTATGACTGTCAAGGCTTGTGTACCAGCTGAGAACCGCGCACACATACGTGCACACGCACCCCATCACGCATGCCCAGTCTCCATCTCACAGACACTCAACTGGGATAGCTTGGATCGGGATTGTGCCTTTAGCTGTCAGATCTGCCTCAGGTTTCTTCTTCTTCAGTATGCGAAGTTATTGCTCTCGATCTGTGAAGCTAAATGATTTTGGTGCCATATCTTGATTTGGTCTAATCTTGAGGTTGCATGTTCTTCCTTCCTCCCAGGAATCTGCTGTAAGCCCTGAAGTCAGAATGTGCCTTTTATCCTTTGACAAGCTGATACATGATTGTTAATCCTCAGGTAGTCCTCTCCATTACCTTTTAAAAAAAAATCAATGGTGGAGGCTTAGACTTGTCACTACCGTCCATGCGTTGGATACTGTTGCCTCTGTCACCCTGTCTTGCAGTGCCTCATCAGCTGTCCTGTCACACTCGCCCTGTAGAGAGGTAATTGGGCTACTTTTCACTTGGTAAATGCTGTTCTGGGGACGAGACCTGCCACAGCTGAACAAGGGTAATTTACTGCCGCTGAGACCGTGTATTACAACTTACAAGGCGAATGATTGTGTTCAAGTGTTCGGCGCATTGCTGAGGAGGTGATAGATGTGTGATTTCAGTCCGAGTAATAAAGCTGCTGCCTCACATTCGTAGACTGTATTGTCTCGCTGTTCTGCTGGGATTGCACGCCGGAGAGCCTCACTGTAATTTAGTGTACTATCGCGGGCAGATGCCGAAGTGCGTTGTGAAAACACGATTCACTGCACATTCTCAGAGATTTTGCTTTTGAAGTATTTTTTAAGTGCAGCAGCCTGGAAATAAGTGATAACAACACTGTTGTAGACTGCTTTAAAGGTAATTTTGAGACTTGGGAAAATATAAGTGAAGCTGTCTACTAATAAAAGTACTGACAAATGCCTCAGCCTGTGTCTGCTTGCTCATAATTGAGGGTATAACAACTAAATCAACTTAGGGTGAATAAATGTTGGCAATTTGTGCTTTGAGGTAACACTTACTTGTAAACCAGAGGTTCTCAGACCGCGTAGGACCAGTCTGAAGACTGGAGGATGATTTTAGGGGTGGCGAGATTAGTATGAAACAGGATAAGGAATTACTTTCACTAGACAAATGCATTTTCAGGTCACTTTTGTCTTCAGCTGTCGGATAAAGCAAATTAATCAACCTGAAAAAGGATTTCCGCATCGCTACTTTTTGCAAGTGATGTAGCTGTGCCGTCTCTGTTTGATCCTGAGATCGGCTGTGGAAAGAAGTTGTTTGAACGCCACTGTAACTAGTTTGAGATGGGGTCAGCACTTTTAAATACAAAGCATAGTACTGTTTGAGGTTTTAATAGGTTTGTTTCTTTTGGGTTTGTTAGCCGTGTGCTGCCCCAAAATCAGAATTTCTGGTCCTCATCACGAGTGATGGTAAGATAGAGTATTCAAGTGACAGTCTGCTGTGATGGGGACAGCATGCAGACCCAATGGAGGGTCGAAGAATTAAGGGGGTCACACACTGTGCAGCGCATTAATCCTCCTGAGGCCAATTTGGACTGCAGGACTACATAAATAAAATTGACTGTGAAGACGCACCAGTATCTCTCTTAACCTTCCAGACAATAATATTCATTTGTGTACGCTGAGAGACTGGATGTGTAGTAAAATTCTATTTCCTTTTTTATTATCTACCACTGTGATTAGCACAGTTGGTCAAAAAGGTTTCTGTTGCCTCCGGTTTACGTTACACTTGGGGATTTGCGGTAAATAAATGTAGCAAGTGCGCTTTAAACACAAAGACTCCTCACTTATTTTCATAAATGACACAGAAAAGCAGCAAATCCTCGCATTGAAGACACTAAACCAGCAATTCTTTTTATATTTGATTTGAAAAGTGACAAACAATTAATTGATTAACAAAATAGCTGGTGATTAACTTTCTGTCGATCGATTATTTGATTAATTGTTGCAGCTCTACTTACAGTACCCACTAGTTTGAACAGCTCTTTACTTTTGCAGGTGTAAGACAGAATAATAGAGAGAGATGTGTGTGACGGCAAGCTTAGGATCATAATAATGGATCATGTGTACAGATGAGCAGATAATAGTAACAGTATTGTTTACTTTTCTGGATGGGTCTCCCACCTCAGCTGTCCTCTTTGGCATGATTGCAGTACAGCATGAAGGAATCAAATAAGAATACACTTTACTGTTTTAACATCTTTTTTTTAAACACCTGATGAAAATGTCAAACCCTAGACAGCATTTCAACACATCACGACACAGCATTTGTCATTGTCACTACCAATCCGTCTGGTTTTTCAACTGTACCGTAGACACTTATGCCACCTTCAGTCTTCACCCCCAACATATTTGTGGTTTCAAATGGGATGAGATGCCTCATGGCACAAGAAGTAAAAGCTCTTTGTTGTTACTTGTACACGTGACTTGACTTTTTTTTTTTAAACAAAAACATTTATTGCACTCCCAGAGGCTCTTAAACTTTACAGTGCTGGACATATAAGTATTTTAAGAAATTAAAAGAGGAAAAGAGACTTGAGTGATTCTTTTTATGTTAGAACACCCAATCAAAAATGATTTTCTTAAATGCTGCTTAACTTAAAAAATTGAGTGTGGGGTACAGCTTTAGAATAAATAATAATAATCAATGCTAATGGTTTCCAAAAAGACTTTAAAAAAGTTATGGCTAAGGAAAATTGCACTTATTTGGGTGGGTGGGTGGCGGTTTAGGCAGTTCAACCAAAATCCCAATGAAAGACAAGAACATACATGCCTTGTTTACCTTCGCTGTGCATTCAGTAGGTCACTAGATATAAGCAGTTTTCATAAGCATGTTCAATGCATCCAAAAAATCTCCAACACGCTCCATCTACGTGTTGTGACTTTGCATTTTCACCAGCTATAGAGGCATTGTCATTGTGGGCAAAAGTTATGATTTCAAATGATTTCACTTGTTTATTAATGGTCAACACCAATAGTCTAATATGAAGGTGGATGAAGCTGTAACAATAGTGTTACACTGTGTTAGTCTGCATTGTTCCTCTTAGCAAACAGAATTAGAGTAAACAAACTGGCAGAAAATTGCTGTATAGATGAGTTTATGAGGAAGATGAGGGGGAAATAGCTTGTTCCTTCATGCAGACAGCTATTGGATAGAGTCACGCACACTGACCTGTTTTCCTTCCTTTGTAACTCAACTGACAAACTCTACTGCTGTCCAATACCTCACTTACTTCTCTCTGTTTGTGTTTTATTCTTTCTGTCCTCGCCTCTTTCTTTTTCCTTTCTTTATCTCCCTCCCCTTCCCAACTTCTTTTTTTCCTTCCCTTCACACTCTGAGCATAGGGAGTGGTGTTTTGGCAGTCATGTGACTTTTTGTCTGAGCACAATTGCCGGTGTTTGCCATTGGCCGATTTTTCTTTGAAAGAGCGTTGGTTTCCCGGGTGATGGGGAATGGCGGCACCACTTCTCCGCAGCTGCCCCCCTCCCCTCTGCATTGCTCTGAGCCTCTCTCTTTCTCTCTCTCTCTCTCTCTCTCTCTCTCTCTCTCTCTCTCTCTC
>JAQLOL010000023.1:9988625-10017155 GCA_029783665.1 Naso thynnoides
GATTGTGGACTTTTTGACTGTTTTTCTTGTTCTTAATTATACTAAAACATTTTGTGACAAGTTTTTATGGTATTGGAGAAAGAAGTAGATAAAAGTATTGCTTAATAAAATAGTGCTAATAAAACATAAATAAGTCCAAAATTCAGATAAACTTAATAGCCATAGTTGTGTAATATTTGTAAATATACAAGTTAATGTTTTAACTGTAAAGTACCGGGCTCAGAACTCATCTTGGTCACTGTGTTCTTTGAGAATAACCTATTTAATAGAAACATTTTTGTATGTTTTATGTTAATGCAAAATGTATTGTTATAAAATTTTGAAACAGTCAAGAACGGCTATCTGTATGGGAAGGTGCAATGTGATTTTTGTATTTTTTGGAGGTCTGCTCAGTATCAGGTCCGTCTTCAGAAACCAGCCTTGAGTTTCAGGGTGAGGATGGGGTGGTGGTGTGAAGGAACAGAAAGGGATGCCCTAATATTGGCATCAATTTAAGATTTAGGGAGAAAAGGTGACAGAGAGAGGAGAGGTGTTTGTGGAAAAAAGGGGGTCGACTCATGCTGAGGGGCTCCTGCATGTCTTCGTGACCCATTGGTCACGCATGTCTTGGCTTTGTGTTACTGTGTGGAAGAGGGGGCTGTGGAGAAGCACCGTCCAGGTTTGCAGCATTGTTTTGTAAATGTGTGTTGAGTAGTTTCTATAGTCCATTAGGCTTTTACTTTGTACCTGTGTTGCTCTCTTGACCAGAATGTTCGGACTCAGGTTGTTTTATTTTCTTGTTTTCCCACAGGGCGTTGTCCAAGTATAATAACCACAAACTCTCTCTCTCCCTCACACATGCACACAAACACACACACACAGTTGCACCTGGTCTGCTGGACTATGACCTCATTCCAGGAAAAGGAAGAGAAAATCACCTGACAGACTCATTTGTGTAATCAGCTGTTCTCGTGACTGGAGGCTAGAGGTTGGATGTCTAGTGCCTCAGGTTGCAGTGCAGTTCATACAAGCAGGAGAGACCTGTCCGTAAATATAAGTGTGACCAATAATTTGTAAAGCTCCTAGCTCTGAGTTTTCTTCTAAGCAGTCCTCTGAGTCACTGGGGAATGTAGAAAACAAAGAGAATAGCTTGAAAATGTGATACAGAGAGAGGGAGAGCGAGAAATTTGAAACATGCTTTCAGCTACCTGAAAAGGGGGAGGTACCTGATCTGTCAGCACAGCGAGAAAGGGTGGGGAGACAGAGAGAGAGAGGGTGAGAGAGAGAGAGAGAAGTGACTGGGAGGGTGTGTTTCTGTGTGGGTGAAAGACACCGAGAAGGAGGAGGGGTGTAGAAATAGAGAGAGAACCGGCAGTCAGATCTCGGCTGTGGTGTGGACACCCAGGAGAAGTGCATTCCAGAGGCAGCAAGCAGGGAGAAGGCGGCGAGATAGAACATTACAGTCACGGCATCCTTTAAATCTCTTACTGACCACGTCTGGCTGCCTCTGACCTCCGCTGGACTCACACGCTTCTCAAACACACACACTCTGATCCCCATACACTCACTCGCTGCCGCTGCCTCGCACACACACCAGCGGCACAACTGACTCTGCTACTCCCGCAGAAGTGAAGGATATTACCGAGTGAGGAAAAGAGACGAAGAGAATACCAACAGACGGAGGAAATAAAGACACTGAAGAGAAGGATAAGATCCTCTCACTTGGTGAGTGTAAGAGCTTCTCTCAGAGAGAGTTTGAATTTGTCCTTGCCTGTTTGAATGTCAGTGTCAGGAAGTTTGTCTGAAGTCTGTAGCTCGGTGTGTGTTCCGACATGCATAGAAAGAGAGATTATTATTAGTAATTGTGCGCCTGTGTGTGTCTATTGATTGTGAGTAGCAGAGGAAGAAAAGGAATTTTTTTTTTTTTTTAGCAGCTGAGCTGTGTCTTCACATGTACCTGTTGACACTAGACCCACCACCCAAGAGTTCCTGTATGACACAAAAGGGCTGAAACCTGTTTGGTTGAAACTTCACTCCCGGCTTTTCACTTTTTTTTTTCTGTATGTGTTTTGTTTTGTTTGTGTGTTTGCATTAATCCTAGTGCGAGTCAGAGAGCTGGCCTCTATGCGCATGTTTTTTGTGCAAGTGGTTACCATGTTGGAATTATGAGACAAGTGCAGGCTCTCTCTTACACAGTTCTCCTGTCACAAAGGCTCCTGCTCCATTTACCACTGTAGAATTAAAGATTAATTTATGGAGGAGGGCACGGGCAGAGTTCAGCTCGCTCGCTGCGTGTTTGTACTCCATGTAACTGTTACAATAATACACATCTCAAACGGCGTTCAAACCTGGTGGGCCAAACCCCCAAGTCCGTTTAATCACTGACTCATCATTATGGGTGGCTAACGTCTTACTTAACATTTCCCAGCATGGTATATGTCACATAGTGGAACTTGGAGCTCATTAGCAGCTTGTATTTGTTATCTGATCAGTGCCATCGATCACAGCCTCCACCCCCGCCCCCCTACCCCAGCCAATCCCTGCGGGAGCTGATGATTCTTTTTCCTGACTGAGTGTGGGAGTTACACAGTCATACCTCATGTGTTATCTCTGCCCGTGTGTTTCACACAGCAAACTCAGTTCCAGAGAGATACTGTCATCGTAACAGATGGTTGAAGGGGTGAAAGAGCCAAATGGACGGCTCTGACTCACGCATATCATATCTTCAACTTGACTCTCATTAATGTATTCTTTTTTTTTTTTTTAGTTCTAGTTGTTTTGCTTAATTGTTGCCTCTTTGACTTTGTCATTTGTGTACCTGCGTTTTGTAATTCTCGTTTAAACGTATTCATCCCAGCTGACCTTTGCTTATTTAACTGTGTCAAGATGGTGATACTGACTTTGCATACTGCAGGCTCCTGCCGAGCAGAGTTGAGTATAGTATCATTATTACCTGGAAGCTGTAAAATATAGAAAGTCGATCTCTTTTGCTTTGGTGACTTGGTGAACAAAATAGAGACGTGATGATAAAAGTTCTGCTAAATGTCACCTCTCTTTGAAACACCGAGGATATTTTACCCAAAGCAACTATCAGATGGTGGATAATGATGTGGTTGTCAGCTGTCTGAATGTATTATGAAGTTAGTGGTTTTCACTCCTTTTTTATTCTACTTCCCTTTGTAAATCCACACTGCTAAGATATTTCTTATTTTTTTTATCACAAGAATGTGTGTTCAGCATGATGAGAGCAGGGTGTCCTCTGAGAGATGCCATGCCTTGTTCACCTTAGTGTTATTTTTACTGCTCTTTCACTGCTCGAATATGCAGATGGACTTCCCTCTTCTTCAGGAAAAGTCTGCCTGTCTGTCACTCAGCTCGCGTGGCAGCCATGGCTAGTCTACCCGTGTACACCAGGAAACCTCTAGGGAGTCTTGATGAGAATTTTCAAAGTCATTCTTCATGCTATGAAGTAACTTAATTTCTCGCCGTCCTTATCAGGAGTGTTTCCCAACTCCTGCCGATGCACTCAGGGCCAGCGGTAATTGGAAACGCTGTGACAGCATGACGGTGAAATAATATGTGTTCATGTTTTGGGTTGTGATTATTTCTGGGAAGATGGTTTGACCACTTTCTCCCTCTCTCTCTCTGTCTCTCCCTCTTTTTTGTAGCTGCCCTGTCTTATGTCTCATGTGTTGCTCTGTCTACCTCTCTCACTCCCTCTTGTTCTTTCTTTTCGTGCGTCCTTCCCTTGCCTGTGCAATGTGACGGAAGGTAGTGCTGCGCTCTGCTCATGTCGGATCCATTAGGGATGAAAGCACACTGCAGTGATAAAAGATTGATCCAGTCCTCCTTGCATCACATTCACATCCCTCACACCCTGCTCCCTCGCACTCCTATTTCCAATCCAAAGTCAACCCAGTTTTCAATTAATCAAATCATCTGTCATCTAAATTAATCATCCTCACCAAGTTTGCTACGGCAAACTTTCCCCACAGGATTACCTAAAGGGAAACATTCTGTTTGTCTTGTGTCGGATGCTGTTCTCAGCCTGTTTTACAAGGTTACAAGATTTCAGTGATGCAGAGGAAAATTCTTCCTTCTTATGAAATATGCTGGGCTGTACATTTTAAAAAAAAAATAGGTCTTTTCTTCCTTTACTCCTCAAGTGTTGGGTGTACCAGGAAGGGTAGTATGTACTTTGCAAGCAGAACCACAAAGAGACTGGCACCCAGCCCAGCACACACAGGCCTTACTTCACCTGTTGTATCCGAGGAGGCAAAGACAAACACAACAGACCTGTAGTTTGTCAGCTCAGAGGCTATAATTACTGAGAGGAAGGAGGGGATTTGTGGAAGGAATTTCACTGCGGTTCTGCTTTTAGATCTGAAGACATTAGCCATTCAAGAGCACCTCAAACCCCATTTTTATGCTGATTTACTGCAGAAGATTCTGGACTGATTAGAAACAAATATGGATTCCTTTGATTCCAGCTGGAGCCACATATCCTTAAGGGAATGGTTTGTGGCCACCTTCAAGCAATTTGCTTTTGTCTTCAGTGAACATTTTTCATGAAATGTTGTTGAAATATTTTTCGCTCGTTGAGCAACATATACACCATTAACCTGAATCTTCCCTCATTCATCCAACATGTGCAGGTCAGAGGTGAGATTAAGCCACCTGCCCTCAGAATGTCCACACAGAGCCTGTCCACCTCAGGACATGTTCCCAAGAAAGTCTGCTGACCATAAAGTTCACCCAAGTGAATGCTGTCAT
This sequence comes from Naso thynnoides, assembly GCA_029783665.1. NCBI lineage: Eukaryota > Metazoa > Chordata > Actinopteri > Acanthuriformes > Acanthuridae > Naso > Naso thynnoides. The sequence continues at coordinate 9,993,378 of JAQLOL010000023.1, forward strand.
GTCGTGTCAAGGTGAACTTTCTGTAGCCTTCATGGGTGTTTGCTCTGTCATGTCGCCAAACCCATAACTTCACTTTTTCTGTTCTGTTGTTCCAGTTTGAAACCACTGTCAGGTTATAGTTGCCGGGGTTATAGACATCTGTGTGTGTTTGTCTGTCTGTCCGTGGCTCACAATTCTACCGAGTGTAGTGATTGCAGCGTGGTAAACATCTCTGCCAGCCCCTTGGGACGGTCATGTGACTGTGTCCTTTATGTGTGAGTGTGCATCTGTGGATGCGCATGTGAGAGTGAGCAGCAGGTTGCTCCCTTGCTTAACCAGCCATGCTATGTTGACTCTGCACACAGAGCTCTCTGGGCAGTAAATAACATGGTGCCTCAGCCAAGGGCCCCGGACAGGGCCAGGAGGGGGGTCAAGACGCCAGTAAGAAAGAGAGAATGTCTGCGTCAGGCCGCGGAGATACTAAATCAACAGACAGGGGAGGAGGGAGGCAGGTGGATTTGTCAGACTTGTCTCTTGCGCCGAGAGGCTTGACGTGGACTTGTCACTGAATATATATATGTGTGTTCGATCAAGCACATTCATGGAAAAACAAGCAAACGCTCTTGGGTAGATGGTAGCTGCACGCAGAAGTGCACATATGCATTATGGCTGGGCAAAAATAAGAATTGTTATGATTTTTGCAAAGGTGTGCCAAGTTCAATTTTCTTGGCCGATCCCGATTGCTGATTTTGTAAAAAGTCTGACCTGCTATTAACCGATTTTTGGCGGTTCTGATTTTTTTTTTCCATACCGTAATTTAGCTAAAGCAAAAGAGGCCTTCAAAAAGAAAAGAAAAGGAAAATGATTAATTTTAACTTTGAGTCAGTCAAATCCCGTCCAGTCAGTCTGCAGATCCACTGCAGGTTTTGTCTTCTGGGATGTGGAGAATGTCATTATTTAAGTTGTCCTTTTTATTATTGTGTTTTGGCGCCACATGCCACATCAGGCAAATAAAGCCATTTGGATTTGGATTTGGATGGCTGGCTTCCTCAAATTAGCTGAGCAGTGTAGTGGAGTGAATGATCCAAGTGTACAAAGTTTATATAATGACTGGAGGCTGTTGATACTGGCGGATGAATGAACGTCACGACAGGGATTACCTTACTTTTTATTGTTCTCACCTTGGTAAATGAGCCTGCTTCTCCAATGACGCGGAGTAACATGCACATGTAACCGGCTACCCGGACGAAGTCCAGCCGAGCACTGGTCAAGGCATAAGAAGCCTCACGGGGTGCAGCTCTAGATTTTTGATATTTGACAAAAATTATGTAATGGTTTCAAATGACAATAAATAAAAAACAGCTTCCAAATGTAAAATCCTCCATGTAGCAAGGCAATGGTGGTTATCAGATGACATGCAGCTTTTTTGAATGCAGACATAGAACTAAGGCAGGATGAGGCAGACTCATGTGACAGCATGAAAGAAAGGTGTTGTAGTTAATTAAGCAGACATGTCTCAAGGAACCTGGGAAAAGCTCTTGCCAAATAACCCAAGATGAGTGCAAATCAGTAAGCCTGTGACTCCAAATGTAGGTATAAATAAATATTTTGCCTAACCCTCATGAATTGTCACATGCCTGTGCGGCTTCATTCTGTCAGTTCTTTAGTATTCAGGTGAATCGGTGCCAAAGCACCAAAGCAGAAACTTTTTTCATCCATAGAGATGAAGAGACAAGACATACTTTTGGTGCCAGGTTACCTTCTTTTTTGCCGTTTCAGGTGAGATGTTTGACTCAAACCTGGGCCCTGTGCCAAGGCGAAGGTTTACTGAGTTGTCTGGGTACCTTGGCAGAGCAAAACCTCGATCCTCCTCAAAAGTAGAGCACAGACTGCTTCAGGTTTTACACAGCGTAGGTTATTCAGATAATGCAGTGAACTTGCATCATGAATCAGATCCTTATAAAAGGCCTCAGTTATCAACTCTATGAAACCAGCCACAGGATTGTTTAGCCAGTTTCATTTTGACATATTTCCGACGTGGTGTTTTGTTTATCTGCCTGCTGCTGCATATTCTCCCTCTAACAAACACTTGCTGTTTTGCCATCTTGTCCAGCCTTCCCTTCATCACTCCTCCCCCTCCTCTCTCTTTGTCTTCCCAGGGGGTAGCCGACTTATCTCTCCTATGTAAACTCAACAACAGCAGCCTTTTTCAGTGTTCAGCTGTGTGTATATGCATGTGTATCCAATGTTAGAGATCACCCTGGTGATGTTGTGTTAGAAGGTTGAAAAGCAGCTTTCTGAAAGTAAAGAAGACTCTCGGACAGATGTACTGTCTTAGTACCACAAGTACCCTTAGGATACTAGGAATCTGCCATAAATCTGCACCCTGCCCTCCCACCTTTTCCTTACTCATCTTGGTTGCCCACACATCCTCCCCCCAGCGCTGTGATAGGCGTGATGGGTGCTCCTCCTTAGAGTAATGACAGGGAGAGAGAGTCGTGTCTGACACCTCCCCATCAAACTATAAATCAGGCTTATTGAGAGGCTGTGATCCACATACAACACAAACAAATTCCACCTTTTACTATTTTAAATGTTACATTGAGGGCTTGGTTTGAACCCTCAATACTTTCTTGTACCAACATGAATATCAAAAACAGTTTATCTGTTAAAGCTCAGATCGGCAATCTGGTCAGATTATTAATCATGATTACACATATTTTTGGTTAGATACTTGTACTTTAAATCCAAAGGTAGCTGGGGTTAAGGTTAGGGTTATGTCCAGCCATGTCTCCTTAAAGAAACATACCAGTGTTACTACGTCATTTTCCTTTGTCAACATTGGCCACATAAGTTATATAAACCCCACCCGTTTCTCCCAGAATAGCTTTATCTATACAGTGTTGTGTTGTTATTACATTTTGTCCATATTCAATAAATGTTACAGAAAGTACCTCAAAATGGGAGATAACATTAATTAAAAAGAAAGTCTGTGTCAAAATTCTTCTTCAAGCTAACATTTGAATTAGCAAGGCAGCACTTGTAATTAACTATTTTTTAAGGTGTAATAACTTGTTACAACGGCTCCTGGCTCCCCTGTCTCTCTCTTTCTCTCTCGCTCAGCGATGTTTGACCAAATAAATGCAGACATTCTCCTTAGAGTGGTGAATTACCTGTACCTCGTAACTTTTATGTGTCCCATACATGCTGTTTCAACATGAATGGCAGTGAATGGAGTTTAAAAATGCAGTCTGAGATCTACCAAAATATAACAAGTGGTCAAATCCTAACTATAACTATTGCAGAAAATAGGGGCAACGTCTGGTAATGGTGAGAAGTCAAAAATAGTCTCCCGTGGTCCTTTAACACCAGCTTAAACACAAGTTTTTCATTCTCCCAACACGCTACCACATCGTCCCTTTGTCTGATTGAGGGTTCTATTTTTGCATAAATCATTCTGTTTGCTCAAGTCTCTATTATAATAACATGTTTCACTTACAAAGTTTAGAATAAAGAATATTTACTTTACTTGTTTATACTGTGCTTTTCTTCCCGGCATGCATTGCGATTTGAAATGGTGGAAACTTTGTTCACAGTTCAAAAGCTTCATTATTAACCAAAGTCAACACAGTCTTCATAGTGTGATCACATATTGTGCATTCCACCGAACTTGTCTCTTCAGACTGCATTTTTGTGGAAAGAATCTCCTTATCAAACATGTTATCTGTCTGTACCAGGCTTTCAAACAACCTTGCTGCAATAGGTTACCTGAAGGTCTACACACACAAAGTCATGCTGACTTTTTCTGTCTTGCTCCATTGCTGTGTTTACCTGTATCCCTCTCTGGAAGGGCCAGGCATGTTGAAACTCCCTAGGTAAATATCGGGAGGGTCTGAGAAGAGATGTTTTGCATAGCAGACTGTCCTTAAGCGATGGAGCAACATGCTCATCGGTGCAGCCTGTGGCTTTCCCTCAAACTTTCTGGCAGTTGTTCAAAGAATGTCACAGTCAGGAACTCTGGCTCTCGGTTTCAAAGTTGAAACTAATCAAATCCAGCGGTGAATGGATCGCAGCCGTAGTAGTAGTTTTTTGAACTGCCTGTGTAATGTCCGTGACCTCAGATTGATGTCTTGGGAGGAAACTGGCTGGAATTTTTTACTGGCAGATGTTCTGTGTTTTCTTCGTGTAACAGTCAAATATTTCTGTTGTAATATTACTCTTATACCCTTGCACTAGAATGTGCACCTGGCCTGTCCTGGATTGATTACTGCCTTACCCAAGACTGAACGTAAGTTTTGTACATCACTGTGGTGCATGATATGGCAGACTGAGCTGTAAGATTATGTGGATCTGTGGCTTGATGCTCTCTTGAATGCCATTTTCTTTGCAGCAACACATCGACACGTATTTGTTTCCTCTACATTCAACTATATGAATTAAGTTACATGTAGTGACTTTGGGTAAAACTGATGTTTTCTCGGATATAATTCAAGATCTTTTTGGGATAGTGCCTCAAGATCTAAGATGTTAAAAAAAGGAAACAAAAAAGTGGAGTGAATAATTGATATGAGCAGACATGGAAGTGACCTTTAAATTACTAATGAGTTCAGCTTCAAACTTGTGACACCAGAGGCCGTGTCACTCCTGACTTCTCAATGATACATTCATGCGCCCTGCACTTAGGACATGAGCACCCACACATGCACCTGCAAAAAACTCCCCTATAAATAGCATTTGCTGGTAAATTTAAAGCTACTAATTTCCACTCATGTACCCCGTAAATTGCATCTTTTTAATTATTGGGTTCACTTTTACGGCTTCATGTTGCCTAAAACCTAAATTAAGCGTCATTTAGTTTGAGTCAGCCAGTCTGCCGACTTTTTTTAGCTATGTAACATATTATTTTGGCCATGTGACAACTGAATTTCCATGTGTCGGTATTCTTGTGTATGTGCATATCTTATCTAGTGTGTGCTCTGTATGAATTTTGCTGGGAACGGAGCAATGTGCTCCTTCCCTGGCAAACGTTGCTGAGTCAGGTCGGGAGTATATAATTACACATGGGTGCCCATCAGCAGTCTAAGAGCCTTCTTCCCTGGCTCGCCCAACAATACAAACTCCTGTGCTCACAGGGTTCAGCCTGCAGGCAGCCAAACCACTCATCCTGAGCTGCGCTCTCAGTGGAGGCCAGCTCTGCCCAGCCTTCCACAGGCTATGTTTAATCCTGCATTATCATTCTGTCCATTAGCTGTCGGCTCTGTGGGCGGATCCATGAGTCAGCACAAACAAATGCCCAGTCTCTAATGTACTCGCCTCCGCTTGGTTTCCGGTGTTGAAGCAAACAGGTGAACGACTACTGCCGAACCAGGTGTGAGTAAGTCTGTCTCATGGTGAGATGACTAATGTAGTATTGTTTTGTTGAGGCCAACCTTGTGTAAACTACAGTCGCCATATAGTGATGGGAGTGTCGCACAATGCCCTTCAATTAAAAGTCAGAAGTCTGCCATTTTGTTATAGATTTCTTAGAATAACAGAAACAAAATGTACAAGCATTTTTAACAGCTTGAAATAAGTAAATGTATACTGTATTCTTTCACACCTTTTCCTTCCCTTCTCTGTTGTGATTTAAGCCAGATTAACATCTGTCTCTAAGTGCTGCAGGTTGATCGTGATGACTGATTTCATACTGAGGGCTGTTTGTACACAGTCAGTACGTTTACATGACCTGAGAGGAAATCAATTTATTTTGTTAGTCTTGTTCAAAGTGGACTTTTAAAATGCATGTTAACATTTTAGTCCGACTGAAATTGTCCTAAATTGAATTCCTCAGAGTCGAGCTAACACACCCCGATAATGCGATTGGAAGTCGAATTACTCCTGCATGTATATGCCTTAACTGGACCAATAGTCCCCACGGTGGTCTTTGACCCAGAAGTCGCAAATCATAAATTTGTAGAAGACAGTCAGTATGAAAACAAAAATCTCGTAAGCATGGGGGTAGGGGGATGAAGTATGCAGCCCTGTGAAGTTGCCCATGTTTTCACTGTTCGACAAGGACTTCACTAGCCGCTTGCTAACTTTTTTTTTTTTTTTAAGATGTTTTTTTGGGCTTTTGTGCCTTTATATTCAGGACAGCTGAAGAGTGGACAGGAAACAGGGGAGAGAGAGGGGGAATGACATGCAGCAAAGGACCACAGGTGGAATCGAACCTGGGTCTGCTGCGCGAGGACATAGCCTCTGTATATGGGGCGCTTGCTCTACCGACTGAATCGCCAGGCGCCCCGCCGCTTGCTAACTTGTTTGTAGCTTGCTTGGCTAACAGGAAGAAGGTTCAACAGCAACCGGCTAAACAGGGTATATTGCCGCCTACCATAGCGCAGTTGGACAATAAATTGATTCTCCCTCTGCGCGTGTATACTGGGACCAGGACAGTAGTCCAATTAAATGGCCTAACTGAGCTATAAACGTAGCTCAACTTAACCGTGCATACAAGTACGGAGTGACTGTCGTGGTTATGACAGCCAGAGGTGATGGCCAGATGCTGAATGTCCATGTGGAGGTCTTATTCAAAACAGCTGGAGTAATTGACCACAACATTTAAACCCTCCTCAGTCAGTGTCACAGGCACAGTGGTTACACAGCTTGTATGTTTATTGATTGTACAAAAGATGTAGCAGCTCAAAGTTGAATGAAACCATTAGTACAGCTGATCCGGATTTAACCTAGCAACCTTTTGGCAACAAGTGTGTGTTAGTAAATGCTAGGCACCACTAGTGCTGTGTATTGGCAAGAATCTGGCAGTAAAATATGATATCATGATACAGCGGTAATGATACGTTATATATCACAGTATATTGCAATGCTGTATGCAAGGGGATATATTAATTTTTTTTTCAATCTTATTGTAGAAAAGCTGTCATAGTATAAAGATCACACAATAATTCCTTTAAATCTGAGTAAAAAACAAAAAGCATTTTTTGTGCAATCAGAATATCATAGCAGTAGTTTATGTGCAGTAGTCGTCGGGGGTTAAAAAACACTACCACAAATCATTGTTTTGAGAATCTGTAGGATATTACTAAACATAATATTGTTATATCACTATGTATTGATTTTATCTTACACCCATAGGCACCACTGTCCATATATGAGCTGGATTTAGAGTCAGAGGTGTCCCCTGTATCAATGAACCACTGATCCACTGTCTTTGGTATTTCACACTTGGACAAGCCAATCATTATAATGGAGAAGGCTGAAGGCGGCAGCTCCAGATTCCTGTATGCAAGTATGACGACTAAAGCTTATTAGTGCTCTTTCTGATTCCTTTGCGCTGAGTCATTAGCATGTCAATGGAGGAGAGACACAGGAGGACAGGGGACATTTTCAAAGAGTCGGCCGGTCAGAGGCGTTTGGATTTTGTTCTGGGAAATATTAGCCAAATTAATGTGCTGTGAATAAATGCATTATTCATCAGATGTGTTGAAGCGTCAGTGAAGCTCCGTTTGCAGGGAACCAGGCAACGGTTCGGTCTAATTAACAAGCAACGCGTCTGAAGAGCCTGCTGCAGCCTGGCCCTCCACTGCGAGGAAGTACAAGCAACACACTCGGTTACTGTCATAGTAAAACACACAGTTTTACACATGTGTATGTACTAATAGCTGCATACAAATTAAATGTTATCTCGGTGGCGCAAACAAAAACACACATAACCCAGTTTTCTTTTCAAAAGCAAAGCTACAGAAATGCCACAAAGTGAATAGACTGCTGTTTGATGTTTTTTTTAACACCCCCCAGACAAAATAAACCATCCAGCTGTGACTCTATTATTTTTTTCCCTACATTTTACTGCCTTGTCACAAACTGTAAAAGCCAATTATCTCCTGTATGAGAGGTGCGCCTACATTGGAAAGTTATCAAGTTTTAATTCACCCAACAGAAGCCCTCAGATCTTGGATTTCGTTTCCTGACATGCCCAGTGGACCACTCCTTGTTCTCTTACCGCAGACACTGAAGCCCCTTCTGATCATGGCTTCCTCGTCTGAGTTATGGTACTAAGGGAGCAAGAGATGGCTCTGAAGAACATAGAAAGAGTTTCTCTATGACAGATCTTGACAATGAGCTGTCCATCAAAGATACAAGCATGAACAGATAGATATAATGTGAGGCCAAGCCTGTCAGTATTTTTGCCGAATGTAAAGCATGTTTCCAAATGCCTCCTGTGTTTGCCTGAGGACTACGTTAGTCCTAGCTTGCGCAGATGTTGTGTAAAGGGATTAGCACAGTCCTTGATCCTTGAAGCAACTTTTACCTTCAGAAAAACTTTTGGTCTTTTAAAATGAGATAATGAAGAATTGTGCAATACTTTCAAGATAATAATGTTGAGTTTATTAAAAAAAATCATGGAAATGAAGAAATGAAAAACAGTGCAGGTGCAATATAATAAAATGGGAAAGGTGACAAAGGAAAAAGCCTTGTCGATGAAACTGTAATGAAGATAAGCAAGTATAGAGTCTCGATCCAGATAAGCTATTTGCATGCGTTTTCAAATTATTGTTAATATGTGTGTTTATTTTATTTTATTTATTTTTTGCTCTGTAATGAAGAAGTAACTGAAAATATCCTTGTGATTCATCACAATTATTCCACAGAGGGGATCATTTTTCTTCCATTGTGAATAATTATTGTGCTGTTCTCAGATGTGGACTATTGTTTGTTTTTGGTCTCATCTGTCTTGAAGCACATTAATTGTGCTTACTTGGTAGACTGAAACACTCTAGGATGAAGATGGAGGAGGAGGAGGAATAGAGAATGCAAAACAGGGTGAGAGACAGCATAGAAGAAAGTATGCATTCTCCTTTTTATTAGTTTTATCAGTGGTAGCATGCGGCCGCAGCAGAATGGCACTAAAAGCTGGCGAGGCGAGGCAGACAACCCAGCGATGCCAGAGGCCACAAAAGAGGCAACACTGTCTGCTGAGTGTGGAACCAGGACAACAATAGTGTCTCTGCAGTACAGATGAGACCAGGCTGCTCGGTGCCAGCGTGTTACTGGCGTTTTGAGTGTTCGTGTGTCTCTGCCAACCTGGGCCAGTGTGGCACAGAAAGCACAGCTTCTCCCTGCACTGTTCATTGTCCTCCAACAGCAATGTCTAACCTATTATGTATACTTTAACCAGCCTGGGACGAGGTCCTCTTTTCTCTGTTGTTTCTGAGAGAGATTTGTCTACTCTTGTTGTGCTTGTTGTGTGTGTATCTGTCTGTGGTTAGATCTGAGGTTGTGTGTGATGTACACTCACTGTCCTTTAGTCCTGCCATTGTTCCTTGGACTCCTGTTGCTGCAGATAGCACAGTAATCACAGTAAACTGGAGCAAGTTCTCGTAAAGATAAGCTTATATGGTGCATCTGCTTGCAAACACACCACAAGCCTGTATGAAAAGCACGCAACCCAACCTTTGACCATTGCACTGGCATGATACAGTGTTCTGTACTTCCCCGTGCACACACACAGAGGTACATACTTGTGCATTACACACCCAGTAAGCACACTCTTCATTTGGCCTAAGGGCTCAGGTGTTAAGAAGCAGCAGTACTTGAACTTGCTTGGAATTCTTCTGATAACCTTTACTAGTTTCCCAATACTGCTTATGACTAATATGATTGTTCAAACCATTGCAAAGGAAATTGAGGGTTAAGGGTGTGTCTGTCCAGCTGCACAAATACTGTTTTTGTACTTGCGTGAGTGTGTTTTGTTTTGTGTATTAGGGCCTCTGTATGTATTGCATTTCATGCATTTTTAGACAAGAATAAGTGAAAGTGGGTGTCTCCCATAAGATTCTTGTCTGAACCAGGTGTTAGGTGCATATTTTTAAATTGCTAGGAAATTAAATCATCACAAAGTGAAGGTTTGATAAGGACGAAATACGTCTAGATCTACAGATGTTCATTTTCAAGCCTCATGTGTTGATATTTATTTCAAGTAAACCCCTGTAGTTTTGGCACAAGGACACTTGTCTGTGCCCAGCTTGTCCAAACGGCCAATCAATTCACGGCCCGACACCTCTGCTCACACAGAGTGGAGACAGACGAGCCAAATCATGCCCCATGGTGTCTGCAGGGCTGTGATGCTTACCACTTCTGCCTTAAGTTGAATTCAGCAAGGAGCCAGGAGGCTGTTATTAAAGAGAGACAGACAGGGTGATGAAAGATGCAAAGCGGGTGAGCTGGATGTGTGAGTGATGATGAGTGGGGAGAGAAGGAATGGCACTTGACTCCAATCACTGCTCTTTTCTCTACCACTTTTTCTAACTCTTTTATCTGTCTACCTGTCAGATTTGTTTCTACATTTATTTTCTCCCTTTCTCATTTGCTCACTGTCTGCCTTCCTCACTGTCCCTCTTTCTCCCCCTTTCATCATACAGTATGACTACTCTGTTTTCTTGATTCAGGTTAAGGTCTATACGGTGTGTCTGTGTGTGTGTGCGTGTTAACATTTTGATTGCCTGAGTTTGCTGATTACTTCCATAGTGATGTTACATTTTCTTGATTTCTCTCTCTGATAAAACGTGACAGGGCAGAGCTTGATGTTTGAGCTGAGTCTGTGTGCTGTGTTTAGTGCAAGGGTGAAAGTAAAGTGAGAACTTGGATGTATTTTCCTTTTTTGTGGCAGGCGTGGCTGTCCTGAGCTTAAAGTGTGGGTTTTGGAGATGTGAATGGTTGTCATGTGAATAAAACTCTGTAAAGAAGTCTGCAGCTTGCGCTTGTTAACAGCATATGCACATTGACTCTAAAACCAAGCAGTCTACATTGAGCTTATAGTTCTGTCCTTCTTGGATGGCAAATATATTTGACAGGCTGTTCTTATTGTTACAAGCCTACGTTGACGGTATGCATCATGATTGTAAAATTACATTTCACTGTGTATAGATGCATCGTCTCCATCTTGTTTCAGTGTGAACTGATACATGACTCCGGAGCTGTGCATCGAAAAGGAGCTGGGTCAGGCGGATGTCTGGTTCCCAGTGTTGTTGCACTTCTGACAAAGAGAATAGACGGCAACCTGAGACTCACAGGCCTGCTTGTTTCCTGTTAGTGCACATTATCACATTTCATCAGCCAGGGGGGACAAGAAGTAAGCATCATGGGAGAATGACACCGGGAAATGTTTTTGTGTTTATGTTCTCATTTAATTAGATTGCTGCAGTACAAAGAATTCCTTCCCATTACACGCAGGCACATATTTAACATAAATGTCAGGAGCTGAACCTCGGGTTGACCTTGTTGACCTATTAACAGGCTCAAAGTATGAAGATGCTTCTGCATAGAAGAAAGCTTAGCTCGTAAAGTAGCATTCCATTGCACAAGGTTTGAATATTTTAAAATGCTTCTTCCTGTTCACCTCTGCATGTTTAAAAAAAGCCTCACACATAAAGTAAATGATTGTCTACTCACTCTATGACTCACCATCTGTGTTCTCGTAAAGAGAAATGTTGACATCTCTGCTGTGCTGAACTTTATTGTGTTTGATTTTTTTCATATCAAGTTTCTTTCTAGATGAAATCACCTTGCTTGCAGGGCTCAAAAGAATGTCTACCACATGCCATCATCCGTCTCCAACTCCCGCATCTCTCTTGTGATCTCATTCTGCGGGGTTCAGTCTCCGACCTGTGCCGTCACTCCCTCTGTATGTGGCGTGTTTTGTTGAGCTGTTCTGTGTGACGATGTTGTCACATCAGAAATGCTGTTGGCGTCCAAACAGCGGAGAAGTAATGGTGGTGCGGGGCAGCCAGGTCAGCAGAGGAAGAGGAGGGGGGTCAGCTGTGGGCTTTGTTAAGAAGAGCAGGAATTCTTCCGGCTGGCAGATGAAGTCAGTGCATTCCTCCAAAGCAGCTCCCTTTTGGCAGCCAGTGGAGCAGAGCCAGAAACTGAATGAGGGGCAAGATAATGGTGGGACTCAGTGTTGAACACCTCCCATTGAGAACTGGAGAGAGAGACAGAAAGAGAGTACCATCTGTCTGACTTTGGGTGAAGAGTTGTCTTTTTACCCACCTAGACTATAAAGTTACATTTACTGTGCCAAGTTCTATAGATAATCCCACCATTGCCCGAGGCGCTCCACTTATGAGCACTGCGGTATTTTATTACGTTGTTTTGAAGCTTAGCTGTAAAAGTACAGACAGGCAGAGTGAGCCATGAACATAAAGATATTCATTTGGGTTAAACCTGCTGCCCAGACTTGTGTTACCTGCTGCTCTGCTCTGAAGTCTTATGAGAACAGTTCTGGTCCTGCTGAGAGGGATCAAACTGAGGGACACAAACACACACCGACACAAATACTTGGTCTTTCTCTCCTGCTATGCTTCTATGTATTTCTACCCGCACAAACATCCTGTCCCAAACATAGACACACTTGAGTTGCTCCACTTTCCCCGTCCGTTCCCCTCGGCAGTAAGCTATCATAACGGCTTTGAAGGAGGGCAGCAGAGCGTTTAATTGGGTTATAGATTGGCATTTATACTCCAGGTCCACTAGATACTGCCAGGGTTCTTAACTAACCACGAGGAACTTTACAAAATGCTACACTGCTCTACCCCTCGGCTGCTGGTCTTGAAATTTATAATTCAATGGCGCTCTCACTCAGCACAGCACATTGTTGACGTCAGCACTGTTTGGTGTAGAAACTCGTATTTCAACAAAATGACTAACAACTGAGAGTGCTTTGTATATGACACCCTCCTTTGTGTTTTGTTTAGGTTAGAAACAGGTTGTGTTTTCTGTTGGGGTAAGATTACATCTTGAAATACAACTTATTGAAGCCTCCAGATAATTTGTGTGTCGTCTTTTTTATTACCTCTCAGAACTTGTCATTGTTACTCCATTCGCAAAGGTTGTTCTTACGACTGCAGAATTGAATATCTTGCTTATCCTCAGTCATACTGACACACCTATAACATGTCTCTCTGTTTTGTTTTGCAGAATCAGTGCAATGCAGTGTTGATTTGAATCAACCCAAGGTGAAGTGATCTGTTTTGAAGACCGTCTTGCCGTTCACTCCATCCTGCCTGGTCCCAGATGGAGCTCAAAGTGTGGGTGGATGGAGTTGTACGGGTTGTGTGCGGCCTGTCAGAGGAGACATCCTGCCAGGACGTGGTTATTGCTTTGGCTCAGGCCATTGGTGAGTTCCTCAAGCAGTTTTTCTGCTAAAGTCATTGCATCAGCGTGTTGAGATACCATGCTGCTGTTACGTGGCACCTTGTCCGTCCACTTGACAGCTTATCCAAAAGCCTCAAGTGTTGAGATAACTCCCTGCAGAGAGGATTTAATGCAGATGAAACAGGAGTACTATGCTTAGGTTGCAGTAATCAGGTTCTGCACTTTTCATTCTCCATTGACCCGATTCAAGTACTTCACTGGATTGTCAGGCGGTCAGTCTGGATTTGTGCCGGCTCTCTTTCCCTGTATCCTACGGCTTCATTCAAGCCATACGCTGCAACAGCGTTGAACAACATTAACTCCAGATTTAGCACTCTCCTCCTTCCATGAGTGAGCTGCCTGCCAAGTCATTAGGGAGGGTTTGTCCTAATTTCAAGGTCCTTGTGGAAACTTCAGTTTATTTGAACATTTTTACATGATATGCAAGTCTTACGCAGCAGCCTTTGATTCCAGTCCTCAGAGGCAGAGACTTAGAAGGTATCAACATCATCACAATGCGTTTGATGTCATTTGTTCACTTAGCACTACTTGCGTAGAAGCAGTGGGAGGAGTCAGACCAAATGCTTTAAGTACACTAAAGGAGACAAAAGGTCTTTCACAAGTAGCTCATCAAGTTTGACTTATTTACGTTGCAAATGTTTTTATGTTGCTGACATCCAGCGTCTTAAGTTTGATATGGTGGTGTTATAGACAAGGTAGGTTGTGTTGTTCTTCAGCTGGTACATGTATTTGTCTCTGCACTCACTCTCTGTCTCACTCTGTCCCCAGGTCAAACAGGCCGCTATGTTCTGATCCAGCGTCTTCGAGACACGGAGAGGCAGCTGTTGGCCACAGAGAGGCCTCTGGAGTCCCTAGCTAAGTTAGGCCAGCATGGCAGTGAAGTTCAGTTCTTCCTACGTCGCACTGGCCCTAGTAGCAGTGATGGACCCAGCTCAAAACAAGACAGACCACCTCCCCTCCAATTACCCAAGCATCATGATCCAGAGCCTTCAAAACGAAGCCAGCCTAAGAAAGCACTCACCTTTAACCTGGGGCCATCCACCTCTCCTAGAACCAAAGCAGGACAGTTTATGAGGTCACCTCGGGACTCTCCAGAGCAAAGAGCTTCCCCCTCCCCTTCTCCCAGCCCTGTATCCTCTCATGTGCCATCTCCCTCTCCATCACCACCTATAGGCCCATCCAAAGAGGAGGTCTTTAGGAAGGTTCTTCAGCAACAGGAAAGACTGAGAGCTTTTGAGGCCAAGCTAGAGGCCCTAGAGAGGGAGTCCCATAGCTGGGAGCGTGCCTACCCATCTCCATGTCCCTCACCAGTATCTGACGCTCACTTGCAAGAAGAGATGGACGCCCTGGAACAAGTGATAAAAAGGAACCAGGCCGAGCTTTCCCAAGAGCAGTACTGGGAGGAAGAGTTTCAGGAAGAGGTGGAGAAGGAGCGAGGAATGAGAAGGAAGCTAGGGGAGCTCCATGCCAAGCTAGACGACTGTGGACGGCGACTCCACGAGTTCTCTGTTCGCTCTGCTCAGCTGGAGCAAGAGATCCAGAGGGAAAGCCAGGCAGAAGGGAAAGCCAACAGACCCAAGGAGTCCCTTGATGCTGTGAAGGTGGAGCTCCAGAGCCAGGAGAATCACGGGACAGATCTAGAGGAGCAGCTATCTGAGACTGAAAAGGCTCTGGGGAAGGCAGAGTCTCTGCTGCAGGTAAGGAGAGAGGTCACAGTTCTGGAGAAAGGGCTGTAAATCCACATCAACCCATGTGTGAGCATTTGAGGGGGTGTCGCACAGACCCTCTTCTAGCTATATCATAAACCTGTATCCCTCTCCTACCTGCATACAGCAGCAGACATAACAGTGCAGAGACGCTCATAAAAAGGAAAACGAGTACTAATTAAAAAGGAAGCATGATTTATTGTGGCATTTTTACATTAAAAAATTACGATGACATGAATGCTGTATACTCATCCTATCTTGTATGAAGAATGTTTTTATTGTACTAGCTGAAATGTTTTGGCAGTTGTTAGCTTGTGTGCATGTTCTGAACATGTGGCTAATAATTGTGTTCATACTACATCACAAGTTCCAACATATTCTTGTACTCTGTCAATGAAAAACAAGATTAAAGAGGATTGATTTGTAGAACAAAAGCCCTTTTTATTGAATCGACTTGGACTCAAGTTATCAAAGTTTTTGGTTTCTTTATTTGTTTACTATTGGAGATTGTCAAAGACGAGTCAAGTTTCCTTATAATCCGTATGAAACCCGTTACTCCAGTAATAACTTCATGGAGGGCATTCGGAATTCGGAATAATTTCAGCCTGGAAAGGGAAGACATATATATATATATATATATAAATTATGTGGTTGATGGTGTTTTAAATGTTTTGTTCAATGGAAAAGGAGGACGCTGAAAACATTTTTATACAAAGAATACGATCTCAACAGATTTAGTGCAGGATTGATGGAACAGAGTGAGACTGTGTTATGACAGTTATTTGGAAAGCATCCTGTGGCAGAACAGAGTTATAAGGCTTTTATGTTTTTGCACATATGGTGGTATAAATTACACCACCAAGTCATAACATGAACCTCACAACTTAATAATGGAAATGTAACCACAGAAGCATTTTGCCACTCAGGCACTTATCACCTGTAAGAAACAAGGAGCTGTTATTTCCTGTTAATGACATGTTGACACTGGTAATGTTATAGAGTATTATAAATCACAATCCAAACTAATAATTGAGAGGTGTTTATGTTTGGCCGTGTCAGTCATCAGACAGTTGATGGGCCGAGGCTGCCAGTCGAGTGTTTAAGTGTTGGTGCTGATGAGCACAGCGTTCCTGTCATTAGGCTAATGGAGGCAGACTTGCAGGTGTGAACTGCCTCAGCAGACTCCTCAGTCCAGCAATAATTACACGTTTACACACACACACACACAAGCGTTAGGGTTGGGAAAGCATACTGATGCTGCTGCTTCCTGCACATGAATGCAGCGCAGACTCATTGATTAAGCACAAATGGTTAGTCGATTAAGACTGATTGACTTTCCTGTCTGTGCACATCGCAGTTTAATCTGCGGGTGCAAAGGAGATGCAACTAGATGGAGAATCTCTTAAGTCCGCGTTTTCAATAATTGGAGCTGATTAATATCTTTCCCCCCGGCATCTGGCCACTTAGGACAACTTTAAATGCAACATGCGAATGAGCATTATTAATCATCCATTTTTGAGTATGCCTCAGACTGTTGGAATCTGATGAAATGAGAAAAATGCCTATGGTACTCGTGATGATTCATTGTAGCTGAATGGTCTGATGATGGCTGATTGGTGATGGTGTCCGTCAGTGACCAGACTCGTAGACTCTGCTGCCCCCTTGTGGTGAAAAGATGCCATGCATTCACAGAAGTTAGTAATGTGACCTCAAGACAAAGTCCAGCAGTCTTTCCTTATAAATACATGAATAAGTTCTGCTGTTGGTTTGTTATTGTCACAGTTATAATAAAAATCACACAGAGGAGAATTATATCCACTGATTCAAAGGCGTTTACTTGTCCTGCGTTCTTACGCTGCACCCACTTCCATTTACAGGCAAGCAAGGTATCTGTTCAATGAGTCAGCACTGACTGATGTAAGCTCTCAATTGTCTTTCTGTTTTCCCCACTGATCCATGTTCTTTTCCATCTCAGGCCAAACAGGAGGAGCTGGAGGAGCTGAATAAGGAGCTGAGGCAGTGTAACCTGCAGCAGTTTATTCAACAGACAGGTGTCCTGCCGGCACACACCCACTCACGCACAGACCTTCAGGAGCAACTGGAGCAGTTAGAATTGGCACATCTTCTGCAGGATGGGTACAGCAATGGAGGTATGGAAATAAAAATGACTGTTAAAGGCCCATTGTGTCAGATTCAGTGGCATCTAGTGATGAGGTTGCAGATTGTAACCAACTGAAACACCTCGTCTCATTAAGCAAATTGGAGAAACTATTTTGGCCACTAAAAACGCAAAAAGCCATGTTTCATTTGTAGTCTCTGGGCTACTGTAGACACATGGCAGTGCAACATAGTGGGCACTGTGGAGGAAATTTCACTCATTTTAAGGTAATCAAAACACAGCAAATGTAATTTTCAGGTGATTATACACTAATGAAATAAAAATATAGGAAACATTATCCATACTTACAAATATGAGTTTCCACTTGTGCCAATAGATTGCCTTAAATCCCATGCACCGGTCCTCTCAAATCCAAACTCAACATTGTGTACTTGCCTGTTTAAGCCAAATGAACACATTTCTCTCTCTCCGCCAGGCCAAAATGTAACTCCCGTGGAATCACCACCTCGCCCCACTGCCAAACAGTTCCTGGGACATCCACGCAACCTGCAACACCCTCTGGTGTCCAGTCTCAACCCTGAGGGTGTGTATGTGTGAGACCCTGCTGCTTCACAAGTCCATCCTGCTCTGCTCCTCTCCTGCCCTGCTCGTCCCCTGGTCCCCAGAGCCCCCCTGCCCCCAAACTTTCCACCTCAGCTTGATTGGGTTTAAATCTACAGGTGCCAGTGTGGTGCTGGGTAGGGGAAGCATCCGTATGGTGGAGGTCTTTGCTACTTTTCAGCGGCGCTTCCCTGTGTGCTACCTTTTTAAGGCTAAAAGACTCCTCTTCTGCAACTGCTGTTTCCTGTCCTTATCTTTTTGCAGTAAACTTCCATTTTCTCACATATCCTTGTATGCTTTAATTCTCTTAGCGTATCTGTCCTGTCATGCTGTCTCTTCTCCTCCTCTCAGTGTTTGCCTCTGGACTAACAGTAGCTGCTTTTGTTATTCTTCAATAAATTTGGGAACTTGCTCCTAATTTCCCCCTCTGTAATTTACAGTGGCCTTCCCACCCTCAAGTCAACAACTGTCTCCTGACAGCTGCTTCTCACCGTATCTCCATGTAACATACTGATCGCACTAGGAATGACTGTACTGTAGCAGACATTCTGATTGTAGCGCTTTTTTATACTGTGACATGGAAAGATGTGAGACCAATGTCGTTTCAGTTTGCCTTGTATGTATGGATGCTATTTATGTGTGAGGGGGGATGTCTCTATAAAATGCCTTGTACTTTGGTGACGCTTGACTTCCAAAGAGCAAGAGCCTTTCACAGGGGGCTCTGCAAAATGTATTGCACTGTCCCGTTCTCTTCCTGTGTGAAGCCTTGGCGCCTGTTTGCCTACAGAGAAATGTATCTTTCTGTTCCGTTTCTGCTGCGCTTGAGGCCAGTACGACTTATTTTAGGAGCTTCTAGCTTTTGCCAGTCTATTTTTGTCGAGCTCCGTGCTAAAAGAAGGGATACATTTCAAAGGTAGCATCACAGGGCCATGGTTGGGTTTTTGTTTTGTTTTTGTTTTTTTGGCTTGGTTCTTTTGCTGTCATCATACGCAACATTTGACCTGTTATAACATGCAGTGTGCCGCAGTATGCTGTTGATTTAGGATACTTACCTAAATCCAATTAGCAAACATCGTGCAAACAAGGGAGGCTGTTGTTTTCAGTGCTCTGGTCACCTCAT
This sequence comes from Naso thynnoides, assembly GCA_029783665.1. NCBI lineage: Eukaryota > Metazoa > Chordata > Actinopteri > Acanthuriformes > Acanthuridae > Naso > Naso thynnoides. The sequence continues at coordinate 10,012,111 of JAQLOL010000023.1, forward strand.
TACTGTTGCACACAAATCCAAATGACCATCCAAACCATGTAAAGGAATATTTGCTTTGTCACAGCACTTATTTTATATTATAAAGTATTTCTTGTATGCTGACAGGTCAAAGTGTTTGAGTGTGCGCTCCCTCCTCACCATCAAGAGTGTGATGTTTCCTTTTGGGATTTTACAACTGCATCTTGCTTGGGAATCCTCAGACATCTCCGCGCTTGTCATAGAAACATGCTTGAAGCCAGTTCTAGTTTCAAAATGCTATTCTGACTGCAAGACGTCAGTCATGCTCCACAGACCCAGTAACTGGTTCTGTGTCGGCTTCTCATAGGCATGTGTGAATACCTTGATTGACGCAGGTCTCTCCTGCTGTGTCTTAGCTGAAAAATGTTTTTTCCAAACAAAGGGATCATCATCCCCACTTATTTTTGTGTGTCTTGCAGTCCTCACATCCAGAGAGTCGTCATGGAGATAAAACATGGACCACAGGGCCAAGGGAAAGTTGTTCACTGTTCTGTCACCGTCACCTCCTATTTAACCCCTTTCTTTATAACTCTTGTCATTATTTAATCAACCATGATATACATACTGTATATACATAAGACAAATATATTTACAGAGTTTTGCTACTGTAAACACTGCAAATTATCTGTATGAAATGTAAAATAATTTAGAAACCTTTTACCTAGAGCAATTATTACTATGTATTTAAATATAATAAAAATGTGCATTGTGTTTTAGATAATCTTTTGTTGAGTAATTGTCTTTTTGTTAATATTCTGTTCATGGAATGACATTTATTAACATCATCCTTGTACTTACAGCAGCTAAGAGTGAAGATGACGTGTTTGTGGTATATGTTACAGTAAATAATTAACAAACCAGAGTATACTTTCTAAAAATTACAGTGCCATGAAGCTCCTATGTGCAATGCATAATGAATATATTATAGGTACTGAAATATGCATGCTCTCCTCACAGCTTGTGGCACAGTGGGCCCTTGGATGAACATCCATTTCCGGGCATTTTAAAGCTGGTATTCAACGGTGGCTGACTGAAAGTTCACAAAGTGCATCCTTGGAAGCAGAGTCGAATGTGGCAAACATCTCAGGATGACAGCGCAATGCAGTATATCTAGAAAACATGTTACCTTAAATGTGCAAGGGTGCATTTGAGAAGCATGACTGACATCCTGCGAGTTTCATGTATGTTGTTGATAGTTTTTAAGGTTCTTTGTGTGTTTATGTTATCAAGAAACTGAATTCTTACCACCAGAGGTCATCTGATCACAGAAAATTGTGGACTTTACCCCCTAAGTCCATGTGTGCTCTGTCTATCTTTAAATTACTGACAACAAATTGTCTCATTGTTTTGTTATTTTCTCTTGTTTGTGGTAAAAAATCTCCCTGGCATGATAGGGTAAACACACAGTTGCACCACTTTGGGCTTCTGCGCAACACTTTTGTCCTCCTCCCCTTTCCTGTTTGTTTACCCTGGAGAGTAAATATTGTATCTGTCACACACACACTGGGTGACTTGAGCTTTCCCAGTGCTCTGGCTAACCACCGACTCAAACCTTGTGGCTTTCTTATCTGCTGACACTTGCCAGGTACAATCCCAATCCCAGAGGAGATATTATTGATTACGCAGATTTAGATATTAGTGAGAAGATTTAAAGCTGTCTGGCTTGGCAGGGGTTAGATAAGCTTCAAATCCTTGTTTACTTCCCACTGTCTGGACAAGCCCACAGCTTAGTGCAACACTGACGCCTACCTGTGGACAAAGCGTACAGCAGCTTCATGTCAAAACAAAAACTACTGTATGTCTCCTTGCACTTCCCACATATGACAGTGACATTTAAAAAATGGAATATTTAATGAAAGGTCACGTAACCACTACTGGTGAAGAGGAAAAAGTTTTAATTCTGAAACTAATCATGTTCCTTTAGGAACCTAAACACCCACTTTTTTTTCTCAAATGATAAGATTTTTTTTTTTTTTTTTGGTTATTCTATGTGCAAAGTGAAGTATGTAGAAGCTCAGCAGCCACATAGCTAAACCCTGAGGACTCCAATCTCTTAACAGGACATTAACAGATTATAATGATGCCTCAGGACACCACAGCGAGGGAATTATTTTTGCTCATACTATGGCACTCCACATGACCCCTATCCAAATCTACTTTGGAGGCTTGAGAATGGATGTCACCGCTGAACGTCTGACCGCTTTTGGATGAAAACTGATCGATAGGTATTTATAACAGGCAAGCGAGTGTCTGGGAAAGAACCTCCTCGATGTGGATGGGAGTGAGCATCTGCACGTCCACATTATGATGATAAATGGGCCCCACAAGTTAATGAGTCTGACATACTGCACTTATCTATTCCTCTGTGTGACAATGAGTCATTTATGCACTGAAGGGAATAAAACACCCATACTGATACCAAGAAATCCCTTACATGGTAACACAGAAAGTGAGATAATGCCATAATTGTTTGGAGTAGAAACTTTACTTTTCACAACAGACACAATAAACATAACGTAAGGATACAATTGATTTTGGTTTTTCTTATTTGCTTTAAGATTTGGTAAACAACAGGAAACTGCTTCTACAGGCACAAAAGTTCAGTGTCTTTACAGTAATGCGTTTCTTGGGAGGGCCCCCCAGGTAACCTTTTTCAATAAAGAGCCCCTGATCTCATATCCAGTAGCAGTGAGTATGATGATGAGAATCATATATGCAAACACGGATGAAACAGAAACAAAACACTCACCAACAGCCTTGACAGTAGGTGGCATTGAAGAGGTCGACTCCATAAGAGGCAAGGCAAAAGCTACTGAACCTAAATAGGGGACAGTATGTGAACATAGGAGGAAGGAGGCTACAGTACACGTGTAGGCCACTGGGAGAGCATTCATGTCAGACCAGCCTGTCCCAGCTGCACGCACGGGACACGAACGAGGACTGCCTGTCAGGTGTCCGTCTGGTCCTGGACGAGCCAAAGATGAGAAGTGCTCCCAAAACCAGGTTAGCCGCTGTCACACGCACAGTGGAACTGGCAACTGGCACAATGTGCGTTAGTCAGTGGCTTACCTGCTTTTAGATCTGAGACATTATAGTGACAACCGCAGGCACACCATCTGTGGATAACAAAGGCTGTGCAGTAAAACAGTAACAAAAAAACAAAACAAAAACCCAACAAACATACACCGAGTCAGCATGAAAACAAGTGATATAACGTTGTCTCCTCGTCCCTCAGATACTAATGTTATCACGCGGTGCTATTTCAATTAATTTACACCACACATAATTACATAACAAATCAATTAAATCGACAAAATCTCAACACTGTAACAAACTGTACCCCAGAATATGAAATAACAGCTTCCTTCCATGTATTTGGCTATCGAAATATATTAAAAAGCCTTCTATTTGAACTGTGACGAAAAGTTCCTAAATAATAAATAATTACATCTGACAACTGTAACCACGCGAGCAGAAACAATGCATTTAATGATCTGATGTATGTGGCCTGTTCGTCCACACCATATAGACAGAATAAAGAGTAGTGGCGGATAAAGGGAGCTACTTACCAGTCCCAAGTTTTCTTTTGGATTAATTTTAAAAGAAGAAATCTTTCATTTTCGCCCGCAGGATCCTGTCTCTAATCTGTCCAAACATCCAAACAGTTTTTTCTCTAAGAGAAATCACCGTACATGGTTAAAGTTATGTGCATTTTAAGACAGTAGTGGAGCCTACACCAACGCAGAAGTTCAGTACACTTGCACTACCCCTACCCTGCCCACTCCCCTGCATCTGCAACCCGACCTGGTTATGCAAATGAGAGAGAAAATGGCGGCCGGCGCAGCCAATCCGCTGCCGCGTTGGAAGCTAACGTCCCACCCGCTGTGGATAATCGACAAACAAAATTCTGTGGGAGGTGGCGCTTGAGGGGCCAGCACGTTAGGTTGACGTTTAGAGTTATAGTTGGGGTGCGGCGCGTTCAGTTCTGCACGTCGTACATTAGGAGCGAACCATTATCGTGTCAACAGTTTCCGGTCCTGGCCGTTTATTTATTGCCAATATTGATGCGACACAGGTTTCTTTACCTTTTAATAGACGCCATGTGATGCGACAGCTGCTGCTGGAGGGGGACAAAAGCACTTTAAGCCGGTTGAACAAAAGACGCCCCTACCCCTACAGTGAGAAGTGGTTGAACTCGGCTTACTTGTGTACAGTGTTGCCATGAGTGGAGTGTGGCTGTGCACGTAGCAAGGATGCAGTGACAGTCTGATCAGGTGATGACGGGGAGGTGGAGGTGGAGGAGGAGGAGGACCATGAAGATGATGAATACTCAGGCCTAATTATTCACGGAGTGAGAGTTTAGGACCTCCTGACATAATAGATAGAACATTATGTCAATTTGAAACAGGCAATTAAAATTATAATCTGTTTACCTTTTAAATTTCAACGTGACATAAAAACAGAAAGCACATTCTTAATACAAAACATTCATTGTTCTCAATTAAAGAATTTTTTTTTATATATTACAACATATGAGGATATGTATCGTAGAGAGATTTACAATGTTATTATTAACAGTAATTTTTTAAAAAGGTAAATTGTAATAAAACACTACTTTATGTATGTAAAGATAATTTGACCCCTTTTGTCAATCTGGAACATGATGTTCTCTTTTTGTCCCTGGGATATTGTCAAGTTTTTCGGTTTAGGAAGGCCTTACTCTGCAGTTTTCTTCTGGCCTCCTTTTTTTTTTAAAAAAAAAGAAGAAAAGAAAAAAATCAGAACCATTTTTCACAGCCAGGATTCACATAACCCTACGACAAAGTGGTAAATCAGGATTACACTATATTATGTAACAGCTGTTTTTGTCGAGCTAGAGTTGCCACCAGGGGGCGACTGTCAGATTGCTGAACTGGGTGCTTGTTGCTGTGACTGTCCTGGTACCCTGTGATAAATTATAAGAGAAAATTTACTTTAAAAAAAATCTATGATTATAAACTTGGTGTTTGATTCTGAATGTTAGATAT
>JAQLOL010000023.1:10017255-10041196 GCA_029783665.1 Naso thynnoides
GTCCTGGTACCCTGTGATGTATTATAAGAGAAAATTTACTTAAAAAAAAAAAATCGATGATTATAAACTTTGTGTTTGTTCTGAATGTTAGATATAGGGCTTAACCTTGTTTTATGCATTTATCATAATTATTAATTATTAAATGATAATAGTCACCCTCACACAACATATGACCTCAAAGTGATTATATATGAAATCTTCCATTTTAGGCATACAGTTCACACAACACACTGCAAACTGTTTGAAAACAAATTTGAGACGCCTGTGATAATGTAACAAATGGGGTTGGGAAGGTTACTTTGGAAATGTAATAGGTTACGGATTACTAGTTACCCTATTTTAAATGTAATAGGCTAAGTGATGCAGGCCTAACTTTTTCAATTGCTTTATCAAATTGCTTTATCAAAGTAATGTAACTTAATTACTTTTTGATAAGCCTACCTTTCTGAATTTCTAACGAATGTTTTCAACTGTTAACAATTTTCAAATGTTTAAAACAGGCAGTGTTAAAGGGAAGACGTGGGACGCTGCAATTTCAAACAAGGGAACCAATCAAAGGCATCATAATATAATCAATCTTAATGGCCTAAGAAGGCATTGTGCACAGGAAAAAAAAAAAGTAAAGCCACAAAATGAGTGATTTTCCACATATAGACCTAGCCTAAGCTTTTTACAGAAAATACTCCACTTTGTAATCATTCATATTTTCAAAAGTAACAGTAATTTAATTACACATTCTTTCTTAGTAATTGTAACTGATTACGATTACATTTATTTTGTGATTAAATGACGTTATTCCGTTATAGGCTATGTAACTAGTTGATCCCCAGCCCTGGTTGGTAACAAAGCAGTGAAAGCTGCACAGTGTGGGCATTTGAAATTATTTTCAGTGGGCTATTTCTTCTGCCATATTTTGTGTTTTTTTTTGTTTTTTTTTTTCTTTTTATGACGAACCCAGCAGCTCATTCTGCCAGGCTGCTATAAAAATAGAACTGCAAATATTTGCCTCTCGTTATCTCTTGTTTGTCCATGTGTTCAAATAGCTGGTAATGAAATCGTAATGTTGGTGAAGACGAGTTTAATGTCAGCTCCTGGTGGTTGCTGTCTAGCTGATCATATGTGGATTACAGATTGCGTCTTTAGACATAAATACGCTATACTGGCATGTTAATGTGTAGGCCTAAATAATGTAGGTATATGAAAAAAAAAAAAAGGATACTGTCTCTTTAAGAGCCACACTCGTGCGCGTGCACTCGGCCATTTCCGTCTAGCCAGCCGGTGGTGTCACTCAGCACCCGTGGAGACTTCAAATGCTCTAACATACCTCCCACTTCTTAATAGGGTAGGTCTGAAATAACTATTTTATGCATGAATGTGACATTTTAGTCATGAGGGTTAAATGGGAAACTAGTTCGAATTCCGCCACACATTGGGTGTTTTAATACAGAATGATAAGGAGCTTGTAGTTTACGTTCGCTAAATTTAGCTGTTCAGAGGCTATGCTAGCGTTAGCTAACAAGCTACACTGAAGCTAATGTTCCCAAACTGGCTAATGTTAGTCCCATATTCTTGTCATTGCGCATATAAATAATGCGTATATATATGCTTACCCTGCATGTATATTTTTTATGAGACGTAGATGAAGCACTTTGTTTGATGTCCAGTTTTGGTCTTTGTTTACAATGTAGCGTTAGCATAATCTGCAGCCTGTTGTTGCCTCGCTGGTTACTGTTACTTAACCTTTTGATGTTTCTTAGCGGAACAGTAAAAGTAAGACACTAAATACGGTCCTTAAAAATGCTGTTGTAGTTTCAAAAGTCACAAGTACACTAATAGGTAATACAAGAAGGTCTTTTCTTGACAGAACATGTGGCCTGTTCTTGCGACGTTATTTCATTTGCAGTTTGCTCTTGTTCTGTGGTATATCCCATAGCTCAAGAGCACATGGATGATGATAATTTTTCCTTTCTGCTTATGGAACCAGGCTTAAAATCCTCATATTTTTCCTTAAAATTTAAAATCTCAAAATCCTTTAACGAGTTGAATCATCCACAGGTTTCTAATGCACTTATTTTTCATGAGATTCAGGCAGATCTAATGTCATGAGCTTTAAAATTGTCCACAAGTGAAATCCCCTCATCAGCTAATTAATGGCTGTCCGCAATTGTGGTCTATCCTTAAGGGTTATTTTAGAGAGGACATTATTCAGCTGTTCTCGGATGGTCAGCCATGGATGACGATGACAGCCAAGATGAGCTGATAAACAGGAATATGAGCCACAGCAAAGGCAAAAGGGCTGCGTTGTGGGCCATCTCAGGTAGCTGGTTAAACTTTTTCACATGTGTTCAAGGCTGATGAATGAATGAATGACTGAATTCTTTCATCAGTTGTGTTTACTTCAGAGATACAAAATTAAACACATATAAAAGCTCTGCAAACCTGTATTTTTGTTTTATTTTTCCTCTTAGATGACTCAGATGATGTTGAAGAAGAGTCTGAGGCAGGAGAATCTGACAGTGGTGAGGAAGAAGAGGAGGATCACCTTGATGATGATGAGGAGTATGAAGATGAAGGAAACGAAGAGGAGGATGGTAGGAGTAACGTGCAGTTTACACTGTTGTCAGTGATTGTGGTTTTGTTGTGCATTTTTATGTAATTAGTCTTTGCTGATGCTTTTGCTTACCTTAACCTGGCTAAGTTTCATGTAAGAACCAAATCTGCATGCGATGTTCACTATGAATATAGTTTGTATAGTACATGCACAACAGATTTCTATCCATTTTTTGTAAGACGAAGAAGAGGAGGAAGATGCTCAGGCTGAGGATGGAGCTTTTGGGGGAACCTCTGCTGACCTTGCAGGGATGAGCTCAGATGAGGACACAGACAAGTGTCCCATCTGCCTTAACTCATTCATCAACCAGCCTGTTGCAACACCAGAGAGCTGTGAGCACTACTTCTGTCTTGACTGCATCCTTGAATGGTCCAAGGTACGTCTAACTTTATGTTGCATTTGCCTGAAGGGAGAGAACTCGGTTTGAGATCTCCTTATACAAATCCTTTTATATACTCTGCATTTTGAATTTTCTCTTGGTGAGCAAGATGAATGGTTCATTTCCTGTATTTTTGTTCTGAATGCGTTAGTTATTTTGACATATGAAAAGGCTGGGGTGATCCACTGAAATATTAAGACATAACACTGTTAATAACTGCATGTAGACCACTTATAATAGACCACCTGTCCAGTTGATATATTGCATATTAGCATAATGTCCGCAGCTGTCACTCCAAAAAAAACAACAACAAAAAAAAACCCCTCATGTCCTTCATTCTGTGTTGTTCTTGGTAACATTTTTATGTAGATGAATGATTGAAAAAAACCCCACATCTACAGAGTTTTTAGATAGATTTTAAAGAAAAGTATCGCCCCCACCCCCCTACCACAAATAATTGTGATAGTGAATTATTAAAAAAAAAAAAAAGTCAGCTCCAAAGTAATTGTTTTGTTTACCTCTGTAAGATAGCCAAAAGCTTGTTAGCCAGTAGTGTAATGACGCAAAAAAACATGGTATCTCTGTGTCGTCAGTAAACGAGATTCTCTATGATGATGGTTTGAAGTTGTCGACAGAACCTTTAAAATAAAGTGACTGCTTGGTCGTTGTCTCAGTTCATCTTTTCTCTTCATACCCTTAAAAATGCATAATTTGTTAGTCTGTTTTGTTTGATAAACAATATTATGATCAATTTCAGTGTTTTGTTGTTAGATGTTATTGAATAGGACATACTTAATTAAACACAAATATTAAATAGCTGGTAATATTTGATTGCCATGGAAATTCTAACACAACCTCTGTTTCCACTTCTTAGAATGCAAACTCGTGTCCCGTAGACCGAATTGCCTTCAACAACATCTACCTACGGAAATGTTATGGAGGCAAAGTGAAGAAAATGGTGAGTGTGTTCGGTCTTTAGTAGCATAACTCCTGGTGCATTTGTCACTTTATATACATTTAGATTGTTTGGACTGTGTGCTTGTGTGTGATTCTCTTGATGATTGCTTCATTCAGATCACAGTACAAAAGCCTGTGAAGGAAGGTCAGGAGGAGAGTGCGGATTTGGACCTTGAGCAGACCAGCTGTGAGGTGTGTGGCGGCAGTGACCGTGAGGATCGCCTCTTACTCTGCGATGGCTGTGATGCTGGGTGAGATTGATCGTGTTGTTCTCAATAATCTATCCTCAGTGTCTTAAAAGTCAGTAATTACCTTTCCAACCATTTTTTTTTTTTTCCATAGGTATCATATGGAGTGTCTCACACCACCTCTTGACTCTGTACCTGTAGAGGAATGGTTCTGTCCTGAGTGTGAAGCTAACAACCGACAATCAAGTACGCCTTCAAGTTTTTTACCTTCTCAAAAAAAACATTTAGATTTTTCAGTCTACCCAAAATAGGATGAAAACTAAATTTGAACCTTTCTTCTTGTAACATACATTATTAACATATTTCATTGAATAACTGCTCCTTGAAAACGCTGCCATAGTAATTTTTTTGAACTTTCAGTGAGTTAAAGAGTTGTTTACACTCCTTAACATTTTATCACAATTTCTTTTACATATCATTTCTTCATTTCTCTCTGCGTGACTTAGCTCAAGAGCTTAGTGATGAAGAGAGCCTACCTTCCACTGCCCGTCCTGCCACCAGCCGCTCCCATTCCCAAGCTGCAGGTCCCACTAGAGCTATCGCCCGCACTCAGCAGAGTGAGAGAGTTCGAGCTAATGTCAACCGACATCGCATCACTCAGGCACGCACGTCACAGGTTTGGCATGAGGCGTGATGCTTCCGTCTTGGCTTATTTTCTAACTCACCTCAACAGCATATGTGCAAGGCTGGGTCTCTCAGAAATGTCTTGATGTTCAGCAAAGTTTGTTGTGCATATTAGATCTAAAATGAGATTAATGACTCACTTAAGTGTGTATATACATTTTTGTGTTTGGGTCATGTATTTCACTGCTGCTGACAGCGAAAATGAAAGGAAGGCATGTGTTTTTGACATTTGCTCTGTTTGATTATTGAGTGAAATGCAAGTGTTAAAAAGCAGTGCATGTGTTTGTGGACTGTGTTAGGGCTGTAATGGTTTGTGTAAACATTGGAGTCATGCAGACTTCTTCTTTCTAGTTGGCTCCCACATATCTGATTCAGTCCACTTGGCTCGATGAGACTATTAATGCTGTGGTGGCGGGGCTCAACACGTCTGTGTACGTACGGGACTTCACGTCTCGTGTCCCATCCAGCCACAGGCGCAAGACCAGTAAGTAAGCACATGAGTACATACAAATACACAACAACTTCATGTTAACCTGTCAGGATTAGCGTAACCACAAGCACACACGTGAACGGATGCGTAGTGTACAGAAAAGCAAGAGAGCTATGAAATTATTAACTTGTGATTGATTAAACAGGAAAGCGCCGAAAAGTCAAAAGGAAGAAGACATCCTCTGCTGTGGGTAAAAAAGGTAAAGTAACCGGTACAGGAGTCAAGAGGAAGAAACGTAAAGTGAGGAGGACTAAATCCAAAAAGAAGTTGGTGAGTGTATCATCAATGTCAGTTGTTTTAAACTCTAACTAGATGTACCTAACGCTGAATGAATAATGTTTTCCTTGTTTTCATAAGATGGTTTTTCTCTATGGGTAAACTGAACATGTGTGTTTTCCCACAAGGTGTTGAAAAAGGCAGCCACTCCTCGAAGCCGTATTGCTAACAATCTTGGAATTGTAAAAGACAAGAAGAGCTCCTCACTTCCCACAGTATATCGACCATCAGAGCACACGCTGAGCGGCATGCGAGCTGACATAGGCGCTGCATCGCTGTCTATATATGGAGATCCATTTGACCTGGATCCATTTGTGGAGCAGTAAGAAAACTTGTTTATATTGTCTGGCTGATTTGAATGCCATTTTACAGACTTCAAATGTTTGTCGATGCCTCTGATATCATTTAAGATTTACACTTCAGGATTATCGTGGCCTAAAGAATTAAAAATGATGACATTTTCACAATATAAAACAATATTGATCAGACAATCAAATGCCACCTGTTATGACAAAGTGAAAAACAAGAAGAAACGGAAATGTGACACTGTAGTATTTACACAATACTATGGGATTTTTTAAAACACATCATCATAGCAATATCGTGGTTATCTTCCATTCTGGTATATTACAACTCTGTTACTTTGAACCAAGCCTTTTTTGTTGTTGTTGTTATTTGATCATGTAAAATGCTCCCACACAGCTGATATCTTTGGCACATTCCCACTTTGTGCTTCGCTTTGATGCTCCACACCATGGATGTGTGATGCATAGTGCTCTTTGTATTGAAACAAAACTTGTTTAAGCTTACAAGTCCAGTTTCCAAACAATATTTGCATAGTTTCGGGTGAGCCTCATCAACATAAAAACTAGTGTTGTAGTATTTAGAATATGTGTGCTTAGTGTTAATGCGTATTTCACTGTTGCTGTAATGTATGTATCTTACCTTCTTCAGTATTGTTTATTAAAGGTACTGATAGTGATTTACACTTTGTTAAAGTAAGTGTCAAACAGCTCCACATTCGTACATCCAACACTGATAATGGAGTTTGGTCAGTAACGTGGGTCTCAAAGTCTCTCTGTTCTGCAGTAAACAGAAAATACATTTCTGGAATCCTCTTTCTGATTGGACGAGAGTGGGAGCGGGATGCCACAAAGATGTCTTTTCTGTGTGCGGCAGAGCGGAGGTCCCGTGTTACTGACATGTCTGTTTGAGTGTAGAGCTATTTAACACTTGATAAAAAATTTTATGGGAGAAAAATTTAAATACCACTTACAGCACCTTCAAGCAAATTGTGCTTTATGATATTGATTTGACCAGTGAGGAAGAACACCAACAGGCTCACGTCACATCACTGCTGGAGGCCAAGAGACGAGGAATCTCTCGCTCTGCTCTTCGCTCTCACCAGCCCGTAGCTCGACCTGTCACAGCAAGCCTTTCCAGGTAACAGAACAGATAGGAGCTTGTGTATATTTGTAGGTAACTGGGTAACATTCTCTTTAAATCTGCTTGTCAGTCTCCAACTTGACTAAGCATTTGCTCAAGCCTGGTGTGAAAATACTTTTTTTTTTTTTATTTTAAATGTATTAAGTTCAAGTTATGATGATCCAAAATCAGCTAATGCTAGTAGGTTAACAGTAAGTATGGTTGTAAACGATGAAGGTGTGCATGGCATGATACAGAATATTTGTCACTGAGTACCTTGATTTTTATGACAAATGTCTTAAGTCTGCTTAAAACATATCTAGGTTTTTTTCTTTTTTTTGCCCCCAAAAATGTAATATCTCAAATGAGTTTTCCTAAGAACAGAAGAGCAGATTGAATATCCTAAATGATTAAACAATTACAGGCATGACAAATGTGTATCATGTTACACATCAGCTTTCATAGCTTTTACTATGAGTAATATCTCATTGTCATTATTGTGTTTTTGGGGATCAATAGGATGCATAGCTTTATGAATACTGAAGCTTTATGGTTGATCTAATTAAAGGTTTGTTTCTCAATACCAGGCGAGGTATGGATGTCCCCCAATCAGGGGGTGTTGTGGAGACAACCTCTGTGCCTGACCTGCTGGGCAGCATCTTATCGGGGCAGAGCATGCTCTTGATGGACAGTTCTGACGTTGTAATTAATAGAGATGGTTCTCTTAAAGCTACCAAGCCAAGTAAGTGTGTTGAACATTTTTTAATACAGAGGATAAACTGTGAGATATAATTAAATGTGTTGGAGTGGTTTAATTAGCCATTTTAGCCACTGGATGGATGAGAGGGACAGGACCAGAAATTTCAAGTCATTTTACCTTTTGCTAACAATAATTGATGCTGTTGAAATAGAGCTGTATACACGCAGTCAAGCTCATGAATATCAAAAAGTTCAAAGTGGGGTTGAAACTAACGATTATTTTCATTACCGATTAATGTGCAGATTATTTGTATGATAAATCGATTAATTGGTTATTCCATTATATGTCAAAAAAGTGCTAAAAATGCTCATCTTAATTTCCCAGAGCCCAATGTGTGACGTCTTCAAATTGCTTGGTTTGCTCAAACAACAGCCCAGAACACAAAGATTCCACATTTATTTTCATAAATGACACAGAGAAGCAGCAAATCCTCAAATTTAAGAGGCGAAACCAGCATTCTTTTTACTTTTTAATTTGAAAAATGACTAAAATGATGAATCAATTAGAAAGAAAAAGTGACTCAAACCTGACTGCTTCATGTACAGTGCACATCCAGACAGTGAAAATCAAACCTATTACATAAACTGGCAGTGAGTTTTACTTAATCTTAGCTGATAATGACTGGCTCATCCTGTTTCTGTCATCATTTCCTGTTTACTTTGAGGAGTGGACAATGTGTAAGTCGGTGTCAAAGAAGAGAAAAGCAAAAGAAGCAAAATAGCATTACTTTTTATACATGTCTTGCCTTTTATATTTATATATATTTTCTGTTTTACAGCGATCCCATCTACTTTAAAACCAACTTGCAGCAAAAGCAATTACTCAGGAGATGCCAGGACCCCATTAAACTCAGCAATGTCCCCCAACCAAGGAGACAGTTGTCTTTTGCCCCACTACAACGGAGACCTACCAGGATCCTCCCACAGCTCCACAAGCAGACCTTTCTCCCAGAGCTCTCCTCTCTTACCCACCCACATACCCTCCTCAGTCAGCAACACCCATCCGTCTCCGCGTTCTGATTTAGCATCTCAAGGCCATCCAAGTTTGCAGCCACCTCGTCCAATCAGACCTGCCCATCCTCCTAGACACCAGGGAGCCAATGGAGTCAGAGCCCCCATCCCCTCCTCAGCCGTTCACCTCAGTTTAAGCTCAAAGAGTGAGGGAATAGTCCCATCACATTCCCAACCTAATAAAGCACCTACAAAGCCCATGTGGGTAGATGTGTCAGTGCTTCCTAGGATACCAAAAATTAAAAGAGAGAGCAGTGGTAGCACAAATGATGGCAGTAATAGAAGCAACAACAGTAGTAGTAGTAGTAGTAGTAGTAGAAGGGGAAATGGTAGTAATTCTTCCACTAGCAATGGCCACAGCATGCCAGAAACAGGCATGAACAACCTTGCTGGGGACAAGGGAAGGCAGCAAAGTGTAGACCGGCAAAAGGGCAAGGCTGATGGTCAGGCCCAGAGGCAGAGACCTGATGGAGCAGGATCGTCGTCAGCCTTCTCCAACTCATTTTCCTCGTCTTCCTCTTCCACTGGTTCTCCTGCCTCTCAGCCACGCTACTCCTCATCTTCCTCATCTTCCTCAGCAGTCAGCTTTCGCATCAACCCCAGTGGAAACTCCTGGCATTCAAGGCGGCTGAGCGTCACGTCATCCTCAGCCAGTGCAGGCAGCGTGCAGGAACCACTAAGAAAAAAGGATGATGAAGCAAGAAAGAGACAGCTGCACAGGGATAAACAGATGCTCCTGGCATCACGTACACTGGTCAGCAAGGAACAAGACAGTAATAATATCTACGATCCTTTTAATCCCACTCTGTCAGACTCAGATAACTCAGACGAAGAAGCTGAGAGCACAAGCCTAAATGGCAGTTCCCAATATGCCACAAATGAGAGAATGGCTCCTAGTTTAGAAAACATAGATGGTTTGGCGAAAAGCACACAGGACCAGATTCATGTGAAAATTGAAACGCAGGAAACTGAGATATCAGAGGAAGAACAAAGGAGAGCATATTCTCAGCAAAACATTGTGAAGGAGGTCAGATGTTCAGTGGAATATGTCAAGGCTGAAAAAGAATCAAGACTAGTAGACAGTGAGAGTGAGAAACACACAGCATTACTTGACACTGTAGTTAAGAAAGAGCCTCAGTTAGATGATACAGGAGACGCTGAAAGATTTGGTGACTGTGCAAAAAGTTTGAATTCTGAGACAACAGACACCAAGCCACCTGCTCATCATAGCCTGGATCTCTTAAAGACTGAGAGAGAGACTCTTAAAGAGGAAAGTCGACGGAGTACTGGAATTCCCAATAGGGCTCCCTCTGATTGTAAGAATGATTCATCGGCATCCAGCTCTGCTTCCACCAAGAAGAGAGAAAAGGCAGAAACTAAATTGGATATTAAATCCCGTCCCAAGTCCCCATCAAGAGATTCAGGCCGTAAGAAGAATTCCCTCCGAGCCTCAAAGGAGAGACGTTCTAGCAGTCCAGAGACAGACAGAGGCAGGAGGGGAGACAACACCTCAGGACAGGGAAGCCAGCAGAAAGAGAAGGAGACGGACAGAAAAAGGAGTTCCAGGCGGTCAAGGTCCAGAGAGCGGAGAAGGGCACGCTCATCCTCAGAAAGCGCGCAGTCCAGTTCCCCTGATAGGACTCACAGAAAGAGACGACGGTCCCGGTCCCAGTCACGAAACAAAGATAAGAGACGATCAAGGTAAATGTATTGAAAATGTAAAGTAATACTTCACCAGTATTCCTGGTATCAGAAATTAAGTAGCCACCTGTTTGATGTTAAGACTGGTAATGACAACCAAATGGTTTTCTTCACTTAAGGCTTGTCTTCTGTTATTACTGATTTTAGGTCTGGTTCCAGCTCCAGCAGTAGAGAGCGTTCACGGGCGAAGAAGCATAAACAAAGGAGCAAAGACAGAAATGATGGCAGAGAAAGAGACTGCGTGAGAAGACAGGTGTCCAAAGGCAAGAGACTTGGTCGATCTCGCTCAAAATCGTGGTCAAAATCACGTTCCAGGTCCAGGTCAAGATCCACATCTAGAGTGAGAGACCGTAAGCGTGGGCGGTCTAGCTCAAAATCACGGTCCAGATCAAGAGAAAGGAGGAAAGACCACTCGCAGTTGTTAGAATCACCTCTACCCTCCAGAGACAAGGGGCAGCCACGATCAAAAGACAATAGGCGACGCAGGTCCAGATCTAGCTCTAGAGAAAGACGAAGAGAAGAAGAAGGATCATCATCCAAGTGTTCACGGAAAACTTCAGGTTCCTGTATTTCATCGTCTAAAGACATGAAACAGTTAAATATCAAGAAAAAAGAGAAGGCTACCACTCAAAGCTCCCTTAAAGAGAAAAAAGTTGCTATAGTGAACCAACTGGAAACTTCATCTTGTACCACTGTGTCTCAAGACAAAAGTGCTGACATAGACGGAAGAACAGACAGTAAAGCCATAAAGGCAGAAACGACAAAAGAGATAAAAGTTGGAAAAGAAGTTAAGAAAGAAAACCAACCAAGTTTTGATATCTTTGGAGATTCTCCCACACAGCCAGCCAAAGAAGAAGAAACTGTCATCCCTACTTTCATGGCAGTTCAAGGCATCAATGAGGAGAACACAAAAGACCCCATCAAGACTGAGGCTTGTGAAATCCCCATTCCCATAGTTAAATCTGAGCCAAGTTCCCCAGAATTATGCCACTCAACCCCCCTCACCTCATTTTCTACATTGAACCAACCTGTTATATCAGACAGCCTCCAGGATACGGTCTCTCAGTCTCACCCAGACGAATTAAGAACCTCTAATGAACAACCAAACACTGTAGCGTCAACGGTCACTGTGAAGAAGGAAGTTCAGCTCCCCTCTGACTCTGATGATGACTTCAATGTCGATATGATGCTAGACAACCTTGACTATGTCAAGTCTGAGTGCACAGAGGGAAGCGCTGTGTCCATTAAACAAGAGGTGGATGAGGAGGGGAAAAACGAATCGAGTGCAGTGGGAGCGAAATCCAAGACTCAAGTGAAAAGAGTTACATGGAACATACAGGAGCCTGAGGGGCCTCAACCAGAAAAATCTGCAAGCAGTAAGTATTGCTGCTAGATTGCTGCACCGCACCAGTTTTTGTTAGCTGTTCGCATTACTTCTGCAGATCCCGCTAACAAATGTGGCTCATTTAAAAAAGTGATGTAAAGAAGTAAAAACTAAAGAAATAAGATCCAAAAAGAGGTTCTAGATCAACTTTCACACAAAATCACCTGTGTTGGTTATTGTGTTGTTTTTTGTTTCTTTTTCACATATAGACAAATAACATTTAGATCACTTTACACTGATAATTTTCCTCGCTGGCAGTAATGAAAGCTGTCTTTTGCATCTGTCTCTTAGCTACGTGTTTTCTGAATTCCTTCTTTCACAGAGCTGGCTCTATATAAATTGAGGCTGAAGCAGGAAGGAGCTCGCAGACCATCTTTGGCAGGGCAGACATCGAATCAGGTAGGACAGAGACACTCACCAATGCAGAGCTAACTTAAAAATTCAGCATATAACTTCTGAAAAAGAAGCTAGCAAGCTAACATTAGCTGTAGCATGTGACTCAGTGGGAAGCAAAACTGCTGCAGCCATTTGTGCTGGCTTGCGCTTTATTTCGTTTGTTGTCGCTCTCTTTTTTTAATTCCAGTTTGAACTGAGAAGAAACGGTGGCAGGGAGGCGAGTCAGAGCACGGTGAGCCAATCAGCCCGTATCGACGTCATCTGTCGCTAAGAAGCGCAGCATAGACCGGCGAATTAGCACAGAAAGTACAGAGGGCATCACTGATTTCTCATTTTAAGGCAAAACCCTCATCCTGGTGGCAAAGAAAATATCCTGGTAAAAGCAGGGCTTATTGGAGACCAATTTAGCAGTAAATGGTGTCATTTTTCAACAACTATTCCGCTGTTCAGGGTTACGGTTAAGGTCATACATCATAATGACAAAGTTAAGTCCAAAAAGTTGTCCAGTTTCACTTAAATAACTCAAGGATCAAGTATTTTAGAGTGCAGCAAGTGTTTAATGTGACCAGAAGGTGTCAGTGTTTATCAAAAGAAAGAGAAGAAAATCGTGTGCAAGTGAAGTCTCGTGGTAGAAACTAAAACTGATACTGCAGCATTTCAGACTAAATGAAAGTAAAAGCCTTACTCTGGAAAACAAAACTGTTGTTCACAAATCATGCATAACTAATTCCAATATAAATCCTTGTCACTACATCATCTCTTTCTAGTTACAGACATGGAATATATATCAGTGTATGTTTACATATTACATGAAGTCTAAGCTTAAAAGATACAAAACCACTCATTTATCTTAAATTCTAATAATATTTGAACCTTACTATTTTTGTTTTTCATCTCCCTAAACTTTCCCAGGATGTTATTGGAGTTGTCAGTGACCCCTCCAAGAAAGATGCTGTTGGTCCGCTCAGTAGCTCCTCTAGATCAGAATGTGTACATTCTGAGGGGTTATCAGCCACTGGACAAGGAGAGGCGGAGGAAGGGGATTTGTCAAGAAAAGACAAGGTGAGTCTGACATTTGAATGTTAAGCTTTAAACTGAATATCTCAGGTATTCTCATGGTCTTTATAGTCTCAAATAACAGAATAATAATTAAAATCCTTTCCAGAAGAGTATTTGCAGAAACTGGACATGACTTAAGTGATGTTATACTCCTGCCAACAGTACTTGAAGAAGCTTCACATGCAGGAGAGAGCTATAGAAGAGGTGAAGCTAGCTATCAAGCCTTTCTACCAGAGGAGAGACATCAACAAGGATGAATACAAAGAGATTTTACGCAAGGCTGTCCAGAAGGTGTGTTAAAAAGCCACTCTAATAGCTTTTGAGTAATTTGGGCATCAGTTGGATTACTTTTTCCTGAAAATTTGCATGTCATGTGACTAAAATGTGTTTCTGGTCATCAGGTGTGCCACAGCAAGAGCGGAGAGATCAATCCAGTGAAGGTGGGCAATCTGGTGAAGGCATACGTGGACAAATACAAACATGCAAGGAAACACAAGAAAGGAGATGACTCAGGGAAGGCACCGGAAGTTCAAACTGAGCCCATAAAAAACTCTGAAAGCCCATGAGGAGGCACAAACTACAGACATGGAGAGCCACTCCCATCCCAGACACTCCTTGGTATGTTATATAACAGTATGTTTTATTTTGTGTCCTACCACTGGATGTGATCTCACACCCTCTGACAAAAACAATCTAATAATAACTTCAAGATTGGACATTGTCTATAATGCCACGTTTTGTATCTTGAGTGAAATTTGAAGACAAATGTTTTTTGTTGATTACTTGAACAGCACCTGTTGGTGTGTTGTGTTTGAACCGCCACTGCCAAGAACTGGTGTTTTTGTGTAGTACAGTTCAGAAACATACTGGGAGCCCGAGAGGTTGTGCCTTAAAGAGGCAAATCTTCAAAAAGCCTTCCGTGGAGCGATAAAGCAGGTAGCTTTCTTCAGGCATATCAGTGTAAGGGTGTAGCACGGGCTTTTATGGCTTTTTTGTTTTGCTGGGGAAGGGGGGTATTTATCAGTTGAAAAACATTTTGTTGGCTAATAAGTGATATAAAGTATGCAAAGTATGCATATTTACGACATTTGACACACTAAGGACAGACACTTATGCAATTTTTGTAGAAAATTGATCTGTAGTGTAATTAACAATTTTAGATTTGGTTGTAAATAATATAGATTTGATATATCCACTTCTGTGTTCCTTTCTTCTGTGTTGCCTGTTCGAATGACTGACATAAGGGTTCTGTGTTTGTATATGACAGCTTCTGTTATGGCTTCCACGTCTCTAATATCCGTGTCTGACAAGCTAAATTTAATCGAGCGTGTATTACAGGTGAATTCTGGCTCAGTAGTGTGAAATGCATTGTGCAGTCACTTGTCTACAGTCTACATTCTTTCTTATGTTCTCAGCGTTCTTCTTCTTTTTTTTTTTTTTTGGTCAACCCATGTCTGAAATGTAGAAAACCAGGTTTTAGGAAACTGGGGAATATTTTGTTTCTGTGCCAAGCGATCAAAAATAATAAAGAAGAAAAGCACTGTTTCCCTCAATAAGTGAGATTTAATTTGTTTTTGGGCATTCTGTTTTTTAAACAGTGGAGACTACAGCGCCTCAGTTCAGTAGGTAATATAGATGTTATTTTGGACTGAAAAGGATCATTAACAGAAACATCCTTGTGTCTCAGCGCCAAGTTTCAGCTTGCTAAAAAAGTACAAACATCTAGTTGTTGTCAGTGTCCAACATGGCGTTCTTTTTCCATCACGTTTTTGAATTATTGAAGGTCCAGTGTGTTAAGGGGATCAGTCAGCAGATGTGGGATATAATATTCGTAAGTGTGGCTTTTTTTTTCCCCCTATGTTGGACTGCCATGTTTCTACAGCAGCTCAGATTGGACCAAGCAAACACTGGCTCTGAATAGAGTTTTGTCTTTTTGCCAGTTTAACAGCCGCCTTAGGTTCAGCTACAGGATTAGAAGTGGAGGGTGAGCGGAGGGATATTCAGTTGGTTGCACTCTGCGGCCTCACAGCTAGATACCACTCAGTCCTTCACATTGGACCTCTGATTTAATTTCATTTGCATAATTTTGGTTTTTGTGATTTAAGTTTGTAGTCTCTATACTGGAAAAATAAAGGAACATGTCATAAGTCACTGCATTTTAAAGATAGATATGATAGCAGTAAACACATGCCTTCAGTTGGGAACACTAGAAGAACCCTTTAGTGTTAACCTTGCAAACCATTGTAACTGCTAGTCATTGTGTCTTTAGTCTAAGTTTTACTTCAAGAGTTGTGATATGCGTTACTTCTCTGCACTGCGTTCTATAACACAAAGGTTCAACAGAAACTAGTTCAGCTTGTTCCCCATTGTGATAGAAATTCTAGTTTGCCTACTGTAAAGACTGATGAGGTGGATGGACAGACCTGCCTTGTACTTTGTTTTCACGATTAATTTGGCTTTACAAAGCCAACGTACAGGAGTGGAAGGATCTCAAAAAACAGGTGCTCATGTTTATCTGAATGTATTTTAATATTTTTCTGCATTTCCTTGATCAAACAGGCCAGATGTTTCTAAGAGAAAACACAAATGATAATAAATCACTGATGATAAATAGGGTCTTGTCTTACTTTTATTCAAACAGCTGGTCAAATTCAGTCTTGTCGACATATTTTGCTTTTGAGGATTTGCACCCTGAAAATGGGAACTGAAGATATGCTAAAAAACATCTCACTTTCACATCCCCACCTATAATCCCCTCGTATGTCTTTGTGTTATATTTCAAACTGAGCCACCCCTGATTAAAAGATGCCTCTTCATCTTTTCTATTTTCAGAAACATTGTTTTAAAAATTAAATAATGTCTTGGTCTTTGTTTCTGTTCTTGTTATCATGGACAAACCTGAAGTTTCAGTGTAGGAAGGCATTTAAGATTTGTAAGCCTCACTTTAAAAATAAGGCTTGATTAGTAGATTAAAACCTAAAGATTTTTAAATGGATGTAAGAGGATTTCCATGTATTACTTTCCAGCTTTTTAAGAGGAATACATTATCACAAAGTGGCAATAAATAAGTGACACCTCATTTAAGGTTGAACAGTTTATTTGGAGTACTAATACTAGTTATGCTTACTTAGTATGAAAAGTGCAAGAAGGCCAGCAAGTCATAAAAGTGACTAACAGATTCTTAAGTGCAAAACAGTTCATCTTACCTTGCGGTATGACACTTGGAAAGAAGAATTACTGTCAGCTACATTTTACAGGCTCATAAATATGAGATTTTAAAAAAAGCCTTACATGGTAGAAGAGGTTTACTGTCAAAGGAGAAAGCATTAGATTACAACATACAAATAATATGAGTTACATCAGAAAATTTGAATTAGAAGGAATGAACATGTACAGTACATCACTTGTATAAAAAGTCTCTTCTAGCTGAAGTTCTCTGACCTTTTAAGTTAGGTAAGAGTCAATAGTGCAACATTTCTACTAATGTAGTGATAAAGTCGTCACTTTTTGCTTAAAGTTTAAACTTCATGTGAACGGGAGATAATGCAAAACAGGAGAGTGGAGTTACAGCTGATAAATGATGGCCCATTACTGTTCATTGCTGTTCCATCGACTGTGAAACATTCAACAGGTCCCCAGTTGGCAATATTTTTCAAGAAGCTTTGGGTAAGAGCAGAATGTGGTGCATCAAGTGGTCCAGTATGAATCTGAAACAGTCCCTCATAGCGGAGGGGGTGAGATAAAATTTCACATCTGAGGTATAAAAGGCACATCAGCCCGCACGGGCTCCATCTCGGCTGTTGGCACACCAAAAACAGAGTTAATGAGATCATAGAGGCTGTTGTGCGAGATCTGCAGGCTGACGTTGGCGCTGTGAAGAGACGAAGCCCCCTCCATGTGAGCCATCTCGTGAAAGTGTCGACAGATCAGAGGGACCACCTAGAGGGGCAAACAGAGACATCTTACAGCATGTAAAAACGGTACAAGTGTCGCTGGCTAAACACAAACGCTGTGTGTGACTTTGCGGATAAGCTTGGAAAGAGCGGGGAAGATGGTTACCTTGACTACGATAAGCTTCTTCTCCAAAGCTCGTCCATCGGGGAACTTCTCTCCAAAGCACATGTTGATGATGTACTCAGGAGAGCCACCTTTGTTCTCTCTAAACTGTTTCAGTTCTGAACACAGATACAGGTGGAACTACTTATTTCATGGTGCAAAATTGAGTCCAAACGCAATGTGCCATAAAAAAAATATAAGTAGTAGGTAGTTTCGTCGACATAAATTAGCAAAAGATCCACACCTACCATTTACATACTTCTCAAAGCTAAGGAGCTCCACCATGGTGTTCTGGGGCAGCTTTCTTGGGTCTGGGTGAGCCACATTGGGATCACTGGTGCTGGCAAACACGTGACACCTGTCTTGCCTACAGGCGTAGATACCCGTGTCTTGCACCTCCAGGAGGAGACCTTTCTGGATGCTGTTAAGGATGCGGTTGGTGAAATCAATCTGTCGAAGAAGAAAGTGACATTAAAAAAAGGGATTGAGGAATTACTGCAGTATATTGTATATAAATTTAAGGAAAACTCAATCAAATATTTTGATTCCTGGTGTATTATAGCCGTTATTGAGTTTTGTAATTGTTTTTGAACATGTTTAATGTGTGCACCTTAGTTTCAGTCAGACTTCTGACCAACCCCAGAGAGCTGAGGGATCAGAGGTAGCCTACACATGGAGAGAGGTATGCCCCACACCTAAACACTTCACTATTTGTTTACTGAGGCTTAAATCAGTGGACAGTTCGATGTATCTTTCTGTACAATAAACTGTCTTGTTTCTGGGTAAAAGAAACTCCAACAAAAAAAAACCTCTTGCACTAAACACAAAACCCCCCAAAGGACTCAAGTCCAGTGGAACAAAGTTCTTCTAGAGGAGCAAAACTCCCAATAGTCTCTTTTCAAAGCCTAAAGTATTTTGGATGCACTCTTTGAAAGTTGTTCCCGACACATAAAATACACTTTAAAGTCCCCATGAGGAACAAGTGGTAATGAAGCAGCCTAAATTTAATATTAATGCTTCTTATCTTACCAACATTAGCAAATGAGACCACTGGCGTCAGGGTTGGAGATCACTATCCTGACTTTTACGATGCCTTTCCCTGGTCTGCACAGTCAGCATTACTATAAAATGCTTTCCCGTACACAGACCGGAAGAGACGATTTATTGTTTATGAAGGTGACTGATCATTTTTTCCCCCACCACCAACGACTAGCCATGCTATGGTGCTGCATAAACCCTAGTCTCTCATGGTAATACTCTGAACGCCTGTTGGGAGGCATGAACTATGTAAAACATACCATTTTTATGTTTTCTCTTGTATGCATATATATTATTACTTTGTTTTTAATTGGCCAAAAAAGTTAGATAAACTGTAAACAGTTTTTTTCTTTATTATTATTTAGTCAGTTTCTTAGTGGCCTAAATTTTTTCCCGTAATTTACAGAAATGATCTAATAGACACAATCAGGCACCTGTTTGTGGTCCAGCAGATCCTCAGTAGAGGGGAAGCAGATATGATGGGCACTGAGCTCAGGGGCCTCGTATTGGTAGTGGAGCTGGAGACGCCCAGTACTCAGCGTGGTCTTAAGCATTTCCTTTTTCCTGTAGTGGATAGAGATCTCCAGATCGTATATGCTTGGCTGCAGAGGTGAACTGATGACTGGCTGAGGATTTGCTGAATCAAAAAAAAAAAAAAAAACATTCACAAGATCACATTTATACATAGTTTACATATAAATACTTGGAAAATACACTCCAGTGGAGTTTTT
The DNA here is from genome assembly GCA_029783665.1 of Naso thynnoides. Taxonomy (NCBI): domain Eukaryota; kingdom Metazoa; phylum Chordata; class Actinopteri; order Acanthuriformes; family Acanthuridae; genus Naso; species Naso thynnoides. The sequence continues at coordinate 10,036,401 of JAQLOL010000023.1, forward strand.
GATTTCAGTGACAGTTTTCATTTAGCTGAACATACCCTCGTAGTATGGCGGCTGATCTGGTAGCGGCTGTGGGTGGATCTCGGCTGCTACAGGATAGTTTCCAAGGTCAGCTTGATTGTGCTGCACATAGTTTTCAGGCCACTGTTGCTCCTCTATTCCACACAATAAAGCACAGATTATACTATACATAACCACATAAAATCACAACAATATGGCGAGGACGCCCTTTTTATTAGACTTATGTACCTGGTAGACGGTTCCCAAGATCCATGGCCATGAAAGTATTTTGTATTTCATGAAGCAAATTGTGCTGTTTGGAGGATAGAGGCACGGCATTACTTATTCAGTATGTGAAGGGAAGCAAACATAACAAGAGAGAAGTGAAAGTTCACTCCAGGCAATACGGCACCTCATTTCCTGAGGGGAAGCCCTCGATGTAGATATCTGGATTCATGTCCGAGTCCTCCTGGGAGTCTTGAGCTGGCAGACCTTCATAGTTGACTAGAGATAAGGGAAACGGACTCTCTTTCATTTGCATTCCAAATGCTTCCACTGTGAAAGTGTCAACTCAAGTCTCACTTACACTCAGTGTTGATAATCTCATAAATTTTATGAGGATCATCTGAGTTCTTGGAGTTATCCTTTATCATCCTGAAGCGCACAGAGAGGTTGTTCAGAGCGCATCGGAAGTTTGTTTTCCACCTGGCCTTGTCGTTGGGGAACTCATTGATTTTACCACTTGCTACTGCCCATGCCTGTCAACCACAAAGAGAGAGATTTAAACACTGAGACAACTGCTGTATTTACCACATGCAGAAAATAATACATGTTTTTTACCAGAAATGTTCTTTTCACTGCACCACATTTAGGCTATCTAACAGCTGAGGTCACTTGTTACCTTACAAATTAGGATTTTACCATAAAGGAAGTTGTCAGATTCTGCTTCACCAGAATTTACAGTGGTTATAATACACTGCTTACATCCATTTTACTCCAGTCAAAAATGAGGACACAGTACAGGAATCGGCTCTCACTCTCAAACTAAATGTTACATCTTTTAATAAAATAAACTGTGACCCTTTGACAAACAAATTAGGACGCTGCCTGGTTCATGTATTTATCACAAAGCATCTCCACCTCTTAAGTACATACAGAACCTTCAAACAACAACAGTATATAAGTTACTTTTTTTTTTTTTTTTTACATTACTTCCAGTTACCTTGTTTTTGCAAGGAAGAGTTTGCAGGATTTTTCTATGTGTAGTAGAGTATGCTTACTTAAGTATTGCTTGCTTTGCCTCTATTTTAACTCTTGGAAAGCAGAAGTGCCACTACTGGTACTGGTTGGCTATATTTGTCTTTGGCAACACCTGTCATACATCAGAGTGCCTACTGTAATGAGACAAAGAAACCCTCACTGTCATTTTCTTTAGTAGCTGCTTACGAGGAGTGTCTGTGGTACAATAATATATTAACAGGGTTGGGAAGGTTACTTTTGAAATGTAATGGGCTACAGACTACTTGTTACCCTATTTAAAACGTAATAAGTAGTGTAACTATTTCAATTGCTCTGTCAAAGTAATGTAAAGTATTACATTTGATTACTTTGGGATTACTTTTCTGAATTTCTAATGAATATTTTCATCTTTTAACCATTTTCAAATGTTTAAACCAGACAGTAGTAGATGTGGGGCACTACAAATTTTAAATGATAACCAATCAAAAGCATCAGAGTAGCATCAAGCTTTACAAAACGGCCTTGACTGGAAATGGCAAAAGAAGGCGTTGTGAATAAAATGAACATTATTCAACATATAGCCTGAGCTTTATCAGAAAATATTCAGATGCAATCCCCTTTGTAATCAGTAACATTTTTAAAAGTGACTGTAATTTAATTACACATTTTTTAGTGACTGTAACTGATGACAGTTACATTTATTTTGAAATTAAAAAGTAAAACCAAAAAAGTATTACCACAGTATTACATCACCCAGGCTACAATATTTATCCTGTCACATGGTGTCAGAGAACAATAGTGTGGCAGAGGCAAAACTAACAGTGGCAACTGAACCCACCCGGAAGATTTTACTGTCCTCGTCATTGCAGTCCTTTCTGGAGTTGTGCTTCCATGGGACTCTGAACTTGTTTTGACCCACATAGCACAGACCTGCGTACTGGCCTGTTTCCACCTGCTTTATGAGCCAGCTCGCAAACTGAGGCTTGGGAAGGCTGAAAGCAAACATGAAACATTTAAAAGATTAATCATTGGAAAGAGAGCTTGGGTCATAGAGGACAAGGATGTTTACACACACACACACACACACACACACACACAGGTTTAGATATTCTTCCCTATTCTCCCTAACCTAACCTCAGTTTAATCATTTGGCACACAGAGAAGATCCACTTTACACTCACGTGTTGCTCGGAAGAGCATTTTTATCAGAGGAGTTGTTTCCTCCATCAGAGGATCGCCGCAGTCGGTAGAGCAAGCGCCCCACAGAGGCAATGTCCTCGCTGCAGCGGACTCGGGTTCGATTCCACCTGTGGCCCTTTACTGCATGTCATTCCCCCTCTCTCTCCCCTGTTTCCTGTCCTGTCCTAATAATGGCACAAAAAGCCCCCCCAAAAAGTCTTTAAAAAAGGCACTGATTTGACATATGACAAACATACACTTTCTCCTTCTTCAGAGGAGTAATCCTACAAGTCCTTGGAGACGCTGACAAACATTCGTTGGCTCCCTGCTCCAAGGAGCAACCGCCTAGTCGAATAATACCTCACTCCTAAACTCAACCAGGACCTCAGAAATCAAGTCAGGCTGCACTGAGACCGGACTACTGGTCCCCATACGGTCAGTGTTTATGCCAGAAAAGGTCCTAAATAGGTAATAAAAACCAGCGCGCACACACATACACAGATAAAGAGAGTCAGCTCACTGATGTTTGTTTTTTTTTCTCAGCTCTTCTTAATTTAAAAAGACAGAAGGTGAACATGATCCGGCCAAACAATGTTCAGCAGCATGCACACTTTGCTATGATCAGAGCAAGCCGAGTAAATGATTTGTTCTTAAAGCCACACACACACACACACACACAGCGAGTTTACAAGGAACTAAATCTTTCACATCCACTCAAAAACACGCGTAAGCAACGCGAACATAATGACAACACCCAACAAATTAGGAAGGGAGACAAAGAAATGGAGATGTGCTTCTTCCTACCTCTGCATGTCTCGGCCGAGGTGTTACGCTGCAAATTTCTTCCTCTCGATTTTCGGAGCAGCCCGGCTGCATTTATACACACATGCCGGTTGCAGGGAGAGGAAAAAAAAAAAATCAGTGGCGTCATATGAGGGTTTGACGTCTCCTCCCCAGCTGTGTGTGAGGGCACCTCCTCCAGGCAGGACCGACAAATGGGTGAGCCTGATTCACCAGAACAAGCGAGAGGTTTCGGTCGATAAACTGAGGTTGACTTCCGGAGACCGGGCGGTTGAAGTGGAATTTCTCCCTCCGACAAACAAAAAAGAGAAACTGAAAGTCATTTTGCAGATTGTGCTGCTAATTCCCTGGACTTGCATCACGCATTTCATCATCACGTTATATGGCTCATTAAAGCCCATAAAGTCAAGCCTGATCTCACTTTCATTATAAATCAGTTTTCCGCCATTCAGAGCAGATCATGTCACATGACCTTCTTGTTAGTTTGGCTGTTTTATTGAGTCGCATGTTTAAAGACGGGCTTTGATGCAGTTCATCCCACCGCTGCCGCCAGGTTATTCAAGTGTCAAAATGATAATTACTGTGATCCAGTTTGATTCAAGACAGCAAAAACCTCCCTTCTTCCAAATCACCTCACAACATTACATCGTCACACTCAGTTCAGAATTTTGACAACTAAAGTCCTAAGCATTTCAACAGCTCATCAGAGGGAAGTTAAATTCACTAACACCAAGCAGAGTGGATCACATCACTCCAATTCTCAGGTGTTTACACTGACTTCCTGTCTCTCAGGGAACAGATTTAAAAATGCTGCTGTTGTGTTATAAAGCATTAAATGGTTTAGGGCTAAAAATTCATTACCGATCTTCTACAAAATTACAAACTATCCAGACCCCACAGACCACCCAGGGCAGGTCTACTGTCTGTTCCCAGATCTAGAAATAAACCCGGAGAAGCAGCGTTTAGTTTTTATGCCCTAAAATATCTGGAACAAACTCCCTGAATACTGCAGGTCTGCTGAAACCCTCAATGCTTCTAAATCAAGACTGAGGTTTTTTCTTTTTGTCGCTGCCTCTTATTAAGTTATTGTTTCTTCACAGCACTGTAACTTTTGTTCTGGAATTTTAGGACTCTTTTACTCTGTTCAGCTGTTTTGAATACCTTTCCTCTTGGTTTTTAATGACTTGTTTTAATATTGTGTGTAGAAATGTCGTTCTGTTGTGTGTTTCTGTTGCTCTTTTACACTCAGTGTTAAGCACTTTGAGTTGCCTCGTTGCTGAATTGTGCTACAAAATTAAAATTGCCTCTTCTTGCCTTGCCTGGACTGCTTTAGGCACATTATCATTAATAAATCACGTTTTCAAATGGATGTATTGCTTTTGGATCTCTAAACCTAACATTGCTTTTTTTTTCTGGGAGATGATCAAAGGCTGTTGTTTGTACTGTAGCCTATGTGGGACCATCATGTGATTATTAATCATAAGTTCAACACAGTAAGGATCCAAATATTTCCAAAGTGTATGTGACGCTAAATGATGACACGTTATTTTAGAACACATTTGGTACAATGAGGATATGAT
>JAQLOL010000023.1:10059424-10074623 GCA_029783665.1 Naso thynnoides
CTCTCCTCTCCTCTCCTCTCCTCTCCTCTCCTCTCCTCTCCTCTCCTCTCCTCTCCTCTCCTCTCCTCTCCTCTCCTGGTCCACCTGTCTCTCTGTTGCTGTGCTGCACTAATTGCCTGTATTTGTTCATCCTGTGGGTGTTTGCGAAGGGATAGCTTCCGTTTACCCACGGCCACACAGCTCTGTATTGAACGCAAACACAATAAAATCTAAGCAGCTTGTGCTATTTAATGCCTCATAAACATGCCATCTAATACATTTCTCATTTTATTCAAACATGAAGGATGAAAAGTTTTAGAGGTGGTGCAATCTGATGGTTTGTCCCCCCCTCCACCCCTTTCCGTTCTCTCTAAGTCTGTTTTTGTGCCTTGTATTTGCTGGCAGCACTGCTGGCCAGTTTACTCTGTCTGGCTATGCATGTAAAGAGTGTCCCCTCTTTGTTCCAGCCTTGGGCCCACAGCCAAGCTCCCCCTTCAAAACTTAAGCCACATACACACAAACGCATGCACACAGTACCCCACTCACCCCTTTTTACTCTCTTGAACAACTCTCTCCCTCTCCCCTGTGCTGCCCCCAAATTGCAAATAACAAAAAAAGAGGATGGAGCTGCAGAGACAAGCATCACTTTAAAAAGCAGGTGTCCAGAACTTTTCAGTGCTCGTCGATTTCAAATGGAGACCCTTTAACCTTCATGCTTTCTAGCTGGTGGCTGAGGTAGCCAGTCAGAAGCCTAATCAGTCTCGTCTGACAATGCTGGGAGGTTGAGGGCTGTCAGTCCTTTTTTCAGACAGGGGCTCCAATGAAGCCGTGGCAGGGGAACCCCTGATTGATTAGTGCCTCTTTATTGAAGTGCGTGTGTGCGTGTGTTTGTATATGTGTGTGTGTGTGTGTGTGTGTGTGTGTGTCTGAGCAAGAGAGTGTGTGTCTATAGGGGCCCAGCCTGGAAGCTTTATTTAAATCCAGCAAGAGAGAGTACTATAATTATGACTTTTTCTTTCTGCTGGCCAGTTAAAGCTGACAGAGAGGGTTCTTATGGCTCACTTCACCCTCTCAGCCTCCTAAAGAGAGATTATTGCTTGCCCTAAGAGCTCGGGCCAGTCAGGCTCATCAGGGTGGCTTTATAGACCTGAGAGAAAGGCCAGGTCCAGAGTAGGACTCAAAAAAGACAAAAAAAAGGGTGGGGGACTGAAATGAAGACAAGTCACTGTGTAATCCCATTTTAGCCTTATTCAGTGATGCCAGGGCACGGAACAATGTATGTGCCCAGTATGACAAACTAAACCAGGAAAGGTTCTAACAGAAAACACCATGTCAGTTCACCACTACCACTCTTTTAGATGCATTACCTCCCCAACAAAGAAACAAATAAACAAACAAACAAAACTGAACGGGGGTCAGATAAATTTAGTTAATGTGACTGATCCTGTGTGGCCTTGTTGGTAGGAGGTCTTCCTTCTGTCTCTCTCTCTCTCTCTCTCTCTCTCTCTCCCTTTATCAGGTCATCCACTATCAGTATGTGTTTGCATCGTCCTGCTGTTGCAGTGCTGGTTGGGCTTCAGCTTGTTTCTATCACTCAATGACAGCTCCTATCTTCTAACCCTTTTGAGAAGTCTGTGTGTGTGTGTGTGTCGGGTGTGTACTAACCTGCACTGTAGGTGGGCTGCCTCATAATTTCACTTCACTTTCATTTGTCTAATCCCTCTTATTGCTGATTAGCAAGCAAACACATTCTGGTACAGTCTGTAAGACAGAGGGGACAAAAAACTCCGCCAAAGAGCGATTTCATTCAAATATTATAAACCTGTTATTCATGTCAGGCTGTAAGAGTGACTTTGTTTTAGGTGGGCCTTTCATAAAATTAACAGTTGAGTAGGTAAATTGTAACCAATGGCATGTAAAAATAAGTAACAAGAACAGGCCAGTAGGCAATGTGTGAACAGGACAGAGATATAAAAAGTATTCAGGTCCAGTTCCAGGTAAAATTTGCTTTCAAAATTTTACAGTATCATTAGCCATGTACTTGAAGTACCCAAAGTAAAACTACTGAATTTGTAGAGGATAGTCTTTTTGACTATTAATATGCATTACTCTTATATTATTACTGATGCATTCAGTAAAAGAACCACTAATTTTAAGTACTATAAAATATCGGTAAGCCTAATCTGTAACAATTTATAGTATTTATATGATTAGTTTGCATGTGAGGATGTATAAAGGATTTATTCACATAGATACTAAGTACAGCTGGCAAATAAATGAAGCTAAGTAAAAAGTACAAATTTTCCCTTTCCAATATGGTGAAGATGAAGTACGCAGTTTAATAATAGAGACAAATACACATGCCTCAAAAAAAAAGTACATAAAGATGAGTGTTGTGTGCCTCCGTATGTGTGTTTAAAGTCTTTCAGCGTGTGTGTGTGTTTGAGTCTGTTCACATTGTATTTGGACCATTGTAACATGCACCTCTGGGTGTGGCGAGACTTTAGTTCTACTGACAGTGTCGCTTTTATCCTGTGCAGACCTATGACACACAGACACACACACACACACACATACACACACACACACACGCTAAACCTTCAGGTTATCATGGAGTCCTTGAACCACATTTCATTGCCATGTCCCTGCGCTACCGACATAACACATCACAATTACTGTCACTCCTTAACCTGACTTGACCTTAACCTGATTTTTTTTGTCTGTACCTGCACATGGAGATGCATGAGTTCCTGGGCGATGTTTGGTCTTACAGCGCTGTGCTTTAGTAACACTTCATTCATCAGTGAGTGAAAAATGTTGCTCAGCCTCAACAGCATTTATATATTCAGCAGTTCTGTTTTGACCCATTGTGATTGCTTCCCTGACGTGCAGCGCTTTCATCTTGCAACACCTTTTTCTTGTGTTAAATTGCAGTCAAGCAAAACTGGACGCAGTGATAGACCTCAGTCAATATTTAGACTCTGGTGGAGAACGCTTGACTTTTTCCTCTCTTTGGTTTTGTTGCCAGTGGTAACAGTTTTTGAGACATGCCCTCCATGCAAACAGGACAGGCAGCTCATGTCTTATGACTCTTGGGATTAACAGAAGCAAAAGGTGTAATCCTGACACTTTGATGTGTATAAAACCGTAGTATTTCAACCCTACAAGGACCTATCACTGATATTATTCCAAAGAAACCCTCGGCCTGCTTTTGGCTTTCAACATCACATGATTTTCTTTTTTGCTTTTTTGTCATTGAGAGGAATTTCAGAAGCATTTCTTGGACAGTTACAAAGAGAAAGAGAGACAGAAAGAAAATATAAACAGTGACTCATCACATTCATTCAGTTTAATTATCCTCTTCATAATAAGCATAAACAGCCTATTTCTTTTGAGTTTTTGTGCATGTGTGTTGGGTCTTCTGTTAATTTCAGTGGCGTGTGGCAGCAGGTCTTGCTCTGTTCACCATTAATCACCGTTCGTTAGATAACAGCCCCATTCTCTCTTTCCTCTTCATGCCCTGTTCAGGTTCATGGCCTCCTCACATATAGAGAGTCCACAGGACAACACAGGCATCAATACACACACCCACACCTGCTTAAGCATTAACCATTAATCAACCATAGGTGGATAAATGCACAGGTTCCCAAATATCCTCTCTATCTATCAAACACACACACACACTCACACCTGTGTTTAGCATGTCTTAGTTTAGAGGGGGAAAATTCCGACATGAGCCCATTCATCGGGGGAGAGAGGACAAGTGATTAGATATTGGTGATAAAGATTTTAAGTCAACATCCCGGCAGGTGTCGAGCGCTTTTTACTGCACACAAGTGACTCCACTCAGACTTTATAGGCAATAAAAGGTGAAACTCTTTTTCACTTGATCCCTCCATCCACCCCTCCACTCTGCAGAGTCCAGAAGGGGACTTTACCAGCATGCAAAGAAGCAGAGGGCACGCGAGCAAATTTAGCTGTTTAGCTTGCCCTGTTCTTTCCTGATTCTCTGTACTCAATCTGTTTGGTTGCTAAGATGTATGAAAGTGGTTTACTATTTTCCGTAAAGGTCAGGCCATTATTAAATGTTAGGAATTAAGGTCATAATATGTAGTAGTAGTCATTATAGTGTAGATGTATAACAGGCTGCAGACCAATACTAAGCACAACACAGAACATTCACCTAAGTGCCTAAACAAGTAAGCCTTTTAATAGAAAATCAATTATAGCTTCTGCATCTCTATGGCAGTAGATGTTTGATACAAATATGTTTAGTCATCTCCAGTCTTTTAACAACTGGTTCTGTGAAAGCATTCACTGTTTAGAGAGTTTAAAGGCATCGTCACCCAAAAATGAATATTCAGTCATTATCTACTCATCCTCATGCCGATGGAAGGTTGAGTGAAGTTTTTTGGTCTACACAACACTGCTGGAGTTTCACAGAAAAAAAGGCGTTGCAGTCATCTCCCAAACAATTAAAGTGAATGGTGACCAAATTTCAAACATAAAAGAATACATAATAAAAACTATGTAATGCCTCCATACTGCTCATACAAATAAATTCAAGTGACCTGAAGCCTTAACATGCCAGTTTGTTTCTAGAAACATCACTGATGCCATGTTTATAGGCCTCACTGTTCACTGTAGCCTGTAGCTACAGCACACACACCATCTGAAGCTCACACTATGAGCCAGGCGAGACCAATAAAAGCTCGAGCTTTCAGGACATTTTAGTTACTTCTGACAAGCAGTATGTAATAACTTTATGGTTTTATTGTATATTTATTTTACATTTGGAAAAAAAAATCACTGTTCACTTCAATTGTAAATGGACTGTATTTATATAATACCTTTCTAGTCTTTTCGACTACTCAAAGCACTTTACAACACAAGTCAGCATTCACACATTCACACACTAAGGGCAGGTGACTTCTCTACAAAGAGCCAACCTGCTCATTAGGAACTCATTCACACATCCACTCACCAGTGCCATAGCCATTAGCAGCAATTTAGGGTTCAGTATCTTGCCCAAGGACACATCCACATGCAGACCGGAGGAGCTGGGGATCGAACCACCGACCTTCTGATAAATAGACGACCTGCTAAACCTACGGTGCCACAGCCGCGCCGTTTGGGAGATGACTGCAATGTCTTTTTCCTGTGAAGTCCAGCAGTGTTTTGTGAACTAAAAAATTCAACTGACCTTTCATCGGCATGAGGGTGAGTAGTTAATCACTGAATTTTCATTTCTACGTGATCTCTTTAACATCTCAGATTAGCTTTAAAGCAAATATACAGTTTTTTTATGCTGTAAAAGGTTCAAACATGCAGATCACTCAGCCATGATCACAGATTTTGCTGAATGTTTAGATGGTGCATTGACCTGTTCTAATAGCTGAAGAAGTATGAATTGCATCCTTGTGCTTCAATGTATAGAGATCAGTGCATCAAATCACTGAATGAGAGACTTGTACTACACTAGTAGTTCATGCAAACAGTGGATGTTTGACCCAGAGGCCTCCGATGTCACTACAGCGATAAGTAATCTCACTGTAGACACTGGAATGTGTGATGTGCTTTCACCTCTACTGGGGGGTCTGCATTCATTCACCTCAGACACAGCAGCGAAGACCTACAGCAGCAGTAGTATGCATGTATGACCCCCCCCCACCTCCACGGCATTACGCGCCACCTACTGAAATCAGCTACTCCATCAGACTTTGACAGGGATGAAGCCACAGGGCGCATAAATTAACTAAGTTAGTCATTCAGATGCTGGTCTGCAGGCAGGGAGAATCTGGTCCATTTGTTCCCTGATCAATCAAAGTCCTTTCCTAGCCTCCTTTTTGGTTTGGGATCAGAGAATTAGGTTGGATTGTCTTCCCAGTGATGTGTTCCTGTGATAGTTTCATCACAATAGACAACAGAAGAATGCCAGTTGGTTTTCCTGCAGGGATTCTTTACTGTATTGGACAAATACAGATGGATGGACAGCATGGACTGGGAGCTATTGTTACTTGGTGGGGAGGTCGTCCTGCATCTGCTGCCCACTGGGACCAGTTACACCACTAATAGTCCAAAAGAGTCCACCCATTCAGCCATTGTTTGTATGTTGTGGTACACTGGTGTATTAACATATGCACATGTTGTTTTCTGTTATGATACAAAGAAGCAGTTTCTGTCCTGGTATTAAGGTTGTCTTTTAACTTTAGTCATGTCTCATATTTTATTGTATTTACAATTTTTTAAGACAGAATTTACGCGTAAGAGTTTGGTTCCTTTTTTTTCCTGTTGAATGTCTTTCTTGTCTTTTAGTCTCATTATTTCTTTAACAAACATGTCAAAAGACAAAATAAAAGACAGTTCTCCACATTATTTACCCTTCTTTTCTCCATGTATTCTTCCAGACCTCGTTTAAGTAAAAGCACCTTTAGGTAACATGCATCCTCTCTCTCTCTCTCTCTCTCTCTCTCACACACACACACACACACACTCACACACACACACACACACACACACACACTGTCTTGGTTTGCTTGTATGTGGCAAAGATGTAACTCTAATCGCTGTCTTCAAGATAGCAGAAGTAGAGGAGAGTAAATGGGAACATGATAAAGCAAAGAGGAACAAATAGTGGACTGGTGTGCTGCCACAGTTTGCTCAATGTTAAACCAATAAGATAACCAAGTGACCGAGTCTGGAGAGAGATAGAGCCTGGACTGGGCACAGTGTGGCGTGTGGTCTCAGTCTCGGTATCAGTAGCTCTGATTTTCAGTTAGATAGTAGGGCCAAAACCTGTGTGTGTGTGTGTGTGTGTGTGTGTGTGTGCCAAGTTAAAGAAAGTATTTACAGCACCCACTTTTTGGCAGGTGTAACTTGTAAGCAGAGTGTGTAGCCCTTTGAACTTTGGTCCTTCGACAGCTATTGTTTGTTGAAAAGCCTTTCCCAGTCTTTTTCTTTTTGCAGGACAGGATTGAGAAATAAAAAGAGAAGAATTATGAGGAGGAAGAAGAGGCTGAGTTCGAAACCCTGTTAATCAAGACATATTTAAATGATATTAGGACATAAAAGAATTTGAACAATGAATCTCCACAATAAGGCTTAGAGTAAAACCATCAATACTATGCAAACCATCCCTCAGAGGTGACCTCGCCCTTCTCCAGCCCACAGCTCAGCCCTCTACGATCCTGCTCCATTTACCCTCCACATGTGGGAGCTCCGGGGATTCTCCTGTACGGCTGAGCGAGCAGGGACTTGTTCATTTGTGACCCATGTGCAAATGAAGGTATAACGGTTGGGTTTGGTGGAGAAATTTTGCTCTGAGGCTGGAAGGAGCAGAAAGTTGTTCAAGCAGTGGGTCCTCACAAATGTGACACAGAACCACAGGCTCTGGACTTCGGGGTCTGAGTGAGAAAAATAATAGAAAGACAAGTGGTAGAACGTAGGTCAGATTTTAATCATAAGTTGATCTGTGTGCATCTGATGCTCTTCTACTGTGCAAACAAACGCAATAGTTTGATCAATATTCACCTTAACTGTGCATAATTTGTATTTATATATTTATTCATATGTAACAACATTTACCTTTACATAATTTATTACTGTATTACTACCTCAGTGCACATCATTTCACTTTAATCATTCAGTACTTATTTATCTACATTCTTACAACTCAGCTTAACTTTTTTTTATTATTTAACCCTCCATTTGCAGTCACTTTAAATTTTTTAGTCAGTGCTTTTACTTGTAGTCTTGACATGCTCCATGTGCCTTAAAATTGCCCTCCGGGGACAGATAAAGTTTTCTGAATTGAATTGAATATTTCATGTTATGTTTGTCATAATTAATGTTTGATTTAAATGTGCTTACATGCACAATAAAACACATTCTCTAATTTTGCACTTTGTCTGTGTGTTGTGGAAGTTCACAGTGAAAAGAAAAATGTGGAACCTGCTGTCCCCGAGGCATCAGTGCGCAAACACACACGCACACATGCACACACACACACACACACACACACACACAAAACACACACACCATTATTGTTTTTCCTCAAGCATCTTGGGATTTTGTGTTGCTGTGCTGGCAAATCAAGATTCCCAAGTACCAAAACAATTTTCCATTTGAAGGATGGAACACAGCTCTTTGTTTATTCCCGGCTTCATTCAATTACCCTCTCTTTGGTTTGTTTAACATTTCAAACTCGTGATCTAATTTTTTGTTTGGTTGCTCTTCAGATCTGTAAATTAACGCCTCAGCTGAGCGCCGGAGCTGCCTGTGGTGTAGAATTCATTAAGCCTCCTTGTCCCCCGCATGTGAGTGTGTGCACATCACAGGACGGCGGCATCCCCAGAAACTCTGTGCGTGTGTGTGTGTCTGTGTGTGTGTACATGCGATGCTGTGGTGAAAGGCACCATCTGTTCCATGTGACAGTAATGAAGTGAGGGGCATTGTGGTACAAAGCCTCAGACCCATTCATCACAGCTGTAGGCGGGCCAAGCATATTCCCCCTGTCTTATAGGGATACCTCTACACACTCCACGCACACACCTAAACACACTCATTCACACACAGCAACCCCAAGTATAACTGTATTGTACTAGCTTGCTATTACCTAAATGGTGTGAGTGTGAGCAAACACTTGTAGAACAGTTATTCTGAAGAGCATGAATGTCAGTCACAAGCGGTGACTCTGTTAAATACTGATGAATTATTAGTGAAATCTGTGGTTTCATTTGCATGTTATCTGTCATCTGGTAGGTGTTCTGCCTCATTTACCTGACATGCTGTGGCAAAAAAATGTACTGCCAGTTAGAGCGGGTTCGTTTTAAAATCGCTGTTACAACCTTGGGCTCCTTTTCAAGAGAAACTCGCAAATTATGTGGCTCAAAACAAACTGTTGACACATGAGATCCAAAATTCCCCCTGAAAAACGGGAAGGCCCTTCATAAACAGCAAAGTTTTACGTGGAGTTGTTACACTTTTTTTCTTTCACCACAGCCTTTGGCTAACTCCACATGTCACAGTTTTAAAGTGACAGCTGCTATAAGCTAAACTGCAAAAATACAATAAACACTTCATGGGGATCAGTTATGCATGCCTAAATTTTAAGTGACACTCAATCCTGGACATGTGGTATCAACTGTGTGTGCTACATTTAAAATTGTAGATTGATTCCCCTGCCACAAGCTGCAACAAACATTTCTAAGCATGCAGAGGTACACAAGGACGTAAAGTTAAAACATAATCTGTCAAGAAGCCAGAAATGTAAATCATCATTTGAAAAATGATACAAATCTGAAGCATAAACAGGCAATCAATAAAGAAAAATACAGACAGTAAATAAAAAGTTAACTGGCTGAATTGAGTTTATTGCTTCAGTTTTGGGGTCCTGGTTTTGTGCATTCAGCCTCGCTGTTACACTTTCATGGTTTCCTGCACTCAAACAGAGCAGAGACATTTTAATGTCACAACAGCTGTGCATTTCAATCTATAACAATTTAATGACAGCGGTCAAAGAGCCCAGCGACTGATAACAGTAGAATTTACACTTTCATCTTTTATATTTGATAGCAAACTGGAGCCGAGGAGCAAATATAAATGGATACACATGCTGTGCAGTTGACCTAATGAGCTGATGTGTGTCTGCAGCGTCTGACTGGTCGTAGTGTTTATCCAAAAAGAAAAAAAACCTGAGAAAATGTTACAATATGTGTATCAATAGTTACCGTTAAGATAATAGTACCTGAGATAAAATATCAACACAGTGTTTCATATTACTATTACATTTAACACTGGCAAACTGACTCAGATTAGCCGCTTCTGTAGGAGCACCTGTGCTTTAAAACAGTGATCACTCTGCTGCTCAACGTTGGTGTTCCAGATTTGGACTCTGCAGGAGGTAAATCTGTCGCTGTGGCCAATAACTACCTCTGAGCGTACCCGTAGTTTATTCCAAATAAAATAGGTTCCTGCTGACCACCTACTGTATCTCCATCTCATCACAAGTTCTTTTTCATTGGTTCGTAGCTTAAAATAGATTGAATGGTGTGCAAAAACTAGTGGAAGAGCTGACAAATAATTTACTATACACCGAAATTTAGGCCCATGTACTTTTAGCGTTCTCTATGTTTTTCTTTACAAAATTGCTGTCATTTTACACATCAGAAATAGCAGAGACAGGTTTAAAAAATTTAAAGCCTCACTGCAACACCAAGAATGCCTCTGGGGAGAGACTGTCTGAACATGTGTAATGTTATTCCCTTTTGTTTGATTAACTGCACTGACATGTCACAATATCAAATTTTAGCTACACGATTACTGTCATCGAAAGAATTCACTATAACGATATCACAATATCTGTTAAAGGTTTAAAAAAGATTAATGCTATCAATCAAATTTAGCATTAACTAAGTTTTTCATGTCTTATTTTTCAGTCTTATCATTGGTCAATAAATTACATTCAAAACATGAGTATAGAGATGGGGGAGAGATACTTTAATCTAAACTGCACAAAAGAGTACAAAAGCAACAAGGATGCTGAAAGAATTAAAAAAAATTATTTTGTGCCAAGTGGTGACCGGCATTAAGGTGCAGTATTATCACCACTATGTCAAAACTAGAATGGAGAAATAGAGAATTGATTTAAGCGGAGCTGTATTTTTTACATGATATTATTATGAATGTATCATTAACTCGGTATCAGTTTTTCTTTTTTAAATATTACATCTATCATCAGTATCGGTTATTGTCAACACCCCCTCCTGTAACTACTTACAGAACATGCTTAAGACAGAGACGTTTTTGAAAAGATGGGGAAGGCAGAAGCATTATGACTGTTCAGAACAAGAATAAATGTTTTTGCCCTCAGATATGGTCAAACAACCTGATATTCATATACAATTTAATACTAGTAGCCCATTTCATTCACATATTACTGTATAAACTGATGTAAACTAACAAGCTAACATGCTGAGTGGCCAGGGCACAATGTGTTAAAGGAGAGCCATTATGCTTTTCTGTCTTTCCTGACCTGTAAATGCTGTTACAATGTTGGATACTAGTGTTAAATGATGCCGAAATGTCACATAGTGAGGTAAATGCATTTGGAAGTTAGCTCTGCAGGCTGATTCACCTGGCTCTGCATGCTGTGTTTCAAGAGGTTTTTTTTTTTTTAAACTCTACCGTGACGATGACATCAGCGCGTGCTGGAGTTCCCTATATGCTCATGCACAGTGCTGTGCCTGCCTCCTCCCCCACTCTGCTCAGACATTGCTGTGCTCTGCTCTCTGCTTCATGGATTACTGTCACCCTTTTTTCAAGTTGGCACCAATAAAGTCTTTTTTTTAAATTTATTTTGTGTAATTGGACAAGAGTACAGCATAGTACAGAGGGTTTACACAGACAATTTTGAGAGATTGCAGAAAATAGAAGGAAGACAGTGGGCACGAGTCACAATGTTTTTGAAGACCTACAGACTTAACTGTTTAGTCAGTTGTGTTTAGCTGCTCTATAAGAGTCCAAAATCAAAATCCAAGTCATGAAAATGAGTATAACATGGCTTCTTTAATGCACCAGCGCCGCCTCCTCCTATTTATGTGTGCAGCATCTGAGTCCAAGACAATTTTCCCTGCGGGGACAATAAAGTAGATTGTATCTTATTCTATCTCTCTCCATCCTATACGATGTTAATTTGGATTTCTGAATTTTACTTCAAGAGAATTGAACTATAGAAGAAGTAATGTTAAATAACTGGAGCATTAACAGAGTTTTGTCAGTCTTGCCCCTTAATACTGTTGTAGATCATTAAATATCAGAAGCCATTTACATAATATTTGAATATACCATTTATCAATAGCTCTTGCTGATTATTGTTCTGTTGATATTTATGATTATTTGGGAAATAAACTGGAATTTATTTATATTACTATTAGCAATTTAGTTTCAACACTTTTTTACCTCCCACCGCTCCATTCACAAAACTGTTCTACCTCCACTTACTATGCGAGTTCCCCTATCAGCACCACACCAGCTCCTGATCTATTAGATAAACCTCATCTCTGCACAAACGATTAGAATCTTTGTTCAAACATTGACATCAGCTGGAAACGCTTTATTCCCTGTTCTGTTTAACCAGACAGGGCTTTCCTAATGCCACCAACACTAATATTGACTCTCACAGCCTAATCCCTCAACGTCTTGCCTTGTCTCAAAACTCTGAATGCTGCCATTAAACAGCCCATTTATCATATTTTCAGGGACTCACTGGAGGTGTCTCCTCTGTGTAACCTCTCCCTTCTTCTGCTGCCAACTGATTGTTCTGTCAGTGCACAGTCCAACGCCAGTGCACACTTTCAGTTTTGTTGTCTAGTTTTGCAGACTCCCCCTCCCACCAAAAACTAGCACCATCACCCCTCCATGCTCAGCATCTCCCAAACAGACATACAATGAGGTTCATTCTCTCCACTTGTTGCCGTCTCCCTGCATGAGTTGCTTGTGTGTTCTCCATCTTCACACAATATCAACACACGCTTTGTACATCATTGCCCTCTGTGACCCCAGACTGAGGCTACACCCTTAATGCCCCCCCCCCACAACACACAAACACACACACAAACACAAACACATTTGCATGTTTCGATGACCACACATGGTTGTACTTGTGTTTATGTTTGAATGTGTGTTTGTTTGTGTGCATGCTTGGAATTGTGATGTTTCCTGTGAGGACTCTTTTCTCTCCAAACTCAGCATGAAGTGTTGGTCTGCTTGTTCAACACAGGTTAACCCCTCCCATCTTTTAACCCCCTCTGTGTGTCCTCTGTTCAAGCAACCTTCCCAGATTTCCCCCTTTACTGTGCTTGAAAAAGAAAAAATCTACCGGGTTCAATCACCATTGGAAAATTTACATGTCTATTATAATGTTACAGCATTCTGTCCTGGAATAAACCCACAAAAATCACCTGTTTACTCATCATTACAGACTGGAGCAGAGTGGAATACTTGCAGCTTTAATAGAGCGACTTTTATATACAAAAAGAAGGTATAAACTTCTTTTCTAATGCTTGCAAACCATTGTTGTTACTTGCAGTTTTACAAATTGCTCCTTACATCTTTTAATGGCGCTCCTCTTCTTGGTCTGTTGTGAGCGAGTTTAATTCTCCTCTCTCTTCATCGCCCTCCTTCACTCCGCGACCCGCCCTCTCTCCTCCCCGCCTCCTCCTCCTCCTTATTTACTGGGTCGCTGGTGAGCCTCATGCTCTGTATAGGGCCCCACTTTGCATTTCCCTGCCTATCAGAGAGCTTGTGTGTGTATGTGTGTGTATATGTATAGGACCCCCCCTTCTCCCACTAGCTGAAAGCGCAGAGACAGCGTCCCTCTCCTTCAGCCCCAAGGCTAAGTCTACTATCATGCTAATGCCCATGTCCTGAGACTAATAGGTCCTTTTACACTGAAGGTTTTCATTCCTCTTGCCTCACTAAAGGGTTTAGTGCCAAGGCCCTTTCTTTCCTTCCTAAACTTTTAAACAGGATAAATATTTCTGTGATTCCTCCGCCTGGACGATGGGTTTGAGGTCCGTTCTTTGTATAATTGGCTCCAATGGCCTTGTTACGCTTTCTGTAAATACACCAAGCGAGATGCAGGAATGCACAATTGAAAAGGCTGAGCTACAGGATTGTGCTGTGCATTTATGTGGGAGAATTTGCCCACACATTTCTGTGTGTGTATAGTCAGTTGCATGTGGGTGTGGATGTGTGCCTGTGTTTCTGTTGAAATGATTTACATGAGGCTCTTGGCTTCTCCTCTCCTTGTTGCTCCATAAAGATCTTGATGTTGAGGTAAATCAAAAGAGTTTTAATGCATTCCTATCAGACAGCAGTAATATTACCCACTAATGAAAATATAAAACATTATTTTATTTTAAAAAAGCAAGATGATTTCAGGTGTGTTTATGTTACTGTACATCCCTGTACAGTTAAGTCCAGCCACAACAGGAAGCCACATTGCAACATTAACATGCATGTCCAAAACTGTCTCACTCTCAACTCGTTTGTCACATACGGCAGCTGGTCAGAACTCATTTAGCATCACTTTTTTACATGCTGGGTCCCCCTTTTGCATCCTGGTGCAAAATGCAATGATTCCTGCCAGAAAGCCATTCTAACACTTGGTTAACCTTGTGAAACTGTGGCACTTTAAAACATGTGCTTAACATTGAGAAACAGTTTGGTTAGACCGAGGCAACAAATCTTCTTGGTTAAATTTAGTGAAAGGAGTATTGACTTTGCTTTTTCCGGGGCATGAACCGTCTGACCCTAACCCTCTCATATCAAAAATTAAACTACAGTTGGCAGGCATTATCTTAGCCTAAGCTTGGTTAAAACCATCCTGAGCACATGACTTCAACATTTATGTTTCACGCCGCAGATCAGTCTGGAATTCCAGTAGCTGAAAATGATTTCAAAGAATCTGAAATGTTTGAACTCTATACAGTGTCCGATTCCCTCTCGCTAGTTCAACACTGGAGGCACAGTGTGTTAATGGTGCAAATTCACAAATTCAGTAAAATAAGATTAGAGATTAAGATGTTGTTTATTTGAAATGATGGTATGACAAGACATTTGACCTATAATAACCTATAGTCTGCAAAGACTCAGCTGGATCTCTTGGCAGAACGTACTGTCTAACAAATGTATTCAAACTCTGATTTATTTTAGACTCTAGCCCACAGAGAATCAAACAAGTATGAGAATAAAAGAACACGCACTGCATCAAAATTTTTCCATTTGATGTTCAGCAATCATCCTATCAAGTCTTACCCAAGGGGCTTCGATGACATCACCACAGTAAATCATATTTCAAACAACTTTGCGCTGTTTAAATGAACGACTTTTCGACCTCCTCCTTGTAAGAGGATTGATTGACTTCAGAGAAGCTGAGTGGCATTCCAGAGAAGAGGATGAGCGTTGGAGCATGCTGCGTTTACTATGTTTTGGGTTTCGCTTATCTCTCTGTACAGTAAACAAACAGACAAGCCGTTGGCAGCAGACAGTCAAAGTGTAGGCCAAAAGCTTGATACCACTGCGTGTGAAGGGTCCAAACACACACACACACACACACACACACACACACACACAAACACACACACACACACACACACACGCACACACACACGCACACACACACACACACGCACACACACCCACACACACCACTGGATCT
>JAQLOL010000023.1:10076374-10099472 GCA_029783665.1 Naso thynnoides
TCCTCACAATGTTGACCTCACGGCCCAGTGATGTTCCTTTGAGGACTAATATGTCATTCTTCATGTTCTCCCAGATCTTTCTGCTTATGGTAAAAACTAGTGATGCAGGATATAATTCTTTTAAAGCAAAGACTGAATGTGTATTTGAGTTTGAATTTGAGTTTATTGAATTCTTGCTCACAGTCAAACAACTGAATAAAAAGCAGAATTTATATCAAGAAACAACATCAAAAAACATGCAGAGACAACAGCTGACTCCAGAAATTTCGGCTAGCCGTTTCAGTTCGGCGGTTTGTTGTACAGTCTGACTGCTTTAGGCAGCATTGTTATTTCAAATAGCAATCATGTTGTCTTCCCCTAAAATAATGTAAAAAAATGCCAGAAATGTTTTTTGCTTTCTAGTCCACATGCTGCAGTTAGATGTCATAGGGTGCAACAACAGCATGCAGCGCTTCTTCATTTTTAATCTTCTTTCTCTTCTTTTTCTTCTTCTTTTATGTGTTTATCAGATTGCAATGAAACTTAAAAAATACAAAACAAAACAAAAAAAAGTTATCTGCTATGCTTGTTTTGTCAGAGAACTCAATTTAGTTTTGTATGAATTCATTGTTATTTATAAATAGCTGATTATAAGAATTTCCCATGACCAGCCAATATCATGCATGACGTTTAAGACATGCTGTTTATTTATGCCCTACTTCCTCTTCTCTTTTTTATATAGTGTCCTCTGCTCTCTTCTCTTCTCCCGTAATGAGCATCTCTAGATTCACTTTGAGCTGAGAGAAAATGCGAGCTATAAATCAGGTAATCGATAGCACCGAAGTTAGTCCCTGAACAATATTGTAGGAAAACGGCTTGAATGAGCCTCATTGACTCGGCTTCACAAATCGTTATTTATCCAAGAGAGGCTGACCTTGGAAGACAGCAAGGTCGTCATTGTTGTGATACGTGTGTGTTACTCCACACACAAGGGAATTTATTCTAATTCAAAGTTTCCAAGTGTAAACTGAACCATGATCCAATTTTTTGCAAATTGATTTTTACTGCATCTTTGAAAATTGTTTAATGTAGACTCTTCTTACCAAGGGAACCTCTACCCACGACCTTCGTAATTATCATTTCACTTGGGAGGCCAAGTCAAAATAAGAAGATGGGGAGATAGGAACAGCTATGTCTTATTTCTTGCCAAGTCATCATAAAATAGTGCTACACATTTCCATTTTTCCAAGGGTCAGTCCTTTTGAGCCAGCGCTGCAGAAGGAAGTTCCCAGCACCATTATGTCATCAGGGACAAGAGCACAGAGGAGGAGAGAGAGAGCCCTACAAAAGAAGCTATTTTAATTAAAGCTGGCAGATTTACTCGCCTAGCTGGGCTTAAAGCATTGGCGGCCCAGGCCGATGGGGGCCAAAGTGGCGGTCATAAAAATGACTCATGCCAGGCAGGGGGCGGAAAAGAGCCCCCTGAGGGACGGGCGGGGAAATTAACGTCGGCAGTCGGAGGTTGTTCTGTAATGAGGACAAATAGCTGAGAAGTTTGTCATTTGACAGAAGGTCTGGAGGAAGCCAGGGAAATATGCACAATGCAATACTTTCAGCTCTTGTGACATTTCCACTGTACTATGTGAGAGGGCGAGGGGATGAGTTAAACAGAGAAGTGAAAAAACACAAACAAAAGCATCTGAAATACAGAGCTCTTTCATGCTATCAGTCTTTTTTTTTACTGATTTATTTATTTGTTTATTTATTTATTTTTTCACTAAAAATTTACTTATTGGTTTCAGAGCATTTTTAAATTCTAAAACAGGTAAAAATCCGAAGGGAAACCAGTCAGACCTTCAGGTACAAATTTCTATTTCTTTATTTGTAATTATCAGCTCATAATACCTTGCATTGGATTTGTATTTTGGCCACATGGGGTGGGCTGCTTACCTTCACACACATCAATGTCAGCCTTATCCCTGCCAAGAAAATAATAAGATGCTCATCACTTGCTATTTGATTGAAAAGTAGTTTTAAAATCAGTTTATCTTCCTTTCAAAATTGGCAATTAAATCCCTGTGCCAGGGCGCTTCTGTGTGATGGATCAGGGTAGCCGCAGTAATGAATTCATTCCCACCATGCGAAGTAAACTTTGTCAGCATTCTCATGTGTGAAAATTATGTCCTACCTAGAAGGATGATAACTAATCATGACAAAATGTATTTAATGTAGCTTTTACAAAATCAGTGCAGTATTAGATAATTGTTATTTTAAATATATGTCACATTACATTAAAAGAGGCCATATGCAAATTTTTAGTGTCATGCTTTATTTTAGTTGCTTACTGAAAAAAGATTACTTGTTTTAATTTAAATAAAATACTGTTCTTTACATGCTGTCCAGAAGGGTGGGATACTGGCAGCTATACATTGCGATCTTCCAGAGAGTTCACCGAAAATTTAAAAACAGAACTGATGAACAAGTTGTTGTGTACAGTCTGGGTAGTTTGAATACATCACGTTATACTGATAATTCAGCAGACAAATTGAGTCAAAATTATTTAATTCAAAATTTCCTTTCCAATTTATTTGAACGGTATCAGCAAACTGACAAACACAGTGATGTAGCTGCCATAACACCAAAATGAGAAATAAAATCTAAGTTCACTCCTGCACTTTAACTGGACGCACTGAAATTGAAAACATGTCGTTAAAGTGCGTAAGTGTTCTTCTGTGTCACTGGGCTTTGGCAAGGACTTCACGATATGATTCGTATCATGATAAATACTGCTGTCCACTGCGGCAGTAAGGCCATCTAAAAACGCAGAGCTTTAAACCACTCCTCCACAAGTCGCCTGCCAAACAGCCCAGTCTGCTGATTTTTCACCTCAGACAGGCTTTAGCGTGCACTGCTCACCGCGTCCAGTTAGCTCAGCCTGTATTTTTAGCTCGCAGCTAGCTGCACTTCTACCATGAATATAACTAGAACTGCTTCTAAACCAAATGCTTCATCGTTGCACATGATAGAACATAAATATGATCCTTATAATCCACTAGCTTGCTGCCCAGTGAGCTGCTAGCCTAGTAACAGTTTGTGTATTGTGTGAGCATGCTAGCTAACATGAGCTCATCAAAGCTATACAAAGTTTCCAGGCCTGTGATTTATTGAAAATGTCCATTTCTTTTTTTCAATGTTTCACACACACACACACACACACACACACACACACACACAAACAAACAAAAGGATAATATGACCTGTTTAAAGTTAGTGGGTTTTTTTTTTTTGAGTTTCGTATTTAACTGTTCCTTTACAAAACTAACCCTAATCCATTTTTTTTGTCATTTTTTAAGCCCCTGCATCAGCTAGCTATAAACAGAAAAGCTTTGCCTAAAATACGTTAAAATGAACTTAGCTCGAGTAAAAAGCAAAAAACATTAATGATTGATTTATAAACAAAAGTGAAACAAAGTAAAATAAAAAAATCAGAAATAAGAAATAAAGTAAGAAATTAAGAAAAGATCAAATAAAAACAAAAGCTATACTCAATTCACACTTTAGAAATACAAGTACGGATAACTGCAACCTCAGTTGAAGTATACATATGGTTTGTGACCTTAGGGTTATACAAGTATATAATATGTTTGCTCTAAATTATGAATAAATTCCAAAGCTCATTTATCAAATCACAAATAATTTTGTCATAATTACATTGTAAAAAATGTTAACATATTCTTTAGGAAGTAAAAGTCACGCCTCTTTCGATCATATTCTCATACATGTTTTTCCTCCACTGTGCACTTGCTGTAGTGACAAGTACAGGCGATGTGTGACTGGAACTGTGTACTCGTGTGGGCGTGCAAGGCCATGCTTTGATTTTGGCAGCTATCAAGCACACCGACTGCATTTGTTAAGTGTGGCACATGCAACAGCTGCTGTCCACTTTTTTCCAATGTTTATTTCAGGGATTCGCAGAATGTGACGGTCACTCACCAGAAACCATCTTTCCTTTTATCTTTTTTTTTTTTTTTTTTTCCATGTTTGATTTTTGTCTTGTTCATGTCTCTCCTCCCTCTCTTGTTGTGTCACTTTGTCCCCCAAGCTGTTGGATGTCCAGAGGAATGGGAGAGTGATAAAATTAAAGCTGTGAAAATAATAAAAATACCGTCCCTCCCCCCAACACACACATACACATCACTCTGTCTCACCAAAGGTACAGTCTGTTCAACAGCAGCAGCGACTGCATGTATGTCAGCACTGTCACATATTCCCTCTCTGTGTGTGTAATGGAATTTATAATTTCTAATCACCATCTGTAAATTCCCTCAGTTTTTTCTTTGTCTGCTTGAGCCATTTAGGGGACTGTATGTTTTGTAACCAAGGAAAAACAAAGAGATGGGGACGTGCACTAACAGATTTGCTGGGCAGGGTGTCATCTTGAATGTGGCAGAACAATAGATGGCACTTAGTCCGATAAATGACAAAAAAGCAACAACCAAGCGACAACAACCAACAACTTCCTTCCAAGAGCTTGTCCTAAAATTTTTTATTTTCTGTCATTTTGACCAGCAGGGTCATAAAAGTTCCTTCATAATCTGCTGTTATCAGTCATTTTAATTGTTGTACTTTAAAGAAAGTGATTCATAGCCTGTTTAATAGCATTTAATTTTTAAACAGAAACAGAAAATAAACTTATATATTGGGCATTTTTTAAGTGCATGGAGAGAAAAGATAAATAGAGACACACCGTGTGGTTACTTCACCACAAGATGCAGATGAACGATGCTTTTCCTTCAGTGACAGAGGAAGGGCAAATAACGCCAAAGTGGATGTGAAATTTTTTGGAACATATCTAAACGGGTCCCTATAGGCATAAATTTGATCCAGGGCTCGGCATTTATTTTAAAGGAAAATTCCTCTCTTTTGAAGCTAGTGCACCTGTTACTCTCAGTATTTCCTTCTTTTAAAACAGTGTTGAAGACTAACAGAGCAAATAAAGAGAGCTGAGTTTTCATTAAAACAAAATAATGACTGGTGTGTGGACTATTAGCAAAATCAATCAGAGCAAACAAAGCCGAATTGCCTATTACATTTCCATATGATCGGCTGATAAAAAGCAATGTTTCATTTAAAAGTTAATTCTTTAAAAAAGAGTCTGCCACATTTATCACTCCACGTAAAACGCACCGGGGCGAGGACACCAGACTTCATCACTTCCAGCAAACTTCACAGCAAGAATGAGAACGATGAATGCAAAAGTGCATAAATGAACCCTCATCAACGAATATTCTCATCTTAGCTACAAACACAAAAACACATAATCTGTCAGCAAATAGTCTGTCAGTCGCTTCCAAGCCTTTTTGTAAACGGACTAACAACATTATCATTACTCCCCCTGCCTCTGATCCGCACCGTGTGTGAGCTCAGCTTGACACGGGTTTTTCCACAGTTGGTCTACATGTGGTTATTGACAGTGTTACGTGTGCCTTCAGGTTTTCTGTCTTTAAAAGAATTCGTTCAGATTGAGTCAATGACGGAAAACGTAGGGTTAACAAAGACCCCTGCCTCCCATTTTAGAAAATAAATAAATATGAATTAGATTATGATACAGAAATCTGTGAGTGTAAGAACAGACACACACAAGCACCATATACTGTAGCTCACACCTTTAGCTGTAGAGTCTTTTATTTCCTTGAAAGTATCTTCATCTTGACTGATTGAGTTAGCCTTCATAGTTTTGACAAATTGTCATTTTTGGCAGAGTAAACAGGTTTGCTTTCTCTTAAAATGTGAGCTGTCTCTCGAGGGGACACCTTAGTGCAGCAACAGCTCTCAAGAACTCTCTTCTCTGAACAATCAAAGTCTGTCTCCTCAACTTTGGCTTCTCTTCAGCATTTCTTATTTTTCTTTCTTGCTCGCCTACCCATCTTCTGGTGAGATTATACTGTTGAGGAAATCAGATGCGCTCAATATGGAACTCCTTCTGTGCTGCCTTGATTTTCTTTGTATTTTACTTAAGAGCCTGTTATTTGCATCTGCGAAAACCTTTATTCATTTCTTAGATAACATCTGCAGCATTAAGCCAAAATACATGACTGATACTGACCTAAATGTGATGTGTTTGTTTTTGCTTCCCAAAGCACCACAAGGTCTATCCCTCCCTCTGTCCTTGTGAATATTCAGTTCAGCACAGCTTGTTTATTTGTTTCTTTGGCTGTGTTTTTTACAGTTTTATAAGGGGTAAACAAATGTTTAATTCAGACTTCAGTGAAACTCGGTAAACACGTGAGGTGAATAAATTATGAAAGTATTTGGTCAGAAATATATGACTCAATGAAATCACCAAACTTCAAGTAACATGCTAAATGAGATGCAGAGTGAATTTGTATGTTATGACCTCAGTCTCAGTTGGAACCATTCAGAGAATTGATAATAACACAAGCTGGGCTTGGGTGCGTGCTTATGTACATGCTTACACAGAGTATGTGACACAGGCGTTTTAAACCTCTGTTTATTAAACACTTGAACTTGACCAAACACTGATTGCTAGTCTGAGTGCTGGAACAAAGCGACAGCCTAATTAGAACGATGAGAGGAGCTCATAAGACGAGTGCCTTATGCAACAGGAAAGGTCATGTCCTGCAATGCTGGCACTCTCTCTCTCACACTCTCTCACACACACACACACACACACACACACACACACACACACACACACACTCACGCACTGTGAAAGACATTAATGATCATGGAAGAATGTTTGGTTATGTGACTCTTAAGAATGTTGAAGTTGTGTGTTGACATGGTTACTTGGCCTGTGATGTGAGGCTGTGTGGAGGCACAGAGAGGATGAGCCTCGAAGACATCTCAGACATCTTTAATAATAATAAGCTAAGAAATTACATTTACTGAGAATTAGAAATGAAAAAAGTGTCGCTTCATATCACTCTGGCTCAATGTGCAGTTATCTTTTAATACTCAACGTTTCAGCCCTCGGGCCTTCTTCAAGATCATCACATACTGAAACACAGGCACAGATCTTATATAGATCACACCTACTGACACACGTGCAGGTGATCAGGTAAACACCAACAAACAAGCCTGCTGTCAACAATTCAAATACACAGTGGTATGATACAGCCAATCACATAAAAAGATTATTTTCAACCTTATTATGTCAACTTCACAGCACTTTAAGTTAATTTTCTTTTTTAATCTTAGGGTAGATCCTAATAGATACAGGACAAAAGTAAACATCAACTCAAAATGAGCATCATAAACACTTTTATCTAATAATCCAGTAAATTACTAGAAATTTCAAATGGATGTACAGATAAGGTTAAATATCAGCTTAAAATAAGACATTAAAAACAGTTTAATTTATATTTCCTTTCATTTAAATTCAAACAAATGTATTGAGAGTTACACATATTGTCTGGTGGCCTCCTGTCTAGTGAAGTGACAATATGAGAATCTGCATGATGGATGACATCCTGTATGAAATGTAAATGTAACATTATTACAAGCTTTTGGTGTGACTGTCCATGTTTACATGTTGTCTTCATATTCTCTGTTGACAGCTTAATGTTGCATTCAACTCGCATATAGGAGTAAGAACAACTGAGACTCTTCTGTGCTGTTGTGTGTGTATGCCGCTGTTCACTCTATCTAGTTGGGGGAAATTTAACAGCTAGGATACTGTGACACAGTATAACTACCTAATAGAAAATAAAATGTTCTCTCCTGTACCAAATGCATACTTGTGTATGTTAAAATGTAGTGGCTGGTTTGAGATAGCCTGATTTATGACAGTTTAGCTGAGGGTGAAGGCAGTTTCATCGTTAAAAGTGGACTAAGAAAGATATGAGGAGACGAAAACTGAGAAGGCTGTTCTGAGGACATCAATTGCTCCTCTGGGCAGTTGCTCCTCTTTTTTCCCACCAAACATTTCTCAGGGGGTAAGTATGCATCAGTGCAAAAATATGGCAGATAACAGTGTCGTCTTATTTACATCTCTGACCTTTTAACTTCTCTCACCGCTGAGCTTCAGGCCATGTATGAACTCTAACTGAAAATGCAAAAGTCCTGGCTGAAACAACCTCAATTTAACAGACAATGGCTCGACAATGACCCGTCTACAATAGCTATTTAAACTTCTTAACATGACTTGTATATCATAACGAAAATTATCATGCTTTGCATTACTGATAGTATAAATAATAAAACTGCAAAAATGGCTGTCTTAGGTTCAGTGATTACTTTTCATATCAATTGTAAAATATTGTTTTATCAAAATAAATGTAGAAAAATGGCTCGGCTGAGATCATTTTACTGAATTACATACATACAGCAGCATGTTAATACACAGTGAAACATGATCATTGCTGGACAAAGGATTGCTTTCACTGTACTAGTGGTGTTAAGTGTTTTCATTAGGAATGAATGTATGAATAAATAAACAATAACGGAAACACGAATCTGATGACATAATATTATAGAGGAAATTTTAAAAAATACAGGCGCAGGGTTAAATAGACTGCAAAAATAAAAATTTTTGACAAATTTTGTTTTTAGACAACTACTGACTGCAGTGACATGAAGATGATTGTTGTTTTGTGGCCTAAGATAGAGGATAAGTAATACATCACAATGCATGTTGGGGGGTTATGCAAAAAATCTGAAGTTAATCACTTTTGTGGTATGTCTGGCAATCTATGATATTTTAGGAGAAAGCAGAAACTACTGTGTGTATGTGTGTGTGTGTTAGGTTTTTTTAAAAGTATGATGAAATTGAATCAATAACTTAAATCAGTGACTAAGATCATTAATGCTGTTTGAGCAGTACTCCCTAGTTTACTCCACAGTGTTAAGAGCAGCCTCTGTGAGCCAAGACGTTCTGTGATTGACAGGTAACCTGCAGGGAAGGGACCAGGTATGCACACGGCTCTATCCTCTATCTCCACATGTGTGAACACCTGATAGCAAGTGACAGGCAACCGCACACTCCTAACTTTGTTTTCTGGGATTCTGTTTGCATGTGTGTAGGTGAAGACCAATAGTAACCGCTACAGCAGCAGAAATCTGTCTGTGTTGAGTCATCTCCATCTTTATGTCGGAACATGGTGAACAAGTGGAGCTTCTGACAGTGTCCTTATTGTAATTTAGCAAATGTTTTTTTTCATAATGGCAAGAATAGCTGTGGGCTTCTTAGTCCAGACACCCAATTCCAAGCCATTACCTTTCACATGCCAATCTTCAAGACAGCGTGAAAAAGCATGCACACACACACACACACACACACATCCACACACACACACGGACAACATGTGAACAAAAACTATGTGCGTGTATAATTTACCGTTTGCTGCCCTGTGTCGACAGGGTATTGGTGTTGAAAGATGGGTGTCTCTAAGTCTGTTTATAATAAACATATGTGCTTGTGCACACAAAAACGCACACACACCACTGCCACCGTTAACTGCTTGAAGTGTGTTGAAGTGTGTGGTTACATGTACTGAAGGAGCTGGAGACTGGAAAGACAGGAAGGAAGGAAGGATGATGACAGATATAACGAGAGTTGAAACCTTTATCTCTATGTGTAATCATGCAAATGATGAGAGAACAGAATAACCTGCTTGACCCTGCACAACCTCAGCGTCATGTTGAACCAAGTAAAAGAAACATCAGACCCAACTCTTGATGGAAACTAAGAATAATGTTTTTCAATAAGTGTGAATAGTTTGAACGTTAAATGCTAGGCATGACTGTGGTCAGTCATCTGAAAAAGTCTAAAAACAGATATTTTTGCTCTGCTTATGAACGTGACAAGCAGTCCTTTGTCCTCTCTGTTTTCATCTGTGTTGTGTCCCATGTATTATGCTGATTCACATTTCCCAGATTCTCATGGCAATGAGCTGTCTTGCATGCATACTGTACATGTCTATATCTCTTTGTGCATGCACTGCCAATGAGAAGGAATCTAACGAGAAAGACTCCAACACCTCTGCTCAAAAAATTTAGACAGTTATCTGAAAAACGGGTAAAAAGAAAACCTCAGATGTAACAGTTTAGTGTGTGCTGGTGCATTACATCCAGGGAGTCTACACAAGAGCTCCATTATGCTACAAAGGTGACACTGTGAAGTGAATGACAGACAGCAGTTATGTTTGATTTGGCAAAAAGATCATAGAGCTGTGAAAATGAGCATTGACGAAATAAAGTTTGTTCGGGAAGAACAGTCTTTCTGAGCTCCTGCCTGAGGGGTGGATCTGTTGCACAGCTCTCTATTTTTAACTGTTTTTAAACCCCAGAGAAGTAGATGTTTAAATAGTTTCTGCCTGCCTTGCACTTTACAAGGTTGGTTTCACTGAAAACCTGAAAAAAAAAACAAGTAAAATAAAGTCTCAAAATCATTTACTCTTCAAAATTTGGAGAGGACAGCAGCGGTATAGCGGGAGCTTCCTGCTTCTCGCTGCCGAGGAGGACGCGCCAGTGTACTCTTTGGCCAATTACTTTTGAGCCTCTGAAAATTGGGAGATCATATTTAATAAGACATGTAATTCCTAAATGATTAAAGGAACTCTATCAATTCAAGTGTTAACAGCCTGTGGAAAAGTAGCTGCCACTCGTCTGTCTGTACCAATGCTTCGTGCCAGCTTCCGCCTGGTCGACAGCGTCCTTCCTCGGCAGCAAGAAACAGGAAACTCCCGCTGCCCTGTATCTACTCACGGTGATAATGCTAATATCCAAGCCATGGTGAGCGACACAGCTCACAGGAAAACATACTGAGACTAGAAATACGCCATGAGGTCCACCCTCTCTGAGAAATTCATGTATCGTTGCTTTTCTAATGCATTTACGATTGCCCAATGTCCGTCCATTGTAGCACCGTGATAGCTCACAGAAAAATTGTAGATAGCTCAATACTGGACCAATCAGTGGAATTATTGTCTGTGTGTTCCAGGTCCATGGGAAACAACACACATGTAGGGTCTAAGGTCAAAAATACGAAACTCATCCTTCAAGGATGCACAGATTCAATGCAGGTTTAGATACTTACGTATGTGTAAAGGCTGATTATATATTACTTACAGTGGCTTTTCTGTTCCAACTGAGAAGTTGTAATTTCAGATGTTTTCTGTTATACAAAAAAAAAAGATTAAACTTGGAAAAAGAACTTCGGGATGTTTTTACACCTTTGAGTGTCATTGTAAACTGTCTCAGATGTTGTTCAGCGCATTAACGTAAATTTTCCAGTGTGTTTTGCCCGAATTCCCTCAGTGACTAGCTCTTTACCTCAGCCCTCAGGTTTGCTACCGTACCCACCCTGCCCTATGTTAGCAGAGGGTTTTAGAGAAAGTATTTGTAATTACTGTGGATATAAGATCCCAGGATGTGTCACTGTGTCCAATGGATTGCGGTATTTCTGCAGTATCTGCCGAAAGCAAAGACAAAAGCATAAAGTCTGCTTAGAATGCACAAGATAGTTTCTATTGCTTGTCCACATAAATCAATCATATCTTTACACTACCTCAGCATTTTTTTTAACATTCCAGTACACAAGGCAACACATAGATATATATGGAGAGATTATAATGCAACCAATGTAGTATCAAAGTTGACATATTGGTTGTTCTTCCAGCTATGCTGTAAGCTTGTTAAAGGTATCATGTTTTCTGTTACAGATGTTTTAGGGAATTCCCTTCATTTATTGTTCTGTATTAACCTTTACCGCTGCCTCTTATCTCTGGTTTCCATTGTGTTTGTGATGCCGCAGTTGTCTGACCTCAGGCAAAACTCTTTTTATGAAGTCACACACCACACTGGCTAACCTCTGCCCACACAGTTGTTTACTCTTCACATTTTGTGGACATTGAAATTCAGTGTGGTTTTCCCCTAGAAGAGATTTTGATACGCGGCCAACTTCAGTTGGTTGGAAGCAGATAAAAAACAGCCACTCCTTAGAAACACAAACTTCATTTCTAAGACGTAGGCAAATGAGACGGCGGGGAGAAGAATGCACACCTTTTTGTAACTGTTGATGTTCTGTAGCTGTTCTGTCGGCATGTACACTGAGCCACTTTGATCCAGTCACTGAGGAGGACGTAAGACGCAGACTTTGACAGAAGGTTTTGCACATCAAGAGATGTGTTGATTGCTCTTGAACCCAGACATGCCCTGAAAAGAATATAATTGCTGTAGCAAAGGTTATACAATAGTAATTTATCTTATTCAGAGATTCTGTCATTTACAAACAGATCACTTGTGTGCTTCGCTCATGCAGTGGTATGCTATTAAGATGACATATCAGGGCACGGTCAACATGAGGCACATTAATGTGTCCATTTTCTCTCTTCATCCCTCTCAGTAGCTCTATGCTCTGTCTGTTTGATGGAGGTGATGTGAAAGTAGACAGATGGGGCTGGCAGCCAGACAACAGGCTGTTGTCCTCCACGTCCGTTACTGGGCTCTTTTTTCTTGATCCCATGTATCCCATGTGCCCCCTGTCCTCTACCTCTTCAGATAGGCCTGTTGTCTCTTTATGTTCATTTACACCCTTTCCTCGTCGACATTGCTCAACTTTTTTACCTTTTTTTACTTTTTACCCAAACTTCCATTATCATCACGTTTACTCCAGATTTCTCCCGTTTTCCTCTTTTCAGCCTGTTCCCCCTCTCTCTATTCTTTTACCCAGTGCCATTATGGCCCCATGCTAACAGAGGCCTTCATTAAATGTCAATTATACACCAGAGACCACACAGTGGAAGGACAGGACACAATGATTTCTGACCCCTAAAGGTCAACATGCTTATGGGCATTCAGCTCCTGTTGGAGAACAGTCTGTCAACTGTGAGGTTTCAGCAGACTTTAGCCAGACAAAAACCCAGCTATCCATTATATTAAAGAAAGTGTCACAGCACATAAATAAACAAGGATATAATTGCTGACAAAAATGGACACAACTGCAAAAGGGAAAAGGGGAAAACACCAAGGAAATAAACTCATGCCTCCGTATGTGCACGAGCATGGGAATATTTTAATCACACATCTGTGCACTTGGTGTACTCCCTAGCGTGTTGCTACGCGTGGGTCTCATACCGTGGAGAGGACCAGGCCAGATGGTGAGTGTTGGTGGGAGGGGGCGCCACATGTTGTGAGTCTCCATTCAGACAAGCTGTGCAGTGTGGACATGCCCCAGCTCTAAATAAACCTGTGGCAGCACCCAGGGTGGAGCCCATAGCAAGGAGAGCATTAGGTAGAAGAGTGTGATGGAGGATGAAGGGAGAGAAGAGATTTCACCGGGGACACAAAACAAGAGGCTGTTTGTTGTTTTGGCTGCATACTGTGAGCTGTCACATAATTTGTCCTGAGCTCCATATTGGTCTTTGTACAGTTTTTACCTTTTGCAAATAATGGTGCAGCTCTTCAGTACTAGACTTCCAACTGTCTCCATCTTCTGACCCTGTGTGAACCAAACTCCTCTCATCTCATATGCATCCAAACTACATGAGATTATTCTCACAGGACTGTGTGTGCATTTGCAGGAACAGACTGTGAGACAATAAATGTGAAGGAGCGATAGTAAAATAGAGAGCCATCTGGCAATTTTTTAGCAGGCTGCTATGAAAGTAAAGGGGGGCACAGAAGGATTTGGTGCACAGCCCCAAAAGAGCGCAGCATATTTCTGAAGGAGTATAAACCACAGCAAAACTGAAATTCACTTGAATTCTGCAGGAGCAGGCTTTATATACGTAAGAGTACCTCTGTCACAGGAAGGATGCTCCATTGGGAGGTTTGTGGAGAAACTTCCTGGGGCACATGCAAACCAACCGGCACAGCAGTTTTATCTTTGCCCCTTCTTTCTAGGGAAGTGCTCCCAGATTACTAATGCATCTCCCTGTCAGCAAGGGCTGAAAATAGGTGAGCGCTGGCCCATTTATTCAGTACTGACCCCTAACTAAGGTGAGAGCAAACGCTTGGTCAGGAGCTACCACTCAGACATGGTCTTTTATTTGAAATGAAAGAGATCTGCAAATTACAGGTAACATCTGAATGGGGATGGCTGACTTTGGGATTATCTAATGTTTCAACACAGAGGTCAAGGTATCCCATTTGCAACACTTTCCCACCCTCCTTGCTCGTTTGAAGGTCGGATTCCTGACCACAGATCACAGATTGTTTGCCCAACTAACTGGTTTAAGGCTTTCTGAAAGGTGGACAGAAGTGACAGAGGGTAGAATCTTGTGGGAGACTGATGGTTAAGTTCAGCGGACTCGTTGACCCACGTCCACCCTCTCTATCTTTCTCTGTGTCCTTCTAGGTGCCCCTTTGCGGCCCCTGGTCATCACCTCTGGCCCTCTGGCCCCTGACGTCCACCCCCAGTGTGCTCCTGTCCACCCACTGCATCCCCTCAAAGAGCCCCAGGGTCAACCCAACAGCAGTGAAGGTGAAAATGCATCGCCTCCCTGGCCCGTTTGTTCAAGGCTGCCATTATGCTGAATGTGATTGAGCAGCCAAGTTCAGCTCCAAGATAAATCAGCCCCCGCCCCACCCCACTCTCTCTCCCTGTATCCCCAGGGAGATGCACCCCCAGGCAGAGTGTCTTCTCTCTTTCATTGCACCCCATCTCTGGCAGAGGACCTGCTCCCTGTTTATTCTCTTTTCAATCCCCCGTCTTTTGTATTCCCCTTCTTTTTGGTCTAATGCTATCCCGCCTGCGCTCTACTCTTTCTCATAACCCTTCCCCGTTTTTTAGTTCTCCATCCTCAACTTTCCCTCCTCTTTTTCAATACTTTTATTTTGGTATGCCTCTTTCCTCCCATCTCATCTTCGCCCCTCTCTTTTATCTTTAATCTTCTGCCTCTCTATCTCCTCTCTGATCTTCTTTACTCCTTCTATCTCTCTTTCAGTGTGGCCTAGACACCCCGTAGTCTGGAAACTGGCCCATCCCGGCCCTGCCCCCGAGGCCCTCCGAACGGCCTCGTGGGTAATGGGCATTGTGTATTCCCACTGATCCCTGACGGGGCCATATTGTGCCTCGGCGGGATGTCAGGAGCACAAAGCCAACCGGCCTGCCACATTGTCTCACACTCCAAATGAAGAAGTTCCTCCTCTGGCTCCCAACACAGCCTTGAAATGTCAGCAGAGAGGGAGGAGGTGTGGGGTGGTGGTGGCGGTGTGTATGTGTGTGTGTATGTGTGTGTGAGGGATGGGGTGTTTTTTTTAAGAGAATAGATGTGTGTATAGGGGGGTCATTGTTGGAGATGAGGGTTGTGTGTTACTCATTAATGCACCAACACTCCACTCATTTGGATCTAAATCCCATGGGCAACTACAAGACACACACTCACACACTCTTGGGTGCTCTCATTCTTGAAAGGCTTACATACATGGAGATGTGCGCGCACACACACACACACACACACACACACACACACACACACACACACACACACACACACACACACACACACATTGTGTGTTGGTCTTGGATTCTGGCTGGGAAACTATGTATGGATTTATGAATGGATTCTGTTTTGCTTTGTCAATTCTCTTGTTTCTGTGCAGCTATCAACATAAGATACATTTCAGAGCCAACAGCCACCCAGAGCAAGTTTAGACGAAACAACAGCAGGTTTTCATCTTCAGATTTTTCTTAAAATTTGAACACAAGTTCACTGGCAATCTATCCACTCAGTCATGCTGTGACACTCATACACCATGACCATCAAAGGCATGATTCAGATGCTGCTGATGTGCAGCTAGATAAATATAGATAAGGAGCTTCACAGGCAGGTCTTCACCTTCACAGTTATCACAAAGCAAGAGTGATTGGGAAGAGACGTGCCGCTCCGACCTCTGCATCTGCCCATGTCTGGCTGATAGAAGTCAATATTAACTGTCTGGAGATAAAGTGCTACTTCAAAACAGCCCTGGGTTCTAATTTCCTGTAGTTTCCAATGTTTATCTGTTTGACTTTGAAGTGATTGATTTCAAATTGCGTATTGCTTTACTTCTATCACTCGGGGTGGTAGGAAAAGAATTTCCCTTTGATAACCGTTTTTTCTAGAGAGCAATATAATTCTTTTAATTGCCTAAGTGCTGGTGATGACACAACAGTGTTTATATTTTTTAACCATGAAGGGAATTTGCATAACTTTTAAGTCATTAAGTAGTTTTAGTATCTTAACCGCATCAGAATTCGCCTGTATAAGCAAAAGTTCAGTGAACAAACTGATTATTAGTTATATTACAAAGCACTAACATAAAATTTTTGACTGAGACACTCATTTGCAGGGCATCATTATCAGTTTGCCCAAATTCAAACTACACCTTTTGTCCCCTTTAACTCCATTGGCTTTGTTTAATTTGAAATCTAAGAACTTGATACATCTATAAACCTAAAGGACTATTTGCGGAGCTGATTTAGCTAAATGTAACTGGTGGTGTGTTTTTGGACTAATATAATAAAGTGCTCCATCATAAATAAGTGCTTAAGTGCTATTTGCAGAAAGCAACATCCTCCTGTTTTTCAGCTGTTAAAAATAAACCAGTTTAACATTACCACAGCAATAAAGTGCATGGATAAAGCAGAGATCGGAGAAAGTCTGGATGCCTGATGCAAAATGACAACACTGCTTTTCAAAACAGGGAAGGCGACAGAGTCAGGTCCAGTCCAGGAAATGAAACATCAACAGATATCAAGCACCTTCAGTCTCCTTTCATGAAAACTCTGTCATGTAGAGCATGATATATGGATACTTTTATGTTGGATTAGCCAGAATTGAGGATTTACAACATCCATAAATGCTCTTGTAGGTGTTTTTTTGTTTGTTTGTTGTTGTTGTTTTTTGCAAACATGAGATTTAACTTTTAGGGTTTTTTTTTACGTTTTGCAGCTCTAATAGACAGGAGATGCTTGTTTGGAAGTTACAGGTGTTTGATTTAAATGCACAATATGTTATTTCTGCTAGTAGTTTTATCTCAATCAAAACAATGTAAACAGAAGATGTAGTCTGATGACGTCTTGAAGTAGCTTGGGATCGTAGGATTTGTTTGTTGAATTGTTGAACAGCCACCATTGCAGATAAAAAATTGACTGACTCAAGCAGTTTGCATACTTCCTTTATCACACTGGCGTTACCCTAGAAGTTGGTATTCAGGTGACAAAATGAAAGCCTACCTTGAATACAAGTACAGATGTTTTTGAGCTATTGGAAACGTTTGAGATATTTGTTTGACATTTGACATTTTAATGCAGGAATTCTACATGTAATACTTATAAATTCCATTTCCCTTTGTAATAATGTACACTACAGATGCTAATTACTTCTACCTAATTTTACCCCATTCTGTCTTTTATGCTGTGTGTTAAACATAAAGTCTGAGATGTAAACTTCCACTTCCTGTCTCAGACAATCCATTCAAATTGCATCCATAATAAGAGGGGCAAAATAAACCTGTGAGAGGAACTTTACTTGGTTTACTTATCCCTTAATCAAATTATCCCTGCCTGTTGACATTGCACTTTGCTCTGCACAGGAATGTTGATCTCACTCAGACATACTTTCACATACTTAACTCCATCGCATTCTTATAGCTAAATTAGCCTCTTAACAAGGATGATATTTGTGTAACACTTGCATTCGTGTACTTGCGCTCCTTGGGTATGTTGACTAAAGCCTTACGGAAATCCCAGCAGTAGCTGAATGTTGCTCTTCCTTAACAAACTGCTTCCACTGCATTGTTTCAAGAAGCTCAATGAAGTGGTGTTTGTGGGTGAGAGTGTAAACGCGTGGATTTTCCTGCCAGCTGGAGCAGCCAGGTCAACAGGACATGTGAGGGAAGCTGCAGGTTGAGCAAACTGCCCCCTGTGAATCAAGTGTGGGAGCTGTTGACACTGAGCACAGTTAGATTGGCTGTGGCTATAATACAGACATGGCCTGGGCTCAGGGGGCTTGGCTTGGGGTCGAACTCTGCTCTGCCCAGTTGTTCAGACGCCCTGGAGAGAGCCTGTCAGCATGTCTGAGCTGAGGAGGGCTAATCCACGCCAACGCCCACTCAAACATTATGTCAATTCTATCAAGAGATAGAAAATTTTCAGACATTTTTTCCACTTTGTTTCTCTGCACACTTCTTGAGTTGCAAAACCTCATCCTTGCCTCCAACCTAAATGTTATTAGAAAAACAAAAAGTAATATATGAACGTAACCTCTAGGAAAATAGGTCATTGTTGTGCAGGAACAGAGTGTGTGCACTACTTGAAGTAAGAATCTTAGTCTTTTGAGAAGGATGTAAGCTGTATATATGCTTTTTTGCAGGATATTATTTAATGTGTTGTGAGAATTCTATGCTTATTTCTGTGCTTTTTTCGTAGCTTGACAGTTTATAGTCTGTGCCTATACATCCCTATAGTCAAGTCCAACGGTCTCTCGACTCCCTCCTCTGTCTCCACTCTCCTTCTTCTTCTTTCTCTTACTTATCTTTCCATTCTGCAGTAATGAGCGTGCTGTAACTGCAGGCCTGTCCGTGCTCTGTGTTAATCCTTCCTTTCAGCTGGAGGGCCATTTAGAGCACAAGCACCCAGAGCCTGTTCCAGGATTTAATTAAACATTCTTGATGTCGCTGTGTTACCTTGCACTTGCTCCCTTTCTCTTTCAGACATGCACTCGCATGCATACACATACACACACCATCACTTTTTTTCCTTTTAAAAGTCGATTCCCACTACACAACTTCTATATATTTATGAAGGCATCAGGTTCCTCCAGTGCCAGTATATTCTTCCTACCTCCAAGGCCTGACAGGTGGAATTAATGCACATTATGTTTCCCTTCTAACCTGGCAGTGGCTGTGCCTCATACCTGTCTGCATGGTTGATAAGCTTCAGTCTTCTATCACACTTATTTCACCTACCTTAGTTTTGATAACAGAAAATATTAATAAGAAAATCAAATAAATACCAACACAGCAGCAGTCAGCGTTTAGGTCATCAGAGTTTGTGTGATTCATTACCTCAGCTGTTCAAATGTTTATTTTACCGTTCTGTGAGTGACATCTTATAGGTGCAATTGGAAGAGATTCTTTCATGACTCACTTGAGACAAGATGAAGTATTGCAAAATGGACATGTTATTTCTCTACTTAGT
This sequence comes from Naso thynnoides, assembly GCA_029783665.1. Taxonomy (NCBI): domain Eukaryota; kingdom Metazoa; phylum Chordata; class Actinopteri; order Acanthuriformes; family Acanthuridae; genus Naso; species Naso thynnoides. Next base: position 10,095,501 of record JAQLOL010000023.1, read on the forward strand.
GATTAGAGGAGGGCATGTTACTGTTTATTTGACTGCGAGGAATTTGCTCCAAGCATCTCTGCAACCTCATCTGGCACCTCTGAAGTCCATAAATCAAATCTGTGCATTTCACAATACTTCAGCCCAGTGGCTCATGTTTTGGGCTATACAAAACGCCGTGCATGCACACATTTCGGTGTACATGCATGTCTGAGACAACCACATCAACCATTTTCCCCAGTGGTGGAAACTGTTCTACGCAGAGTGGCAGTTGTTTGTGTGGTGGCTTGGCTCTGAATCTTTCTGCAAGTCTGGTGCAAGTCTGGCAGGTCGTCACGACTCAGTGGCCAAACTCTCTGAGCTCTAAACATAAGGAGGAGGCAGCACGAGGCTTTTCATTTGGCACACATACATGTATAAGGAGGCATGCATGTATGTACACAGCTTCGTGCACACATCAACATACAGTGTAAGCCAACTGTTGGACAGGTTTAAAACGCACCCAGTTCAGTTTTGCTCATCAGCCAATCAAGGCAAGAAAAAGCCTTTCTCACCAATCAGATGCTGAGGAGGGCTGAGATACACAGTGTTACTTCCCCCTCACTGTGAGTGAGTGTGTGTTATCTTCCCTGGACTAACAGAGGCCCTCTTTCATACTCAGGTCTTTATAACTGGCCAAAGAAAGACTAATTTGGGCGGAGGTTTTTTGGTGGAGGGGGCGGCATGGGGGAGCTGTATTGTTTGCTTAATCCGCAGTGACTGAGAAGTTGTACGCTGTGCAAATAACGCATATTTGAGCAGCACTGCTCCAAAGTAAAGCCCCTTCTGCCCCAAACGTTGAGATAAGCTCTGGGCTTGGTTTAATTCGATGTCTTAACGGTCAATTTTTTTTCCGTCGCTCTCTCTCGTGCCATTTTGTTCTCCATCAGCGCTGCATAACACATCTAATCACACTGGACATATTGGCATCAGAGAGAACTGTGAGATTCTTATCGAACAGCAATTTAGCTTATCGGTGCCTGTATCTGCAGAGAGAAAGGGAGGGAAGAGTTATGACATTTCTCTTTTATTGGATAGCAGACAACAGAGAGTGACAGAAGAGATTCTGATGGAAAAAAGGCTGCAGGACCTCTGCAGGATTTTGCATGGAAAAAGCTTTAGAATTTTTGTTATAATTATCTCCCTTTTTTCTCTCTGAGCATCATGTTTAGTTCATAAAAGCACTCTTCAGAGTCCCCAAATTGTCCTGTGTGGTTACACGGGGGTGCTTTAATATTAGGCCTGTGTTTTGGCAAGTATATGGCAATACGATACGATATATTACAATATATTGCGATACTGGAAGGGTTGCTTTTTTTTTTTTCAATCTTATGTTAGGAAAACTGTCATAGTATAAACACCACAATATCCATAAAATTTGAGTTAAAAAATTATTTTTGTGTGCAATCGGAATATCATAGCGATAGTTTTTTTAAAAAAAACTTTATAATAACTATACACTTTTAGGTATTAGGTAAGCATTAATAAATTCTGAATTCATCATTTATAAAGCATTCTTCCTACATGAGAACTTTAGGGTTAGGTTTAAGGTTAAGGTTACCCCTACTCCTAACCCTAACCCTAACCCTGAGGACTTCTCATGTAGGAAAAATGCTTTATACATGACAATTCAGTATTTATTAATGCCTAACTAATGCCTGAAAGTGTATAGTTACTATAAAGTGTTACTATAGTTTTTGTGCAGTAGCTGTCAGGGGCTTAAAAACATAAAATGAAACAATGCCAAAAATCTTTGCATGAAAACTATGTTTTAAAAAGATCAATACAGCGTTTCTGAGAATCAATACGATACTGCGAAACATAATACTGCAATATCAATATGGATTAATATTTTCTTACACCCCTATGTGATACAGTATGTAACTAAAATCATGAATATGAAGGCCATCTGTCAACAGAATAGTCAGTCAGTGTATCAGCATATCATCCATCAATTAATATTTGCATCAGAACTGACTGACAACCAGGCCAGTTTCTCATCTGCACATTTAGCTGAACACGACCAGCTGATACTGTGTGACAGGTGATCAACCAAACAGTTGGTTAAATGGGGCGTGCACTTTAGTTTACTGATGAAACATAACAATATGTGCAAGGGTAATGAGTGAATGGGCTCTGCACAGTGCGTATGTGTGTACTGTATGCATTGGCACGGTCAGCCCCGTGTTTGACACGGAGCAGCCAGGCTCTTTCCGGGGCCCCAGGCTGAGTGTGGATTGTTTTGACAATGAGTCAGTGTAAATCTAAATGTTCTGATGAGCTGCCTTCTCTGAAACTTCAATTGTCCTCTTACGAGGCCCGAGGCTGGCTTTCCTATCTTGCTTACTATTTGACTTTCACATCTGTCAATCTATTACATTACCATAGGATTGGTTTTCAAACACTGCAGACGTTTTGACTCAGAGTGAGTAAGTCAAACAGAGTGCACTGAGAGGTTTGATAAGGAGTGCTGGACCAACAGCTAAATCCGCTGTTTATTCTATAGCGTTTTAAGGCTCAATAAATTCAGACAGCTGCAGCAGTTAGAGCCATTGTGTTACCTTTTGAATTATTGCGATAGATCTCTGTATCAGAACTTTAAAGGCCTTGTGTAGTCCAGGCCTTTCCTAATCTCCCGTCATCTGCATAGAACTGCATAAAACTACCGCTCACAATGGCAGTGCAGATCAACACCAACAAGGCTAACTTGTCCAACAAAGTGCTGCTTTATTTCAGTCACCCTTTAAAACACACAAGCTATAATCTGTGGGGGGAGTGTTTGGATTTGAGGTCTGAAGCTTTCAAAAGCAGTGCTCCCCTTTCTTCCCTTTTTGCTGTATTGAGGAATTCCCTTATCTTACCCCACCAGTGGCGTAGCACAGAAAAGAGCAGGCCGCTCCATTGTCAGCCCCTTAGAGTTCCAGTCTTGTTTGATAGTGTTTTCTGCGGGTCACTTGATACCCCCCTCCCTCTTTTTCCAACACCCCCTCATTGTTTGCCTCTTCTATTATTCCCCTAACCAGATTCAGGGTGGGGAGGGTATTGAGAGGTGGATGAACGAAGGATAGGGAAGTTTGTCATCAGTTTGAAACAGTGAAAGGCCTCAGTCTGCTAGCAGCCAGCTAGAATGAACCAAAAAGCCATGGAACCATATGGAGCCCCCAGCCAATCAAATTACTTTTTTTTCTTCTTTTCTTCCCCTCCCGTTAGTCTTTCTTTCTTTCATTTTCTAAAAGAAATTATCGCAGACCTTTGCATTTGCCACCCAAAGGCAGGGAGGCCATAAGTGGAAGATGTGACCAAATTCCGCTGCTCCTAATAAGTTAATGAAATAATGAGATCATCCTTTGTCCATCACGCCCCGAAGAATCTTGGGGGAAATGCCTTGCTTTAAAGGTGAAGACCCTCGAGGGGTTAAATATTCCAGACCTCCAAAAGAAAACATGCCCTTTTTTGTTTTTTAGAGAACACAAAGTAATAAGCCTGTTTGAGTTACATGAAATACATTTGAAATTATATGATGTTTATTCAGCAACACATCACTCTCTACTGCTTGTGGAATTTAAATGGCGAGGTGAGTGGAGAATAGTGGGGGTGTTTCATGGGACACAGAGAGACATGCACGTGTTTTGGGGTAAAACTCACGCCAGAGTCAATGCCTGGGTGGCCAATTAGCAAAAAGGAAATAAAAGACCCTGTGCCATCAACCAATGATGGCTGGGGGAGCAGAGAAGGGGGAGGTTTTTGTCTGTATTCCTCTCCCTTTCCTCCCTCCCTCTGTTCCTCTTTTACTCTCTAACTTTGTCTGTCAACTTGGTGTCCGCTGCAAAACTCTGTCGGAATAACAAATGAGGATTACTAGACTGGAAGCAGTGGGATTTCAAGGGTTGTGTGTGTCTGTGTGCATTTATGTATGTATGCAGGGCTGTGTGCGTGTGCGTGTGTGTGTTTGTG
>JAQLOL010000023.1:10105761-10125643 GCA_029783665.1 Naso thynnoides
TAGCAATCTGTTACATACACATACACACACACACACACACACACACACACACACACACACACACACACATACACACACACCTCCCTCTATTCACCCCTCCACTCTTGCTGTCCTATCCATCCAAACTCAGCAACCAGTGCTCATTGAAGAAAAAGGATCAGCTCCTTCTGGTGTGTTCCCTCGGCCCGTTTAGCATAGGTCCCCACCCCGGGGCCTTCGGGCATGGCTCTGTGCCCTGACACTGGAGTCTGGGGGAATGCACACCCTGCTGAAGGCTTTCTAATGGCTCCGAATGGACTTTAATGAGCTTGAAGATGCAGTTCTCCGTATGGTGTTTTTCACCTGGGAAAATCCCAATCTGTGCACAGTGAGGACTGGACACAGGCCTTCACATATAGACACACACACACATATACATCCCCAGCACATACACACAGTCTAAAACGCATGGCTTTTTGCAGCCTCAGCACACTATTGTCCTTTAAGTGAATAGAGCTGGAACGTGGTCAGTCACGGTTCCATTAGGGCGCTGGGTGTTTGGGGACTGATGTGTGCTTGTATGTGTGTGTCTGTGTGTTTGTTGTTTTATTTACATTATTTGTGTGTTATGTCTAGTTTTTGTGCTCATCTGCTTCAGTCATGTCCTTATTTCTAAATATCACCATCTGCGTAACACCTCAAAATACAAAATATTGTTGTTATTGTTGTAGTTTTTATGACCATTGTAGAATACACCGAATATTTAAGATGCAGTGGCCCCCACCTCTTTTCATGCTGGTCCGAAGTGCTAATTAACAATAGCAGTGCCACATATAACCCCATTCATTCCATCTCTCCACCCCTCCAGCCCCCTCTCATTCCACCAGTCTACTGTCTGCCTCAAAAGTCTCTGGGGTCCCATAAACTAGCACACTGAAATTGGACAATCCAACACGTGCTTTGTTTCCTTCCAACAGGGCTTTCTCCTCGTTAATAATTTCGCTGTCTGCCGAAGTTTTCTGCATTAACATTTCCTCAACAGATTTTAAAGTTCGCTTCATTGTTCTTTAAGTTTTCCTACTTCTATGTCTTTATTCCACTGCGGTTAAACTTCATGAATGCTATTGTGCTTTGTACTCCATCCTCTTCTTAAATCCATCACTCTGTCTTTCTGTGTGTCTCATCTCTTTCTGTCTATGTCTCCTGTCACCTCCATTTGTTTCTACGCAGCTGTGGGACTTTTTAACATCCATGACCAGCAGTGAGAGGTGCTCTATCAGCAGAGGGTGTGAACGTGACCAAGTGGGGACTTCCCTCTCTTCCCTGGGCCACAAAGGCTGGATGGCCTGCAACAGAACATCAGCACCAACAGAAAGGCACCTGCTTTTGTTTGCACGTAATGGATGTTGCCCATTCACTTACACACTCGCCTCCTCAATCTTAGCTCTTTCATTTTTGGTTTCTGTTTTCTTTTCTTTCCCGTTCTTTTCAGCACTATAAGTATTCTTTCTTTCTTTCTTTCTTTCTTTCTTTCTTTCGTTTTACAGTTGGGAGTGCATATCACACAAAAGTTAGGGTGTCTTTCATGTCAGTGTCAATTTCCCACTTTATCCATCTTAGTTTAAAAGTTCCTTGCACATGTGCACTCACCCCCCCTCCTCACCTGAGTTTTACTGTTCCACTTCATGGAGTGTCAGTGCTCAGGTCAGCAGAGCACGGTGAGCCTCTGATTGTGGGCCCCTAAGTCAGGAGTTTGGGGGCCCCTACTGCCCCCCAGAGGGAGTGCCCGTGAACGCAAGGGGAGGGCCAGGGCAGCCCCATTTGACAGCTCAACACACAGGGTCTGCTGGTGACCAGGGGGCCATCGAGGGGGCCAAACTATACTGCTTTAGATAGCACCACACCCCGGTTCCATCCCCCAAGCCTCCGGGCTGTTGTTTCCTTGGAGAAGAGGGTGTGTTTGCAGGAGAGACCAGGCGAGGAGAGGCAGGGCCCGGGACAAAAGATGGTACTCCGGGCAGCACTGTTCTGCATGGTAGCGGCTGTATTCTTCTCGCCTCTTTTTTGCCTTTTCTTTTCTTTGGGTTAGCTGCCTTTGTGGGGATGTGATGGAGGCCGGGGGGCAGATATGATGGATGGAGCTGGGGGGCACTAACGGGATAAGGGGGCGGCTGCAGGAAAGACGGGGACGGAGGGGCCCAGTGTCGTGCTCCCTGTCTGAGTGGAACGTGCGAGGCATGGGGTGGCCCTGGGTGGTAGGCAGACTTGGTCTTGGGGGGGGGGCAGTTTCTGTGTTGTGCGTGTGTTTCATTTTGAAAGAGTGTAGATGGAAATGAGTGGGGGGCGCAAGCCTTGGTGAGAAGGAGTGTGTGAGGGATGTAAGGGATCATGCAGTATCTGTGGATAAGTATATAGAAGTGAGGAAAGATGCTGCAGCGGGTGGGGAATTGTTCGAGATTGGGTACATGTCGAGGTAAAAGAATTACTTTTCAGCATCATGGGGGATCCAGCTTCCTTGATGAATCTGCAAGAAAAGTCCAAGAAGGACAGATCTGTTCTCAAGATGGCAAAAATCGGCCACTACTGCAAAAAATGTTGCTTAAGATCGTTTTGATATTATTTATAAAATTTGGTACAGGTTTGAATCTTCAAGTTAAAAATACAGGCAATCTATGATATTTTTAATAGGGAGAAAGCAGAAACTACTGCCTGCGTGTATGTGTGTGTGTGTCTGTGTGTGTGTGTCTTTGTGCACTGGTGTATGCGAGCATGGGTGCTGCTGTATATGGAGCTCAGTTCTCTGGGGGTGAAAAGACAGATGAGGGTACAGAGTCGGAATGAAACTACAATATTTCAACATAGACAGTATAAGACCAGGGCTGGATAAATTGTTTAGTATAATCATCATACGGCCTTTGGCCGATGACATATAATACCACACACACGGTACAAGATGGTGTCATCAATTTTTGAAGCTTCACTCGACTCTTCTCTACAGACCATCTTCCTCTTTATGTCATCACATCAGAAAGGTCATGAATACTAGTATACCCAAGGGATTGTCCTTCTCCTATGGCCTCCTTACTGCACCTTGCACAGTGGAATGTCCTCTCAGCAAGTCAATGACAACCTTCTTCTTGACTTGCTTCCCTCTCCCACTGTCCACCTTGCAATGTGGAATGTCTTAATCCATTGAGATACATGAACAAGTGCTCATAACCCCAGGGACACCTATCAGCAATTTGCATTAAAAAAATCCAACCCCCACTGATCTGCTTGACACAAAATCAAATAAATCAGAGTGCCTTGTCATTTGACAGGAAATTGCAGAAATAGGTTTTATGTCAAGCAACCTGTTTTTATCAATAGCAGAATCAGCCATTGCTGCTCATTTATCTTGTAAAATAATTACTTGTTTTCATGGCATATTTGAAATGCTTCAGATTGTTGTCAAGACATTAAGTATGTGATTGTTTCTTTTAGGAAGAAATAGCAAACTCATGCCACTCCCACTCCTACTATCAGATTAACTGGAGGCTTTTGTTGACAGATACAGACCACCTGCTGCATGACAACTACCCGACACTTTCACTTTTCTCTCACCAAGACAGCAAACCTCCTCCTGCTGCATCACAGACAGTACAAAACAAACAAACAAACAAAAAGGAAACCAGGAGAGTTGCCAATCTTTCGCCCATCAGATACCAATCAAGGCCTGGCAACCTGCTGGCATCCCTCTGGAGGATGGAGATCAGTATCTGGCAACATGCTGGTTGTCCAGTAGCCGGCAGCCTGGTGGCTGTCACCCAGTGCCCAGAGAGATACATCCTCTCAGGGCTGGGACAAAGGTGGTTGGTCCTCAGGGATTACCCATTAGCATGCTAGTCTGTGTGTTTAACACTGGCCTGAATGGAAAGGACAAGAGCCAGCACCCTGGTCTATTCTTAAGCAGGGAAGTGTTACTGTTTCAGCTGCTAATGCCGCCCTGACTTATGCATATGTACGCATACATGCATATATATGAGAGGAAAATTCTATCGGTATGCTGACTGACTTAATAATACTGTTCGAGGTAAAAGTTGATGCAGTAAACGTGTTGCTAAATTGTAATCTTAAAACTTACCTTTTAATTGACCAGCTATTTTCTCCCTTATTTACTGAAAAATTCCATTTTAAAATCATATCTCATGAAGCTTTTAAGCTTGCACTTCATGGACCCTTCCTTGACCTTCTCCTAACAATGTGGTTGTCTCGCTTTTTGAACTTGCATTGCTCCTTTAGTGGTTATCAGACTGTGACATCCACTGCTTTACGAGCAAAAATACATACTGTTTGTCGAGGAGCAGAATCTGCATGGTTGGTTTAATTAGTGCCTTTATGGCATGAAAGGGTACCATGAATCACACAGAAAAGCAAGATGAATGCACGAGTTATCGGTCCCATTTTGTCTTGGTGCTAAAGTCTGAACACGAGCAATACAAGCATGTTAAAACCAGGTGGTTGAGATCATTGCCGATTCAGTGAACTTGCCAATTTGTTGTTGGTGATATTCACCTGACCGTGGTCTTTTCTGTGTGCCAGTGTGTTCGCCTAATGATGTGTAAAGACGCCTGTATGGAAATGTGTATTTGTAAATCTTTGTGATTGTCCCCAATGATTGTGTTTCGGTGTGTATGTGAGTCTGTGATTGCGTGAAACGCTCCTCTTGTCGTGCTGCTGTGTGTGTGATTATGTGCTCAGACTCGCTGGCCGGTGGCTGATAATAACACAAGAGGCCGTGTGTTTGTGGATCTCTTCGTTGAGGAGATTCCCACCGTGCTCAGCGTGTCTGGGCTCTGTGTGTTTTTGAGGTTGCACGCGTGACTCCGCCAGCTGTTCTATTCTCCTGTTGGCCCCCTCAACCCTGCCCAGCCCCTGTCCCTCGCCGACCCTCCTCCCCTCTGAGGCCTGCTCTTCATCTGATAAGGGCTGCGCTGGCCAAACCCTCAGCAGAGCTCCTCAGAACTGCTCCATGCTAACAATACACCCTCCTTTCCCCTCCACGCTCACGGCATTTACATGTGAAAACACAGGGTCTTATCTCCAGTTCACTGGAGCTATGGCTCCAAAGCCAAGTGAGTGTGAGTGTTCGTAAATGTGTGAGCAAAAGTGAGAGAGCTGCATCAGTGAAAGTAAATTGCGAACACCTATATGGCTAAATCTAACCCATCATGAGCTTTTTATTACTTCTTTTTCCAATAGAGAAATATTATCCGATGAGCAAATTAAATATACACTTACTTCAAGAACCTTATTTAGCACTCGTTGGAAGAATTAAGATCCTTATTGTCGGTGGGATATTAGCTTTATCACACTTGCACCGTAGCCAACAGCTAACGGCTACGCTAATGCCAAATCAAAAACCCCCAAGAGAGGAAAACGAGTCTCTCTGCTCTGCCAGTTTGGAATGTTGCCATGGTATCTGTTAACAATAACCCTCATCGACACGAACATTGATGTCTCTACTTTCTTCACAGCTATAACATCCATAAACATATAAAAACAAGCATAAATAATGTTTACTGCATCACTGCCAAACAAGGGTCCCTTGACCGTCGAGAAGAGTTGCCTGGTGTCATCTTCTGTGGTGCAGCATCCTCTGGTCAAGCAACACTGCTGTTTTATAGCATATGTAGAAATTCCCCTCTTCAAATTCACCAGCTGCTGGGCAGACAGAGGCAGGACAGACAGCAGAAGAGAAGCGTGCAGGCTTTTAATTAAAGTCTGTGTAGCTAAGGGCCCAGGCTAAGCAAACATGGGCCTCCGGCATCAGAGTTTAAGATGAGGTAGAGGAGAGCGGGGTGATGAGAGAAAAGCTCCTGAAGTTGGATGAGTGAGGAGGGGCGAGGGGAGTAAAAATGAGGGATGTGTGAGTATGGGAAGATAAAAGATGAGCAGAGAGGGATAAAGGACTACTAGGAAGCGAGGGGCAGGTAGAGGGATGAGAATGACAGGGAGGGGGATGAGTAGTGCTGTCAGAGATGGTATCACATGTTATCTGATATATTATAATGTGATGCGGATATTAGGGTGGGAGGTGCAAGAAGAGCAGCAATGCTTTGGAGACATTATAATGAAAATAGGGGGCGACTGGTGAGATAATATTTATGGATTCACTGAACTAGGAGTCATATGTGATGGAGATAGCTGCTGTGAATCCAAGATATTTGCAGATCTGAGCCAGAATGGTGAGAAGCATTTTTGAAAAAGAAAACCAATTTGACATATTACATTTCAACTGTTTAGCAGGACAGACATGCAGAGCTTCAGTTGGGCAATTCTGCCCTGAGCTTTGGTCCATTATGGTGACACGGGGACATCTGTTGGTGTAATGCAGAACTGCTGGACTCTGTTCTGTTGCAGCTGTAAGAAAACATTTATTCATGGAGAAGAAAATGTGGATACCTGAGGGGAATCAAGAGCTTTCCAGCTTAAAATAATTAGTTTGATTTCACTGAGAATCCCATGACAGTACCTTACACTAGGAGAGGCTTTCAGGAGGTGATCAAAGGAATTAGAATTGATATTGTACTTCTTACTGCACTAATTTTAATCACTGCGCTTACTTGGACACGAGTATTTCGATATTAACCTAATCAAGACAATACTCAGAGTAAGAAGGTGCCATGTGAACAGCTTTTTCTAAATACCTTACTCCAAATAGAGTCATAGTCACAGTAAGCAATAAACAAATCAAGACATAGAGTATTCCAGTTTTAATCACATTATTGTACACATGTAAAGTATACACCTTAATTGCACTATGCTGTCCTTTTAGCAGCATTTTGCAGTTTGTGGCAGTCAAACTGCTTCACAATGCATACTCCCGTGCGTCTCCTGAGTCATTAATCAGACTATTCTCTGTAACATGTAAACTGTAATATGAGTGGAATATTCTATAAGCAACTCATGTAAACACCTTAATCAAAATATTGTATTATTTAGAATAAGGTCAATAGTGGGATTATTGCAGCCCACATAAACATAGTCACTAACAGACATAGAGCTACTATTATTGTTAGTAGTATTGGTAGTATTACCACTACTAACTGAGAATAAGATTTAACATAAAAACATATAACAATCTTAAAACACACAATGCAATTTAAGCCTAAACTAGAGGGTTCACGACCTTTTGGCTTGTAAAGTGTCCAACCGGTGCTTCTCATCTCATAGTGTCCTCTAAATAAATCTGTGTGAGGTCCAAAGTGTCAAAATTATGCAAACAAAGCAAATCTCACAAGAACTTTAGATTAATCGTATGACCCTTTGAAGGGCCCTGACCCTCAGGTTGGGAACCATTGAAATAAATCATGTATACAAAGTAGCTAAATGTTGCTCAACCTTGATCAGCAACAATGGTAAAATGCTGCTTGTAAATTGATGCATCAGCATTAAAGGGAAAATCCACCACTTTTGATGTGGATGTCCAAACAATGGTGACGGTAATTGTAGTCAGTTGAAGCAATAAATTTCTCAGTTTCTGCTATATTGACAGAGAAAGCCGAGTTTTCTAAGTCGTCCTGCTCACACAGTCGTTCTTATCGTGCCTACATGTACCATAATGCATTGCAGTGACATCACTGGTTTCAGGAAGAACAAGAGAGATTTTGAAGCTGAGCCCAGAGACAGAAAACATTGAAAAAAAAAAATTGCTGGGTTTCACATTACATCCGGAATTAGAAAAGATAGAGATATGGTTGAAAATCAGCAGAATTTCCCTTTAACAATCTAGGGAAAATGAAAATAAGGATAATAATAACGTCATAAATAATAATACTATCATCTGCAGAGGGAATTTTTACTGCAAAACAAGTATTTTTGATAGTTAAAAGTATATTTAGCTGATAATATTTTAGTTATTTTACATTTTGGGGTTGTACTGTCTCGAAAGGGATCTTATTACTGACTGCTTCCAACTCAAGACGGCATTCCTGCCACTAAATCTTTATTATTTGGGGATCAGTGATTTAAGACTTGTCTGTCTGAGGGACGGCTGCCAGACTTTGCAGTAAACAGATTCTGACAATATATTAAGTTACTGAAAAAATGTAATATTAGATATCCTGGGAGACATACACACATACACACATGCTCGTTCTAGGTCAAATTTTTATATTATTTTCAATGTACAGAGTACAAGAGGCAAGAAGGTCATGATGGGCAACATCACAAATTTATAAATGATCTAAAAAAAAAAGGAATCGTCCTTAAATCAAAACCAATATAAAAACAGAACAGATGGACTGGTATAAACTTTTGTCCTGAGTAACGTTTTCCAGTTTTACACCAAATAGCATGAAGTCTGTCTTAATGAATAAACTTTTGTACATTTTGATATAATGATGGTAAAAACAGTGTGACACAATCATTGCTTTGGAGGGTAATGGCATTGGGTTAATGATTATCTTTGGTTTGATTGTTTTTCTGAGGTCTGCATTATCACAGCTCACTATAGAGGAAAAGTACAACTACATATAAACATTCATCTCTTACTTTAAACTCTACTTTTAAATAGATTTCTTTACTTTCCCTATCTTCTATGTACAATGTCAAACATCCACCTTGAAATTAATGAACAAAGGTCAAACAACAACACAGAACCTTCATATATGGATTTCATCAGTGTCTGATACTACAGATGATTTTCCAAAATGATTCACAATCTGAGATATATACATTATATACATTCAACAATCTAATCTAAGACAAGATATTAGTAAATGAATGTTATCACTTAAGCTAACTAAAAAGATGAGATACCAGGCTGCTGTTTAGAGGTTTTAAAAGGCTGTTTGTGCCCACTGACATTTCAAATACAAAGGCACTAAAGGCCAAACATGCACATTATAAGGCATCAACAAAATCATTGTTATGTCTTTTTTTTATCTCTACATATAAATGGTATTGGTCTTCAAAGAATAAAATAATAAAAAGTCAACTTAGCCAACAGAGCTGATCTTTTTTGCTTATAGAGGAATCATTTACAAAATTCACTTGGTAAAGATGTACTCACAGAATTTTTGCTTAGCAATATAAAAGAAAAAAATTCAATGGTCCTCTTCACATCTTTAGTTTCAGTTTAACAAACAACAAGAAATACTGTGAGAACTGTGTGAAATACTGTCTTCTTAACAATTAAAATGAGTCTGTAACACTAAAAAAGTTACAAAATGTTTTCACTACAGTCAGTCAGCAATACAATAAGGTCACTGTTTACAATGCTAAAAAAAAGGTATTATAATTTTTTGTACCTCTGACTGAACTTCTCTTCTATATAACGACTGCATGTGTTTCTGTTAAACTATTAAAAATCTCACACAACACTGCAACACTGCTGTGTTGTCTAAAAGTGTATCACTTTCAGTACGATTGAGGCAACATACTGTCACTAAAATGATCTACTGTAGGTACAGTATGCCATCAAATGTGCAGTAACTCTCATCAGTACAGATTTTATCTAGCATTCAGATATTTTACAATTTTAAAACAATAAAAACATTCTATAACTTTAAACCACACTATGGAAAATACTGTAAAAGTGAAGTGTATTCAGAAAAGAGCGTCAGAGAGAAGTGCACGACTTTGATTTGGCTGTCTAAGGGCGCACTCACACTTGTCCCAGTTGTCCCGTAGCGTGCCGAAGCATGATTGTCCCCCCTACTGCCCTGCACTCACGTTGCTCCAGTCTATTCGCGCCTGAGCATGCTAGAGCTTCCTGATCTATGGAGTGTGACCTGTATTTTACCTGCATCTTTTAAATCTTGTAATAAAATTTTTAAATTGTTCTCTGGTATCAGCGATCTAAAAGACAGTCACGGATTTTTCCACTGCTCTTTATCTGCACTTAGTATTCTGTTGCCTGCCTGAATTTAAGGTGAATCCTCCTCAAACAGTCACAGCGATATCGGTGCTTCGTGCCCGTGCTCGTGCACCCGTACCGTGCCCAAGCCCACTTCTTCCAACCGTAACAAAGCGTGCCGCACTTGGGCATGGTGAGAGTGCTCACACTGGTCAAACAAACTGGACTTTGGGGGTCAAACATGCACAGGTACGGTACTGACTGTCCAGTGTGAGTGCGCCCGACGTGAGATCAAAGTGTGAAACACAGAGGAGAATGACATCACTCCATCATGATTATACCATAACAAAGTAACCATGTCAGGTGTTATTATTGTATGTGATCTATAAATAAATATGTTAATGTGTTTAACTCCTACTTTTTTGGAGATGAAGGCTGTGGTCACTGTAACAGGCACAGAATTTTTCAAAGGGAAAACAAATGAATGTGCAACTGATGAAGGTGTAGGTCGGACGTGACCCCAGCAGGGGGAGCCAGCATACAAGATCTAGCAGGATGAGCTCGTCTCAGTCCAGTGCTTCAGTAAGCTGACGTGGGCAGCAAATTCAGGGCACTGTTTCGTCTACAGTCTCTTATCTTCTGTTTATTCTCCTCAGCAGGTCTTGGCTGTTCACTGTCCTGACCTCACGTGGTCCAGCAGCCTGGTCCTTCAGTTCTGCAGTCACTGCAGTCCAACTTCAGTCTCTCAGGTTCTTCTAGAGAGTGGCTACAGATGGTCTGACTCCTCTCTGGGGCTTGCATTCGGCTGCGTGCCTGAGGCCACAGTTCTGGGTGTGGAGGGTGTAGGAGGATATGCTGTGAGGTGGTTCAAAGGCTCTTGTGGGCCCTCGTACTGAGGCAACTCGCCCTCCGATGGAAGGTCCCCATCTGAGAGGTATGGGGGAGGAGGGAGATCATACCAGGGTGGTCGACTAGGAGAAAAAACATGAGAAAATTATAATTTCAGGGCCATGAGCAACACAAGGACTGTGCAGAGTATAGTGACTGAGACCAGCTGCTAGCAAAAATTCAAGATGAACTTCCCTTTATGACAATCTGCACACTTGGAGATTAGGTCTTTGTGTCGTACAATTGAATATATAGGAAAAATGTTAAGTAGTCTAATAACAGTTTTCTGATGTTGAAATTACACCTTCACTTAAAAATGAAAGGTATAAATAAGATAAGATCATCCTTTTCTTGCTAGACAACTTCCCCCATCACAATTTCTGCCTTTTGTTTTGTGATGGCTTATAAGTGCAAGTTTTTCTTCAGGGATACAGACAAAAGATTATAGACATCCTTTCACCTGACATCCAGAACAGCTTGTGAGTATGACGGAGGTGAGTCCATGGAGAGTCCGGAGGGATACAGAGTACCAGACAGCAGCTGCAGTGCCTGAGGAGTTGAGCGGTACTGTCCTGCTGCGGTGGGGGAGTCGGGGGAGAGACCTGGACCTCTGGGGTGGACATGGCCTCGATCCAAGATGACCAGTCGAGACAGCAGCAGGGGCTGATGGTGATGTGAGCCTGCTCTTACACCTCTGGGCAGCAGGACACTCCTCTTCCTCTGGTGGTGAAGCACCAAGGCCAGCAGCGCCACCACCAGGACAAAGATCACGGCGCTGCCGATGACGGCGTAGGTGATGCTGGGGTAGTAGCGCAGACGATAATCCAGTGTCACAAAGTCCTGCCCAGGAGCTTCTGTGGGGAGAGAGAGGAGATAAGTTGAGGATGATGGAGGAGGGTGGGGAAAAGGGAGGATGAGTGGTGGTGAGGCAGACATAAAAGGCAACTGAGAAAGGAACGATGAAGAGGGAAACTATTTCAGGGAACAGAAAGGAACAGGAGGATGAGCTGTGGAGTTGCAGAGCCGAGGGAATGGAGAAGAGAGTGAGAGGGAGAGAGGCATGAATATCAAGCAGTAAATTGTTTTCAGGTTCATGCTGAAGTGTGTTCTATGTGATTCACTAAAGAGGGGACTTTCTTGGAGATGAGAGTGCTACATAATAAGCATAACAGCAGTTAAAATCTCCTCAAGGGATTCCGGAGACAAGGACATCAAATGGAGCATTGTGTACAGTGCAGAGGCGAGTTTGGAGCCCCTAGTTCAAAAGTAGGGACCTCACTCTTTAGTATGAAAAAAGGGAAAGAACAGGGAGGCTAAATAATTCTTTGTGAGGGAAAAACAGCTTACAGCAGTGTTAGACTGAAACACAACTTGAGTTGCTCTGCATTGAAGATGATAGAAGGCAGAGGAACACCAGGGGCTGTCACAGATTACCATGTTTGTCACAAGGAGAGGGTGTGTGTGCACACTACTTAGGAGGAGTCCAGGGAACGAAAAAGTTTAGGATGCGAGTTGTGGCCGGCAGAGCTTCCAACTCGCTGCTTAAAATGAGGAAAGGGACTGATGTGATGCCACAGCAGTGCAGAATATTATTCTACATGGGACGAGGGGAACAGCACTTAAACATTTCCGCTGACTGATATCACTGTGGGAGATTTTCAATAAGGCACTCAGGGCAGGACTCATGTAAATGGTGTTTGTGCTGCTTACCTGGCAGACAGCGCTGCTGCATTAAGCACAGAGGAAGGGAGAGTGGAAGGAATCCAATTTATTACAGCTCTGCAGTCAGGCTGTGCTAATGAGGAATGAGCTACATAAAAGTATTTTACAGTTGCTGTTTCAGTTCAAATTACACTAATGCCTCAGGGAGGTGTAAACATCAAACCTCTGTGTGCCTCCTAAAAACTTCAAAACACCCATTGGAGTACTTTTAACGTTCTGTGTTTTAGATTTCTGGGGTGCTGCTTAACAGACTGTGTATTTACGCCTAATATACACTTAAAAAGAGTCACATCTTTACCTACCAACCATCATCCAGACAGTTGAGGATATTGCCTAGAAAGCTTGCCAGGAGGCGACCATTATGAGGTATCTTGAGGTTGAATCAATAGTCCGAAAATGCTTCCATCTGTAAGGATTAGATGCCCTGAAACTGCAAAGCGGGAACGCCTGTGTGGAGCTTTTTGGAGTATTCCAGGCTTACACAGACTTATAGCCTCTTTGGGGATATTGTGTTGAGAGCATGCTGGCGATTCCTCCCAAAAACATACAAGCTAGAGCTACAGAGTCTCAGAGAATTAAATGAAAAGTGCAGATCTACACAAAAAGTCAACCAGTGTGACCCTCTCATATAGTGGTCTAGATCAGATTCACAAAGTAATCCATCTAAAATGCCTTTGAAGGAGAACTGCGCTTTGTGATTCTAAAGAGGCGCAGCAATATACGGTGTATCGGAAATTCTAATCATGCATCGATAAAAGTCAACAGGTGTACTTAAACAAATGGGTTAGCATTTTAATTATCCAATATTTGCTTTGTTGCAGAGGGTTAGTTGAAAAGATTGATACCATGCTCATGTCCTAAAAACGATAATAATAATATAATATGTCGCTGCTAATAATACCCTTCAGCCCGCAGCCAGCTGGCTTAGTTTAGCAAAAAGCCTGAACTGACAGGCTGTGCAGAAAGCATGGCTCCGTTTGTTTGATCTGCACAAAAAAAGACGCTCTCACCAGGTTTATGTGCCAGACTATTGCATTGGCTGGGTGCATTTACTTCCTCGAGTCCAGGCTGGTCCAGGATATAAATGTGCCTTTCCAATAAATGTCGTGGCACTTAACCTCTTTTACATTGCAATGTGTCATCTACGTTTATTGGTTTATACATCACTAACAGATATAACGTTAGCGAGCTTTAGAGGGGCTCGGAAGAAGTTTCTTTTACCTTTCAGAGGACAACTGTCTTCATCCTTTGTGCTAAGCTAAACTCGCCAGTTGCTGGTTTCACATCAACATGACAGAGTTCTTATCAAATTGTCCTTCAAAAGATAAAACAAACAATGACTTAAGTGTATTTTATAAAACAGAAATGTCAAACTGTTCCTGAGGGTTAGCGAGACTATCACAGCTCAGTATCTGTAAGAGCACCTGTGTGGACAAAGCTGCTAGCGGTTATTAGAGAGGTTTTCTGCTTTTTCAGACACCACGCTGCACATTCCCCCTGTCTACCTGACCTTGAAGGCCTGTGGGAGTCTTCAGCAGTGCGTGTGTGTGTGTGTATGTGTGCACATATTGTTGAATTCTCAACAACAACTCTGGCATACAGCCTATTAATGTACCAGTGTGTAGTTAGGGGCCCCATGCCTTAATTAAATCCATTCTAATTCAGATGCTCCACCCGCCCGCTGCCCAATCACACACCAGCCAATAAAACAAGTCCCCCCCTCTTCGACCCCTCCCTTGTGATTTAAAATTGGCTAGCCCTTCACGCTACCAATTAACTACGAACCGGACTCTCAGCAGAGAATTGCCAAAACAAAGCAGAATTATTTCCATAATTACCTATTTAAAAAAGCACAAATAAAGAGATCCCACCGCTGCCACCCTGTGCTGCCTATCAGGTTTCAGTGCGATCCTCTGGGAGCAGAGAGAAACACACACAAAAGGAACTCATAATGCTGTAACATTAACAATGGGAGCCTATTCGCTACATTAGCTATAGTGGCCTGACAGGCTGATTCAAATCACACAGGAGATGAAAAGACAGGGAGAAAAGGAGAAAGCGACTGAAGCAGGCTTCTTTTTTCTGTTAGAGGAGAGAGGTCCTGTGTGTGTGTGTGTGTGTGTGTGTGTGTGTGTGTCTGCACGAACCCCCACCTCTCCACTGATGTGTGTCTTTTTATTGAGTGTGTGTGACTGAGCTGCATATTCTCACTTTAAGCTTGTAGTTACAGTTATGGCACAAAGAAAGAAGTGATCATCACGTGTTTGACAGTTGAGGGGTTTCTCACAATAACAATGATAATTCTGAATCAAAAGCAAAGAGCTTTTATCGTACCTTTGCAGACACACAAACACGCTTTATGTCCTTTGATAGCATTACTGTGGATGTATGTTGGTTTCTAAATGCAAATTCTTACTTTAGATTCTACCTGTAAATTCAAAATCTTTGAAGAATTTTCTTTCACACATCAAAGTCCTGGTTAGCTGAGCCAGGGCCGGATGTTGTGTTCAGGGTACATCAAAGGAAAAAGCAACACACTCACAACTCTGGTGCAATCTCTTTATATAAATTCTATTCTGCACATATTGCCTCCTTCACAATAAAAACTGGTCAGCATCTGACTGGCATTTATTATGAATAAGAGAGGCAAGTCAAAGCAGCTAACTTCATTATGTTCCCGTGGGTTTCTAACTTTTACCGTCAGCCAAATCTCTTGTGAATTGTGCGCTCACATTACATAACCCCGTGGTGCCCGGACTTCTAGCATCTCCGTAAGTGTTTTTGTGCCAAATTCAATTTATGGAACAGTCATGATCAAAGCTGAATATCAAAGTTTACTGGTGCCTTTCCTGTCTTCTCAAACTTGACATGAAAGGCTTGGGTGCATCCGTGCAGTCGGACAATGGCAAAGCTGCCTGAGCGCTGGTGACGACAGAGGGAGCATAGTCCAAAGTGAGGGAAGTTTTCCTATAAAGTCATTTTCAATTTCATCTTGTGTGACAAAGCTAAAATTGAAATTCTTAGACATGCTGCATGGCTGACAGTACGTCAGGACACAAGTTGGAGTAGTCAGTGATTTCCAAACCAAGGTTATCGTTTGTTTGCTTTTTGTTGCTAGGGGGTAAACTAACTTGTTAGCAAGCAAGCAGAGCCAAAATTAAAGGATAAATGGTGTAAATAGTTTGAAAACACATGGATGCATAATGAATAATACAGCTACATAGTTTTAATAAAACTAGATCAATTGTAATAGTTTTAAAAGCCATAAATAATCATTCTACTGTTATAACAAATAAAAAAATAATAGGCTGCTTTTTCTTTGATTAAACGCCCAAGTCGACGCTATGCTTCACATGTTCCCGGTGCCCTGGTTGTGGGTATTGTTATGATTGTCTCAGGGAGAGCATCATCCAGTTTTAAGGGGGATATATCTTACTTGTTTCGTTTAAAAACAATTGTCATAAATTAATATGACATTTTCAGTTCATTTTTTCAGTTTTACATAACGTAAGTTCAAGTATTTTTCTTCTTTTGCACAAGGAATGAATATTACAAAATATTAAGCTTTGTATTTTATGCCTGGATTTGCCGGTGGGTCAACACAGTGAGAGAATGCATAATTATTCTACATGTAAAATCTACTACATACCACAGTTGATGATCTCTGAAATTAGGTGTGGGGAAAAAATGTACTCATATATCGGCATTGGTATCAATTATTGGCCCAGTGAGTTGTAAGATATCGATCCAGCATCATGCATCCCTACTAATAGGAGTTGTAAGGTTGGAAACTTGTTAAAACTGACCTAACTGACTATTCAATTGCAAATTACTTTGACTGCTTAAATGACTGCTTAAAATGAATTGAGAGCTAAGGATTATTTGTCAAGGCTGGACTCTTGCTTTGAATTTCAGCATGAACTTTTTCAAGCTTTTCTCTCATATTGTTACATTTCAAGGCTGCTTTGAAAGAGGGTGAAATTCTATTTGCAAGGTTTCTGTTCTGTGACATGCGCTCTTATTGAAATACACTGATTACATGTTTGTTTTCTTCATCAGCACTAGGATTTTGTCACAAGGGGATAAACACTTGCTAACTCAAGGAAAATTTGGAGCATTCTGGGTGTTGCGGCATGCCTACAGGGGTTTGTAGTGCACATAGATGTACTTCTGCTACACATTAATAATCTCACTGGGCAGCTCTCCCTCTGATATTGGCAGCTTTCACTGTGCTTCTATACCAATTTGATAAACTCATAAACCCTCTGTATGAGGAGGCTTGGCCGGGAAAGGGGAGCGAAGTGCAGCCTTTCAACTCAACCGCTTTAATTACATCAGAGAACCTTCTCCCCACATCTCTCCCTTCCCATCCCCTCTCGTCTTCTTGTCACAACTCCTGGGTCTTTTGTTGTCCCCTCTTGTTTCTCCTCTAATGCCTCCCCTCCTCCATCCCCCTCTTTGTGCTCTCTGTATCCCCCTCTTCTCCTCTCTACTCCACCTGCTATTTCTACCCTCTTGTTGTTAATTTACTGTCATGGAGATGACACGTACCTTACCTCTAAGACCTTACCTCTAAGATATACAGTAACCACACTCGTCCTGGTTTATGAACTCAACTCAATAAAATGCTTATCAACTGTAAATAAATCCTTTTTAATTTCTTTGTCAACCTCTCTGCCGTTTCTTTTCCCTTTCCACTCTTACGTCTTTCCCCCCTTCTTACTGCCTCATAGTCGAAAATGAAAGTCTACCACTTTCTTTTCTTGCATTTCATTATCTGCTGCCTACATCAATCTTCTCAGCCCTGCATGAGAGGAGAGAATTACAGGGACGTATAAAGGCACCAGACAGCACCAATGAGGACAGTCAAAAGAGGACAGCGGTAGAAACAGACAAGGACGTGTCCAAAGGGAGAAAGGAAGATAAGCATTTACTGTTTTTGAAGTATCATATTGCAACATCTCATTTCCTTAAATAGCCTTAAATTCATTACAAGAGACAGACACACTCAGACTCCCGCCGTATGCCTTCCATGTGAGGTATGTAGTCTTTTTGCCTTAATCCCATTTTTGAGCTTTTGCTCTATTTTACATCATTCAGGCAATCCTAATTCATTTGACAATCTCCTTCTTCATTATTTTTGTGTGAAGGAAAATGAATTAAATCACATATAAATGAATACATTTGTGCCTCTAGTGATAAGACAGCTGAAGGATTGGATAGGAAATGGGCGAGAGAGAGGGAATGACATGCAGCAAAGGCTACAGGGTGGACTTAAACTAGGGCTGCACGATATATATGGAAAATTTATCAGCACAAGTGCAATAGACGTATCACAAAAGACTGCTTAAACTGTGATAAATGATGTAATTTCACGTGCCATGCATCCAGACGCTGCATGTCAATGTATTTGGCCAGTCAGATAAGTTATTGCTAATGCAAAAGGGATTATTTCCTACAGTTGTAGCTCCACATTAAAAGTATTTAAGTAGCAAAACACGACTATCTTTTATTTTTGAAGTGACGGTTTGACTAGTTACAGGAAATACAACATGCTCAGCTGGCTTGGCTAGCTAACCGCTAAATCTGTTTGCAAAACAGCCCTCATTTTCAGCAATTGTTGACAGTGGTTCAATTTTAAATATGTCAGGGAGTAGTTTTACACTGTCTGTGAAAGTAATGGAACCAGAACGGACCTGTTAGATGAACCGCTGCAAGTGGCAGGTAACAACCTACAGTAATGTTAGTTCTCTCTTAGAGAAGTAAAAAAAACAAACAAACACTTAAGATAGCATTATGCTAGTTACTACTACCAATGACTACATAAAGATAGCTAGCGTGACAACAAAGTAACAACATATAACTTGCCCCCTGGTGGCTCATGTTAGCTCATAAACAAAGTTTTTTGTTCGTTTGTTTGTTTGGGTTCTTTTTGGTGGTTATTTGATGCTAAAAAAAAGGGGGCACAGTATGATTGACAGCTAACCTGTGATTGAGTTGAGCGGCTCTACGGGAAAAAACTGATACTGCAGCCCTATCCCTTCATCACTAATGCACAGATTTCATCTCTAAATGATGTCACCACAACAAGATGGCAGCATCTGTTTCAGGGATATTTTGGGTTCAGCTCTGTAGAGTGGGAAAAGGTGCAGACATGCTCTTTTTTATGTTAGGTAACTGGTTGCTACAAAGAACTGGCTGTCAGTGAAATATGGTGTAATATAATATGTGAGGTTAGCTAGCTGCCTTAAAATGACTGAATAATAGGGAAATAAATACTTTATCATCTTACAGAAGGAGAAAAGAAGGACTTTATACTACTATGTATAAGTAATCCATAAAAAATTATTTTTTGACACATATTTACCATGTAACAAGAGAAACACAGGGACACAATTGTAGCTTTTGAAATGAATTTTTCATTTCGTTGTGTATTTAAATAAATATCATTTAAAATAGTTGGTTTATGTTACAAACTAACTTGTATACCAACATATCCAGTTGGTATAAAGCTTTGTATACCCTTACTACTATCAGTGGTTTTTAAAACTCAACATCAAAATATTTCTTGACTGAAACAAAATAAAATACGAAATCAAATCAGAGGTGCTATGGAACAAGCTGAGACAGAATTCTGGTGCACACAATCATGTCCAAAAATAGAACACAGTGTGCAGCTACTGGAACAAAGTGTGGGCCGATCTTTGTGTACCATGGGGTATTGAGAATGCAGTGATTAAAAAGAGGTCTGAAGCACTTCTTTATCTGTCTTCAATCAAATTATGCTAAAGATCAACAACAGACATGCTGTTGGGTGACAGACAAGCATTTTTTAAAAAATGGGGCACATTCCTTTATGCTGATTGGCTACCTTCCCCTGAATATGCTAACTAAAATCTGTCAGGATATACTTATCTAAAGATGAATGAACAAGATAAAATGGAAAGAAATCGGGCTAATAAAAGACTCATATCTTAATTACCACACTTAAAACACATCTGAATAAAGGGAATGGAAATATTTCTCCCCTCCGGCTTGCTCCTGAGGGAAAAGATAGAGCCCGCACAGATGTGCCGTACTTTCCCCATGTACTGAAGGCTCATTTCACATTCACAAAGTGCCATCTTAAAAAAAAAGTCCAAAGTGGGAGGGAAAAAAAAGTAATCATCTTGTGGCTTCAGCATTCCAGGATTTGCTGCTACGTGTCGAGCTCGGCTGTCTTCGGCTGATAGAGGTTGGTCACTGCGGTGCTTTCCCTTATTGTAGAAGCTAATTACAGGTGTGGGGCTGTTGGCTCATTTGGCAGCTCTGTTGCCACAGTTACGTCCACATCAACAGGGTGATAAAATGACTTGCAGAGCTTGTAGAGAAGAGAAGAGAAGAGAAGAGAAGAGGAGAGGAGAGGAGAGAAGAGAAGAGAAGAGAAGAGAAGAGAAGAGAAGAGAAGAGAAG
>JAQLOL010000023.1:10125743-10136764 GCA_029783665.1 Naso thynnoides
GAGAAGAGAAGAGAAGAGAAGAGAAGAGAAGAGAAGAGAAGAGAAGAGAAGAGAAGAGAAGAGAAGAGAAGAGAGGAGAAGAGAAGAGAATCCACTAGGGGGCAGAAAGCTCTCATGTTTACTTGGTAATACACACATACAGTATCCTGAGTCACATACACATATCATCCATTGTATCCAGGGGGTGCATTGGGCTGAGGGAGCACACCATCTTACTTCAAACACGCTGAAACACATGCATTAACATACAGACCCCACAAACCAGAGCGCACACAATCCATGCATATACATATGTGATTTTACATTTAAAATTTCTTTATGAACTTACCTCACAGCAAGTTCATCAGAAAAAAGTTCAAACACATCTACTCACCCACACATTTGCACCGATTGCTCTCAGATGCTCATGTGAGTAAAAACAGCACCACAAATAAAATTCCAGAGATCCTTTAATCGTGCTCCAGAGTGAGCACACTAAACCCATGCCACATGGTGGAGGAGTGTGTGTGCTTGTATGTGTTGGGAAGGGGAGGGGGGCAGGATGGGTTGTTAGGTGCACTCATGCCTTTATTCTCTTAAGACTCCTCTAGCAGCAGAGGGTGAAAAACAAACTCTTAAAAGTGACTGCAGAGGTTGTGGCCACAATAAACTTAACCAAATAGGATTATAAAACTGAAACTATCCCACTTTTACCACATTTCTGACCCAATTTACACCTCCTGTTAAACTTAGATCTGCATCTGGAACACAACACAACCATTCCACTAAATTCACTCCTAGCATTTTTTTTTTCTTGTTGTCTGCATTCTGCCTGCATTGTTATTTGGTCACATTTTTTTTATGCACACTATGCAAATCAGGTACGAAGAGAGAAGAGAGACTTCTATTCTGAACAAAAAACTAGAATTACCGTCTTGTGGTTGTCTGCTTCCTTTAACCACTCAAGTAGCAGTTTGCATTTTATTCTGTCCACATTCACATAATATGCATAGTAAAGACTGAGAGAATTTAATGAAAGGTGCTAAGTGTATTTTTTGGTGAAATGAAAGTAGTCATTAAATTGATGTGTATGATTCCATTGAATTTCTAGAGAGAAACATGCTGTCTTCATTTAGAGACTGTTTTTAAAGTCTTACAGGATTACAATGCTTCAAATTTGGAATTTGCTGCAAAAAAAGACACAAATTCTAAAAAGTGGTTGCTTCACACACATCTTTAGTGCAGCAGCACTATCAGTACCATTTCAAGGCGGGCACCCGAAATTATGCTGTCACCAACTCAGTTTCTGGACACCTGAAATATAGTCAGTTAAGGTGTTTTATCTTGCTTTTGCATAATGATGTCACAGTGAATTGACCGTTTGGACAAAAATGTCATCCAACCTTTAGACTATTGTGTAAAATTTTGTCATAATTTGCATATTATGTCTGTTAGGCTTAAAGCAACCGTGACCCTTCACCACCAAATTAGATCTGCAGTCCAAATGGACGTTTTGATTAAATTTCTGGTAGCACTTTACATTAAAGCACGGTATTAAGATAGTAATAGTGGAGAAATACTGTGATAATAAAGAGATAATACATAGCTAATAACATATTTTTACCAAAGCACTAATTATGTAATGGCTTGATAATAACAATGTGTAGCCTATATCTGGCTAAGATTTCACTGAAATTGAAGCAACAGGTTATTAATGGCCCAAAATCTAAGGATATTTAGGAAAAAAAATCCCAAGTCATAAAACTATTTGGTTCTTTTTGGTACACCCCTTGGTTAGCAGCAAAGTTGAGCTTGAACTGTTTTTTTTTTTAAGTTACGAATGACAGTGTCTGATGTGATCCAAACACTTGGCTAGTCAGATGAGCTCCAGAGGCAGTTTTGTTGAACCAGTCACATGCTCATAGTATTAGTGTGCATTAGCACCCTCCATTAGCATGCAATTTTCTTTATCTAGATAAGACCTCTGGATAAAGATTAAAATTTAATTCCCACCCTTAAATTGGGGCCATACCTTACCTGCATCCTAACTTCCATGTTTTCACTATTGCACTCGAGATGTATGGTGTTTGCTTGTGTGCTGCACCTTACCGAAGGGACATTTCCACTCAAGCAACACTGATAAATGGCTTTTGATACAGAGATCCTAGCTTAAAAGCTCTGAGACGCTAAGGTATATTTTTAAGCTGCAGTTAGTAACTTTGGGGTAAAAATCAATAACTTTCTTTGTGTTCTGTTAGGTAAAAATGTCATAATACTCATAAACAGCTATAAGTAAGTGACATGGTATGAGAGTATCGCGAGATCTGTTCTCCCATGCAGTTGTATTCAGGATTGGTAAAAATCCCAACGCTACAGTTATGTTTGCTCAAATTAGTGATGCTCTCTGTAGGCTCTGTCCTGATTTACCAGTCTAAACTCCACACCTCTCAACGACAGGTGATGTCCGTACGTACCTAACGCTCTGACTCCTGTGTGTCTGCAAGCAACACTGTCAGTTGGCTCAATCTCGAGCTGACACGGACAAGTTTATGCCGCTGCAACTTTCTCTGTGACCGTTTTATCTTGGTTTAAACTGGACTTAAAAGAGAGAGCGACAACAAACAGGATAAATTGTCAGCCACAGAAAAAACAGGAAGTGGAAGCTGCAGCGGAGCTGCTTCCCAACGAGTCTCACGCTACAGCTAACATTAGCTTGTTAGCTTGTTAGCTCATTAGCAAAAGTTACCAACTGCAGATTTAACTAGCAGAGACCTGGAAACGAAGGTCCAACGTCCTTAATAACTTTTAACCGAATTTTTCATTTGGCTAACTTCATTTTCCATCGATTTGGCCTGCCAAGGCCATTTGAGCAACTGCCAACATGCAATCATTTCACGATGAAGGCATTTTAATAAAGAGTGTGAAACCACCAACACACCTATCTCTTGAATTTTAAAAAAATATAATATTAGTTGTAGAACTTCTAGGACTATTTAATCTCCTTTTTTAAACCCCTACTCTCTTGAGATCTTGATGTTCTCGCCCTTTGCTTGAATGTGTGATCACCCTTGTGTTCTGTTTTGTGATATTGTCTTTATAAACCCTTGCTGCCAACAAACTTCCCCCTGGCGAGACATGAAAGATTGATTGATTGAAAGCTTTTTCTGCCAAGCCATGCTGGGAAGCAAAGCATGTTAACTGTTCTGCGACAGGACTGTTCCACATCCCTTCGGCATTCCAGTATTAATATTCATGTCCAACGCTGTCACCCTATTCCTGTTGCTGTGCCCTGTCATGTACTTATGTTATGTCTGTTCTTGTTAGCATACAGACAGAAAGAAGGCATTAATGTACCAGTTATGTGAGTGTGTGTGAATGCATAGTACTCTATAAGCCTGCCTATCTTTTCTTCTTCATTAAGATATTTGCATGTCTTTATGTTCTCATAGAAACTAACAGTAGAAGTGCCCGTGTTGTCTTTGCCCTTGTTTTTGTCTGTCTGTCTCTAATTCTGTACCTTCTGTCTGTTTGTACATCTCCCAGTGTGTGTATGTATGTGAGAATATATGTGTGTGTATGAGTGGCGCTTTGGGGAAGAGAGGTTTTCATGCTTCATCGGGCCTCTATTTGCCTGTCCTGTAATAACTTGTCCGCTCCATTGCTTGCAACTATCAGACCCCCCCCACCCCATAACACTCAGTCACAGCTTACTGTCAGCTGCAAGAACAGTGGAGGGGTGGTGGGATGGAGTTAATGGATGACTACAGCATCTAGAGAACATCGACAGAGAGGGAAGACAGATTTTGGGATGGCTGTGAGGACAGGACATGGATGTCCAAGGGCAGGTAAAAGGCAAACAGCTGACTAGTGCAGCTATTGCAAAAAGGTTAGATGTTGACTCTAATATAGAAGCAAGCAAGAATCAGGTCAAGAAGATGTACTGCTGATAAATTACGAAGTACTACTACAATACGTATTAGAGATGCACAATATTATTGGCATGTTATCGGTATCAGATGATACTGGCTTAAAAATTAAATATCGGATATCGACCAGCATGCCGATATCCGCAGATATAATGACTGATAAAATAACAGGCTGCTGATTCCTTGATTAAAAGCCTGAGTCCATGCCATGTGTCACATGTTCCCTGTGCACAGACATTATGTTTACTTAGTCATTTATGAAACAGGACAAATTTGCCCTGGTTGTGTGTTGTTTTTATAGACTCAGGGAGAGCATCATCCAGTTTTAAATAGGATGTATCTTTAAAAGTTTAAAAGTTTAAAAGCAATTGTCATAAATAAATATGACATGTTTTACATAATGTAAGTTCAAGTATTTTTCTTCTTTTAAACAAAGAATGAATATTACATCATTTTGAGCTTTGTATTTTATGCCTGTATTTGCCAGCAGGCCAACGAGGTAAGAGTACGCATAATAATACTGCATGTAAATGCCACTACAGAAGAGACTTGATGATCTCTGCAATTAGGTGTGGGGCAAAAACTACATATTTATTGGTATCAGTATTGATTATTGGCCAAATGAGTTGTAGAATATCAGCATATTGGATATTGGCAAAAAACCCGATATTGTGCATCTCTAATATGTATTTCTAATAACAAGATATTACATTATTTTAATAAACAATAAAACATTGATTACTGCAACTATTTTATAATGATGATAAGCCTGGGCAGACATATAGATGATGCCTAATATCTAAGGATATTGACTTTATGTGGTTCTCTTTAATTACTTTTGCACCACATGAATTTTTAAAAAAAACTTAAGTGGCAATGATGTTCAAGAATGTTTTTTACTTCATGCATTTGTAAACGTTCAGTAAACGTGCATTTACAACACAGTTTGTGTGTGCTCACAGATGCATTTCTGTGTCATTTACTGTGTTTTATGACCTCATAAGGAGTGGGATGTTGTCAAGACACAAAAGTAATTAAAGCAATAGCTAATCATTTCTGAAAATATGCTAATTTGTTTTGTTTACCCAGAGTTAGACAAGAAGACTGACACCACTCTCAAGTCTGTATGACTTGTTGTGGTTTTAAGGGATTTATGTGTGGAATTATTTCTTGGTTGAATGAAGTGACTTCACTTTGTCCTCTCATCACTATTGCAAGGCAGCCAGCTGAGACTCACTGAAGTAAGACAAGGTGATTGGTAAGTTCATGCTCTAAGGTAGAAGAAGTCAATTTAGAAAGAAAAATAGCGTTTCTCTTCCATCATATCGACATAAGCAGTAGTCTGAGGGTGCCAAATCTAGTGGTGATGTGAAAAATGTTCAACTATCCGAATCAGAAAATTTATTAACCTCAAACTTTCTGCATGATCGCTCAAAGAGCTGAACCCAACACACGTGTAACAAAAACTGTACAACTCATCTCCTTCAGCCTTAGGCCAAAACTTCACCAATCTTTCCTCGTACAACTATGATAATTATTGTTTAAGCTGTATGAGCTGTTTTCATATTACTGAGCTAAGCGAAATGGCTGTTGTCTGTGGCTTCATGCTTAGCAGACAGCTGTCAGAGTAGTATTAATCTTCATATCTCTAGGGGTTTGCAATATCGAAAAAATTTGATATCTCAATATTTTGGGGGATTTTCTTGGTAACTATAATTAGATGATATTTTGCGTCATTCAAAAAAGTGTTTGTGAATTCTTACATTGTACCTGCTCGCTCTATTTACATAGTTACTTTACTGTTGCTTACTAATGGTATTAATGGAGACAACATTTTTTAAGGAAAACAGGTCTTTTATTTTATTTTACAAATGACAGGCATTTCGACTTGTTTTCTTTTTCAGAGAGGTGATGTTCTCAGGTCGAAAGCATTAACAAATTCCTCCTTAAAACAACTATGGCCTATTTGTTTAAGTTTCCAAAAACTGCATTTTACAAGATTGCATTGAACCAATAACGATGATGTAATCTCGCCCAACGCTCGTTTTTTCTGATAAGCACTTGAACATATCACAATATGACTCAATACAGCCTTCGTCTCCAATGAACGAAACAAACAAAATCACCTTTTAAATGCTGTTTACTGAATTTGTTAGTTCAATGCTTCAGTTATGATGAAATTGGAATTGACAATAACCTCTTGAAATTCTTTAAATAGCTCGGCATGTCAGTCCTTGAGGTTCCTTTGCTAAACTGACCATGTTAACACCATTGGTTGTTTTGCGGCATCTCTTGCACACGGCCTTGCTTTTATCTTTTGGCCTTCCATGTTCATCTGCCTCAAATGCAAAGTATTTCTAAAGAGCCCTTGTGCTGTTTTCTTTTTGCCAAAATTGGTGGTAGAGGTTTCATGGTAACGTAACCCAACATCTACGAACTAAACTACCAACAAACTTAACAAACCGGAGTTACCAGAGCAACGGAGAGACAGCAGAGCGTCTCTGGATGGGTGGGGCTACGTGTAGGCACTTCAGCCTGTGCGTGTACCAACTCGCTGTTAAAGAGACGGTGGAGCTGGTATTGTTAAAATACCAAAAGTTTCATTATCAATATGTACAGTATTGAGAAATCCATGCGTTTGACAACACTAAAACAATGGTAGTTAAGGGTGCATGGTTTGTCTAGGTGAGTGACATATTTATTCCTTTAATCAGCTGAGTAATCTAGTATATAACTGTCGTAATCATGATTGTATTACATTACCAGGAGTTGCAACAGTAAAATCCAAACAGGAAAAGTGTAGAGCAAATTTCTGCAGTGCAATAATATGAATAAAACAAGAGTGAGAACAGAAAAATAAAAAGCTGTCAGCCTAAATAGAGGAAAAGCTTCTGCTAATGCATTTACAGTACAAAGTACTTAATGTCGCTGCTGTGAAGGGAAGATGGGAGCCAGGGAAGTAGGACAGAAGAGTGGCCACTGGAAGATTGTAAGATATGTTCATCACTGACAGACTTTAAAATGCCGGGGAAGAGATAGGCTATGAATGTCGCTTTTGCTTGTGTTTCCCAGAGAATCAGGCTCAATTGGAGCTGCACAACCAAGATGCATCACTCATCCTTCTATTTGTAACATTTTGCGTGCGTCAACTGAGGCACAGAACATAAAGCTGAACATTTTTTTTAGAACCCCTTTCAGTGGTTGTGAAGTATAGGCTTTTTTGTTTCTCGGAAAAAAGAAGAGAGACAAGAGGCTTTGACTACGAGCCCGTCCTTCCAAACCTGACAGCTACGGTCTCCATGGCAACCGTTCTTTGGGGCCCAAAGGTGAGTTGGGAAGGGGTGGAGGCTGGCCTGAAGAACTCACATACTCCTGACACATGCGCACAAACACATGACGCTCAAGGCTGAGATGTGATGGAGATGACTGATAAGACTGTGGAGATTAAGAGTCCTTGTCAGGCCTGTGTGCATCTGCAGGGATGAGATCCGCAGGCTTCAGCCTCCTCGGGAGGGATGGGAGACCATTATAAACCGTAGCCTGCAGCCAGACTGACAGAACGGTAGGCATTATGATGATGTGCAGGAGAAGAAGCAGACTCATCCGACAGTCTCAGTCCTCAATAACAGGGGACTATCGTCTGACTGTTGAGGACAAATTATTTTTTATGACTAAGAGAACTTTAATACAATCAAGAAGTAGCATTAGTTGGGGTTGAATGTTAAAGAGGACCTCAGGCTGACATTCACATTGAATTAGAGAGTTCACAAAGCTCAAATGTGACAACACAGTGTGAATGTATAAAAATGAATGGATTTCTTCTTATTCTCTGAAATGTATTTCCTGCAAGGATGATGTAACACAGAAAAGTCAGACATAACATGTTGAAAGAGGTGAGGGCAGACTTATGTTAGCACAATGGTGAATTTTAATACCTATACAGATTCAGCTGTCTTGTCTGCTGGCAGACAGGAGAGACCGACACAAATTAAATGTTTGTCTAGACATCCTTAACCCTAATCATCTTAAAACCCCACATTTTCTTTCCATTACAGCTGTCCTTTAATATAAGCTGAATTCATGTCAAGTCAGACACAAGGTCAACTGAAAGGTTAAACAGTAACAGAAGTAAATGGACCAAAACCATGACGAAAGGCTGTGCTTGATGCACAAGAGGATCAGGTAGAGTTGATTAGTAAATGACGCTGGTATGTTATTTGAATAAAAACAGTTATTTTAGAGTCACACGGTGAAGAAAAAAAA
The DNA here is from genome assembly GCA_029783665.1 of Naso thynnoides. Classification (NCBI taxonomy): domain Eukaryota; kingdom Metazoa; phylum Chordata; class Actinopteri; order Acanthuriformes; family Acanthuridae; genus Naso; species Naso thynnoides. The sequence continues at coordinate 10,133,912 of JAQLOL010000023.1, forward strand.
AGACTGTTTAAAACCTGAAGCCTTATTACTGAGAGTCTGGAAGCAGCATGGTGTAAAAGAACAAGTCTTTTATTATGCGAGCAGTACAGCGGTGAAGATTGTGCTATACCGCCAGCATTCCAGAATGTTATCTTTAGATTCTTTGTTCTGCTCACCACTAATTTAAGTCTCACTGTCAACCAAAAACCTTTGCTTCACAGCTCTTCAAAGACACTTTGAGGTCTGGGTGTCACTAAAAGCTTGAACTCAAAAGATTTTTTGAAACTTGAAAAATCGGCTCCTACCCTAAACCAACTATGACTGTGCACCTTTTCCCAGATTGTAAAAAGCATCTTTAAAAGCAGCTTACTAGTGGTTTTGAATGTTTAAAGTTGTTAACTTGATTTTTTTTTCTTTTTCTTCTTTTGGAGGGTTTGCTTGCTATTGTTATGTTTTAATTTATTTGAGCATAGGGATTAGGGCTGTGTATTAGCAAGAATCTGATGACACATTACATATGAAGATACATTAGTTATGATACGATATGTTGCAAAACTGTAAGCAAGCCGATATATTACGTTTTTTTCAATGTAATTTTAGGAGAACTGTCATAGTATAAATTATACCACAATTTTTATAGAATCTGTGTAAAAATAAGCTTACGTTTCTATGCAGATAGGTTATCATAGCATTACATTAGTGCAATAGCAGTGGGGGGTTAAAAACACATAAAATGAACCACTGCAACCAAGTTTTGCAGGTGACTATTAATGAAAAATCGAGTCAGTGTTTTTGTGGATCCATATGGTATCGCAAAACATGTTATCATAATATTTATATGTTGTCCTACACCCCTGATAGGGGTGTTTTAAAAATAAGAGAAATATTTCTGGGAGACCAAACTTGGAAGAATTCTACAAAGGTGGCATAAAGTTTTTAAATAAGAATATCATAATCTCCTCTCTTCTAAACATTTGCATTACAGCAGATGACTCTCAAATCTCTGGCGTCCTTGACTATATTAATAAGTAGATGACTCGTTTACTGGTAAATCAATCTAAAATCGTGTTACGCTAACCAACGGTGTGCAGGAAAAGCCCAGTAATTGCAAAAACACTGCTGCTTGCTAGAAATGTACTGTAGCTGTCACTGTTGTCACAATGTCCTTGTGTAAAGGCCTGTTGTAAGACTGCAAGTGCTTATCCAAGTCTCCGCAGAGAGTTATCCCCGCATCCACACACCACAGTCATCAGATTAGTTCATAGTTATTGGTGCTTGCTTAAAGTGCATGAGCTGTCTGTGTGGATGTCAGTTGTATTGATCACATAAGTGGCAGTTAAGCCATCAGTCATTCTCTGGCTGCCACTCACAGGTTCACCTCCTGAGCTTGTCCCAAAGTGCCCCGGTGACTGGCAGGTCTGCGGATGAGACTGAAGCTGTTAAATTGGTTGCTGTGGTGCAGCTTACTGTATCAGTTCTGATATTGTGACACACAGAAAAACAGTGTCTGTTTCTTTTAAAGCTCTTATCTACACACTGTTGGATTGTGCGAAAACACTAATCTACTTGAGCATTATGTGACATCTTTTTCCCGCTATTTCACAAAGTTGCAATAGTCTAAAATGGGAGTTAAAATTCGGCCATTTTCGTATTAAATTAATGTAACCACATTTCAGCATGTGTCAGAAGCAGAGCACGTAATGTTCCCTCTCCAAATATACAAGATAATGTGTTTTACCAAATTAAATTAAATCCAAACACAAACAGCAGCAATGTGGAATACTAAGGGGAAACTTATAAACTAAATTTGTATTTCGGACTTCCACGGCAGTACAAGTAACTGCTATAGGTTTAAGACAGACTGTGCACTCAAGAAAACCATACACACAGGAACATGCATGTCAAGCCCATAGGAAGTATGTTCCTACATGTTAGTTTACCTCCTGAGAAGTGATGGCAACACAAGACTTTGTTTAATGAATGGAGTTCCACTTGAAAATATTTAATTTAGTTCTCCGAGCAGAGATCATAGTTACTCCGACAGGTAACTATGAACTGACAGGATTAATTAATGTGCCTGGAGACCCTTTTTTCCCAGAGCTATTATGGTTTTGTGTCTTTTCTGACCTATGAATGTCAGATATTGTGTTAAACAATGCCAAAGCGTCACATAATGGGTACATGCTCTTGGAAGTAAACCCTGCAGGCTGTGTTATTATAGTGTTTTATTAAAGTGTTTATCCAATGACGATGATGCGTGGTGGGTTTCCTTATAAGGGCATGCCAGCTCTGTGCACACAGCGCTGTGCCTCCCCCTCTCCCGCTCTGCTCAGACACAGCTGCCCTCTGCTCTCTGCTTCACAGATTACTGTCTGCTATTTGTTCAAGATGGCTCCGATAAAGTGTTTTTTGGGGTGAATGAAGGACAATTAACTTAATTAAAACTTTGCTTAAGAGACAAGCACCAGACAGAAGTTGAGAGCGTTCCTGTTTCTTATAGATTTACTCCGTGTGGATTTATTTACTTCCTCAACATGAGCACATGAGCTGGATAATCACTGAAAGCACTGCTAAAGGACCACTGTGTGAGAAGCCCAACCTGTGACATTTTATCAGTGTTAGCTGTGTTTCTTTTGTGTCAGCAAAGGGGTTGTGAGTAGAACACAGTGTGAAAGTGCCCATACGGGAAAGGGGGAGGAGGAACCGAGACAGACCGTTTTAAGAAAATGCAGAAAGTTGAAGGAAAAGAGAGGGCAGGAGTCGCAGTTTTCTGAAGATCTACAGACTTTACTGTTCAGTCAGTCATGTCTAGCTGCTCTATACGAGTCCAACACCTAAATCAAAGATTTGAAAATGGATATAATATGGCTTCTT
>JAQLOL010000023.1:10153763-10171472 GCA_029783665.1 Naso thynnoides
GTGTATTGAGAGTTCCCTGACTGTGTGGTAGCTTAAGATAATTAAGCGGACCACCAGTGGGCGCTAGCCTGGCTAAGCACTCTAAATCAACATGCAAAATGAATCATATACCATGATATGTGCAATATCATCCTCTATAGCACTTTCATATTCATATTATTTACTTATTAACTTATTTATTTAACCATTTTATTATTTACTTTCACTGAGCTCAGGCTTACGTGACTTGATGACCTTTTATGTGTGTAATTGATTTTAATGTGTGTATTTTAAATCTTTGGCACCACGCAGAGCAGCACTCCAAGTTCTGCTGTATTTTGCATATTTGCAGATGGCTTTCAGTTTGTGTGAGGTACTTCTTAAAAAAGTGTAGTTATCCACATGTGAATGCACACAGACATCAAACACATATCATTTCTTGGTTGTACCTCCATCCAGAGTTTGTGACGAAGTAGACAGCCCCTAATTCACATTTCCAAATCTGCAAATTGTCTGTGAATGTTTATTTCAATTTTTGGCGAAAAGTGTTCCTATAACATGCAATGCCTTCACACTCTCGGGCAATATACATTATTTTATAAACCATTGGTCTTTTAAAAGCATGTCTTATACTATATTTTCCCACTTTATGTATGAATGTGAGTTTATAGGTTTCTAATTTTCGATTTTATGCATACATGAATTTCTGTTGTTGCATGAATTTTAAGTTTTCTTATACTGCCAATTTTTTTCCATTTGAATTCAAAATGTGTGTTCACTGCTACTTCTGCATCCACCAAGCAAAGCCTGTTAATCTAAAATGTCCCACTTTACATGTTCTGTTCACAGCCCTGTGATTGCATTTGCTGTTTCCTTTTCCAGTGTTTTTGAATTTTGGTTAAGTGTGTCAGTTATCCATCCAAAACCTTAATAAAAACAGTCTGAAATGTGTGAAGGATGAGGAATGTGTCTGATCTGTCACAATTCGGTGCTTTGCAACTAAATCACCCTCTGAATCAAACTTGCTCTATTTCTGACTCCCGGTGTCTGAGGAAATGTTCCATTTGCACTTGGAAAAAAGAAATTTCCTTTTCTTTTCTGCATTCACGACCAGCTCGAATATTTGACTTTATGACTTACCTGCTGTAGTTAGACAGAGCTCCTCATCACTGTTGTCTTTGCAGTTGTCCTGGCCGTTACAGAGGAAGCTGCGGTCTACACAGTGGCCATTTCGACACCTGAAGCGAGTCTCTGAGCACACTGATGGGTTGCCTGTTGTGGTTGAGTCAGGGCAGAGGTCAAGTGTTAGCTTAAAACAGGGTCACAGTGAGTGGTTTCCATTTAATGTTACCTGACAAACCGGAACAACTGTGTTAGTGACTCTTAAAATCAAGTTTCAGAGTATAAAACAAGAATTCAAAGCCAATCAAACTGTTTTGTAGTTGCAGTTTTTTGCTGTGTACTTATAGATACCTCCCATCTACAAAACTTTGACATGATTAAATACAAGAAAAGACACAAAAGAAAAACATTGGTATTACATTTTCATGGTGATGTTCAGGGAAGATGTGAAACATTAAAAAAGTTAGTCGAGCATTTGATCTGGGGTGTTTGATAAAAAAATCAAACTGAAACTTCAAAGAAAAAAAAAAATCTGTGAATAACAAGGATTTAAAATCCTGCCAAACGGTTCCGCTTCCTTTTAGCATGTGTTTTAGTTTTGCCTTTGTTCTAGCTTCTGCAAAATGAGTCAGACATATCTTGTAAGAAGATCCAGACAATTACACAGCGGCGACGCAGTAGGTGCTGGAAGCATGGAGCAAAGCTCTGTATAAATGGCCAGATTAGACATGTGAGTGTGGGGCCCTGCAGGCGAGGAACACTGCCTCTGACAATGGTGAGTGATTGACTTAATGCACAATCCCTACTGGGAGAGCAAGGATGGGGTCATGTAGGGACAAACTATACGCCTGAAATAAAGATTATACCTGGATGTCCGCCTTGTTCTTCAGTTCAATATGACATAACCTGTCTGAAAGGCAAAGCTAGACCAAAGGTTACAGGGGCAAAATGCAAACAAATAAGATGACTCAATGATTTTTTTTTTGAGGGTGACTGAATTTGCTACTTTTGCCCTTTAAACACTGTCACTATTATCATCCCTCTAAATGTAGGATTTGATGTGAGTAATTGAGGAGAAAAGGTAGAGGAGGAGAAACTGAATTCTTTATAAAATGATTTTCTCCATTTTCCTCTGAAAGGACATGAAAAATACCTGCTTCAGGCTTTAGAAAGTACAAACAAAACTGTTTAGACGCCACAAAAACAAAAACAACAATGCTATCTCTGACCACACCTGCCCCCACTGCTCATAACCAAATCTATAAATGGCAACAGTTACATGATGTTCATGTGCGTGCTGAGCCTCTGAAAAAACTTCTGAGACTTCAGAAACTTCTTTGCTTTGAAAAATCAATCGTTCAACCTCCAGAGATGGAGGGTGGGATCTAAGTTCAGCTTTGTGAGCAAGTTTTTCTTTCTTTTTTTTTGTTGTTGTTGTTTTTGTTGTTATTCACAGTGGACCACAAAAAAGCTGAGATAGGAGAAGGAGGGAAAACGAGAAAGAGAGTCAAAAGTGTTTGAAAGTGCAAAAAGGTGACATTATCATCTTGGATATTTTTATTTGTCTAACTTTCTTTGCTGCTCCTGGGTTAAATGAATTCAAGAGTTTTTATCACTGACTGTCTTCCATTACTTTGCACTAACCTACAGTATGCAAACTACATGCAAAGGTTGTCTGAAGTTCGCTGAAGATGTACAGCCAATGAAGTACAGCTTTTAAGCTTAAACTGGTAATCTTGCATTGGCCCCTAAAAGACATGAAATGTGGGCTATTAAGCTGATCACACACCCACTCTGACAGCACCGCGGCACTTCATTTGACCTGCATCAAGTCCTGCCCCTGACACATATAGGAAGCGCAACGCTGCAGCATGTCAACAGGAGGACTGGTATTAGCGAGGAAAAACACAACCGTAAAATAATGCCATGCCCCGAGCAGGAAGCGAACTTCATTCTCATTAATATGGCAGTTACCTTGACCACTCTGCTACTGCACTGACTTAAAGTGAGGCCAGGATGTTTCTTAACTTGAATCAAATCTTTCCTTATCCATTGTTGCTGTAACCAAGGTTATCAATGATATTATCAATTATAAGCTATTAATAATAATATCCTATAATGATAATATGAAGCGACATCAAAAGGTGAGTAGGCTCCAGGCTGACAATCTGCCACAGAAGCAGAGAAGAAGAGCTGCTACGGAGGCAGCTGCGCTGGACATAGGACAGTGGTGTGAAGGGTCATGGGACAGTCACTGCGTGTCTCTCCGCCGCCGGTGTGGGGCCGCTGATGTGTTTTAGCCTTTATTCAGGCTCTCTGTTGTAGGTAAATGTACAGTCTTTAGTCTTCTCTGACTCATTAGTGCATAAGTAGTAAACAGACTTTTAGGTGTGAAAGTGCTGGACTGCTCCTTCGATACTTTGCCCAGATTTTAACAATTAACTAATTACAATTAACTAACCGCTCGACCTTACAACTTCTAATATTACCAGTTCACAGTACCGTATTCTTATTATTTGAACAGACCATGACTTCTGGTGACCGTGGCAAGAGACAGATTGCATTTGTTACAATTGGTTGTCATGCGAGACTTACTGCAGTTCTCCTCGTCACTCCCGTCTGGACAGTCACTGAAGCCGTTACAGCGGAAGCGTCCGATGATGCAGTGGACACCATTCGCACAGGCGAAGAATGTCGGGGCGCACTTTGACTTGACTTTAGCTGAGGACAGATGGAGGGTTTTGGGAGGAGGTGGAGAGAAGAACAATGGATTAGTCTATATGAGGCAGCAGAGTACAATGCAATACACGTTTTCAAAGGGAATAAGCCTGACCGATAATGTCTGACTGCTGGGAGCAAATCTGCACTTCATTCATCACTGAGAAATGCAGGAGCAAACAATCACAGACCTCGTGCCCTGAACAACACTACTGTTTGTGCTATTGGTAGGATGACCACTGAAAGAGCAGAGTGCATCAAGATGGTTGATGTTGGAGGAAACAGAGAGTTTCAGCCACACAAGATTGAGCCTCATACACACATCAGGTGAAAAAAAAAAAAAAGGTGACTAGCAGGTGTATCAGAATTCTAGGTATAGTCAGCATCTTTTATTTATTCATGTTGTTTTGTAGCTTGTAACAGGCAGCTGTTGACCTACTGTTAGTAGTTGAACGAATGCAAACGCTCTCTCCACTCACAAGTCTAATTTCGGTACACAATCGAGCTTGGCCCAGGGAGTTTCAAATCCCAGATTTCAGGGGAGTGCCCGGACATCTCCCTCATCAGCAGAGGAAAATGCACAAAGACAAGTCAAGATATCACATTTTTGGGTTGGAAACATGAAACCTCCACATTTCAAAGTGGAAGGGACCTTTAATGACTAAGACAAAGAGAGCAAATCGTGTGGGAGAGTGTTTGTATGGATTCTGCCATTGATCAGCTTAAGCAGGCCACAGGACTTATCTCCCAGGGCAGGCCTGAGCATGAGTGACGAGCCTGCAGAACATCGATGCTTGGCATCCGCCGTTTAGCAGTAACCCCTAGTTTTAACTCAAACACATTGATCTTCCCTAGCAGAAGCAGAAAAACAAGATAGCAGGTAGATGCAAGCAAAGACATCAGAAAATAGGGGACCCAGCTCTGGCTCGATCACAATGAAGTTAAAATTTAAAAGCCATGTTGCAAGAAAAAGTCTTGCTGTTTACAGTTTAAAATAAAGAGCCACATCTGTGTGAAGAACAATATATTCTCACGGACATTTGTTAATCTACTCTGGCTTTTGCTAAAATACTCTAACCACTAATTTACACCATAATCTAAATGCTTAAACTTGTAAATTTGTCTTTGTTCCAGAGCTACTCCTGTTGTAATCGTACTTATCAGAGATTGAGAAAAACAAAACTACAAATTACAGCTAAGACACTGTCATGAGTAGAACTCACTGCTTAAATAAGACTCAGAGATAATGCCAATGAGAGAACGGCATTATAAAAATACAAAAGGATGGAAGAACCCACATGCGCAAACACAAAGGGAGGGAAGAGTGAGTGGGCACACCAGACATCTAAAAGCAAGCAACCAAACAGCCTTTCTGTTTATTCTCTTGACTGAATACAAAGGGTGGAATTGGCGTGCTCATAGGTTGGCATTGTGCCGTCTCAAATGCCAGGGGCGCGCATTTTTCCCTCCACGATATATTGTGGTGGGCTGATTTATGAGCTCTTTCAAGCTGCGGCGATTATGTGTAGCGAGGGGGGAGGGCTAGGCATAACAACCACGAGGGTTTGCAGCGCTCGTCTCCAGGATGAAATGTAATCCGCTGAACGCGGGAGGAGGCTGGGATAGCGCCCGATCTCTGTGTCTATAGTCTGTGAAGCCTTTGTTTACCTGGACAGCAGAGGCACTAACCACCCAAAGCTCATTTGGTATGGTATATCACATTCATTAGAGCCCAGGCGGAAAAACAGACATCGCTCTGAGCTGTAGCAACACACACAAAAGAAAAGATGCAGAGGGAAACTGAAATTCATCTGGCTACAAACAAAAGCAATATCATCCTTTATTCTCTATTTTTATTTATTTTACATGTCCAGGATTTGGTTCTATTTCTGGATTCTTTTGTTTTGTACCAAACTCTATTACACATGGATCCTGCCTGTTTTTATTTCCCATTTGCTGGGCAAGCTTGGCTGAAAGGACAAATTCGAGATTCATGCTGCACTTCCTCCCTCCCTCGGATCTTCATTACCACTTCCACTGCTGGCAGGTTTCATCTGACCCCTTGTCTGAGTTCCAAATTAGCTCAAAACTTACATGAAGGGTGAGTTCATGAGGGGAAATTCGTGGGTGGGAGAGAGAGTGCTGGTTAAAAGGATGGAGCTAATGTGCTTAGCTGTATTTTGGGGGATGCATGGCCCTTTATAGCCTGAGCTGAGCAGTTTTCAAAGCATGATGAAAAATTAATTATAAGGAGCAAATTGGGGGTGGAAGAGACGATAAAAACACAAACTTGTTAAAGTTACTAGACATTAATCCAGTAAAGACGTCCTGTTTTATTCAAGGTCCCCGACTTGTACTATTCAAATTCAAAAAACTGCATCTGATTGAGGTAATGCTGAATCATTTCAGCACCTCTGCCTTACTCTTCAACCAACAGCCATCCAGGCTTCATCCCTCCTGTCATCAGTGCATTTCTTGGTTTAAACTGCTTTAGTTCCATGCCAAAATTCCTTTCTCCTCCGTAAGCCTTTGTAGACATTGTTTACGAAAAGCAGGCAGGCTGCTGGACGGCGTCCAAGCGTGGTTCCACTGTTCAGCTGAGCAGCACAAATGAAAACGAATGAGGTTAGCCGTCGAGCTGATTCCTTGAGGTAAGACGATCACTAGCAGAAAAACGTGGCTGGGATCACACGGAAACACACGGTTGGAGGACACACACACAAAAACACGCCCCATCTCGCTCTTCATTTCTGTCAATTACAGGCACACAAATTATAGCGAGGTGTCTATTTTGACATCTGCTTGTGATTTCTTCCGCGAGCTTGTAATTATGAAAATTGCACCGTGCTTTCTCAAAACATCCTTACTTCACTTGTTTTATTTTCATAGATTTAAAACACAATTATCCAAAATATTTCTCTCCAAAAGAACAAGTGCAAATCTAAGCCGTGGAGAACAGCAGAGAGGCCTATTTTTGGGTATAACTCATTTTTATAATGTAACATGAAGTTAAAACTGAATTCTGCAGCGTGTCTTTCTTAAGCTCCCCCGTGGTTTCAGCACTATGCCAAGCTGAATCTGACAGCAGAACTCCTGTTGCAGATGCAGTACACTTTGCTCTTCCCCAAAATGCACCTCTGTGCCTCTGGTCACATTTTTTTCTCTTTTTTCCCCTGTTTCTTACCCTCCTTGGCTCCCCAGACAACAGAATAACTTGTTCTGCACAGGTAGGCTCAGCCGTGATGGGCATGCATGATTGACAGAGTCAGTAGAAACAGTGGAGGAAGAAACTAATAAGAAAGAAAACAGTGGAGAGCAACCGGGAGAGAATAAAGGCCGAGAAAGAGTGGAGACAGCTGAGGATTTCAAAGGTTTCTCTGACCTTGCTTAGCATTTCTGAGGGGAGGAAATCAATAGATAATGGAGTCAGGGTGTAAGCAAGAAGGGGCAGGGTAGTTTCAACCTAGAAGGCTAAGGATCAAAATAATCTTCTCATACATTTCACTGTCTGAGCTATGCATGCTCGGAAAAATAACATTCTGTATGCGGGAAGAGGCATTGCAGCATTATAGAGCTGCCTTCATCCCCAGGGCTGAGTGTTTAACGGCCACTGGCGTTCCGCAAAGCCATCAGACTTTATGCTAGATGATGAAGCAAGTGTAGCCTGTATACTACACAGCAGACACATGCGCAAAATATCAGTAATACATTAACCAATTCCAATAAAAGGAAACGGAAGCAAGGGCATGTAGTGAGAAAAGCAGCGAGCGATCTGTCTGATAATAAGCCTGCTGCAAAATTCATCATAGAGAGCAGTGTGCTGCTAAAATTGCCTTGTTTGAACTCGTAGGGCTCAACACTGCATTGTAAAATGACAAGGCAGCATTTCTTAGTCCTTTGAAGATTTCGAAGCAATCATTTTGCCTAATTTGTGACTACTGATCGCACACGGATAGCACTCTATGTAAAAGAGAAAAGCAGCAGATGTAGAAAAAGTCTGTACGTAAAGCTCTAATCACTGTGTCATCCCGGTTTCAATTATACACGGAATGAGGCAACCATCGAGCTCATGGGATGCATAAGTATCAGCAACATCCTCCTCTGTCCATATGCTGCATTCACATGGAATCAGTCAGACACCGTGTGAACAGAACAGGAAAAAAGCAAACAGTCCGAAGGAATGGAAGGACGGCATTGATACAGTGATGCTGTCCTGTTTACAAAGAATGGAGTAAAATGTATTTACTGAAATTATTTCACAACTATTATTTTATGTAACTTTTCTGGTTATGCACATAGCTGTAAAATGCAGCTTTCTCTTAATTATCTATTGCAAATTTAAAATAGAAATCAAACTGGAGAACAATCAGCTTTGTGCTGATTGCCTTCCATGAATCAGTTTTTTGTGTGAGATCTCAGTAGGTTTGCAGGCTGACAACTCCAGGTATTATTGCACCAAAATTATCACCTTCTCACTGTCGAGTTTGGACATGTTTTCTCCTTGTGTGAGGCATCTGAGAATTAACGTGACATCCGGTTGTAAATTCCGCTGCGGAGAACGGCAAAAAGTTAAAATATCTTAACTTTTGACGGCAATGCCGTCTGCCGTTACCGCTGTCAGCATTCTCTGCTGGCCTCACCAAATGTTCATCTTGTTCTTGTCCACTTAAATGACATCCAGTTTGCCGTCTACCGTCTGCCTGATTCCATGTGAATGCAGCATTAGTGATCCTGCTAGGAATGCTACATTTTCCTTTAATTTCCTTTCCATTTTCTTTGTGCTCTTTTGATTTCTGGCTCTTATTTCTTTTTCTGAGCAGGGCTAAAACAACCCACACAGACCAACTGTGCTCCAGTCTCCAGTCACCCAAACTCCTCCAATCAAACACGCTATTTCGCCCATGATATCCTCCCACAGGTACACCCACACAGGGACAAAACAAATACTCAGAGCAAAGGACAAAAGAAGAAAAAAACGGATGTCAGTGGTATACGGCTCTCGGTGTTAAGAGTCGGTGCATTGGCCACTGTTCTTATCACATAAGCACACACTCCTAATCTTTGCGACCCCTTCCCGACCCACAGTGTGGTAAAGAATCAGCAGTGTGTGGAGCTCTGATATCTAAATCATAACCAATCGATCTCAGGAGTCTTTTTAGCTATTTCCACCCACGCTAGAGGAGAACTTTGTTGTTGATAAGCATTTAGCAGCTCTTTTGAACTCAGTATCTCATGGGCTTTTTGTGGAGGTCAGTGCACAACAAAAAAACAAAAAGCCACATTGATGTTTCTCCAGGCTTTGGCTGGGTTGCCGCCACAGAAGCAATAATGTGACAATATTTGAATAATCCAATGAAGTGAATTTATCTTGCCACTTCTTTTTTTCGTTTTTGACGAGCTAACAGGATCAATACACAGAACATCAAGTAATGAAAATTTCAAATTGTTATCTAGTGTGTTACATCTCGTGTTGTTATGAGGTATTAAGAGACTTTTAAACTAACTGACAAAACATCAGCACTTGTGTGAGCCTCCAATATTTTGTCCTTCATCTGTAATTTCATCGATTGAATAGGCAGGCCAGGATTTGAAGCAGCTACTGGCGCAAGCAGTGTGTCTCACATTAAGTACATCAAGTGTCTATTTTGCATCAAATCTTATGGCATCCAAAAACGTTTGCTTAATGGCAAATGCTATGGGTTTAACATGTTTACATGAGCAGTACAAACAAAGTGATTTTCCCTTCACAAATGCTAAATGCTAAAATGTGTAGCTCGAGTAGAGAAGAGTCATTAAAGTCAGTCTGTGAATTGTCAGTTCTGCAGCAATATTCATCTCAAGTTGGCTAAATCCCCAGAGTGTATTGAGCAATGATTCATTTCATTCCTTATTAATTCATCATTTCATTTGAAGTGGAAGATTTTGTTATTTTTTCTTTCATAAGTAGCCTGAGAGACCAGAATGATTCAGTATTTTACAAAAAATGGAAATGTTTGAAAGAAGTAAAAAAAAAAAAAAAAGGGAGGCTCAACCAGAATCATCTCCCATGTGAGTAAAAAAAGTGTTCTTCTGAAGGCAAAACACAACATAAAAGACAGACATTGTTATTTAGATAGTAAATGAGTGGCGGACAGGCACATTAGCCTTGATGTCAGACATGCTGGCACGCTAACTCGATCTGAGCAGAATATGAGATGAGCAGCCCTTTCGTATGGCTGAGCTTTGATCGTCAGAGCCACTGGGTCTGCTGATGGCTCTTCCAGTTAAATACAGTGTGAAAGTAAAACTTGCACAGAAGTTTTAAGTGTAGCGTTGAGAATGGATGGATTCTCACATGCAGAGAGGCCACAGCCTCAGCCTGCAGAACCACCAGCTCAGAACATTTCATTTCTTTGAAATATGTTCTGTCTTTTCCCTTTCTCCCAGCTGCATTTTGTCCTTCTTTGATGCCCTCCTTCTCGCTTTACACATCAGGTCCGCTCACCCTTACAGACCCACTACGGATCTCTCCTCTCTTGCATGCTCATGCTCTGCCCAGACAAGGGCAAAGAGGCTAATCCTGGCTCTGAGGCCCAGCAAACTCAGTCAGCTCTCCTCCTTCTCTCTCCTGTCAGAATCCATTTCGTCTTACACCCTCCCAGGCTGTCGTTACGGACACCAGGGAGCAGGCTGGTACTTTTGACCTCTTTGTGCGAGGAATTAGTCAGCAGGCTGTCTCTGAATCATAGCTTGAAGATCCCTCAGATGTGCAAACAGTTACATATAAGAACACATAGAAAAGATGCAAGATACTGTAAAATATACTGATATATTTTCATCTGAAATCTCAAGTTCAGTTAATATCATGCAGAGCAAGGCAGAAGATTTGCTCCATAAAAAAATTAGACTTGATAGAACGATCTGTAGGGGGGTCATGGCCTCACGCAGCAGGACAGTAATACAATAAGCTGCATCTTCAATAAGACTAAGAAATATTGCCTCTCCCCTCATAGCCCAAACTATTATTTAAGAGTCAGTACAAAGTATTAACATGACTCTAGTTGACCCTTGTTGTGCTAGAGACGACCGGAGGAACAAACAAACAAGAGGAGAGCAGTGGGGCTTTGGAGGAAGGGAGAAGTCTGTCTTTTCTAGGTGAATAAACATAATCTCTTACCATTCGAGTACAATTCCTGGCCTATGAGGCGTAGCAGGCAGGGACACTTCTACAATAAGTAGATAAATATAGGAGAGAGGCAAGCGAATGCAGACAAGGTTTGCATGATTCTCACTGACAGCACTGCAACAAAATCCAGTCAGCTCAACCCCCCAAAAAAGATCATTTCTGAGGCAGTACTGCTGGTAAAAAAAAAAAAAAAGAAAATATGCCAGAAAGTGTCATCATAAGTTCAAGTGTGGGTGGTTCTGTTTTGCAAAACACTTTTGTACTGATTGGACCCCGACACCCCAGGATGTTCAAGAGAGTATCCTTGTCGGTGCTTTTGCAAAGTCTGAGTTTTACAAATTTTGCACTGAGCCGAGGGAAAATTGAACTTTATATGTTCGACCAAGTAATTTTAAAGTCCAGATTGATTTGTTCTGCTTAGCGTCTCCCATTAGCCACATTGTTTCCAAAAAGAAAATCCTCGTTAATGAGACGCAAGAGAGATGTGACCTCATATGACCTTTACCTCAGGCTCTGCGGAAGTATTCAGAAACACCCACATCAGCACAATGTGTGCACAGGGGATCTTACTCTGGAACTTAAGCTGTCTTCTAAGGCTATTGTATGTGGTTGAAAAAAGAAACTGTTCCTGGAGCAAAATGTTTCCATCTTCATACAGAGTATAAATAACTTAACATGTGTATATACAGTACATGCATACATACATTCATGCAGGGTGCACACTGTCCACGCTGAACAAAGGCAGATAGACAACCACGATGTCTGCTAAAAATGCTAGTGCTTGAATAACCTAATCTCATCCACTGGCGATTGAAATGGACTTATTGAAATTAAAAGTGATCAAAAGTGGTTTAAAATGTCTCCATCCTGCTGAAGAACAACAAACCCACAAGCTCTTGTAAAAACTTCCTGACAGAGGCCATCTTCTCACATTACAGATGTATGGAAATCTAATATCCTGTAGTGGTCAACACTGTTCTGCCTCCATTACAACGTGACTGTGATTGCAGACATCTGTTCCATCCCGTTCTGCCGTCCGGCCTCATGTTTGTTTATTCTTAACATTTCAGCCACTGCTTCCTGTTTTATTTTGTCTAGTATCTGATGATACATCTTCCTGTAAGGTTTCCCACTTCTGTTATCACCTGATGTCACCCTAATGTGGACACCTGTGTCTCATTTCCTCCCCTCCCGAGAGTATTTAGGGTGCGCTCTGAATCACATACTTTTGCTTTTTACTTGTACTAGGTACATAATGCAGCTGCCCTCACAACGTACATACTGTCACACACAGTATGCATACAACTGGGACATACTACTTAGCATGATAGTGCGCCTTGAACTTCCACTCTGATGCCTCTATGTCCATCTCAGCCTTAGTGCAAAATTAAAAGTCTCATTAGGACTGTCAACGTTAACGCACGCAATTGATCTGGGAAGTTTTATGCGCTAATAATTTTTTTCATTTCTTTTTTCTCTTTTTTTAAAAAATGCAAATTGATCACAGCGCGGGACTTTATTTTGAGGACAGAATTTTTCTTTCTGAGAGGTGCTTTTTTTACCTGGGGCAGCCCCCCTTGCTGTTTTCCTTTTGCCAAAACCGGTTGCAGCGGCTCCGTGGCACTGGAAGTCTACAAATTACAACAAACTAAACAACCCGGGATGAAACAAACTGGAGCGACAGACAGATGAAAGAGGAGCAGACAGCAGTGAGTAAGGACAGGCAGGGCCGTGTGGGAATGTCAGCATCTGTGAGTGTGTGGATCAACTCGCTGTAGAAGAGGAGAGACAGGAGAAAATACAGCTACTGCTGTTAATATGGAAAATGAATATAAGGAAAAATCAATGTATATGACAACACTAATACAATGGCAGTGAAGACGGGGGTGCATGTTGTTTGGGCTATAAAGCCCTGCGGGAAACACTGTTAAGCTATTTTCAAAGCCTGATGGTTAGAGAAGCAGGCTTGCGTCTCGAGGGTCACAGTTCAACAGTTTCCTGAAGCTTTGCGGTGGCAAACAGTGAAAGACTGTTTTACGGAGCAGTTCCAAAACTTGAATATCGACTTTAACAGTAAAGGCAATCACTGAGAAGCTGCAAAAAAGATAAAGGAGAAAAAGTTCAATGAAGTAATAAAATAAAAAAAAATCCTCCAATCAGTTTGTCGAGCATTTCTTTAGTCCAACAGCGCCACACATGCAGGCCTATTTGCTTTATCTTCCCCAAAATATTCAAACAAGTACCAGTATTTATTTGCAAACAATCACAAAATTTTATAGTAATTAACAAAATTAATTTTTTTAATGGAATTAATCAGACACTCCGTAACATCCATGATGTCCGTAACGTACTCTCCCCTAGGCAGAGGATTATGGGTAAGAATGGCCAGAAAAGCACGCTGGCTTGCATCCTGCAAAATCCGACCGGATGTACTAGGACATCCTTGTACTTCTGGCACACTGCATTTCATGCACTACATATTGGGATATAATAAATCTTTTTCTGGCATACTGAATAGTAGAGTAGTGAATGGATATTGGAAAGCAGGGTTAGTCTCCGTTTCTTCCTGTCTGTGCTAGTTTGTCTCAGCACCCTTGTGTGATATGTCAGCGCTTCAGCCTTTATTTTCTTGTGTACGTCTGAAGTGTATGACCATTTACTCTATCGTTTTGATCTCCTAATGCCTCACAATTATGACAACTCTGCCCGATCTTGGACCGGCCACCTGTCTACCAAACTATGCAATGAAAGCAAAATGCTTTGATTTTACTGCTCTGTGTGAGTCATGCATCTGATTCCACTGTTTGTGCTCGGTTATCACTGTACGCTGAATGAAATTGTTTATATAAGGACAGATAAGCCAGTCTAATAGCAATATCTCACTCAATAAAATTAAATTTATGCATACATATATACAACAGAATGTGTGTTTTCTCAAAGGGTAATGTCTAATTATGATTCTATTTGCAGACAATCCCATGTTGCCGTCTCAAAGTTTCTAGGCATTATCCAGACAGAACTCCTGTTGTATAGCCACCGTAATGAGGCCTCCTCTCTTTCCCCAACTCCCTTGTTCCCCCCCTCCCTCGGTCTGTCTGTCTGTCCCAGCATTCCCTGTAGAGCCCCTAATGGAGCCAGAGGTTTGTCTGGGGATTTTTGTGAAGCAGTTGCCAGAGATATCGACTGACAACTACACATCTATTTGAGGATAATAAGACCCACTTATGCCAGCGCAGATAATGTGGACGTTGACAACAAACACAAATAGACCTCTGACCACTGATGTGCGGGCTGAGTGTGATGCTTTATGATGACTTGCTTTTATGTTAAGGAGTGTTGCATTTAATGTCAGTGACAGGCGAAAAAAGAAAACTTGTTTCACTGTAACTTCAAAGTGAAAGCACTTGAATTTGATTTGATTGAGGATGAAACAAACTTGCGCACAAGCTCATGATAAGATGAGATAGGACCACTTAATGTGTCTAATGCTGATGCAATTAGTCCAAATGCTTTGCTTATTCTATTATTTCTTCATTTCTGACAGTTTAAGGCCATTGAGTGAAGAGAATCTGGGGCACAGAACACATCCATCCAAGCAGTTTATTAATGCAAGTTACAGGCATGTCAGTAGTGAAAGTGTACTAAAGAATATAGACACCTCTTGAAATGACAGAGACGTTACAAAGTAAGACGTACTGATGACTGCGAAGTTTGCAGGCTGCGTGTGTGTTTGTCTATGTGTGTGTTACAGTCACGCCATGGGACTAAACTTTGTCAGGAATAGTTTCTCCTGTTCCCTGAGCTCCAGGCAAGCATGAACAGTGAGAGAAGTGACTACTGGAGGAGATACAAAAGGAACTTGAGCGAGGTGACAGAATGGAGGACAAATCATATGTGATTTTTTTTCCTTTTTTTTTGCAAGGAATTGGTTGTGTAAAAAAAAAAAAAAAAAAGACTGCAGCAAGAGTGTTTTGCTTTTTCTAATTGAAAACAAGCCCCAGTGAAGCAAATTACAAGCCAAAAGCCAAAACCAATCAAACGAGATAAAGAGGGAATGTACAGAGAGGAATGGAAGCGGGAGTGCGAGACAGTTAAAGAGATGAATAAATCTGGGGATGGGGGTTTCCATTTGGTGTGGCAGGGCCTCAAAGTCAATCTTCATCAGCAATCCCATCTTTGCATGGAGCTCTGGCTGAGGCGGGAGGGGGAACAGGAGGAGCAGCAGACCAGAAAGATCAAAGCCCACTAAAAGTGAGGATCAAAATTGAACTATTACTGTAGCCTTACAGTAGAATTATGCATGCGCTGCTATTCCTGCCAGTAGTAATCGGCCTTTGCTTTGATGGTATTAAGTTTTGCCCCAGTGCTAAACTGGGGCCGAGGGTCTGGCAGGGGAGGAGGAGGAGTTGGAGGAGGGGGAGGAGGAGGAGGGGGAGGGGGAGGAGGGGGGTGCACTGTCAGTAGAGGGAGAGAGAGCTGAGGATTGAAGAGGGAAGTTCATTTAAGTTGGCAGAGAATTAGGCTTAAATGGTCCTTATGGCTCTGTAGATAGGGACAGATGAAAAAGTGCAACTGTGATGTTGGACAGCAAGAGGAGTTCGGGAGTTGATAAGACATGATGTGACTCTAAATAGGCTATCTGGCCTCACTGCTTTAATACACAGCTAAGGGCAGAAAAAAAAAAGGAATTGATAAAGAAAGTCTGAACTTACGACAGCCTTTCTCGTCGCTCTTGTCAAAGCAGTCGGGCAATCCGTCACACTGCCACCCACCTGGGACACACTTCCCATCTCCACACATAAAGTTTCCAGGGATGTTGCACTCGGTGGTGAAGTTATTCCCTGGGAGCAGCTGGCTCTCTGTTTGATAAACAGACAGAATGACACGGGAAGAAGAAAGAGGAAGGAAGGACAACAAGAAGCAGAACAGATAATTACCATCTCCAGTCATGTTCTTCAACAAAGTCAAAATTGGATGCTGTTTTTATCTCCATTCCCTTAAGGTTAAACTCTCCGAGGGCTCTTTTTAAAAAGATGAGGGCATTGTGAGTATTGTCAGTATCACAAAATAAGAGCCAAAGAACACTTACAAACAAAGCATTTATTTACATCTTGAATAAAGATGTAAAGACACAAACACATACCGAAGCCAGAAATAAACACACTCAGCAAAAAGCCTCAGCCCCGAACTAGTTTGGGGCATTTAGGCTGACGAGGTGCAGCTGCGGCATAATGGGCTGGAATGTGAAACATGGCCTTTTGGCTGAGGTTTGACACTATGCACTAAGTGGTTCAGCTCGTAAACACAACTATTGGACACTAATGAGGACTTCCGGACAGAGCTGGGGAACGTTTTTCATGCCGCAGTGCTGAAGCTGGGTGAGCCAGGGAGAGCAGGAGGCAGCAGGTATGGACTTTAAAGCTTTATGCGACGTAAATTAACCGACTCGGTCACATTAAAGACCTTCATTTTATACACAACTCCAATTGCGAAGAGCAGTAATGTGAAAATGAAAAGGAAGTGCAACCCTAAACATTTTTGCCACTCATGTCATTTTAACCAGCTTCACTTCTATGGTTTAATAACTTCCAGCGACTGAGACCAAGGATGGAACTATAGTTGACTGAAATGGGAAAAAAATCACATTGTTTTTTTTGGGGTGAATTTGTATTTTCTACAAAGTGGGCTAATTATTAATTTGCAAGTTACGGCCACATTTCGGATGCCACAAGCACTTTTTACGTAACAAACTGTGATCAAATTAAAAATTACAAACAGGTTTTCTTCCCTGAAAATAGCATAAATGTACAGACATGTATACAAATACCATAAATAGCAGTCAGTGTATGTAGAGCTGGGTGATATCATAATATGTTAATGTCGACATAGTGACAATATCGTTCATATTGGTGCTTTCACAAATACTGGTCCGTACCCGGGGATATGTGCACCTCAACTGCGTGCTGACTTTTTTCTCCTCGATGGTTTGCCCAATTGATCTGAAATTGCACATGGGCACTGAGCATTGTCATAGGCAAAGACCGACGAAGCACTCCGTCTCATTTACCCACTTCCTGTGACCATTTTGGGTGTTGATTAAACTGTTTGTCTAATGTAGCAACATGACAAATACTGTTTTCATACTGAACGTGCCCCACAGCTTCACCTCATGGCAACTGTTGCTACTGTCAACGGAGCTGCTGAAGAGTCTAATGTCACCGTGCCCACTCAAAACAATCCTGTTCGGAACAGGCTGATTGTTTGACCCGTATGAATCATAGTTTTTTAATCGCTGTAAGAGAATCAAAAAATAGTGCTGTATTTCTGTCATTCATTTTCAGTGTTGTTTCTCCGTCACCAACTCTTGCTCTCAGCTCGCTCGCCCTCTCTCTTGTATTTTAAGTAAAACTGTGGACATTAAGAAAAGCCAGGGAGAGATGTCCTCTCTTCTTCTCTGTCGTGTCATGGCTGTACAGCAGTGTTAATTTCGTCGGCTATTTTTCAATTTAGTTTTAGTCTTAGTCTTGTGTCAAATGCCCTTAGTAGTTTTAGTCCTATTTAGTCAACTTGTATTCTTTTTTGTTTAGTCACATTTTAGTCGACGAAAAGTCTTGGCATTTTAGTCTAGTTTTAGTCGACTAAATTCCAAAGTATTTTAGTCTAGTTTTAGTCAATAGTCTTTTTTTAGTCTTTGAACGCAGATTGACAGTAATGTTAATTAAAAA
>JAQLOL010000023.1:10178808-10193778 GCA_029783665.1 Naso thynnoides
CCCCACCCCCCGCCCGCCCACAGACAGACACACAGATGCACAGATGCACAAAATAAGCACAGAGCAACAGAGCAAGCAAGGCTTTAATGGGGAGGTATAGAGTAAAGGGCAGTCACATACGGAAAGAGACAGTAAAGCCAGAATACGACGATACTGGCTACATTAAGGACTGCGCCTTTTTTGCTTTCTCCAGCCACATGGAAACTGTGAATCCACATGTTTAAGGGGGAGGAGGCTCAGGCGTCACCACCAGCTGTGGAGTTATGTATGTTTTTTGTGGTATCGACTGTACAGTTTACGTCCCTGACAACAATCCTAAACGAGCAATTTAGCCAAAGACTGCAAGTTTTAATTACAAACAACATTTCACATCAACAAATGCATGCTGTACTCGTTCTGATGAATCAATAACCAAATCCCCATAAAATTCACGACAAAGTGGAAGCACTTGAGAAGAAAATACAAATGAATGCAATGAGCTTTAGTAACGTGCAAAATCAAAGGTCACGGAGCCCATACTATAATTATACCACAGGTCCACAAAGGCACATAGGCCTAATACTCGACATAAACACACTTTGAAGAAAAAAGGCCTTTAACGCAGGTTGCTATTCTTTAAACTACACTGTAAACACTGTGCATGAAATTTCTTTTCATGCCCTGCTCATCCTACTTTTGACACAATTATTACAGACATTCGAGAACCAATTAATTTCTTATTTAACAAACAGACACCAAACACACACACACACACACACAGACACACAATTTGGTGCAGTAGAGCAATTAATTCATACTCTCTGCATCCCCAGTTTGTCACAGCTGAATTTTGACTTTGTCTAAGTGATTAACTCAACTTTATTAGTGATTATAATAATCTAAAGAGGTCATTATTAATAATGTGGAACAAACTGCATGCTGTGGCTCATTCTCCTTGCAATAAACAAATCCAACAAATTTCCATTAAGATGCAAGGTATCAAGGTATTAAGGTAATTGATTGGTCCATGTACAATTAACAGTAAGGGCCGTTAAAAGAAGGAGTGTGCAGAAAACAGATAGAGGTAATTGGGAATGAGCAAAACACAATTATAGCCCTGAGGGGAGGTAGATTAAAAGTTGTCCCACTGTTTTTATAAAGAACATTCTTTATTAAATAAAACTCAGGGATGAAGGTGAACAGACCACCTCTGCAGGGATTTTACGATTCACATTCTGAATGATGATTCAGTACAAAAACAGGACGATAAGCAAAATAAAGCGTGTGTGTGCATTCAGTGTAAGAGCATGGATTCAAATATGAACTGTTTGTGCAGCTTCTCGGTTTGGTTGGACCATAACATACAGATGCAGACAATCCCTCCCTTAGCCTCTAATGTTTCCCTTAAACGCACGAGTGATCCTACAGTCGCTAATGGTGGACCATACTACTGAGTCAAAGCAACTTCAAGCTAAACTTGTGTGCAGTTAAAGGAGAGTTTGGGGTAAGCCTTATAATAAGGGTATTTCCAATCATATAAAAACTGCAGCATTATTATGACGAACAGTCCAGTCATGAGAGATGGAGCTCCTTGAAAAAGCTTGTTTCAAAAGATGCGACAATCGCTGAATGTTTGCCGGTGTCCTCTCACGTACCGACACTAAAACACAAAGTTGAACAACAGCTTTTAACCTGTAAACGTTTGTTTCAGCTGCTTCAGGAAACAAACAGCTGTTTCCGGGTTATTGGCCACTTTAACTTTGTGTTTTAGTGTTGATACATGAGAGGACACCACTAAACATTCAGTGGCTGTCTCGACATTCAAAGCGAGCATTTTTCGACGGACTGTCAAAGCACCTGAAATGCCCCTTCACCTCCGTTGTTTTCAGCTAGCTGTGGCATCAGCTCCAGCTCTTGTGACTGCACCGTTTGTCATGATAATGCTGCAGAACAATGTGTATGATCGGAAATATCCCTAATATAAGGCTTAATGTGCAAAAAAATTCCAAATAGTAACCCCCTGCAATGTTTTCTCAAACCTCAATAATTATACACAATGCTATGTGCCACTCATATTCTCACTTGTTTATTGTTTGGGGTGGCTGTGGCTCAGTAGGTAGAGCGGGTCACCTACCAATTAGAAGGTCGGTGGTTCGATTCCCGGCTCCTTTGGTCCACATGTCTTTGTAAATGTGTGTGCATGAGTTCCTGATGAGCAGGTTGGCTCTTTGTAGAGAAGTGGTAGTGTGTGTGTGAATGGGGGAATGCTGACTTGTATTGTAAAAGTGCTTTGAGTAGTTGAAAAAGACTAGAAAAGTGCTATATAAATACAGTCCATTCACCATTCTGTGTTTGCTGACTTTGTGGTCTTATGTGTTACAGTCAGTGTGCAGCTCGCTTTCACTTTGTTGCACATTTCAAAGAAGAAAAACTTCTCCTAGTACACTTCAATCTTCAACAAGAGGACACAGTCAGTCCTGGCCCTGCCTTAAGGAGATCAATTTCCCCTCAGAAAGGGCTGTCTGTGAGAAAGGTAAAGCAAAAATATTCAAACTACACACTTCAACTGATATTGATTCTTTTATGTGGTCAGTATGTTAAGTGGCTAAAATGTGTTCTGCTGCTGTCACCATGCACAGCAGTTAATTGCCTCTTTCACCGCTGCTCCTGCAGCTTCTCCAAACTGGGGTCATGCAGCCATCTACTGTAGGCAGTACACTGACAGATAATTACCTCATACAACCCCTCTTAAGAAAAAACAATTTCTTTTAGTCTTTTTAACTCACACAGCTTCAAGGACAGAGCAGCAATAGAGCTGCAGCAGACCTGGAACCAACAAAAATAATCCTACAACCGGAAGGGTTTTAATCAAATCCCAGATTTACCCACTTGAATAAAAGCACATATTTTGAGTTGAAAACAAAAGCACATTTACTTGAAAAAACATGTACTAATTTGTGAATATACGGCACACACTGTAGATCAAAGTTCAACCAGTGAGCACCTCTTCAAAAGCTACAGAACATCTTCGGAAACTGCTCAGATTGATTTCATTTACAAAACATTGCTTAGCAGTTGACTTGCAAGATGTGAGTATTAAAACTGGTCGCAAAGAGCAAAAATAATGGCTAAAACTGTAACAAAACAACTGACCATTAATCCCTCCACCAAACTCACAGTAATGAGACCGAACGTGTTTTTGCCTCTGGGCCACTAACTGGCTTTATTTGCAGTGACAGCTATGAGCATACAGTTTGTTATGTGAACCAAATTTTCATTTTCCTAAGAGCGAGAACAATGAGAATGTGATCCAGTTCCAAGGTAGCATGGATTTAAGTTTTAATCACGTCTAAAGCTGCAGGCTTTTTTCGAGGACTGATACTATTAAAGAGACATCTTTCATCTAGTTATATTCATTGGTGGGTTTACTAAGAAGGTCAAGAGACACAGCTGTTAATGTGCCATTAATATGGAGTGAACTTTGCTACTGATCCCTCCACTTGAAGTCGTGATTTAATATACAGGTCAAACAGTACGAATAAAAACCAGATTAGATAACCTGGACTGAAGACACATGGGATGATGCTCAAAAATCAGCCAAAGGTCCTTAAGAGCTTAAATTGACAAAATTCTCCGTGCACAGCCAGTACAGTTGGCAGATGCTGGAAGGTAGCAGGAATAATGAAGTCACAAATGAAATAGACCACCGCGCGCTGATTGACTTTGCTGAGACTTTACTGAGCGAGCGACGCGTTTCGCCCGTAGGTCCTTCAGCTTGGCTCAGGTTCAAGAGCTTGTTCCATCTAACATGACATCCATGCCTTACCTTAGCCTTTCAAAATCAGTTTTTATGCAAAAATCTATAATCGGTGATATAAAATGAATCTATATCACAATACAGGGACAGACATACGCAATTTCCCAATTCTGATAAGCTTATTTAATACAGTTTGGGGGTACAATATCCATTTCCACACATTCAGCAGTCATTGTTGACCTTACTGCAGGCCTGGAGAGTGCTGCAGACGGAAGGGTGAGCCTCCTCCACAGCACATGGAACTACAGCGTCATTTACTATAACTGGAAAGTTCTGTCTCTCTCTCTGTGTTGTGTCTGTTTCTGTGGAGTGTTCATTCACTTTCTGACAGGCACGTCAATATAATATCTATATTGTGATATGAGACTAGATTTTGGATAGTGAGATTGCAGATAGATGAAAATTAATGATGCTCTTTGGCAGAGGATTATTATATACCAGTTTGAATAATTCCTCTGCTGTGTTTGAAACAGTAGTGGTGCAACCTTGTGAAATGGAAATACCTCTTAGATTATACATTTTATTTCTATCAGGCTACCATGCGTATAAACAGAGACAGGCAGAATAGGAGGGCATACTGAGTAAGTTAAACAAAAAGCAGAGTGGAAGCTGCTGACGAGAGCAAAATAATGTTCAAGAACCACTAGAGACAGTAGTGTTGGAAAATTGTGCTTTTTCAATTTCACGTGATAGTTATTATATTAAAAAAACTGCAGCTACACATTTGTCACATTTAAATTGTCGACACAATCTGAGGAAACTGACACTGATGAGAGATTTTCTCAACCCACTCATCGTACTGAATCTATCATAGATCGCATGTAACACGCATGCTGAGAAGAATCAGATGTTAAACTTCCTCTGTGAAACTATGTGTGGCTTCAGCAACACTACAGTGGTTTTGTGTGACGCCTCATGCCACTGCACCAGGGGCATCTTCAAATTTGCATATTCATAGAATTTAAAATTTTTTGAAATAGGACAAAGGAGTAGATGTATTTTTAATTGTTTTCACTATTTTATCCAGGGTTTTTTTGTGAAGAAAAAAAAAACAAATTAGACATAATATTACACAATACAAAGTATTTTCACATGTATTTACTCTAAGTCGGATTAATGAAGTCAATAAATGAATCCTTCTTCACTTTTTAGTCCAAGTTCAAAACTGTAAAA
Organism: Naso thynnoides; assembly: GCA_029783665.1. Classification (NCBI taxonomy): domain Eukaryota; kingdom Metazoa; phylum Chordata; class Actinopteri; order Acanthuriformes; family Acanthuridae; genus Naso; species Naso thynnoides. The sequence continues at coordinate 10,183,778 of JAQLOL010000023.1, forward strand.
AAGGCAAATGAGAAAAAAGAGACAAGAGAAGCCCGAACTTGTTAAACGGTCACAGCAGGAAAGGGTTAACACCCGCTTGTTCGACATGGAAACCTCTTGTCATGACCACATCAAAACCGCCAGGCTGACTGCTGCCAGCTGACTTCACCATCTTGGCAGAAGGAAGAATGTCCCACAAGCCATGCACTTTCAGCCCAAATCCAACAAGTTTTTAGCACCAACCTTAGGGAGAGAAAATGGTTTATTGTCTGCAAGACTGGACACAGTGTGAGTCAGCACTCTCAGGTGGGGGCGTCAGCCCAACCCCCCGGTATGCATTCAAAGAGGAACAAACAATGGACCACAAGCTTGTCCTCTCTACAGCCCAAAGCAGGATTAGTATCCATCCATGCAGCAGCTAACGAGGCAGTTGTTTGGCTTCGGGACTTAACATTTACTGTTTCATGGAATAAGGACACTGGCTCTCAAGGCAGAAAGTCAGAGGAAAGTCCTCGAGGAAGGGAGACAGAATAGCAGCCAAGGCTTCTGATGTGCAAACATGGTTTTCTAAAGCATCTTACGGTATTTTTCTTAGCATTGTGATAAAAATGAAAAGAATGCAGGCGATACAATAACTTACAAAATACTGAGACAAAGTAGCCTCAAGTTATGGTTAGCTTGGTATGCTACATGAGGCACAATATTACATTTTGTTGGCTGTGAAATGTTGCATGTGAAATAAAAAGGACCTGCTTTGGTAATAGTCACATGACCTTAACAGCAAAAACAAGGGCTGGGATGACATGCTTTTGTCCCGAACCGATTGCATCATGATATCTGGGTGCCAGTTCAATTAATATTGTGATTCTGATTTGGTTTAGGATTGTCCGCCATGTCTCTCCTTTCGGCCGCTCTCGGCTCACCTTGGCTGTTTTTCCGGAAACAGATATGACATTGCGTCAACACCTTCTGCTTTACCATAAAAGGATAAACAGAAATATATCGATTCCCCAGAAAATATATCGACACCCCCCACCCCCCCCAAATCAAAAACGTGATACATATCAGAATCAATTTTTTTCCCCACCCCTTGCAAAAATGCTTTGGCTTTTCATCCTTCTTCATGAAATGCCTGAGAGAAAACAAAGATTAAAAAGAGGTTGTTGTACTGAAGTTATTTTTGTTTTTCTGCATTGGATCTGCTCTCGAGGACGGACATCAAACACAACAAGCACTGTTCTCAGTCAACATAAATGACTTTTAGATTGTGGCATCATCACAGGCATTGAGGGATAGCTATGATTTCATAGGTTACTAACGCGTTTGCGCACACACACACACACACACACACACACACATTGAACAACAAACCAACCAAAATTAAGCAGGCTACGCCACACGAGTTTTGCATGAAAAGATGCAAGAAGCTGTCTGGGGTTTTATGCTATCCGCACAGTACTGCAAACTACTACCAACTACCTACAGAACTGTATGTCCAAGCATTCCATGAACACCAAACATCATTTCATTTCCGCCTGCAGCCATGCAGTCAGAGCTTAGTTCTTTATTTCCCTTGTGAGACAGTGACCTCTTGCCCTACCGGCACTATGTGCTTTCCAGTATTTGCAAAGTTTAGACTGCAAGAAATCTTGATAACAATATTAATAAAGTATAAAGTGTCTTTTAAATGCAAGTTTATGTCTGGTTCAAAAAAAAAAAAAATTCTTAAAAGGATGTGGCCAGCAGAGACCAGCAGGCATCAAGAAGGGAGGGGCACAGACAAACCCTCTTAAAAGCCCCAGTCTTGTTTAAGAGGCTGCATGACTGATTGGTGCATTTGTGGGCTGAAATAGTATGAGGCTGAGTAGAGTGTGATAGAAAGAGAGGAGCCCCTTTTACACAGCCTGTTCAGCGAGGGTTTAATGCTCCTTTTAACGCACCGAGTTGCACCGCCAATAACCTGCCTTTGGAGGCAGTATCAGAGCCGAGTCAGAAGCGGAGCCTGGGTAGAGCGACACTTGTGTAAATGAGAGAGCCGGAAAAGCAGGTCAGGAGCAGGCATTTATCTTGACAGAAAGTGATAAGCCTAAACTCGAAGGAATTCAACAGAATAATGACAGTTATTATGCAGTGTAATCACTTATTTAACTGTTGTGGTCCGGTTTGGAACGTGCTCAGGGGACATGATAGCATAAACATTTGGGAGAAAACCAAAAAAAGGGGATTTTCATTCTTGTTCAACCCTTTCTCTCAAACTTAAGCATCGAGTTAAACTAAATTGTGTTACAGAAATAAAGAAATTATCCAACAGACTTAAGTGTCACTTCATGCAGCCCACCACTGGGGAGGGAGGAAAAAAAAGTGCGGTGAGCTCAGCATCCTGCTGATCTGTGAAGAACTCAAAAATCCTCTTTTTTAAAAAATCAAATAAATGTTGTTTTTGGGTTGTTTTTTTTTTAAAGCAAAAAATTGCCCACTGTGAACATGAAGTGTAAAGATTTTGGCATTTTTAAGCTGAAAGGAAATCAACAGAAGTAGCTCTATACTAGATGGATTGTTACGTGATTGTCAGCATTTTCCGAACATTTCATTTAATCGTTTGTGGTGCGTGTCGGGCCTCTTTCTTAACGGATAAGCTTATGCTGTTTGTTTTTCTTGGAAGCTATCACAATTGTCGTGGTCGGTACAAAGTCCCAGACACTTCGACGGTGCTTCTGCAAAATATGGTTGAAAAAACTCCTTTCGTTGAAAGATTTAGACGTGCAGAAGAGAGCCCTGGAGTTAAAATGTCTAAATCCCCGTCATCAAAACTAGCCATTTCCAGCGTGTAGGCTGCTAGCTTGGAGGTTATTTATGTTGTCTCGTGCAGCAGTGGGGACTTTAAACGGTAACACACAGAAAGCAGAAGCACCTACTGAGCCAATGGCAGTCTTATACCCACAGTGCGCATCTGTTGGGTTAGACTAACATTAAATTAACAGAAGGTGCATTACTGGCGGTTCTTCAATGGGGCATTGATGCATGTAAAAATGGGGAGAGAGAGAGAGAGAGAGAGAGAGAGCGAAAAATACCAGCATGAGAAGTCAAACTAATGTCAAAGACATAAACAGTTAACAATTTTAACATGTCAAGCACCCCTACACTAAATTAAACCACACACCCCAATCTGATAATATTTTGTTCTTAGATATTTCACTATATTACAGAAAGTGAGTGAAATTCAAGGCCAACAGATACATCAATCTGTCGTTATGTTGGAATTATAAATTAAATGAGAGTGATAAGAAATTATTCCCCTTTTCGCTGAGGACGCCGTGAAACCCCAACATGGACCCTTGGTGATTTTCAGACCCTTCATTGAGAACCGCTGGTTCATGGACAAAACATTATAGAAACAAATATCTAACAACACTGTCTTTAAAAGTACAGAGTAATTTTCTGTTCTTTTTCAAAACATTATCACGAGAGCTTATAGAAGAATAACTTAAAGTAAGTTGGAATGTTTAATATTTTCATACAGTCTACATTTGTACATATAGCTCATTAAACTTCTGTTGATTCACTCATAATAGTTGCAAACTGTTGGTGGGTGCATATAAAATCCCCCAAAAAGCATGAGCACATATGCTCTTGACTCATATCAGTGAAAGTAAGTAGCTTTTGTCTCCTCTGAATGGAGCTGCAGAAATGAGTGGCTGTTTATTTGTTTGTAACACACAACAGCTTTCTGCTTAAGTAATCCCCCCCCCACACACACTTGGATATAAAAAGGTTAATAGAAACATAAAGATGCAGACTTTGCAATCAAAAGAGCACTCACGGTTTTTAGCAACATGACCACAACACTGATTGTTTCATTAGCCTCTGCCTCTTATTATTATGTATTCATTTAGCGGCCTCTCTTTTATCAAACAGGCCTTGCAATGAGTGCCTTCTACTGGATCTTTGGAGTGGTGAGTGGCCAAATTAGCCTGGCTCAGCTAAACAAGGCTCCATTAATCACACTCTGGTCTCCCAGAGATCTGACATCGCTGCAGCTTTCACTGAACCCATAAACCAATAACACTGGTTTTTATATGAGTTCATACAGATGTGGTTATGTAAAAATAGAAATCAGAACATAAATGCCTTACAATGTATGATTAATATGAGAATATAAAATCTGGCATGGCGACGCTATGGCACAAAAAACCCGACGTACTCACAGGCTGACGACACTGTATAAGACACACAGGAAAGTTGTTTCGTTGCAGTTTCCTTTTAACCACTCGGCTTTGGTTTCAGAGAAGCAATTGTCCATCTAATCCTCTAAGAGATGACAGTTGCAATTTAAACAGCATCTCAGCCTATTAATATCACCTTGGGATTACCTTCACCGACAGAGGAGGCTGATGGAGACGGGGGTATGACTAAAATGCGATTTAGATGTTGGCACTGTGGGCTGCTTGCGCTCACCACTCAAAAGTAGTTTGGCACACAGATAAACAAAAAATTACATTGCATGGACAAAGAGATGTATGCACAAATACAGACAAAGTCTGCCAGACAAATATCTTCTTTTGGGCTTAAATTCCCCATCAATCTCTAGGAGAAAGCTCCTACCATCAAAAAAACACGTTTATCCCATTAATTCTGACTCCCCAGAGTGTCCCATCACTGGCGCAAAACTAAATGTCAACAATCCCCAGCGTCTCTTTCATCATGCAGTCGCCTGTCGCAGAGCACACCGGTAAACAGCACAAACCCTTCATCCGCCTCTACGCTGCGAGACCCCTCGCTGAGCAAATTGGCATTTCCAGCCAGATAGCGAGAAATGATGCAGACAGTTGCACAGAGGGACGCTGCCTGCGCTGACCTTATGTTACACCTGTGGGGACTCGTGTTTTTCAGTGTGCTTCCAGCAGCTCACACCGAGCTCTGGACATGACAGGAGGAAAGCGTCTGCAAATGAAGAAATTGCATTCTCAAAAATTAAAAAAAAAAAGACATTGCTTACATAAGGCACACAAAATTTATAAAGTAGTTACGTGTTCTAGATGCCTCATGAGCCAGAAAATGACAAAAAGAAACTCAGATGTCATAGGTGTAAGAGTTGAGAGTACATTAAATTTCTTAAAAAAAAAAAACCCAAATGCTTAAGAGATGGAAATTGAACCATTAATTCTTCTTAGCACAGGCGGGCTCATTATGCTGTAGCAGAGGGTATGATGAGAGGAGTGAGAGCGAGGAGACCAAGAAATAGCACCCTTTTACTCAAATGTGCCCGCAGAGAGAGAGAGAGAGAGATAAAGTGATGGGAGGGGGGGAGTGCTTGACAAAAAAGGCACAGGCTGCCTTTGTCTGTCTTCTAGTCTGTGTATTAGCAAGTAATGAGCTCCTAATTGTGTAGCCAGGCCATGGAGTCACTGCAGGGGTTGAAAATCAGTGGGAAAGAACTATATCTGCCAAAAACACCGGGGCAAAAGGAGCGATAGAGGAACAGAAATAGAGAGCACAAGGTGAACGGGAGAAGATATAAAGGCATGTGAGATAGAGACACTACATTAAGGAGAAAGGGTAAGGGGGCGATGACTGGGGCATTACAATGGGAATGTTTATTTCAACAGAATGCAGATGAGGAAAAAGAGTGCCAGTAGCTCTTGCCCATACCCTCAGTCTCTCTCCTCTTTCTCTTTTTCTCTGCATGATGTATTATCTACCTAACCGAAAGGTAATGAGTCAAAATGGTATGGGGCCTTAGCTTAAAATGTAGTAGGTATATGTGGCGGCTGATGTCACAACTAAAGGTCATTCGAATGAGATTTCTGTCTTATGTGCTATCTGTAAAAGGCCAACTTAGACGTAGAAGCAACGTGACAGAAAAGGACAGAAGCGATGATGAGGAAGGTCACGAGGGTACTGAGAGACCAATTCCTTCGCAACTGGTAATTATAGTCAGGGATCAGAGATACCTCACTATTTTGTCTTCTCTGTCAGCTTTTCTCTTTCTGCAGTTTGACTGAAAAATATAGGCTATGTGTGGGAGATGAAAATTTGCATGTTTCACAGTGTGTTTCATGTGTATGATTGCAGGTGGTTACACTGTATTTTTCCATCGGAATCTATCTCCATGGATCACAGTGTTGACGGCTCCCGTTGTGCCTCCTGGCTGCCACTTAATCTATCTTCACGGGTACGCCTGCTTCTCCCAGCTCCACTTGTGCCACGAGAGACCATCTACATCACTTCGATCTGTAATTCTGTTATACTCACTAACGCACAGACCCCTGGACCTCTATCTTGTCATGGTAATTGCCAAAAAATGTTGTACTGCATTGGGAAAAAAAGCTCCTACACGTTCTGAAAGCCAACCATGTCCTCCTCACTGCATGTTAGTGGTCCTGCTGCTGTATATCACATGCAGGCTCACGCTCAGAGCTACAGCTCCTTGAAACCTCCATTGCTCCCCCCTGGATCAATGTCACCTTCTATTCTTTACAGTCATCCGCTTGCTCTTGGTTCTGATGACCTTTGCTCCATTTGAATGCAAAGTTGACCAGGTGACTGAGAACGCATCAGTCTGCACCAGCCATTAGTGCCATCCACCTCATTTCTCTTCACCGAGGCTGCAGCAGCACCATCAGTGGTAATGGAGTGAGGGGTGGTAGCTGTGGGTGGGGGCAGAGATTGCTAGTCCGACAGAGATACACTGCTCAGTGTGCTCTGCCTGGCACCGGTAAAGACACCAAACCAAATGAAAACAAATGGCCCCATCTGAAAGCAGCTCCCACGCTTTGGTTTTTTTTTTTTTTTCTGTTTTGCTTGCTGGGGATTTTATTTCCCTTAATGTGAGTTTGTGGTTACTTGGGTTTGGTTAACAACTTTAATTGGTACTAGGGCTGGGTATCGCTCAGAAAATTACCAGTGCCAATACCAACACGTTGACTTCGATTCAATAATTTTTTTGATATGAATTTTATCTAATGCGTTTTAACATAAGATTATATTCCACATACTTATTATCAGCCCTGTTTCTCTGTGTGATCTAGTGGGCTTTTTTTTCAAAACAAGAGTACAGGAAATCAACAGTACTATTAGATCTCGGCACAACGAGCATACTGCATGTGTATTGGTCACTGATGCTGATGAGATTAACTTCTTTGGTCATTCGATACCAAATTTCGATACCTGACATTTTTCGATAATCAACAGTAGGCAGTTTGGTCGGTACCATAAAAGTATCAAAGTTCGATACCCAAGTCTAACTGGTACTGATTTAAGCTAACCTGTGAGAGAGTCAGTTCAAGCAATGCAGCACAGCGCTGCCTGTTGTACTGTGTGGCCATACAGACATGTATTTATGTGTGCAGACTTAACTTTCAGTGTGTGTCTGACATTTGTGACTGTGTGTCCTGTTTGTCTGCCCTTGCCCGTGAATGTGCCTTACCATTTTAATATGGACATGCATGTCTCTGCCAAAGTGTGCACGCTATTGAGTATCAGCATTCACATGCCTGCGTTTACACTTGTCCATGTCCATTGATTTATGGGTCTCTACGTGATTGAGCATGTGTGTGAAAGTGCACTGAAGAATGTGTGACTGGCTGCAGAGGTCAGTCAAGGAGAAATCTATCATAATCCATCATAATCAGCCGTTGTGCGTTCCTTCAGGACAGATGAGATCCTGACCCGGACACAGTGAGAAGAGACTCACAGGAGGGTGAAATGTGATGTTAACCAACTTGACCAGTTCCTGTGTAAGACATTTTCAACTCTGTTGAGAGCTGGGTAAGCAAGTCACGGTACCTTTAAAAATATGCAGTTACTGACACAGCACAGCTTTTTTTCCACATTTTTTCTAGGGAAAGCACATTTTGCATTTTTGAAAATGTTATTTTGGACATTTGGCTACAAGAGAAAGAGTGCTAGACATGGCACTGCCAGAGAATTCAGCAATTTTTATTACTCAACACCCATATACCCCTTTTACACCTGGCATTAAAATGTCTCTTTGTATAGTAATGTTAAAAGTAAATTAGACTTTCTAGTCTGGTTCGAGTTTAGGTTACCACGGCAGCACACAGCTGACCCACAGCTGCCATCCCCACACTCCAGCCATAGACTTTAGCCTAGCTGTTAGGCTAACTAGCACCCTGGATATCTACAAATAATTCAAGTGAACAGCTGGTATCTGCTCATAACGTTACATGGACTAAATGTTTATTTTCAGGATAGCAGAGCAGACATAGTGCTTGCTGAACTGTGAGGGGTTTAACAGGGAATGAAGTGCAAACAGTTTTGTGCACACATAACGTCACACTTCTTGGGGTTTCATTTTGGAAAGGGAAAGAACATCTCCTTAAAACCTTGCCAAATAACAAGTATCACTATTGAAGAAACCATGACTAGCTCGAAATCCACAGAACCAGCCTGAAATGAAAGGAAATCTGAAAAGACGGCAGGTATAGTTGTTGAACCCTGGTCAGAGCTGGCAGAAGCTATGCTATGATTGGCCAGTTTGTGTTCAAGTCTTTAAAGGTGTTGGTAAAAGTTGGACGCACAAAAGAGGACGAAGAAGAAGAGGATGTGACATTAAGGTGAGCAGGAAAAGCGTGATCAGAAAGCAATCAGATCTCAATATGGACACTAGAAACATAAACACACCAGGTGTAAAATGTATGTGGGCAAGAGCTATCTGCAATCCGATCACAAAAAATGCAGTCAATGCCGGGTGTTTAGTGGTTATAATAGTGAGGATAAATACCTGTATTATTTTTTCTTCAAACAGCAGCGTCTATAGGTCTCCAGATTAAATTTTTCCACAAGGAGCACTCGAAAGTCTACAGTGCACCACTTAATTGACATGCAGTGCAACACATTCATATTTTTACATCTCATCTGTATAATTGATAAATGTTTTGGTAAATAATTAAACAACCAACAGAAATAAAACTGCATTTATCTTGAAGGAAAACTGTCATGTTAATTTAGTTTTTCATGCAAAGTCTGGGCGACACTGCCAGTTACTTTCTTTACAATGTCTAAGCCGTGAAAATTCAGTGAGTCAATCCTGTGAGAAATCTAAGATTTTGCCATTCAGAAAGACCTTTTGAACACAAGTAAATTAAACTACATTGTGCTGATAATACCTCTGTCACTTTCAGGGAAAAAAAAATGAAAGGAATACTTTTCCAGTATTATCACTATTTTTTGTATTCAAGAAAAAGTTTTGAGCCAATCCCAGACAGGGAAAGTGTGAAAGCAAGAAAGAGATTGCCTTGGGCCCCCAAATCACTGAGTCAGTCCCTGCCCTGCATCATGACATCAAAAGCCTTGAAAGGTCATTATACAAGTCACAAAGTTGCACAAACTTTTGAAGTACACTTAGAAAAAAGCTCCATCCAAGTCTTCGGAAATCCCACAGATCCTTTATTAAGTATCTGGAGTCATTAGGCAGGACAGCCTGGGCGACATATCGTCCTAGGCACAAAAGAAATTAATCAAATTTTAGGCCTGCAGCTTCTCATTAAAGCAGGCTGCACGGAGACCGACTCAATTACCATCTCTGACACACACTGGACCTGGACAAGACTAATGGTTCTGGCCCAATAATGACCTAAACTCCCTGCCCTTCTCCCTATTCCATAACAAACCCACCCCACTTTCATTACCCCACCATACCTCTCCTTTGCTCTCCCAAGTTCAAACTATTAGCGGTTAAAAAGGGGTTTCCGCCAGGAGCCCCCCTTTTGTCTTTAGTATTCACTGAACGAGTGAAAAGAATTCATTTTGTGGCGTAGTGCTGGGGGCTGCTGCCAAGCCACGGTTGACAGGGAAGCAGCATTAAGGCAATTAACATGGGCTTTGCATTTGATATTGGCTCGCGAGACTGCCTCTGTAAACAGCAGGCGGGATCAGGTGATTAGTTCCTCTGAAGATGAGCGCCTCCTCTCCCCTGGTCCCTGTCCAAGACAGGATTACCCTTTATACATAATGTGCACACACACTATATCTCACACACACACACACACACACACACAAAC
>JAQLOL010000023.1:10193878-10212943 GCA_029783665.1 Naso thynnoides
GTTTTCCAACGTTTCTGGGACTTCCACAACTGATACAGAGCAGAAATGATGATTATATACAATATGTAGCTAATAACAGAAGAAATGGCCTTCCTTTCTCCTGACAATACTAGCTAATGCTAATATCCTAACTGTGGCTGTGTCTTATTTTAACATTAGGAGCTGTGCGACACAACTTTACAGACCTCCAGATGATTTTATGAACCCTGAAACTTTGTCATAAAGTTTTACAACCTGTCTAGAACCTCCACAACTGATATAGTGCGGCAAAAATGGTTATATCAGCCATAATTAATGACAAGAAATAACAAGTCCCCCCTCCTCCAAACTGGCTAATAACAGCAGGACTCCACTACTCCAACTCGGTTCATGTCGCTTTCCTTTTGTTTCACAGGACCAACGTTACGTCGTGAAAGGGGAGGGAAGACGGTGCTGCATGTTTGCTGTGTTTGGTTCATCTGCATGTATCTATGGCAGGCATGAAATGGAATGAAGCAGCAGAAAGTGTGATTTGATAGCGAGAGGATTAGTGAGTCTGAACCTAGAACTGCAACAGATAGAATGTGCACTGACGCACGATGCAAAGACCTCTCTGTAATGACGGACTGTGGGCACATTCTAGTCATTCACGGTCTAATGTCGTCATATCGCGCACCCCTAGAATGAGCTCTCTTTTTCAGCGACACCCTGATCACATTTACACAGTAACACACTCAAACCTGGAAACTGGACAGCACAGCTACAGTTTTACCTGCAGCCACTGAGCAGCTCGACTGGAGCAATTGGGGTTAGGGCCTTGTTTAAGGGTGGGGAAGCAGTTCTCTTCACTTTCACCACCAAGATTAATCCTGTCGCTCGGGAGTTAGACCATGTTTGTGACATGACAGAGGTGGAGTTATGTCTCCTCTGCATCATTTCACCTCCCCTCCTCTAAACAGACTGGGAAATTATCGCCGCCTGCCTCGACCTTTTTATCATCCATTTAACTCACAGGCTAATCCTCTGGATCTGGCCCCATTTAATGAGAAGGTTTTAAGGTATGTAATAATGGGAAATTCAATATCAATATCAAGAGGTTTTAAAGTCAAAGCTCTGAAATTAATTGTGACAAACAGGCAATTATTTCAAGTCAGCCGAATTGAGATTGATCCTATTTGTTCATTTGTGCACTCGCCTGGAGGAGCAGCCTCGAGTGTGTAATGGCTTTTAAGTCCCTAGATTGGGATTTCACCAGAGAGGTTGCTAAATCAAACATGCGTCTGTGTGAGTGAACACACAGTAATTGGTGCAAGGATCCTATTGGCACCGTCAACCAAATGTTAAAGTGGAGCAAAGAGAAGGGGTTGGTCACACCTCTCCCTTGTCCTTTTCCCCGTGGATACTAGGTGGATGTCAGAGTAAGTGAGGATTTAGCTGTCTCTTACTCTCACTTCATCACACCTGGCAAAATGCTTGCTCTCTAACAATAAGGTTAGCGAAGTAAGAAAAAAATCTCCATGGCACAAATATGGCAAGCAATCGTCACACTTAAAACCTGGAAGAGAATCTGTCAGATTACTGTCAATAAGACATACAGCTGTTCTGTGCCCAAATGGGGAGAGAGAATTCAGCTCGGTCTGCAAATCACTGAAATTTCACACTCTACAGCACCTCAATTATAATTGTAAATTTCTTGTCAGCAAATGGCTCGTTTCGGGGGCCGGCATTTCTTCCATGTGAGAATTAAACTTTCTGAATCGCTGCGTTGTGTGACAAAAGAGTTCTACAAACAATCTAATTCTAATCCTGCAGAAAATACATTATCCATAACAGCTCTGAAACAAGTTTAATCTGCGATGCTATTAGAATTATTTGCATATTTATCACACACAACTTTGGAAGCTAATGTAACCACACTTCACACCCAAAAAAGGGAGAAACAAGGGAGACAAATGTCAGTGTGATTGCAATCAAAAAGCTGTAAATTGTCAAAATAACCATTTTACTTATGATTATATGTTTGTGAAAAGGGAATTTAATTACAGTATTGGAAATTGGTGGACAGAATTTGGACTCTTTGATACAATTTCACTGCCACTGTAGCACAATTACAAAGCAATTGCACATAAGGCTAAAGACACAATATGACCACATCAAGTTTAGTGCAGCATAATGACAGCTACAGCTGATGACAAAGCTTTGGGCAGAGATGAAAATAAACACGCTGTGTTTCTGTAAATCTACATCTTTTGAGCAGCATCTGATTTTAGACAATACAGCAGAGAGGACAAGTTCCTCCAACACTTACTCATTTCCCCGAACGTACACTTGATTTCATGTGGCCTCTATAGACTGAAATAAACGAGTCAACAAGGGGTCTTTTATTTTGTTTAATTTATCTCATTACCTAATGACAAAGTGAATCATCTTAAGTGTTTTTTGTGTGATTCTTCAAGTTGAGTTGAGTCCTACTCATCTCAGCAACTCAAAGGACAAATCAAAGTCACGTCAAAATCCAAATATATAAAACCACTTTCACATCACGTGTATTTTCACTCGGGTCGACAAACAAACAGAGGATCAGGCACCCTGATGTTATCTGTGTTTGTCTCTGGGTTTTTGTTGACCTTTAAGGTAGTATTTGTTTGGTTTGACACATGAATGCAGGAATTTCAGTCCAAAATATCCTGACCGTGCCCACACTGGCTGCTAAGGTGGCGGTGAGACACCATACCGCAAATGACTGCTGATCACTGGGGACAGTGGGGGAGCCAGCTGTCAGCCTGCCAGGGTCCATTCCCTGCCTGACAGCAGGCAAAGCAACACAGGGGACACATGCAGCGAGCTGTTCTCCTCTCAGAGGGGCACTGTGGATGAAGATTAAAGTGGGGAAACCAAGGTGACAGACCAGTGCAAAAACGAGCCAAAGCGTTGCATAAGCTCTTAACAAAATAATCCATAACTCTATAGCTGTGTCCTGATGCAAAGGTCGAACCCTCTAAAGTCTGCAAACTGAATAATCTCGGATCCACAACTCCAAGATCAATAACAAAAAAGGTTCAAAACTTTGGACAGCACTCAACAAACTCAACAAAAGACTGACAGCCATCCAGCCTGCAGCTGACAGCTTTGTCCCAGTGAGATAAAGCAGCTGCTGTACACAGCTTTAATTTCAAATACTCAACATCAGTCCAAATCATAAACTAGAAAAACTGATTATTACAGTCCAAGTGGGAGTCTTACGCCATGACCTGCATTACAATCTTGGATTGATCTCCTCCAGCCATTAAACAACAACAATAAAACGAGCAATTAAGTGTCAAATTACCTTCATAATTCATGGACAGAATTTGAGTTTATCTGAAAGTTCAGCTGGCCTCACTGTGCACAAACGAAAGATTTTGCCCATACTAACGGTTTAAACGTGTAGAGCATCTTGCACCCTTGTCAGGACTGGTTTATGAAACTCATTAAGCAGAAAGGGTTTGGCAGTTAATAAGCACATTTATCATGGATCGAGTCCCTGATTTGTGGATACATCCTAAACGCTTGTTCAGCATTAAAAGTATGTGAAAGTAGATTAAGTTTATTGTTATTTTATTCAATGCACCTCATAAATCATTACTTGTGGGCAGATCAATCATGCAGTTTACTGACTGCTTTTAAAGTTGCTGCCATTTATGTTTGCAAATTGTATGGATCAGTGCAGGACCTGCGATAGTAACTGCATCTTATTTCAGCAACAAAATGACCTAGTATTAATTGCATACACAATAAATGTCGGATATGATTGGATACCACACTGCAATTCCGCTCCTTTTAAATGTCATTTAAATGAACTTTTCTTTCCCAGTCTGCTCATGTCTGATTATTTCCTAGCTGCTGCTCATGAGTAGTTTTTCTGCCTTACAAAGGCCAAGAATACAATGCTGCAGTTCCATCTATCTCTCTCTCACTGTGCAACCCCCGAAATAACAGTTCCAGACACTGGCGACCCGCATTGACCCTGGAGGTGGCATGTCACACTGTGCACAGCTGCACACACGCACCATTAGGCCTACGCAAACACAGGCATTAAAGCAACACAAAAGAACAACAGCCATAATATTAGTTTACAGTACTGAAGAAAGACTAATGCCAGAATTTGTACAATAATGGGCTGAATGTACAATTTAATATTGTTTAATAAAATATTTATTTGTATTCTTGGAAGGCACCTTGCGACCCCCAGGCTGTGTCTCATGACAATCCAAGGAGTCCCGGCCCCCCATGTTGGGAACCACCGATCTATCTTACAGTGTACAGGGTATCTTCATCTAAAGGATTAATTACTGTACCATCAGTTCAGAAAAGGGAGTGCTCTTTGAAATCGTAAGAGGGAGAGAGGAATGTGAATTCCAGAAAAACAATAGTTTTTTTTTTTTTTTTTAAAGTTTATCCACCTTTTCTCAATTAAAACTAAAAACATCTCCTCCCACCAGTGGAGAGTTCACCCATTTTCCCTCAACAGTCCAAAGAAAAATATGATATATATATTCGCTGCTCGCTCTCAACCAGCATGTGTCAAAGGTGTATTGACATCTGCAGGCTATAACAGTCTCACAATGGTCCAAAAACATTCACTGCTTGTGTTTGACTTTAAAACAAACTTCTCAGCACATCTCGAGTTACCCTTTGGATCTGTCACGGTAGACGGTTAAAATCAATGTCTAGCACAAACTGCCCTCGTGGTTAACTCCAGTGGGAATAACTTTAGAATAAATGTACTAGTAAAAATACTGAGTAAACACTGTAATTGGTGAAAAGCAAGAGTCCTATACATTCATGAGTCAACGAGACTGAAGGGCAAGTACTCTTAAAACAAATCCCTCTTTAAAGAAGCAGATTCATCCAAGACTGAGGTGTGATCTTGACATCCAAGGACGTGGTAGATTGACATACAGAAACCACCAGGGACTGACGAAGCTTCTGCATCGCTGCATGATAAATTAGGATCAATCCAAAATCAATACGTAATGAGCTGTCTTCTAACTTTTTTCAAGTACACGAAACTCTTATCTGTTTCTCTCCGTCTACTTCAATCCATGTATTCCAAGGTCCATGAAACATTTAGTATCATGACTTATAGATCAGAGATGCTCAAAGAGAATAGACATCGAGTCCACCTACACCCCGCACAGAGAAAAACACAATGGGTTTTACACCTGCTAGTCAAAGATACCACAATGTAAAATAGTGTTTTACTGGTAGAAAGCATAAAACAGGCTTAATGTGTATTTACTTTTGACTGAGAGTGAGGAAACAAATTCCACATAATAAGTGCTTACAGTAGTTAGAGCTGCCCTGTTTCCAAGATCTGAAATGTGACTCCAGTCACATGGCTTCATTTAACAACTCTGGGAACTAAAGCCACACTGGCCCTTCTTAATCCCTGGCCCTCTCTCTCTGCGACTATGGCTGGAAGCATATCAACCATGTCAGCCACGATTTCTGTTTCTCTTTCTCACTCGCTTTCCTGTTCCAAAGACACGCAAAGATAAGCACGGACACATAGCGGGTTATTGGGCCAACTGGCTTGTCTCTAGGAAGCCACAGAGCAGGAATACAAAGCACAATAAGCTGCAGACAATGAGATTCTGTCTTCTCGTTGAGTGGGAGAATTGACCCGAAAAAGCTTGCCTTTGGTTATAAATGAAAATATCCGACCACCTGGACGGTGTGCCGCCTGGTTACACATAGCAAAACTGAGCCATTCAAGAGACAAGCCTGTGCGTGGTATACTCTTTTAAAGTGCTAATAAAACAAAGTGCCACAAAATCTGGGATTAAACTTGCACTGGTATATAGGAAGCAGTCTGTTTTTGGGTATCTCCCAGAGGGAAGTAAGGTTTCTATGGCTAATTATTAATAAAAATGAGTGTACAAGTTATTTCAACACTAGAGCTGGGCAATATATCGATATCTGGATATCAATTTTGGATATCGTTATATTGTGATATGGCATAAGTGTTGTCTTTTCACGGTTGAAAAGGCTTTATTACAGTAAAGTGATGTGATTTTCTCAACTCACCAGACTGTTCCCGTCATTCTTTTATTTACCTTTACCCACTTATCTACATTACTGATGATTATTTTTCAAAAAATGTTACTGGATTAATATTTTGTGAAATCACCAATAAGCATCCTTACCATACTGTCTCAGTATTGAGGCATTTGGTCAAAAATATTGTTATTTACTCGTATTATCACCTTAGCCGCTCCCACCCTTTAGAATGTAGAACAAGTCGTCAGTCACAAGCTGCATGATCAGCAGCTATCAATATTGACCAGTTTAAAACTTCACTATTGTGACAGATTTTTCAGCTGTATCGCCCAGGCCTATTCAGCACTATTTCCATTTATTTTCATTTGAAACATATTGAAAACGTGCACAAATTATAGGCTCCTGTCTTGGTCTTCCAACTTGGTCAGGTGCAATATTAAAAAATGTCCTCTCTTTCATTTCAATAATAAAAAAAACATTTGTTTTATCGAGTCTAAGTTGATCCAAACAACCCTCCATTGCGTACAGCAAAGTCCACAACTGCAGTTTCTGTGCAGCTGTCATACCAATATAAAGGACTCACCCGACTAAGATGGCAAAAAAAGGTATTAAAAGTGCATCTCATACACCAGATTTGACAGTAATTCAAATACTAGCTTTGACCAGTTTTTCAGATTGTACTGTACAGTTGTGTTGGATGAGGAGGTGAACTCCCGTCTAAACTGTTCCACTCTGAGAGCAGAACAGGATAGTGCAAACCACGACAGTTTCTCATGAAATTCCTCACTGAAGCATGACCTGGACTTCAGAGCTCTACGAGCTCATTTATTAAAGGTGAATGGTAGAAAATAATCACGAGAGGATGGTAATACAAATGTGCTAGCATTTGATATGCTTCAACAGTTGAAATCATGCTCAAACTTTCTCTTCTGGCATTGAAATCAATGCACCAATTAAGTCAAAATGAATCAAGGTAAACAGTCCCACTGCTACTTTATCATACAAGCATAAGGTGACACGACGAAATTTGTGCAATATCTGAAATCAGTGCTTGTAAACTTTACATTCTTGTAAACTTAGGGATTGCAGAAGAAGGATTTGAAGTTATATCAACTAATTCAGCCCCGGGTGCTACAACAATGTAATCAATCATTTATGAAGTTGAAATACATATCACAATGCTGATCCTTAACAACATAAGGTATAGAGTGAAATAAAGCCAATTCATCTTTCCAACATGGTATCTTAATTTATTTTTATCAGTATTATCCCGGCATATGGCTGCACAGACCAGCTGGACAGCTTTAATATATTTTCAGTCAACACCACAACAATAAACTCACCTCGTTTGTGACTGCATTGCAACATCCTATTGTCTGTGGGTCATGTTGCTGAATCTCATATTACACAGCATTGATTTTTCTCATCTCACTGTCAGGGCGTGTAGGCTGCCATACTAGGACACCGGTCGAGTGCATGTCTGTAAGTCTGTATGTCTGTAAGTCTGTTAGCATCCTCTAAAAGGCAATGTGAGATTACTAGGTTTTATATCTTATCATTGCAACAAAATGCACCCAGGTATAAACTTTGAACAGAAAGGGAACGCGGACTGATTTTTCCTGAAATAAAAAAATCAGAATTTTCAAAGGCTGTGCAAATATTCCAGGCCAAAACCTAAAATATACTGCTGAGTGTAAAGGGTGTTTTTTTTTTTTTCAATTGTGATACTTGGGCCAGCTGATATGTTGTCCTGTATGCTTTATGCCTAGTTAAGCATAAAAAGCTGTTTCCACCGAATATCTTCATCTCGTTGTATCACCAGCATAGCCTGGTTTATATTCCATTTAGAGGTTTACAATCCAAGTTGTGAACTGCTGTAATTTTGAAATGAATTTAAATAAATGAATTTGCTGGAGAGTGATGTACGACAGAGTGTGCATAACAATGTTTATTATGATGTATCACTGCACTAAATATTTCAATTCTTTCAGGCTTCATTAATAACTTTGTTTGAGTTTTAAATCAACATTTAAATGCACAGGGTACCGCAATGTGTGGAGGACGCGGTGGAGCGAAGGGACAGATGCCTACAGACAGCTGCTCAGAGCTGTGGAGATTGTGATCCATAGATTGTGCATGACACTTTCGGGGCATCTGTTGACCAAACAGAACCATAGATACTGCATGTGGAAGTATATGCAGGACCTTAACTACGTGTCTGCAGGTGTGCAGCACTCATAGCTTCAGTTTTGTGTAGTTAGAAATATAAAGATTTATCAGTTTGTATTTGGAAAAAACCCTGCAGCTTGTGCATAAAGCACATATTGCTCAGCCAAGACCACAATAGATCTCGAAATGTATTAAAAAAATGTCATTAATGTGTAGGCAAAATGTCGAAATAAATGCAAAACACTGTGACAGGAACATCAACTTAGATACAATATTATTGGTTTCAGCTAGAGTTTGGTCCAGCAGCAGTGTCCTGTCAGAGAACAATACCAGCTGATAATATACATGCTCAATTCTTACTTAAATGCTGGCCAAGGCACAAATGCAACATGCACACACACACACACACACACACACACACACAAAGACAAACCCTCACACACACAAACACACACATACACACACATATATATTATTAAACTGGTCAGGCTACCAGCTAATAAAAGGCTGCCTGAAACTCTGTTTGTTTATTTAGTGCTGACAACACATAGACGACAAACAAACAACAGTAATACTCCGGAAGACATTTCTGACATCAGTAATGTGTACATGCCCCTTATTCCGACAGGGCAGACAAGGGTGGAGTTTGACAGCCCATACTAAATCTCTGTTCCATTCCTAATTTAATGTTATTAATACTTCAGTCTTACAGTCAATGAGAAAAATATTTTCTTGTATAAATAAACTCTAACTAGGCATGTATCTGTTGTGCTTGTGCTGATTATTCCACAGGTCTTGTGTCTGTGTACACAGTGAACAAATGTCTTTTGATGTGTATCCTAAAAACTGTAACAACATGTGTTTTTACAGCACACATATTGACTTGTCATAGCTGGAAAAAGTGGGTGTTACAAATAATATGATGATGGCTCTGTCTATTCAAATGTCTCAGTTTGCAGTAACAGTGAGGAGATAGTGAGCTTGCAAGCACAACACCAGGACCCTGAAACCAAAGCATGCTAAATAAAATTCAGCCATCATTAATTTTACGGTTCACACCTGTGATTCTCCCGCTGTCAGTCCTCCATAAACAAGATCTACATCATAAGGAGCATTTCAGAGACTTTTTCCAATACTCCTGTTCAATGCACATGCAATATCAGTTAGCTGGTTAGTTCGATGTAACTAAGGTTTCGCTAAAAAAGTTGACATAAGACAACTTTAATGCTTTTATGCACCATAAAAAGTCCCATGAAGGACAATTAAAGTCCCTCTAAACGTTAGTTTAAAGGCTTGTCACCTAATTAATGAAGGAACTCTGCATGTACACGGATAACAGAATTTCATACAGCATGTGTAAAGAGGGCATATATAAATTAGCTCATTAAGGGAATTCCAAATATTCTAAACTAGGACCCAACCAATATTTTGGGGGCCAGTGCCGATAACAAAATTAGGGCGTTGGAAAATTCTGGTATCCGATATGTCAGCTGATTTTCTATATATAATATTTTGAATGTGGTTATCGAATATGTGTGACAAAGATATGTAATGGAGGCAGGATATCTAACAAACTTTATTCCAAACATCATTGCACCAAACAGGAAACACTTCACTTATTACCAATTAAATAAGGAAACGCCCTCTGATGGCCAAAATACTTGATTACACCATTTTAAATCACTAGTCCAAGTATTTTTTCAGCCTTAAAAAACGATCTTAATGTCAGCAGTTACTAGAGAACATATGCTGATACTGATATATACTGATATATCTGCAATCGGCCAATAATATCAGTAAACCAATATATTGGTCAGGCCCTCCTCTAGACTGTATTTTACACTAGAAGAACAGAGTTCATCAATGCTGGGCCTGAAACTCTTTATGTGTATAAAATAAATAAATATAAGGGAAAAGCTTAACACATGCAACACATGCTCCATTTCTTGGGCTATATTTAGGCCTATAGTTCTTTGATTATCATCATGATGCTTTGAGGTTGTTTAATCACGCACCTGTTTCATGCTAATGCAATTATTCACTGCAGACCATCACATCACTGACATGGACAGTTAGTTTTCAGCATACTCTAGCCTAATAAGAAAATGGATGTCACTGATTGGAATTCCAGCTAAAAAGTGCAGTTACATGAAAGTACCAATTGGCTGTCCCATGCATAGTTTTCCAGTACAAGTGTCCTCTGCTGGGCCCAAGCTGCCATGGCGGGGCTGGAGAACAGATTGACTTGTCAACACCGTCCTGTCAACAACCTCTAGGTCATAAGGACACTACAACCCCATCTCAGTGACACACAGTAGGTGACTATGGCATGGAGGGTGACCGTGGTGAAATATTCCCACTCTGAAGTGAAGGAGACATGCGCCCATTGCAGCGCATTGATTCGGCAGGCATGAAAAGAAGTTACTGCAGCCCCGACTGCCTCAACTCTAACGTTACGTTTCCCCACAAAAAACACCCGTTCAGTCGACAGAAATAATAAAGAAATAACTTTTTACACACAGGTCGATCAAATGTGTCTCATCTTGTGGAAGGAAAAACAATTTGAACAGTAACGTAAATTGTAACGTTACCGCACAGCGAACACTTCAAAAGGTTTTACATGCCCCCCCCCCGCCTTCATCTAACCCACCCCTGCACTGGAGCATGTATGCGCCGTGACACCAGCGTAAGTCTCCGTGAGCTTTTTTAAAACTTACCAACAGTTCTTGAGCCTGACCCCGAACCAAGCAGAAGGTACCAGATCCACATCATACGGTCTCCGTTTCCACCCGGCCTGCCCTTGCTGTCCTGCCCCGCCGCGGGGCCAAAAACTCAGGGCGAAGAAGAAAAACTTGTCCGTTACAGCTATTCCTGCCTTTTCTGCATTTAAAGTCGGACTTTTTTAATCTTCCGATGAAACAAGAAGTACATTTGACTTGACAGGAGGAGGTTTCGCGTTTAGGAAGTAACGTTACGGGCTGGAGCTGGAAAGGGCTTCGGGGTGGCGACAGGCAGGCTGGGGAGTCGGTCGCTCGTGTGTTGGTTCTGAGAGAGGCGGAGTCGGAGGCAGAGAGCCGGGGAGCAGAGGTCGGCCCGTCCGGGACAGCAGCTCTCAAACTACGGGCTGTGGGGACCGCTAACCAGGAGCTATGTGATTGCACCGTTACTTTGGCCATAGCAAAAGTTAGCTGGCAGCTGCTATCTGACCGAACTATTCAGCAGAGACGCGACATTACGAGACGGTTAGCCCGGACAGGTGAGGGTCAGTTGATTTTTCCTCCATATGGAAAAGATAGGAGAGGCTTGAACGAGGGGCATTTCCTCTTTTGTCAGAAGTAATTTGCATGGGGTAATTGTTTCACAAACTAAAACACTCAGAAAAAGTGAAGGATATAAAAAGGAAAGCGATAAGAGCATTAGGAAAATGTGGGAGATCAGTCATCTTATTTTAAATCCCATTATTAGGATGGCGTATTATGAAAACCATTATTCTAATAAAGATGGCCCACAAAAGGTCACCATAAAGTCGAAACAATAGAACTCAAACACTTTCCTGAAGAAATATTATTCACTGCAATGTTTTTTGGCAAGATGACTCCCAATATTTTGCCCATTGGTGTGAGTGTGAAAGGGTACCATTCCTGATAAGCAGGTGGCACGTCGCATGGTAGTGTAAAGCACTTTGAGTGGTTGTTAAGACTAGAAAAGCACCTTCAAAATACATTCTATACGAACTTACATTGCAAAACAGCCTGTATTTGATTATGGAACATTATGGTCTAACATTTTACACATTGGGCCTACAGAGCCGTAGCAGTCTCACTCTAATGTTAAAGTGACGTGCCTATTCTGTCATGTGTAGCAGCCTTGAGCACACACAATGTCCTGTCCATGATGACAAGAAAAGAGATTGAAAACATTTAAAATGTAGGGCTTCAGTGGTGAGGTGATGAGGCGATAGACATTATTCATTAATGGACACAGAAGTCCAGTTACAAACCAGGCACAGTACTTTGTGTCCCCTAGTCCAGCCTCCCAGGATGTTCCTGTAGACCGTCAATCATCAGCTTCAGTCTGGAGTTTTCTTCATTCGGATGTGTGTGTTATCAGCCCACTGAGACAAATCCCTACGTCTCCCTCTTTTGTCTCGGAAAATGTTAGTGAGACGTAGGGAAAACACTTTCTGTGTGTGATTTTAACCACATTGCATCGCATCACACTGGGCAGGTCAGGTAGAAAATGTTAAGTTTTTAACCTGTCAAATAGCATTATGCTGGTCAGGCGAGAAATGTTAAAATTTTTAGCCAATCACATCATGTTGTCTGGGTGCAGGCTTTAATTACATCCGGCAGGTGCAGCCTATTAACATTTTTACCTTGGAAGAGTGGAGGCTAGGTATTGATGGGGTTTGACAGTACATGATGTGAGGTGTGAGTCGTGTATGCTTGAGAATGTCGGCCATCTTTGACAGCTTGCTACTGCTACACCAATTATACAAACCACATGTCACGATCTGAGTTTGACGGTCCAAATCCAATTTAATGTTTTAAAACTAAATCATAATTGCATAGCTGCTAGTGCTAGCCAGCTCTGGCACAAGCAACGGCAATTTCAACTTGAAGTGGCCAGTCAGCTAGCACTGAGCAAAGAAGCTAGCAAAATGTTAGCCGTTAACACTACTTCAGCTAACGTAACTAGCAAATAAATTACTCATCAACCGTTTATGTCCAGTTTACAACAAACCATGCCTTTGCTGCTGACTCAACTTTTAATCTCTTACCCAAACATGAAGTTGGGAATAGTAGAAATTTAGGCTAATCAGTAACATTAAACATTAGCATTTAGTAATCACATGATTTGTCCAAGTGGTGTAGCCGTAGCTAGCTGCCCAAGATGGCAGACCTCTTCTTTTATGCCCACCTCACATCGTGCAGGGTCTCACAGGTATTGACAGGATTAATTCATGTAGCTTTTTAGCTGCAAGCAGCCCTATAGCTTGCTCTTTTAGTTGGTTGGTTCACTAAAATGCAATGCTGGCAAAACAGCTGTTACTAATCCACTATTAGACAAGAGAGCTGAAGATTCAGCAAGTTTATATGAACAACCAAAAGTGTTGAAGTATGCATGCCAGGCCAGTGGTTGGCGGTGTAACCTTGTAATGACATATCATAGGAGCTTCTGAATTCATTTTCTTCCTGTTGTTGCTGACTGTACCTTTACCTTAACCAGAACCAAAAATTAAAGAAATTCGGCCATAGTTTAACTTCTTAAAATTTGCTACAAACGCTCCATAGACTGTCGTCATATTAGACTTTCTTTGGGTGCACTCTGGAGCTTTAATTGGAGTTTGGTATTGGCTATTGAGAAATCCATTGACTTGCGCTAACATTAGCATTAGCTTAGTCACTGCCTCCACAGGCTTTTAATACTACCAGTTTACCCAGTCGGTGTTGTGTTGAATTCTGTTTCCCTGTTGAGATCAGGTGGACCGAGGGGGGAAAACAAATCTCAACAGAAAACAGACTTCGACACAACACCTGGGATTCTGGAGGCGAGACATATCCGGCAGTGGCCCTTGATATAACAAGGATCAATTTAAGGACTGCCCACAGCCACCTTTTTACTAAACTATTTAGATCAGATCACCTCAGCTGTTCCTTTCTTTTAGAGACAGTAATTAGTTTTATTTATACAGCTTAATTTTATCAGCACTAAATGTTAAAATATCTCTCATCTTGTGTTTTAGCGATATTGCTTGCTTGTTGAGGTGCTTTCAATAGGAATGTAAATATTTTGGAGCTTTAAAAAAAAGGCAGCAGATGGCACAGGGGACAACTATTTGAAGCGGTCTTTTAACCGATGGTTTGCCTTGATGAAAGTTAAAAGAGGCAAATACTTGTACGAAATCAAAGCCTGAAAGAATATTTGGTGTGGGCACGGACAGAGACGTGAGAAAGTGAGATTTGTTATTTTCAGCTGTATTTCTGATGTTCCTGCACAAACTCAGCTCTAGTAACATCTAGTGAGGAATTAAATATTAAACATCCCACATAGAGCACTGACCAAGCACTGGTGGAAGCGCACATGCATGCCAAGATACAAGGCAGAATGTAGGAAAGAGGATTCTCATGTTTTATTTTGGTGTTTTCATGCCAATTTAAGTTAAACTGAACTAGAGAGAGGCAGAGAGAGGGACGGAAGGAGAGGAGGCTTCACCTATCAAACCTCTCTCCTCTTTATCATAGAGCTGCAGCTGTGCGCAGACAGACAACCTCGCTTCAAACAAACCCCTCCTTTTGATAGTATGCTAACCTGGAGGCATATGATTGGGATGTGTCCCAATATCAGACTTCTCCAGCTTACTTTATATTCATCCACACACTCCCTTATCAAGCCAAAGCCTCATGCAGCCTTAAACTCCTGGGAGGGTCCTGGCATGTCATTCGGATCTGTTCAAAAATTTGTCAGATTCCGGCTTGATAGCTTCTGCAGGAGCCTTCTGTCCTCGCATCCCCCTATTGTTGCCTCCAGGGCCGTATGTATTTCAGTCTGTTATGATGAGTCCTGATGTTGGATGGTTGTGTGTGTGCTCTGTAACCACTGCTGAAACGTCTACAGTTGGCAGATATGAATATTTTAATGATCCCCACAGCTAACAAAAGCAGACACAAGTCTCCTCAACAGCAATTCTGAATACAATCAACACTAATAAAACTAAATGCTTGTTGAGGAGGAAGAAGATTTGTCAGTCAATGTTTAATGGATTTCATTCTGCTCCCCTGGAGTTATCATTAACGTTAATGCTGAGCTGTTTCACAAATTATACAACCTGATCCATGAACCAGAACGGTATAATCTGTTTTGGGGGGCTCCGCACGAGAGGGCTGCAAGCTAAAAGCAGAAATGGGCTCAACTACAATTCCAACTGACACACAGTGTTTCACTCATGCCCATCAATTAGTTTAGGCTATCTTTAAACAGCTCAGACGTAATTAGCCGCTGGCCAACAAATGGACTCATTAGGGGACATTAAACTCTAATATGAAGGTTGTTATTGACTTAATCGCAGGAGAAACCCAATTAGTAGCCAAATTTGGAAAATGACTCTGAGGAAATGAGATGATCAGATTCGTGAAAAAGGGAGAGCTGGGAAACCTGGGATGACTTTGCCTGTGGGTGAGCGGTGGCATCGAGAGAGAGAGAGAGATTGAGCAAGAGATTTAGGGAGATGTAAGGAAACGTATAATCGGAATATCACAATGGGAGTCTATGTGAGTGTGTGTATGTGTGGGTGTTGAGAGAGTGAGAACAACACTTACAGAGCAGTGGTGAAGGAGAGTGTAAGAATGCCTGCAGCAAGAAAAGTATCAAGGAGGTGGATGAAGGAAGCAAGATAAACAAGGTAAGAAAGATGGTGTATAAACAAGGTAAGAAAGATGGTGTAAAGGAGAGAAAAAATCAAGAGAGATATTATGATGGAAAGATGTATTTGATGTATTTGCTCCAAACTTTCTTTCTCACTTAAAGTATTGCAGTATTTTACTGAGTATTACGTGCAGTACCTGTAGGGTATTGCTGAAAGTAAAGGTGCTGTAACTTTGCCAACAGTCCAATGTCAATGAGAGCTACACAAATATTTCACTCTGTCCAAGGAGAGTGTGAGATGAGTGTGAGATGAGTGCGCGAGAGCGATGATACAACTCATGAGGGCTTCAGGATGACATGTCCTTGTCGTGTCAGGCTGCCTTCGAGGTAGCTGCGAAATGCCAAGGCCCCCCAAAAACCCGGCATGGCAGTTTCACTCTGTAGTTTGACTCTTGACATTCATCTTATACTTAATAAGCAGCATACTGATGTGAAGGACATCTTTGTTTGGGAGTGAGTGTGTGAGTCAGAAAGCACTGGACAGAGGGAAAACAGGAGAGAGGACATATCAAGGGACAACGCGCTAATGATTTCAGCAAATGTTTCTGCTGGCCCATTAAGAAGCTGAACTTTGTGTATAATATTCACAGCAGCCCACACCTCACCCCAGAATAACACTGCATACTCACATGCAGGCTTATGTAACTAATTTTATGAAAACATATGCACAAGCACACATAGCATTATATATTCTTGGGTATTTGCTGAGTTTTGTCCACACTCGTCCTCACCTAGAGTCCTCTTCATGGTCCTTAGAAGTGCATTAATTGTTTAATCATTCAATGATGTGATCAATGTCCTGTTCCACTGACATTAGTAAGCAAGGCCGATGTCTGGCCCGGTGTTGCCACGGGGACAATGGACAGGAGATAGGCATCAACAATTAAATCAGAGCTAAATAGAATGGGTGGGTTTGTGTGTGTGTGTGTGTGTGTGTGCGTGTGCGTGTTTGTTTGTGTGTGTGTGTGTCAATCTATAAGACCTGGGCTGAGAATTAAATGAGGAACAGATATTGATTTGGGTTTTCAGAGGCAGGGGACAGCAACAATTTAAGTAAGAAATGCCTGAAGCATCAACAGTTACTTTCTTAATTAAGCTAGCCAAAATGATGCAAGCCTGCAGATTAATGGCTTACATAGCAAATTGCGAAGTGAAAAAAGAAGAAAAAAAATACAAATATAGCATTAACATACCATTATTGCAATGGCAAATACAGGCATGTGGTTATTTCAAAATGTTTGTTAAAACCGCCACAGTAAAAATAGTAATGGACACCAAATATGAAATTTAATCATAACACGATGAGAGCAATAGTAATTGGTCAATCAAATGTGAGGATTTACACTTCCTTAGTCAAACAGAAAACTGGAGTACACACAGTAATTTAATTTATTCCCTCCAGCAGCTGTTTCTGATGGATAAAGATTGAAAGAGGTTCACCATTAAGCTGGAAGTGGCTGGATTTGCTCTCTATGGTGAACCGGCTCTCAAGGCCGCAGTAGTCCAATCACATTTGGTCTCCAAACAACAGGCGTTGGCCTTTCAAAACAACAGCCTCAAACAAGGTCGAGTCCAACTAAGCAAAGGACAATCTTCTATCGCTTACCGGTATATATAATTAGAAGACCACAGTTAGCTGTAAGCACTCATCAAGTTTTCATCCCTCTTTTTAGGCACAATAGAATCTAAACTATTGCCTGTATAATCTTTGACGTCACTTTAAATGGTGAAATTATTGTCAATTAAGTTTTAACTATTGTTGATTAAAGGGAGCAGATACACCAGGGGCAGTGTGTCAGACGTGGGCTGTCTTCTGTGAGGCTCAATGAAAGCACAGTGTTGCTTTGAGCAAATGCAGCAGAGAACAGCCAAGGCTGATGGGAATGTTATTAGTTATCATGGGTTCTCAGTCATAAACCGTATAGCACTGGGCAAACTAAAATGCTCACCTGATGAAAATTCAAAGGATGACCACCATTATTACATACCATAATGCTGACATGTTGGTATGTACCAAACTTCAAGTCAGTCAGCTATTGAGACACTGGACTTTAAACTAATACTGCTTGTGATGTTAAAAAAAAAAAAGAGGAGACCACCAAGAGTGCCAATCCATCTAGTAGCTGTGAAGATATTTCACTCAAATAGAAAACTTTGTCCTTCTTTGGTTGAAAAGTCAGAGGATCAATGAAGACAGGAATTAACCCCTGGGAATGCTGAATATATGTAACGTTGCAATATTCCATACAACCATTCTATTTAATAGCTGTTCAGCCATTTCACACAAACCAAAACAGGTTACTCCAAAGGGGCACTAAAAGTAAAAGTAAGTTGATGACCAAAATTAGGATTCATCCAATGAGGACCTTGAATGTTATGTTTCTAATAACTTGCGCAAGCGGCCTCTTGTGATCGTGTAAATAATGATTATACTCTCTGAGGCCCCTTTTACACCTGACATTATTAAATGTATTTTCTGTGATGGGATTGAAATTGGATAGCGCTTGGTCACGTGAAAGTACAGGTGTAAATGCACTCAAAATGCATTGAGGACAGTTTGTGATTCAGTTTGCTTGTCCACTTCGGTAGGTGGTCAGGAACTCATTGTGACCACATTTAACACAAGTGTAAACGCAAATGCATCCCCAGTCCACATACAGCAGCTCCATGGGGGAAATTGCATAATATGACCCCTCACTAATGTTATAGTAAAGTCAATGTTTGAAAGTTAAGCTGTATTGACGGATTTTGGTCCAAGTTGCCAAAGCAGCAAACTGTTAACTCAGAGCTAGCCGTCCCAGACTCCAGCCATAGACTTTAGCTTAGCTGTTAGGCTTGCTAGCGCCCTGGATAACTACAAGAAACTGAAGTTAACCAGCTAATTAGTGCTTGTAAATGATAAAACAGCCTCAATGTTTATTTTGGGGTTAGCGGAGCAGCCGTAGCTCTATGCTTGTTAAACTGTGAGGGGTTTAACCAGAATTAGTCGCATAAATAAAAAAAACAAAAAAAAACAAAACATGAAATGAGGATGTCTGAACAGTTCTTTTGCCCACAGTACATCATTACACATTCCAGCGTTAAATTTTGGAAAGGGAAAGAACATATATCTCCTTCATATATCTCCTTTGAAGCTTCACCAAATCATCGCTTGTAAAAATCCCCCAGACTCAATGTTTAACCACAACTAGCTTGAAATCCACAGAACAAGAAAATCTAAAAAGATTGCATGAGTTTCAGTAAAGCATGGCCATATAGGTTGTCAGACCTTGCGACGCTGGGTGCAATTGACAGATGCGACTCTATAATTTGCCAGTTTTTGTTTGAGGGTGGAGCTTAGCAAAGATGGTGGCTGGATGCACAGATGAACAAGAAAAGTGTGTGAAGTTATGTTGAGCGGTAAAGAACACAATCACATAGCAGTTGGATCTCAATGTGAACACTGGAGAC
>JAQLOL010000023.1:10218564-10234291 GCA_029783665.1 Naso thynnoides
ATATATATATATACATATATAAGTATATACATATATAGTTATATAGTTAGTCTTATGTCTTATCATCATTGCATCCAATTATAATCAGATTTTTAAGCTGCTTCTCATCATGTTGATTTAACAGTCACAACAGGGAGTCTGCTGAAGAAACATTTCGTGTAGGCGGGAACTACAAGGACAGAATATAATATAACATGTCAGTACAGATTATGTGGATAAAACCATGTTGACTCAACTAATTCATACTGATATTGGCTTTCCAGTGTCTACAGTTAACATTCAGTTCTTTTTATTTCCTGTCTAAACCTTGAATTAGTTTAAAATGTCAGTGCTCCTCACAAAGAAACCCTTGTGACAATCACAGTGCATGTACGAACATGGTGTACGAAATTGTTTTTTTTTTTAATTCTCGAACAATAAATGTGTTGTACATCTATGCAAAAATACCAGTTATATAACATGAGAGAAGCATTAGAGTGCTTTACTGAAGGGCATTACAATGATTATAATCCCATTTTACAGCAAAAGCTTTATCACAGCTACAAGATCACAATCACATTTACTTAGAAAGCACTCAAACTAACTTCTGAGAGCAAAGTTTCTGATTTGTGCAAAGATAACTGCTTTGGTTCCCAGCATTTTAGGCAGCTGCTGCTTAACACACAACACAAGCACCACCCCTTAAAGGCTCTACAAGTCTAACAAACCTCTACTGTGGAGCAGCACATGAACCAGTTTGGCTAACTGACAGACTGCTTGATTTCTCATTACACCAAAAGCAAGGTGGAATAACTCTACACTACTGGCTATGAGCACGTTTCACACAAGAAATGAATGAACTTTGCAAATTTTGCCCTCTACAAATACATCTAAATTTCGATGTTTTGCTCCACACCAGAGTGTGGCCACAGAACAGAACAGAACAGACAGTCAGTACATTTACAAGCACAGTTAAGTTGAACTATGGTTATAACTTGATTAGGCCTTTTTAATTGGACTACTGTCCTTGTCACAGTTTACAAGCGATGAGGGAGAATCGATTTATTGTCCGACTCTGCCATTGTAGGCAGCCATATGCCTCTTTCACTTGGTTGCTATTGGACTTTCCCGTTAGCCAAACAAGCTACCAACAAGTTAGCAAGTGGCTAGCAGAATCCATGTTGAATGATGAAAACATGGACAACTTTACAACACTGTACACTTTAAATCTACGCTTTACTTTTGCTACAATTTCGATGCATGCTAGCTCTCATGCTAACAGGATTCTTGTTTTCTCACTGGCTTTCTTCTTTTTTTTTCAGTTTTGGGTCAAAGATCACTGCAGGGACTATTGATCATGCACTGGCCAGTCCAAGTCCAGTTGAAGCATAAACATGCATAAGTTATTTGACTTCCAATCACTTTGAGAAATTCAAATTAGTACGATTTCAGTTGGGCTAACATGTTTTCATGCATTTCAAAAGTCCAGTTTTAGCCGGACTTACACAATAAATCGATTTTCTCTGACCCCATATGTTGTACTCAGTTTCTTTCTGACTTGAGAATTTTTAGGATACAATGGTTAAAACAAAGCAGACACATAATGTGATGTAGCTTCCTATGCTGCTTTATAAATTTTTGACATTACCCCCCCACACCCCACTCCCCCCAAAAAGTTACTCTTGGCAGCAACTTGTGCAACCTTAAAGCTGAAAACTCAAGCAACACCTGTTATGTTACACTTCATTAACTACTTTGAAGAAATTTGTCCTCTGTAGTTGACCCATTTAGCAACAGTCAGCAGCTGTGTTGCAGCCCCAAGGAACCAAAACAAGGTTACAGGCCAGTGTGTTAGTCAAGGGTAACGTTTGCTGTATTTCCAATACCTTAACTTTGAGTGGAAGGAAAAACCTGCACAAAGGCCCTCTTTGCTCAGGTCTAAACCAGGCCTACCCACTATGATGTGACAGTGCTAACCCCAGAGCCACTTTGTTAGAATTGCACGTCGCCATAATCAGATTAAGCTCCCGTGACTAATTGGTTGTGATTATTCTCGATACCACAAGGGTTTCTTAAGATTTCATCTTCTGGATTGCCTTTCCTTTTCCATTCACCTTACAAGTCGACAGCAACCCTTGAAAAAATATCAACTTCCTTTTGAGTAAATTACATCAAAGTGTGCCAAGTCTTTCTTTTAATAAATCTAACTGCATCATTTCATTCACAAAACCGATTCTACTGGTTTCCTTCCAAATGTTTCCTTTGACTTATTTCGGATCATTTCATTTGGTAGAATCTTAAGTCTTTTCCAGAACAGCTTGATGAATGGGTCCCACTGACACTGAGCCTCTAACTGAGAGAAAGCAATTTGTCCAACAGCGGGCATTTAAGTCTGCCACTCTCATTTGACCTGCCCGTATTAGAGTGAGGAGAAACAAATAACTGAATGGATAACATGGTGCCTCTGCTTTAATCTAAAGGTCATCACAAAATTGTACAAACTATATCCAAATACCAAGCAATACAGCATCCCCCTATGCGTGCAAGCCTATAGCACATTTGTATAGTATCTGCAGTATATCTCCCAATTCCAGTGAGTACAGCAGTGCAAGCTTAATGGTTGATGTTGTCCCTGATAAAATTGCTAATGCTATCCATCTCATCAAACATGGAAGCGTGGATCTAATCTCGTAGCCTTGGGGCAGACCTGGAGGCCAGACAGCTACGCCCTTCCTCTCCTCAGGCCAGGCCGGAGCAATTACTCGTGCTGCGTCACACACGGACCTGTGTCACCAACACAATTAACAAGCTCCGGAGAAGCCTGGGAAACCAAAATGGGACAGACTGTGTACACAGCATGAATGATGAGAGGCATGAGGAAGGATGAGGAGCGAGGAAGAGATGGAGGTGATCACATGAGGGGATCGAGCCAGGTTGCCAGGTTTTGTTTTGTTTTTTGTAAACAGTGTGAGTGGAGACAGATGTCAAACTCTAAGAAGAAACAAGAGGACTCACATCTCTTTAATGCAACATATAATTTATAGATGCATACAGACAAATTTGTGCTAACCAAAAAGGTGTTTCATATTCAGTTTGGATATTACATTATATATTGTTTCACTTCTGTGTACCATTGGGCAGAGCTTCTTGAGAGCTGGTCTGCTGATGCTATGCTTTGCCTCCCACCTCTCTACTTTCTACATTCATCCTCGTTGTACGGATGATTCATCACAGCTGTGACAGAGAGTGTATAATGTGTTACAGCTCCCAGGGGGAACAGCAGTAGGTGTTATCTTGGCAGAATGTTCATTTTATTCAGAGGCACGTTCCTCTCTCAGCTGGAGGAAACCAAGCATTCCCGCTCCTCTCCACCGCATCCCCGCCATCATGATCCCCATCTTTATCACCTTACATGTGACCAGTTTTATGTTTCCCCGCTGCATGCTTAATTCTAAACTCTCATCCTCGTTTTAAATGCTGGTACAAGCCCCATCATCTGTTGCTTTTTGATCACCTCAGCCTCCTTTCCCTACCTTCACTACAGTTCACCTACCTGCCCGAGTAGGATGCTTAGACAGGAAACAATTGCATCGAGGTTAGAGACAGAGACCCTCAGGTGTCTATGCTGACTTGGGGCTGTAAGAGTGATGGAAGCTGTCCAGAGAGGAGATGGATTCCCCCAGCCATCTTGTCTCTACCATTCATTGTTCATGAGCTAGGGCTGCCAGACAGCTGTCTGTACCTGCCACTTCTGACGGATGCCTGCTGTCAGTAAGTCTGGGAGGGTCCACAATCTGCATCACCTTCTCCCTGGCTGGATCTCTTATAACTCAAAAAATCGACGACAGGCTGGGAAGAGATTGATTTATTTCTTATTAGCATTTCTCAGAGGTGCCTTATCCCTTTGTGGAAACAAGCAGGAGGTGTCGGTGCAGGTTGTGACTACAAATGCAAAAAACAAAGACAATTCTTCCTTGCTTCATAAAATGTTACTTTTTTGGTTATCTGCTTCTTAAATGTATCATTTGCTTTGTCAGTTTGCATCCGAAATGCACCTCCAGAAGTCAATAAGAGGGATGAAAAAGTCAAAAAGGCAGAGTCAGTAGCATTGCTCTTTGTGGCTTGTAAACACAACATTCAAATAGGGCCTCTCCTCCCAGGCTTGTATCTACATAGCAAGCTTTAAAAAGATATCCTAACACAATAAATGTACTATTCTCTATATTCATCATGAGAGACAATAAAATTTGGAATCGGGCGGTCAAAATGACCACTCAGCCTTTCTGGCATGTATGGAATTTTGGGCCTTCTATTGCTAGCACAAGGGTTAGCTGCTGTTTGGCACCTGACCGTCCAACAGAGAGCAGGCCAACTCTGCATCATTCTTCACCCCCAGCTTCTCCTTTGGTGCTTGAAAGTGGGGGAAAGTCAAACCCAAATCCATTCTTGTTCTGGATCGAGCGTTATCCACTTGTCGTTTTGCCTCACTACGGCTATATTTTCTCTCCTTCTCAACCTTACCTGTGGTCTCTCATTTGCTAGGGGAAACACACACACTCCCACCCAGACTCGTCTTGACACAACCAAAACATCAAAATACAGTCAGAGGGCAAAGCTCTGCAGACACAGCTACCACCAAAAGTGATGACTGAGCAGCTTCACTTTTGTATAAGTCTGTATTTATTTATTTTAAGGAAAATCCTACTGACTCCACCTTTAACTGACACTCTTTCAGTCTTGTAATAATCTCTGGTGATCTCTGGAGAGGATGTAGAAAATCCAGGTCAGCATCCCTTGGCTAACGCTCATTTCCTTGTTTTTGTGTGTAAAGTGGCTAAGGGGAAAGATGAAGAAGACAGTGCATTTACTGTGAGACGAACAATACATTCTCTGGAACGGCACAAGGGGTCTGGGTCTCTGCAAATACATGTCATTTTTCACAGCCTACTGCACATCTTAAACGCACACATATACAGACACACACATCCAGCGCACACTCACACATGCATCATGAGGCAATGCGAGGTCTGTTATTAGAGAAATTTCCTTTTTCTCGGCCCGCTCTTGCATGCTAATAAACAGAATCATAGTCATAGTGAGATGGGGGGAGGCGGAGCGGTCTTGCACAGACTCTAACTGTCTTTTAAATGATGTCAGGGAGAAATAGGCTCCATTAAAGGCAACAATCAAAGCTGCATCACCACTAGCAAGCATGTCACGTAGCTAATTCAATCTCACAAGCCATGAAGCAATTAATTCATGTCAATACAAAAACACAAATGGTCTCATTTTTGCCCATCAGGAAAGCGGCCGTCTTCCGGCTGTGCCAGTTTATTTGTGTGTCTTTGTGTGAACATGCTCAGTGAAGTGAACCTGGAAGAGCAGGTGTAATTGCGTGTGGAAAAAAGGAACCTTGTGGTCTTCCTGGCTAAATTAGATCAGACAATTTTCTCCTCTCCATTTCCTCCACAGACAACAGGCACATTGTCCCCCCTCAAGTCTATTATTATTTCCTTGATCAGGTTGGACTCCACAAAAGAAGCGACGCAGATGACGGGACAATAATTATTCCCTGCAACCAGTCTCCCTTTGATAGTGCTGGAGCCCACATCTGGCTATGCCTCCTGCAGGCTAACATAAATCAATTTAGCCCCAGTCACACTAAAACACACACAAGAAAAAAAAAAATCCCTAAAAGGGTTTGAGTGCTGTGGTGCGTGGTCAGTCTGCAGTGGCTTACTGAATGCGCAGGATCAATGTCTCATGTGGTAAATCATTAAGCCCCATTATTTCTGTAAAGGGAAACTCTCTAGAGAATGCAAACTCAGTTGTGTTACCACCCAGATAGAAACGGCCAAGGCTAAATGAGTTTTCTGAGTCGATATCTCAATGTGGAGAGATCGGACATGCTGAGATAGAAGAATTCAGATGATGAAGGAGCTCTGGTGGAAAGGCAGGTGTGAAGCCGATGTGGGCTGCCTGGTGTGATTGTGAAAGGGCAAAAGAAGTAAAGTGAGAAAGAAAAATGAGCAGTGGAGAGACAAAGGCTCCCTGATTGAGGCTGAGAGTTGATGAAAGTGGCTCCTGGCTTGTCTGGATGTGGAGGCATGAGACCAGTCTGCATTTAAATGCATCCGTGGAGAAGAGGAGACCCCAAAGAGCCCTCCTGCTCCATCACTCTCTTTTGTTCCAAACCCTCCAATTCCCAGTCCTATTTGGAGGGGCTGTTGCTTTGAATTTTGATGGCTTTTAGACGTTTGCAGTGGTTTACAAAGGAAAATTGTGGAACTCTTCCTAAATTGAAAATATGAATATCCTCTACAACATCTAACCTATGAGGCAGGCTGGTTATTTATAGATTTAAGACCAAAACAGACAAATAAAAACAAGAGGAAACATCAGACACACTCCTGTGTGTTGTTGTGCGAGAATAAAGAACAAGCATTTGGAGTTATTTCAATCGGCTGTTGACACACCAACTTTTCCCTTGGGAGGGTACACAACTCTCAGTTCATCTTAGTGCACAGTGACAGTAGTGAAGTCATGCTGTCGTCAAACAAATTAAGGGTGACACCGCTTTTAATTTTGAATATAAGGCAACAGCATCAATCATATTAAAAACAAACTGCTGAGGCAAACAGACCTGTGGCGGTACATTATAAATGAAAGCAATGGCTGAGCTGGTCAATGTAAAAAGTGCATATGCATTTCTGGACGGTGATCCGTCATACGCTGCAGATTGGCCAGGAGTAATGAGCCTTTACACTGCAGTATATAGATAGCTGATACTGCAGGAGTGCTATTTTGCACAGTCAAATTACAGTTCGATTTTCACCTAACAAAGATTCAGCAGCATTCACCAATCAATAGATGTCAAAATGCCCTCTGCTTCTGATAATACAATGTACATCTGACAAGCACACAAAGAAATCTGCAGTAATATACAAGCATAAAGATTCAGCAGGTAGGCCAGAGGACCGAGGAGATGGGGGGGGGGTGAAGGTAAAAGGGTGATGAGAGCATAACAGACATTATTATGGAACAAAAGTTAGAAAACCTTTTTTTTAAGTTTTCCTTCTTTTCATGTATACAATCAAAATAAATGACTCAGAGCACCTCTGTAATATATTTTCTCGACTGACATAAGGCATTAATGGCATCTGACATGGCATCTTTTTATGTCAAAGATCGTCCAGAATGTTTGTCAAAATGACAGAACCAAAATGATATTCCAAATAAATCAAGTGTGGAGCGCATCATGTCACAGAATTTCCCGTTCCTGACATCTGTTGAGCTTAACAGATGCTCCGCTCGGCTGCCTAGCCCGGCTCCTCTCGGAGTCAGCCAGGCTCACCAGTAAGCCAAGGATATGACTGGCTGCGGAAATGGAGCCTGATGGTAATTGATTGCACATAACTTGCTTAAGAAAGTTAGCAGCCAGGGAGGAATTAAAAAAGTTTGAGAGCAGAAAAGACGTGGCCATCCATATTTGTCACAGCAGCCTTCTTCAAGGTCAGTTCACTGCCAGAAGGCACCGCGAGGAGAGGGGAGGGGAGGGGAGCAAAATGGAGATGGCTGACAGAGAGAGGGATAGCCTTGACAGCTCAACAGGACCGATGGCTTGTTGAAGCAGACATTGAAGAAAAGCGGCATGTTGGTATCAAGGGGCGCGGTCCATGGATGGTCCAGAGTCATTGTCCTCAATGTCGCGTGGGTCCATGGGGTTTGCCCTCGGCTCTGGTATCCTGTAGAAAAAGAACAGAGACAAACTAGATCACTGTAAGTCCTCTTTCATTCTCAAACACCAGCATGCAGCCACATGAACACACACCCCAGCCACACACACCCTCCAATATGTGCACACATTATGGAAATATAATAAAACTTTGTGAAATGTAATCAGCTTCAATCAAGCACCTTAAGTAGGAATCATCCATTCTGTCGGTTTTATATTAGCAGCTCTGCGGTGACAGAGACAAAGTGATTGCTAAATTGCAGGGACCTGTAGCAATCCAAGCCAGGCTGATAGATTCAATTTCACCAGAGACCGTCTACACTAATCATATGCTCTAATTGGACAATGTCGTCAGGGTGACAGAATGCTGTTCTTCCTGAAGAAGCAACTCTCTCCTGAAACTTGTCACATTCCACCCTTCATCCTTCTTATTATGATTTGTTCCTACAATTACAGAACCAACACTGACTTTCACGAAACTACGTCAGCATGTTTTTCTAAACACACACCTCACTGGAGGGGGATGGTATTTAATTCAATGAGATGGAAGGTATTTTAGAGCTATGCCATTTCACTGCTCAAATGTATGTTTTAAAACTTAACACTTCTTATTACTTTGGATGGTTAGTTTGCATTTATATTTGTAAATATACTGTCATTTATCAGAGCAGGACTCTACGAGGAACAGATCTCTCATGTCACATGATCAGTTTTTAAAGGAACAAAGCGGAGCAGAGGTCAAATAGTCGCTACTGTTGTTTGACTACACAATTTATCAGATGAAAACTGACATAATCGATATTTCAAGATCAAGGTCAGAATCCATTTGACTGTAACATAAAGCTCTTTTTAAATGACAATAAACACATACAGCATGAAGCTATTAGGGCTGTGCTAAAAATCATCACTGCAATAAATCGCAGTAGCCTATTTATTTTCATCTGTATTGTATCAGACTCATGTATCATGATGCATATTGTATCATGAAGTTCTTGCCAATCCCAGCCCTGAATTCAGTGACACAAAAGAACACTTATACACTTTTTTTTAATGTTTTTCAATTTCAATATAATGTGATGTGATGCATGAAGACTACCCAGATCTTACACAGTAACTTGTATTTCAGCTCTGTTTTTACCTTTTCAGTAAACAATGTGGAACATTGCAATATATCGCAATTTGCATCGTACAACAATGTATCGTGATATGATTGTATCGTGACCCATGTATTGTGATGCGTATCGCATTGTGAAGTCCTTGCCAATATCCAGTCTTAGTTGAGAATTGATACAACTGACATTTTAAGTTCAAAGTCAAAACGCACATGACTGTAACAAAAAGCTCTTTTAGATGACAATAAAAATAACCAGCATGACGCTATAAGGTCATTTGTTCTGCACAGGTGTCTGGTTCTAACATTTGAAGAGTAAGTGGCCCGTGGCAACCAACAGAGCAACAGGTAATTTGTACGGCGAGCTAAATGATCTCATATAAAATGAATGAGTCATTCCCCAGACAAGCATGAACAAGCACAGTGAGCATTAACAAAACACATACAAACACAAAGGATTTCCTGTAGCAGTGGCAGGAACATTAGACAATCAGCAGCTATTTTCATGTCTTTCAGTTTAATTAAACCTTCAGTGTCCAGAAGCCCCAGTCACCGTCCTCTGATTTTTTTATTATGAGCAAACACAAATAAAAACGGAAACAGCATCAAATGAGACAAAGGACTGCCTGACAAGCAAACACTGTTCATTCAAAATAAATAATGGTCGAATGTGAATCATTCAGTCTATCTTTCTTTCTATTTTAATGTTAGCTTCCTGGATGAAGAATTCTCTGTATTGAATCTTTTACACAGGGACAATCTTTAAACACGCAGCTAATTGAATTCTATAAAGGCATTGACTTTGTGCCTAGCAATTAGAGCAGTTCTTTGGTCTCTATCTTTTATTGCTCTGACAAGGACATATTTTCATCCAACTCTGCTTCTCTCCCGCACTTGCTTCAAACACTTTTCCACCTCCGCCGCCTCCGTCTTCCTGCCCAAGCTGCATGCATCACAATCTTTGTGAAAAAGTGCCCTTTGGTTAATAGGCAGCAATCTCTTTCTGAGCGCTGCTCCCTGAGTATTCCTGTCTGACACACTTCTGTTGGCAGAAACAAAGAGCTGCTTCCTTTCCCTTCCTGAACCTCCTCCAGGAGCATCACAACACAGAATCACAAAAGGGCATCTGATCAAAGAGTAGCTGCAAATGGGTGCACATGCGAATGCAGGTTAGCACACACTTGTGCACCCATAAGCACTGCTGAAAACATAAGTTTTAATAAAACAGGTTGAACACAGATGTAAATTTGGCATCTGTCTTGGCATCAAGTGCCAAATTACAGGCTGGCAGAATAAATGAGGTTGGACGGGGTGTATACACACATAAAAGCTCCTCTTAAATATACGTCCAGGATGTTATTTATTCAAGAGCACCTTTCAATTCAAATTCTTGACAAAATTATTGCACTTGTGCTGTCTGCCACACCACTTTTACTCAGTATTCAAATTGTCTGCAGCATCACACAGAAAAGAAAATTCTGCACTGAGCCAAGCCCAGCACTCTCACCAACACAGCTTTTTCCTGTTTGAGATGATGTTTGCGGTAAAATGCAGGCAGATTTACTTGTCTGAGGCAATTTCGTTTGAATCTCTCCAGTCAACCAAAACAGTCACCCTGCTCTTTGTTTGAAAAAAAAAAAGACAGAAAAAAAAGTAATTACAAATATATTTACTGTATATGAGACCTTCGCTATGGAGGCAAATGAACTATTTATATTCAAACGGTCCGTGCTAAGCCTGGGGACATATGAATGTAATAACTTATTTATGCCACCCGCAGTATAAAGGCTATTACTTGAGGAGAGAGAGAAAGAGAAATGACAGAGAGTGTTAGTGTGGCTTCACCATGCAACAAAATGTCAGTGGGTGGGAGATAAATTCCCCACAAGTAAAAGCCTTTGTTTTGTTCGTTTTTCTGTCTGTTCATCTTCCCTGGCCTAAGTAGAATATCACTTTGTGTGTGTGTGTGTGTGTCCTGATGACTGGTTCTTTCCATCCATGACTTATTCATTAAGATTTAATGCAGTCCATGTATTATTGATCGGGATGATCACTGCCTCCTCCCCTTTGGTGTGACCACGGCCCCGTGGACAGAGGTGAACTGATGGCTGGGAGGCCTGCTGCAGGATTCACCGTCTGAGCTTCACCGAAATGTCCTGGCTGTGGATTCAGGGTGATGGATGGATACTTTGGCGTTGGTGTGTGGAAATCTAGCATACTGTGTGTGTGTGTGTGTAGCATCTGTGAGAGATAAGAGTTTTTGATGGGATTGATAGACTAGAAAAAAAGCTAATCTTACTAATGTCTCCTCTGAGGGAAACAGAAAAAGGTTTCATCAGTGGCTCTTAAATGAACCCATCGCTCATGGGAGGAAACCTTGAGCTCCCTGCGAGGAAAACAGAGGGGGGGAGCTCACATGATGGTACCTAGACTGACTTTTGTCTCCCCTGTTCTATTCCCGTTTTGGCCTCAACCCTGTGGAGCTCTCTGGGAGATAGAGGGAGAGAGGGGTCCTTGCCCTGATTAAGTTTGAATTCCCTGCCTTTGGCAGAGACGCCACAGGACTTCTAAGTTATCATTTGGAAACGCTCCCATCATGCCGTAGCAGCCTTGCCAGCTTGATGCAGCCTTATTGTCATATGAATAGTCATACTGCAGTAGCTTGGATATGCTAATTTTGATTGAGGTGTGTGTGTAAAAAGATGGTGAGAGGGGGGAAGAGGAGGGATTGTGAGCAAAGTGGAGGTTGCTGATTAGGAACTGAGGTTCTTCTTGATTAAGCAAAGGGGTTGAACCAGGTTAAGTATGTGTGCATAGTGCTTTTGACAATCAACCTCAGGGGAAAGTAACTATTGCAATCTGCGTTTGCTTACAGCGGTGATGCCAGCGAAGTGTACTCCATCCCATAAGACAGTAGGACCCATTTCTCAAGTCCTGAGGGTCTACAGTATGAGGTTTGGTCTAATGAGAGAGGATCCTTAATGATTATTGATAGAGCCCACTAGGACAGACTCGTACCCCTTCCCTCCAGTGCACCACTTAATGAAGTAAATCTTGTCACTTCTGCAGGATGATTTAACACTACAAACAGCTGTGCAACAAGAGATGAAAAATCAAAGGGTAAAAGGAGCAAAGAAAGAAGTGCAGAGCATTACTGACATGAGGGGAAAAGGTATTGATTTGTAGATGGCAATGTATTATAAGAAAAGAAAAATACAAGACATGCTCTCAGCTGCGATGAGTAATTTGCCGTCCCTGCGGTAATGCTCTGCTGGATTTAATTGGCCATTGTCCTGGGAAGGTTTACATCCAACTCTCTCACTGAGGCCACCCTGTCTGTCAGCTTCCCCGGCTCTCTCTATGGATTTTTGTCATTTCCTTTGATCTGACAGCCTTGTCTAGGGGTGTGTAATTTAGAAATGGCCCCTTCATTAAGAGCACCCCTGTGATCTTCCCAACACTTTGCACTATGGCAAACCTCTCAGCTAGAATCTGAGATATGGATATATCCTAATGAGGATAAATGTGTCGAAAAAAATGAGGAGGGAATAGCAGTGCCACAGAGAGGTGGCAGCAGTCTTAAGGGAGGAATGGACAATTTCACACAGCTTCAGAGAGGTGAAGATCAGAGACCAAAGGGAGGAGAGCCAAAGTGTTGGCAGGAAGTGACAGCATCTTGATTTGGGCTTGCTGCTAAGGCTCAGACACAAGAATAGGAGAGCTGAGGCTGGTGGCACCAGCTGCATATACGCCTGGTCTTCAGCTATGTGGGGCAAAAGTCATGCTGGTTGCACCATCTAGGCTTAGTGCTACATCTGGGACTAAAACTTGATGACGCATCTGATGTACAGACTACATGATGAAAGGGCTTTGTGTGTAAAAAGAGAGACCAGATAGTACGATATATATGGAGACAGAGAACTTATTGAAAGATTTAGTTTCAGGAAGGAACTGTTTCTATTAACTGATGAGTTGTCGCCAACAATAATTGTGAAATCGTCATAAATATGCTTATCCAGTTTGTTATATTTCTGTTTAATTCCTTTGAGCTTAA
Organism: Naso thynnoides; assembly: GCA_029783665.1. NCBI lineage: Eukaryota > Metazoa > Chordata > Actinopteri > Acanthuriformes > Acanthuridae > Naso > Naso thynnoides. The sequence continues at coordinate 10,231,444 of JAQLOL010000023.1, forward strand.
TATCCTCTTTGCTAAGATAAATGCTTGCTGTGCACCACAAAACATAAAGAAGTGTTTACTGTGTGCAAAAACTTGGTAAACTCCTATGATAATAATGTAAAACAGTCATTAATATCCATTCTGTTATAATATCTGGGCTAGTAATATTTCTTCACTTTGTCTACTGTCCCTGCTCTGCCCTTTCCCTTGTGACTTGTTTTTCCTCATGAGTTATGGTATTGTTTTGTTTGCTCTGTAAATTGTTGAGCTCAATAATTACTCTTGTTTCACCTATCTGAGTAATTTAACTTTCCATTCTTTGGCTCAGCAGTTATTTATCGATATCTAGTGGTTAGGGTTGGAATACAAGAATGAGAGTTTGTAACCATAGCAGTGTCAATGGAATGGCAACAATCATTACGGTAGAACGTGTCAGCAGGGACGCACATTACCATTGTTGGGCATAGCTGAGCCTGGATGTAGTTTTAGATGGTGCAGTTGGCGTAAATATTTCTCACTAGTCTAGATGTAACTAACTTACGCCCAGCCTTCTTACGTTCAGCAGTCCGGCCACTGATGTGGAAATAAAAGCAGCTCAAAATGATTTTTTTTTTTCTTCTGTGATTTTGTTTTTGCTTTCTGGGATATATTTATTAGGATCTTCAAAAAAAAAGGAAAATTACTGGAATTTTTTTTACCAGATGACCAGTGATGCAAGGTCATTAATGCAGCATTGGTGTAGAGTCACTGCTGAGGGTTTCAGCCACTTCCACTCAGTGAGAGCTGTTTTGGAATGGCACTCAAAGGACCATACCAGTCTTTTTTTGACCTTTCACCATTAGCAGGGATCGTCCCTATCTTTCACGTTTTTAAAATTTGACCTGTTCAGTGCCATTTATGTTGAATCAGATACAGAAACACCACAGGACAGGTAAAAGATGTTAGGTATAGGTAACTCAACATTCTAAGAAGAACCCTGAGCCAGAGAGAGAGGGGAGCTGGGAGCCATTGAGACGAAAGTTATTACGCCTGGAAAAATAGCTCCTTACAAGTGCTGCCTTCCTAGCTCGAATATTAAGGACTTTCACACGGACATTCTCTTTAACTAATGCTGTCACACATTTTCAGGTATCTTCTGTGTCGTTTATCAAGTATGAACCAAACACGATACTTTTTGGATAATGCTATTTCAGGAAAAATGCGAGGGGTTCATGTAACCTATGTGGCCAATGTTGACAAAGGACAATGACGTACTAAAACTGGTCCTTCAATATGTCATACACTCCACATGAAAGCACAAACGGAGGGGGAGTGGATAGGGACTGGTTTGAGACAGACCTCTCGTGTGAGTGGTGCAGTGGAGGAAACTGCTTACAGCTAACAGTGCTCATGCTAAGGACCCAGTTAGTGCAAGGACCCAAACACAGGCATGCCCCAAAATCCCAGGACAGAAAGACTTTACGAATTAGTTTAATTCAATGTTAATGATTACTAATGGATAATGCAACTGTTTCAGTCCCTCTAAGCACTGATGCACTGATGACAAATGTTATGCATTATGTCTTTGCAAAAAGCATCTAGCATTGGCATTCTTTTTGATTCATGAATTTTTTACTGGATTGGCATCAGATGGCAAAGTGGTTAGTATATTAATTAGCCAATAAGTTGAGACATTCTAAAGAAAAAAAAACAAACATGTCAAATGTCCTGTGATGTGAATATTGTGCATGCGCACATTGCGATGGAAATGCTCAAATGATATTTAATGCAGCCCTTGTGTAAATGTGAGAGCCATGACAAACTCATTTTTCAGTTGTTTTTGTTGAAGTTCCACTGTCACAGGTCACTCAGGCCATTGTTAGATGATGTGCTTTCCTTTGATGCTCTTATGCTCTTAGCTAAGAGTTAATGCAAGAACTGCCAGGAACACCATCATCATGGTCTTTTTGATGTGCGGCTTTGAGTTTAAAAAACTTGCAATTTCTAAAATTAAATGTAGATACTTCACCTGAGGTAACACAACAAAGAAGCGAGGAAAGGAAGGGCTGTCAACAGCTGCTGCTCCTGTGTAAACTGTATTAAAAGACACATCAAATTGCAAACCAATTTCCTTTGGGAGTCTATTTGGCCAAAAAGCAAGTGAACAGATTTTGAAAACAAAGGTGGGTAATGATCATTTCAATTTCAAAGCATTTTTTGTAAGAGGAAAGCTTTTTACGATTGATTACTTGAAAAACAAAATAGCCTATTTTAGAAATTAGAGTTAGTTAATAATTATGCACTCTGCTGGAATGCTCCTGAAATTCTGAAAATTACTAAATTACCAACATATAAAGATCAAGACAATTGTCAACCACAGCTGTTTCAAACTCTGTTTAATCTTGCCTTCACCACAGGATTTCATGTGCAAGTATTAAAGCCTCGTGGCAATGATGCAAAAAATGCTTACTGTCAGACCCCAGAGGTTTGTGTTGAAAGACCAGATGAGGGAATGTGCTGCAGGGGAGTTGTACTGGTGTGCATAGAGAGCAGAGCTATTCAATAAAGGGTCTGCTGCGTAGACTGTGTTTGTTGTGTTTGTGTGTGTATGTAAGTGTTTACACAGGAACAGGCCTGGAATTTTCGATGCTGTCAGTTTTTTCAAGGCAAAAAGGCCAAATGCCAGAGCATCAGGGCCGTCAAAAAAGCAATTTTAACTGCACAGAAGAAAAATGAATTTAACTTAAGTTTTATGAGGATTCGTTAATTTTAAAATACAGCAGTAGGCTTTAACTAATAGTAATATAAATGATTAAAATGCTGTTTATTTCCCAATTTATTGGCATAATAACCGGTGTGCAATTTGTGAAAAAACTGGGGGGGGGGGGGC
>JAQLOL010000023.1:10237186-10247721 GCA_029783665.1 Naso thynnoides
TTGGTAGCAGAAAGGAGTGAGATTTATGACCTATACTTCAGCCAGAAACCGGGGGCGATCAAGCTATTTTGGTTTCACTTTTGAGGAGCTGTCATGTTGTTCGTCTTTTCATAGTCAGTGGTGAAAAACACCACGATAATTCTTCTGAAGCCCCTCTTTACAGAGATGCAATCTTATTATCATTAAATATATCCTGGAGGGCACACATGTGTAGGCACAGGATCGTGCCTTTCAATTTTCCAGAGTCATTATACTTTTGGCCACAAACTAAATGGCAATGGATGACGTTATGACGATCCTTTTGGTGGGAGCAAGGAGGAGATAATGGAATCACCCCTAATGGCTCCCCACTGTGTAACAAAGAGAGAGTGAGGAGAGGACAGACACGTGGGATGCAGTCAGATAACTGGAGGTTTGATCTTCAGGAGGTTATACTGTGTCATTTACTGTTATTCATTTGACAATTTCCAAATTCGCAGCTATTCAAAGCAGCAAAATTCAGATGCATTGGGAAACCTAGTGGGTACTGATAAAACTGAATGAATTGCTCACTGCAGTCTGCTCCGGTGATACAAAGTAAATATTACTGTCACTGAATGTGAGTGGGACATAATTACTGATGACAACCTGAGCGCAGTTCACAGGCTTCTACTGATGTAACAGGATGACGTGTGTTAAAAGCCTGGACGAAATACTAGCTGCCAGAGGGTCTGCACAGTTCTGCAGCACTGATAAATGCTTGACCGATTGGGCATAACTGATTTCAGTTTCATAAACCAAGTGGACTTGCGTACCATTTGAGAAAAAAGGAAACTTTTACCTAAGCTACTTACCTAACCTAGCATCACAATAATTATACAAATTAATGAAGCAGTGGAATGAAATTAAACACTAAATCACACGTTAAACTGCTGCACATAAGGTGCCATTACATGCCAATCAGTGATGTAAAGGGAGTCATTATGTCCCTAATCACGAACACAGTATCTTCCACCTCACACAGCTCAGCTGCAGGTTAGGGTCTGTAGAAACGGAGTCAACATTCTCCCAGGAAGATGACACGAAGGACACAGTGACATGGAGAGACTGTGTACTTGTTTACACAGTGCTTCAACATAACTGTCCGCACATTGTTAGACAGAATTGCATTACACTCAGTTAATACCGTGTATGATTGCTTGCTACATGTTTTCCTTGACTTTCGTAGCAGTCTGTGATAACCTGCAGCCAGCTGTCTTGCAATATATTTTGTATTATATAATCTCTGTTATGAAACCAGTGCCACTGTTGTCATCATGTGATGAAACTATTAAAGCTTAGACAAGATAACCCAGAATCTTATGTTTCAGGTCTGCAATAATGATGTGCAAGAGAAACTACCAAAAACTTTCCTCCTGTGTACTCTAATGCTCTGCTGCTCTAGTGGGAGGAATTTAAGAACGACATATTATCTTTCATGCAATGATTTTTATTTTTTTTTTCTGATGTGGGAGCATTAAAGGTTCACAAGGATGCTCGTGTTAGTCTTGTTCTCAGTTATAATTGAAATACTGTTAAACATGAAAGCACAACTTTTAATCACACCGCTCTTTCTAAACACACTCTGCCTTTTTTTGTTACAACTAGGCAACTTACTGTATGTGCTGTGATTACATTCTTATTTTATGTTGTAGTGCCTGTTTCTTTGTGTAAACAAATGCCAGTCTTCATCTGGTTCTGTTACATGTGTTAAGGAATTTTATTCCCACCCAAAAAGTGTTTATGTCCATAACTAGATCGAACCAACTTCTCTGATTAAAGCTCGCAATCTGCTCTGTCAAACCAAAACTCTAAAACAACTAGCTAATATTAGACCAACTATACCTTCATATTCTAGGCAGGGCCAGGTTAATCTCGCTTCGTATACATGTCTAAGGTCCAGTAATATTTAATAATTTTCAAAAAGGTTTTTCCTGTGTGCTAAAAATAAAGGCAAAAGAAGCAAAGTTTAAATGCAGACCATGTCTTTGGCTTAAATTGAAATTTCTGCAGTAGTTGCAAATCCTTCTTTAAAGTTTGAATCTCGAGCCCACAACAGTGAGAAAGGTAGAGAAAAACACATTGGAGAGATAAACTTTTATCAGTCTTATGGGAAGCACACAGCATCAGCTTATAGGTAATGAATAGTGAGCACCTATGCCATCCAAACTCTCCCTTTTACTTAAGACACCTGACATTCTTCCTACCCTACATTTTATTGCTTATGACTTCGACTTGGGCGTAGCTTTATTTCTTGATAAATTTTCTGTCATTCATTACGTCCTTTATTCTCTTCCCAAATTATTATTTTCTTTCTTCCTATCCCTCCTTTCATCCTCCCATGCCTGTGATGCCTTCCCCTCTGTTTCATTCTGCCCTTTGTTGTCTCCATAGGCACCACTGATCGAGGGTAACAGAAGGGAGTGCATCCTCGCCTGATCTGCACAGTCAGTCATGTGACCACTGAGCTGGCTCTTTCCCAAGGCCAGACAGCCATTATGAAGACTGACTGGTCACAGCAGCGCCCACACATTTGGCAGGCTGGCAGAGCAGCCCCCTGTTGCCTCTTTCAAACAACCCCCTTCTCTAACAGCAGAACGCCGGCGCCACCTTAATCAGTGAAAGGCCCAGGTGCCCCGGCGAGCTGTCCCACAATCTGGATTGCTCTGGAGAGATTTTGAAATTAAAAAGCCTGTTTACACCACACTTTGAGGGATGAAACTGACTCCTCCCCTATGTGCAATCTTCTCCATCATGGAGATGGAGGGATGTCAGAGGCACATATGGCCGAAGAAGAGGAAGAGAAGAAAAAAGGTGCGTGTCCATGAGGCAGAGAAGAACAGAGTTGGGGAACAGACTGGCTATTAGGCAAAGCCTTCTGTCACACGAGAACCCCCCCTCCCCAAGCCCTCTGTGTGAAGGACACCCAGACAGACAATCCGGAAAACCTGGGCTCCAGACTGTCACAGTTCTCATCTGGCCTGATAAAAGTCTCATATGCCTCTTTCATCGCTGCCTGCTTTTTCCTCTGCAGAATGTTAATCACCATGAGTGTGAATAAAAGACCTCCCTCAGGATGCAGAACAAAGATTTTCCAACAAACAAAAAAAAAGATAAACAGTTATGATCGTGAAACCAACTTTAAAGAAAAGTTATAAATGCAAATTTTGTGCTACAATGCAAATGTATAGGCATTGCGCAGATGGTGTTGCTCCAACTGAGACTAGTTTGGGCTTTGTTCATCTGTGAACTTTTTGTTTTGTTCCTCGAGAAGCAGCACAGTCAGATGCAGTAATGTAACACAGTGAAATACAGCGCTTGACAGCTCCCGAGTGCTGCCTGACTAATAAACTTTTATTTGGACTAATGCATCCTAGAAAACATCAGTCATGAAAGCCTGCCTTCTGAAGGCGACATGCCGATAACGGATATTTCACCATCGAGAAACTGAAAGCAGATATTGTTGTCCCATGCCCACCCTCGTTAATTGGATCAATATCTGTGATTCCATGTGAATACAAAACATCATTTCAAGATGAAGCAAGCAAATGTCTCTTAATGTCTGAACAAAATTCACAAGGCAGTGACATTTAATTATGAAATGGAACGATGATGAAAAGCTGTCTGGAACAGAAGCAAAGGGCAGACATGCAAACGGGACCCCCTTCAGAAAAAGCCATTAAGTTTTTCTTCACTTCTCCTCCTTTGCAGAACAACGCCGGATTAAGGTGATTTTCCAAAGTGCACGCTAAATCTCCCATTAGAATACTAAGGTAGTTAAATCCCAACCATCTCCTCATTTCTCTCAAGCCAACACTATAAATCTAGATGGTGACGGGGCTTGTCGTGAAGCTGCTGAATTAAACATGCCAACGTTCCACTCACTCCTCCTTCCCCACACTGGGAGAATATCTGAGCAGAGGGACAGACTGCGGACTGCGAGAGGGCAGAGCGCCCTGACAACCGCCCCACTGCGCCGTCACACATGTCCACTGACGTTATTGCTGTGTCCAGCTATGGAGAAGAAGATATTTGCCAGTGTGTGTGTGTGTTTGTGTGAGTGCTGTTTCTTTGTTGACAGTTCATACCTTGGGCCAGAGGTTTGATAAGGCACTGATTCATTGCCCCCTGGTTCAGCTTGCCACTATCGTCCTTCTACATCTCCACCAAGCTGAAATCAGACCTGTAATTCTACCCGAAGGCTAACACACTCGTATGCGTGTCTGTGTGTGTGTGTGTGTGTGTGCGTGTGTCTGTGTGTGGTTAAAGGGGACACAGTAGGTGAGACAGTGTGAGGAAGGCATGTTTTTGTGCTCTGTGCAGGCAGACTATTGCCTCATTCCTTCCATCTTTCCACTAATTACCGGCGGTAACCATAAGACTGTGTGCATGAGTGTGCGTTTGCCTTGTTTATGTGTGCTTTGAAAATGAATAATGAATGTTTATACACACTGCGACATCTTTTGAGTGCTTTTACTCGTGCGAGCATGAGCATCGCGTGCATGATAGGGTGGATATCAAAGTCTCTACAGATTCAGTATGACAGTGTGCCTTGTGGATAGAACACTGAGTGGGATAGAATGTTCCTGTGTGTGTGTGCATGTGTGTGAAAAAGAAAGAGAGAGAGGAAATGTAAGAGACGGAGACAGAACATGCAATGTGCTCGTTTGTAATGGGTGTAATGTCCAGTCGAGCTACAGAACAAGAGGGAGTCTCTAACTGCCTGGTCAACTTCCTGTACAGTATGGCATATCAGTGTTTCCTAAGTCAAATAATGTTTTCCTTCAATGCAAACAGAACTCATAAGCCCCCATAGGTTGCCTATAGCATTACCACTAACAGTCAGATTTTGGATGACCACATTGACATCGGCTGATTATTACAAATTAAGGCTGCTGAATGGTCAAATCTGAAAAACTGTTCACCAGTACCAAATAAAAGGCTTGCCAGTGATGGTATAGGTTGTTTAAATAACACAGTGGCTGTTTGAAAATAAAAATCTTCTAACAAAAAGATGAATTGTCATGTACTGACATTCATGGACTCCGTGAATCCCAATAAAAGCCCAAACGATATATTGGCTTGCCAATATTATCAGCTGATATTGGACTAGTGATTTGAGATTAGAATGCCACGATGGCCAATCTACTCCTGCAACAGTCGGTCTCAGGCTATACGCTTTATAGTTAGGGCGGCCACCCTGACAACAAATGCCCTGCCTTGACTACGTCCCTCTGAAAAGAAAAAAAAACAAAAAACGGCCAGGACGCACTGCCGCGGAACAGACGCAGCGCCCTGGAGCAGAGGCAGATTCTGATCGGCGCCCATGTTAACCTATCTGACTGGTCGCACATCCTGTGCTGCGGAGCGGAGTGCCCGCGGAGGCTCGCGCACTGCAGCACTTCAGTTCGGCATCTGTTATATTTTTCACGCGTCGTGAGCGCCGCTGTCAAGGTGAATAGAACAGATCGTACCAGACAGGAAGCCAGGCGCAGAAAAGGCGAGAGAATCCGGCCAATCTAGCTCCAACGGGCCACGCCCCCTTCCTATATCTACATATTTATATCTGTATATATCTACATCTATATGTATACACACCCTGGACTTTCCCATGGTGCCACAACTAGGCTGACATTTTTGATTTTGTAGAGAATGTCTCAAACAATCATTGAATGAATGGCAATTAAATTTGGTACAGACATTCATAAACCCCTGATGATGAATTGTCATAATTGGTTGTGGCGACTTTTTCTTCAGAGCCATTATCGGGTCAGAATTCAAAATTTCCCAGTGCTTTGTTTCATGACAAAATACCTGTAAAAGAAAAGACATCAGTCTCAGCTGTCGTGTGTGTTAAGTGACAATTTATCAAATGTGAGCAAACTAACGTGGTTAATATAAAGAGTGAGTATGTTTTTTATTATACCTGCTAAACATCAGCATGTTAGCACTGTCAGTGTAAGCATGGCAACACTCTGATTTTAGCATTTTGCTATAATCTACAGAACTGCTCGCGTGGCTGTAGATGCTTACTTTGATCATAGAATCTATCAAAATTCAACCATTTAAATGATGTCTTTGCTATACTTAACCAATTATGTTGAAAAAATGTTAAATTCATTATGCAGTGTAAGTCGTGCCTTACAGGCTGAGAGTAAACAAAACAAAACAAAACAAAACAAGCCACAGACATGGCATGTGACTTTCTAGAAAGTCATTTCATCACCACTGCAGCAAAACTGCAATCTTGCCACATGTGCTTTGATGTGTGATTGAGATAATGGAGAAAATCACAACATCTGCATAGTCTCTGTAGTTATCCAGCTCCCTCCATCTGACAGCTTTCTTCCTCACTGCACTTCCTCACCCATTTTCGTCTCGCTTCTTTCTGTCTTGTCACTTTATTCTTTCCAAATAATTGCACGCGTGCACAAATACACACACACATCCAAATACCACCAGGCACAAAACACACACAAACTCACTCACACAAAAAGTGCCTGTTTTCCGAGGGGAAAAGTGAGCCGTAATTAACACATTTGGATTTTCTTTTCTGTTTTTTTTTTTTTTTCCCCGATACTAATAAGCCTTCCTCTTAACCAAACTCACTAAGCGCAGAGGCTTCTATGTGACAATGAGATTATTACACGAGACAAGTAGAAAAGTCAGTTTAAGTAATCTAATGAGCAGGTGCAGAGAAAATGAATTAATAAGACAGACTGGGAGAAAAGGAATGCAGCACACAGGCAGGCTGTTCTCATATAATGAAGTAGATAATAACACATCAACACTTTTCACGACGTGACATAAACCTGACATGTTCTGCCTCGATTTACAGCAACAGAGACAGTGAAGGAATGCAAGATGGGGAAAAAAAAAAATCAAGTGTGGTTTCTCTGTCTAAGAGACTCAGCATGATGTTCAACCGTGGGCTCCGTACTAGACAGCACAGTGTACAAAAAGGAAGCTTATTTGTTTAACAGAAATCACAAAATATGGTCCGTAGGAAGAGAGTCAATGCTCAGACCAGGAGGCTTGGTCAGAATAACCATCTTGGACTAAACTATTGTTGCTGTCTTTTGCAATTGAGCCTTATAAAATATGATGGGCCACGCACACACTCACTTCATTTTTCATGCCCTTCCATTCTGTATCAGCTACCTAACACAGCCCGGAAAACATGTTGTAGTCTCACTGTCCCCTGTGACTCGAGTTTTGCTGATGAATGCGCAAAGGCAGGACAGACAGGTAGGCCTACCAGTGAACATATTCGGTCTGTCTAAATTGATCGAGTGGTTTGGCTACTGTCTGAGCAAAACAGCTGATATGCAGAGTGTTACAGTGTGCGGTGTAGTGCCAAATCAAACTCAAACTAAAGCAATAAAAAAAAAAAATCTTACATTTAGCATACTGTTGAACGCATATTGATTTTTTTTAGGGAAGCATTTAAATATGTGGCTAAAAAACGTTTTTCTGCTGACCCCGTCTGAAACAGTACAGTGCTGACTTTTGGGGCAGGGATTTCTCCCTTCTCTCAAAGGCTTATTTAGGCTCTACGTTAGATACAGATACAGATACAGATACGGATGGCGCCTTATGTCCGTACTCTGCGTTCATTTTGTCCGTATCTCTGTCTGTCTCCTGAAAGCTTTCAGATATGAACGAAATGTAGCAGTACCACAAGAAATCGTGGGAACAGCGTCGGGCAGTGTAGCCTACAGTTCAAGCAAAACCAGTGAAACACATTGAAGAACAATATTTTGGGAAAATGGCGTAACCTTTTGAGGAAAGACTGTGCGAGTTGGTACAGAATTTCAGACATATTTATGATGTTACCTCCCCTGGCACGGGGACAGACAACTCCAAGATAACAGCTGGGAGGGAAGAGATCGGACGGGAAACGAATGTCAGCTGGATGGCAGCAAAGGAGAAGTGGAGGTCTGTGTGACACCAGTTTGTTTGTTGAGAGGCGCCTTCTACTTGTTGTATTGCATCCAGCATCCATCCCAATGTATGGAAGTATATGGGCAGTGACAGTTATGTCATTTAAAACGTATGTAAAGGGAGAATAAACCAGCCTTGAAAGTGACACCACTGATCACCATCTGCAGAAGGTAACAGGCTAACTATGCACAAGAAAATTATACAACCTTACTTCAAAAATACTGAACTATCCCTTCAGGAGGTTTTCTACAAATATGACAATCAATGCTTCAAGACAGGAAGACTAATCCTGCCTTAAAAATGTTGAAACTTTAAGGTTATATTTTAACTTGTACAAAGTCCCCTCTGCATAAGAGCATCAACTTGATATGTATAAACAAATCAAAAAATGAATTGCAAAGGTTCTCAACCTGACATATTGTTCACCTAACCTTTTTCCATATTTAAAAGGCAAAATTCAACAAAGATGAATATTTAAAAGTGTACTGTAGTGCTCCTTGTTGCATTGTTAAATCACTCTGTCTTACCAACTTTTCAATGTCGGTACTAACTGAAAGTCATTCTTTTTCTCAAGGTATGAAGTCATGATGCTGACACTGATCTCTGAAGAGAAGCACTTCAGCACACAAAAACATGAGCCCACACACACGGAATACAATAACAGTGCGAGTACAAAAACACCTTTGCACACGTACCACGAAAGCAGCCACGGAGAGGTATTCGGGAGAGAGATGCATTTTACACACATGGATTAACAATCCATTATTCATAGATACCACAGGCTCTGAGCATCAACACAAACACAGCAGTAACCTGATTCTGCCACACTACAGCCTCGGATGCATCACAGACACTTACCACAGACTTACTGCTCTCTGGGATCACAGACAGTGCACGCAGAGCTCTTATTTATCTGCAGCAGATCAATACTAGAAGCACTATTAAGCCCAAGTTGTCGGCCAGTGCTGGGCCGTTCATAAGCGTCTGCTGCCCTAGTTTAAGCGGTTTGTCCCGCCTTGTTGGTTCCAGTCAGTCCTTGTCGGTGGCTTTTTGGCCGATTCAGCGTGTTGATTTGGTGTTGGGTCAATCTGTGAGAAAAAGCACTCTGATTGGCTGTTGCCCTACGGAAATGGAGTGAAGGTTATAAAAAACTGAGGATTCATTCAACTCCAGCTCATTTGCAACTATTTAGCCGGCATATTCTCAATCAGAAGTAGTTCAATTTGGATAAAAAAAAACATCAAGTTCAGGCATAAGAGTGTGAAAACGGCTAACAAAAGCTGCTTTATCAAAACAGCGCTTTGTATATTCACGATTCTAGTTCTTTGGTTTCCTTTTTCAGTGACTGATGCAGACAACTGCCACCTAATGGTCCGGAGATTCTCTCCTTCGCAGGCGCAGAGCACACGTGTTAGCTGTCCGTGGTTTATTGCCGCGTGTTTTAAGTGCATCTCTTTGGCAAAGACACAGGTGACAGGGGGCAACATTAAACTGGGCATTTGTCGCCACAGGTTCCTTGATGTCAGCTTATATGTCAGGGCTGTTAAAGCTCAGGTCAAAGCTCGCCTCGCCTAACTGTTAGAAATGAACAACTAATACATCCAGTAGCAGTGTCAGCTCTGGTGAAATCCAACTTATTAGGTGGCAATCCCCACTGCAGTCAAGTCCAATATTAAAGGAAGTAGTTTCTGCTCAAAAATACATTTGTACCTGCCATATCTGTTCCACAAAAATACATTCCTAAGTGCCTGCTCTCTTTTACATCTTGACAGACAGTAATCATGATTCATGCTCGCAACCTTTACAGGAAAATTCAATTAGACAGCTGCCATCTTCCTACGTGCTCTTTGAACCATCATACTGCACTGGAAACTTAAAATTGAATTTGGAATCTGAAGTGAAATAGATGCACGGTGCTAAAGCAACCTAACTCTAAAACTGGGGTGGTTTTATTATGGTAAGTTACCGTATTTTTTATTCCAGAAAAGTTTCTGGAGAAGAAAAATAACCGCCATTAGCCACCCCAAAAAGACAAAGCTAGCAGAGGTACACAGGCTCTGACACACTTATAAACTTATTCCCCCTTTAACACCTTAGTTTACTGAAACACTTTGATAGAAGTCATGCGAGAACTGAAAGTATCCGTGAAACACGAATGCACATTTGCGCACACACACGCACACACACAGACAAACAGAAGTGGATGATATTTTAAAAAACTGGAGGAACATTGTGCATGTGGCATGAATTATGCATGCCTATAGTCCCTCGTCATCTAAATGCATGTCTCTGTATTTGTTAGTTTCATTTGTGTGTGCTTTGCATTCATTTGGGACCTCCAACCCACCCCTGTGGAATGGTGATGACCATGAGAGAGAGAGAGAGAGAGACAGAGAGAGAGAGAGAGTTAATAAAGAGGTTTTAGTATAGTCATAAAAAGCAGCTGGACCATACACACATACACAGGAGAACAGATACCGATGCATCTAGCAGAAACATTGTAAATTATTAAATGAGGGCACATTCACTCACACACACACACACACACACACACACACACAATCACACGGTTA
>JAQLOL010000023.1:10247821-10276957 GCA_029783665.1 Naso thynnoides
CACGTCCCGGATACAATTCAGTTGCGAGAAAATGAAATGGATGCGGTGAAACCTTTTATCTGTTGTGTTCGCAACTTTGCTGTGACCTGTCTTCACCACAAAGTAAAAATGTTTTTAAAAAAATGCAACCCCGAATATTTTGGGTGGGTGAACATGTATATATGTATTTATTTATTTTTATCCTATTCTATTATTTGTGTATGCTCTTCATGGAGTATGAAGGACTCAAACTTTTATTTTGTTGTGCAACTCTTTGCTGCACACAGATCAAAAATGACTATAATACCTTGTAGTAAACACACAAAATTTTGAACGTGCATGTTTGATGCAGGTTGGTAAATGTGCAAAGCTTCTGTTCAGGACATATTTGTACTTTTTCAAACCTGTGTTCACTTGTATGTCTAAACGGAATCAGACTTTCTAAAAGAATGTTACGAAGCTGCCAAAGCCAACTGCAGTAAATTTAACAGAGAAACATTTGTATTTTTTGTTTATTATAGTGAGCAAGAAATGATGCTGGGGCCATCTCAACTTCCAGATCTGCTGCTCATCGGTGGCTTGACTGTGAGAAGTGTTTGCAGAGACGACTGCTGCCACTGGCTTCTGTTTCGTATCTCATCTATAATGAGGTTTCCAGTCTCTTCAGACGAGGGATGCCACCCTCTCCAGCACTTCAAAACTCACACAAGGTATGCAGATGGTTTCTTCGCTGTTGCCAGCATGTCAAGAGGGAGTAGCCTCTTACAGATGTGCTTCCACTCTGCCCCATGTGCTCCCAATCCCTCACCAAAAAGCACGTACTGTAAACTGTAAATATGTCCAACAACACTCCAGTGGCCATTCAAAGCAACGACAGAGGATGATGAGATTTAATGCCTGGCAAAGGCATCTTGACTTAAAGGGATCCAGGCCATTGAGGATCAGCTAGGCATACCTGAACACAATGGCCGTCTATCTTAGTCAAGGCAGAATGCTGCCATATGTTCTCAGACTCCTGCTTCTTTAATACCGGCTTTCTCAGTCTCTCTTTTTCGTTTTAAATACCTCACTCTCTCCACAATCATTACTAGCTCTTGGTGCCAGAGTGGCAGCATGAGGAGTCATATAAAGGTGTCAGGCCATTTACCTCCAGCTCTTAAGCGTGAAGGTGAGAGATTCAGTGACCAAAGCGAAAAACAACTGACCGAGCCTCCTTCTCTGCTCTTCCAATATCAGGGCTGTTTATCCTGGCAGCTGTGCCCAGGGTCCGAGAGGCCTGACGTTATGCCCGCTTCGAGCCACTGTTCTTCAGGCGCGGTGGGGCAGCGCCAGGGTAAACACATGACCTCAGTGCTAAGTGGCGCTGAACCGGCCCAGTGGCTAGAGACAACAGCACCAATGAGACCAATAATTGCTCATTGGGGGGAATCCCAACAGATCGAAAAAAAAAAAAGAGAGAGAGAGAAACAGAGAGAAGAGACTAAAAGATAGAAAAATAATCAGCAAGTATGATCATTCCTTTTTAAACATTGGTGGGTTCTGTTAATTTGATTTATGTTTCATTTTTTTGGCCAAATTATTGTTGTACAAGTCAAAGAAGGGGAAAAAATATCCCAAAGGTTTGGAGCTAAATTGATTAGCTTATGGGCAGAAAATTCATCTGAAGCTACTGTAATGATCAATCAAACTGTTCAGCTTGTCATGTTAAGATTTACTGGATTTCATCATACATCATTTAAATTGTATGTATTTGGGATTTGAACTGATGCTCCAATAAAGAGGACAGTCAAAGATGGCACCTTGGGCTCTAGCAACTTATATGTTTCACTGTTATCTGACATTTTTTAAACAAAATGATTTGTTAATTGCAGATATAATTAACAGATTAATCAATTAAAATAGCATTTTTGTCTTTATGGACATAAATTGTGAAGAGATATCATCCACTGGTGACAAAAGCAGTCTCTAAAATACCAGCACAGCAGATAACAATACTCCATCTTAGCCATGGACACACGCACAAACACAAAACTGCACATCCACACATACGCATAAGGACACACATCTCAAACTAAAGTGTGTCTTAAAAATCATGTAAATCAAACGCTGCTGTGTCAGCTAACTATCCATATCTGCTCCAAACTGATCCATGTTAATGGGTTACGCATTAAGCCAACTACAGCACTCAAAGCCAGAGGCAGCCAGAGTTAGTGAAAGCATATTAGTTTGCCTTACTGAACAATTTTGTCCCTTGCCTTGTCCCTTGGCTGCCACTTGTTGTTGAGCTACCTGCAAAAGAGGAAAACACAACAACCGTTCAACATGACAGAGGTGAAACTCAAAATAGCCCATGAAAGAAAACAACCATATTGCACTTTCAAAATAGTTTAAAAAACAAAAGAAAAACTCGCCTGCATAAAAATAACCTAATTTTTCTTTCATGAATTAGCAGTTTTCTTTGTCTTTTGTTTTAAAAGTGTGTCACAACCTCTGGGAACCTTCTAACTCCTTAAAAATGATTTCATCATTTTTGTCTTCTTTTCTTGGCTGTACAACATTAGGATTGTTGCTGGCAGCAGCCCCTCACTTTAAGCTGCTTTGACAGTTCGTAATGATCTTTATTAGGACCAGTCTATACACTCATGATGAGTAGTTTCAGGTTTCCGGCGCAGATGGCGTCTAGGATTCACTAATACATTAGTCTTGTCTAAATATTCATCAGTGGGTGCTAAGTGGAACAGTGCACCTTATTAAGACTGCCAAAACATCTGTTAGTCACATGCACTACAGATACGTCATCCTTCTCGAAAGGAATGACCGACTTAACATTTTAAAATGATGACATGATGAATATATTAGTATAAATCTAATGTAAGAATAAATGGAAATGGCATAACATGTGTCACACATGTATTCATTAAAACTACACAGAAAATAATCATTCTAACACAGCTGTGCCTCTTTCGCTGCCATAATCCAAAGTTGATAGTTCTGTAAGACGCTGCATTTGTTTTATTTTTGTTAAATTGCATGCCAAAGGCACCATTAACTAGTTGTTGAAGGAGACAAGCCTATATATGCAGATTTTCCCAGCTGGCTTCAGGTTCACACTAGGGTCACGACCTTACTCTGTGACCCTGCCAGCCCACTTTTAGCCACCATCCTGATTCCTCCCACTCAGTACTTTCCAAGCTTCTTCTTTCCTCTTACCCTCCTTGCTGACGCCCAGGCACCCTTTCAGCTCCTGCAGGGAAATGGCCCTGTCCTTATTCAGGTCACAGTAGTCAGTGAACTTGCGAGCGCATTTCTTGGGTTTGGCTTTCTTCTTCAGGTACTTCTTAAATGGCTTCAGCTCTTTTTTGTTGATGTCATGGCTGCCATTGTTATCCAGCTGGGCAAAGTACCAGTGCACCACCCTCTCCTCCAAAGTGTGACTGGGATCAGGCTCTACAAACCTGGTGAGGGATAGAGAAAAATGAAACTGAAAAGATGGATGAGGTGACTATATAAGAAATATTAAAACGATAAGAATAGAAAGTACAAAACATTGTTTAAAAGCAGACATATTTACAATTAGTCACAGCAATAAAACACCAACATATACACAATAAAAGGATGAACTTCACATTAACTCAGTAAAACTAACACACTGAAAAAGCATTTTTAAATATAATATAGAACACACTCATTTACTGTGTAATCACATCACTTCACGTTCAAAAAATAAGTTGATTTCCAATTAAATTAAATCGCATCATGTGGATCAGATACAAAACAGTTTGGTTTTTTTAACAACTTTGCTTTTCAGAATGATAGCATATATTTGGGAGAGCGTGGGCAGGTTTTGTCTAAATAGCTTTCAGCCTCCTCATTGTATTTAGTTCTAACATGATGGAAGGTGAACACTAAGCCCTGTCAGTGTCTGTGCCAAGATCTGTGCATTGTCAGAAATAAAATATTAGCGTTCAGTTCATAGAACCAGAGGAAAGAACGATTTGAGCGAAGCCAGACGAGATGGCAGTTTTCCATGAACAATCAGCTATGAGGTCTTCTGCTCAGGTGCCACTGTCTTCAGTGGTACGTGACACTACTTACCTCCCACCACCAGAGGGGGCTGGTGAATTTATGGCTTGCACCATATCTGTTGTTAGAGCATCTAATAGGCTTGTAATGAATTCCACTTTTTTCCCCTCTGGGCAGCCTGGCACAAATCAGAGACAAAAATACACCAGAGTTACCTTCCACAACTAATTTGAGTCTGTGCAGTACAATGAAGCTAAAGCGCTTTGAAAGCCTCGAAACTAGTGAAACCAGTATGACAGAAAATGGATTTTTCACAGCGAAAGAAGGCATGCAAACTTTGTCCAGAGCTTAGTGACAAACCAGGTGAATTTGTTCACTGGCTTACATTTACAATTACCAGTGATTCATTCTGAATATATTTTAAATGGATGTGAAAGACGTAGTTTGACTGTTTTGCACGACTTCAGAGAGCAGAGCCGAGGCACATGGCGAAAGGTGCAGCAGGAGTGTGCGGTGATGAGAGAGTTTTGTTGAGCAGTGCAGACCTGTTAACTTTTATGACACAATTCTGCACACCTTGGGTAGCTCTTTTTAATTGCCCAGATGTATGGTTTTAATAGCATGCTAAACCAGTGCAAATTTTTCCCTCCTAATTGTGTCTCTTAAAGGGAAACTTCAAACACAGCTGCATAGTAAACTAATCTTCTCATTCTTTCTGTTTTAAGTCTCTCCCTCTTTTTGGGAAAGCTTTCTTGGCCACCTCCTCCCCTTCCTCTGAGCGCTTGTGGCCTCCGTGTTCTCTGCTCTGTTCTTGTCTTTTCATTCCTTTTGTGCCAGCTCAGTTCTGTGGGAGGTGGGCTGCTGACCTGCCAGGTGAATCCAATTAGCATTTCCTACGACACGACAGGCTTAGAGAAGCACTGCCTCGCTGTGCCTTAATCCAAGTGTTAAATTGGGGTGTTATGAAGCGCAGACCATCATGTAGTATGCTGCCTATGTTGCAAGGTGTCAAGGGTGCAGGGGGGGTGGAGGACCTCTGAGCCCCGGACTGCTTGAGTGTTATCTTTTTGATCTAAACAGTAAGTCTGTGTCGTAAAAACGCTTCTCCTCATTTTGTTCCATTCTTTGCTTTGCTGCACCAAACCAATAAGTTCAGACTTTTCCACCTACAGAAAGTAATGAATGAAGACCAACATGTCAAGATTGGTTCTCCAACATTATAGTGTTCTCTCTTTACAGAGCAGCTGCTTTAAACAATATAAAATCCTTGATGTTCTCTAAAACTAAAATAGACCTTAGACTAGTCCATAAAAACGAGCAGATGACCAAATCTTTTTACTCAGACCTTCTTCATGGTGCATTTACAGGTTGAGACCAGGGAGATGTAAATTTGAAAGTAGAATTATTTTCCTAAAAATGTTATGTTAATGTTCAATTAAAAAAAAATTTTAAAAAACCCAACAAACTTTTGGACCAGCCTTTGGAGATAACTCTCATCTGCTTCTACTGACGGAGGTGGTATTCTGACAGTTTGTGTACAGTGAGATTGAAACTGTAGCTGCGTGCTGTTTATGGATTCCCCTCTCAAGCATTCTTTTCTCCTTTCGCCTTGATGTGACGACCATGAAATACTTTGCTTTGCTGTGGCTGTTCAGAACATCCCTCTACAGTACATAAAAATATCTCCACTCAGCGCCCTGTGGTCTCCGACACCTCCAGCAGCCCCCCAAAGCCTCACCACCGCACCCCGCAACACTCACAGCTTCCATAAAACATGCCACACATCTGCTGCACAGTCAGGAGTCATGCTTGACTCTGTAAACTCACCAGATGGGGAATTAAATAAGAGTTACAATGCAACCTTAAATGATGGGGAAACAGAGGGGCAACAAAAGTAAGTGAGCAGTAACAGGGGCAAAGAGTATGATCAAAGGTTATGACCTCCGGTTAAGAGGAGAGTCTCTGATCTTTTCTGCCGGGGAATCCAACACCACAAAGTTTGGTTTGGTCGATTCTAAATCAAAAGCCTCGGTTAGCGTGAAAGGGAGAAACATGATTTACCTGTAACAAGTGAAAATAGAAAGACTCTGAGCTCCAGTGATATTAAATGTCCATTCTCTAAACTCCTCACTTGGACAGCGAATGGCCAATCACCAAGCCCTGCAGGTTCAAGCTTTGGTTTTCTTGGCACGCAGAAGGAGTACGCAACGGGTTGCAGTGAGAGAGAGAGAGTCTGTATACGAAGAGTTAGCAGGGGGAAGTCCCCAACCAAAAATGAGTGTAGGGAATTGATCAGTATGTTTTCTGTTCCAATATAAGCTGCAAAAGATAGCATGTCTAGCTACAATAATGACCCAGTGTTCCTTCCAGAGCAAAGGAGATTTCATAGTAAATAAGTCTGTGCTCTTAATTTGACTTGTTTATTACAGCAACTTCTGCCAAGCTCATTCTTTGAGGTAGCTTTAACTACCTCAGAGAGCGTTTGCCAAACACGTTGGGTAATCCCTGTCTTAAGAGCCTTCTTGAGTGAACAATGCTGTTTTAAAATGTGAATAATAACAATAAATCTAGCCTAATTAAATCATCTGTGTTTTCCGAAAACTCACAGAGCTAATATTAGCTCAATTAACAAACTAGCTACAGCTAAATCTGCACAATCATTGGTCGCATGCATTGATTGGGAAATCTGCTTTTGGCCACCTCTGTCTGAACCATTGCATCAAAAATACATACAAATTTCAATGGTAAATTTGCCACTGTCATCCTTGAAAGTTACATATGTGCCATCTAAAAACAGGAATCTTGACAGGCATAGCAACTGTAACTAATAGCGCATTTCATTCAGACATCACTAACGTCTGACTGTATGATTTTTCTTGGTATTGTTGAAATAGTGCCAGTGAATATTTAAACCTCAGTTGTTAAAAATACTGTTAGAGGAAAGACAAAAAGGTGAACCAGAGGATGTTTCTGCAATCCCAAAATGCATCAAATTGCAGCGTGAAGTGAAGAAAACCTGTCAAATCTCTGCCTTGGAAGGGATCTTCTGTATCTGAGACACGTGATCGTGCAGCACCATCGCACTCTGGCGTCTGGTACCTGTTACACACAGAGGAGAAGACAGCAGGAACACGACTGCGTGAGACAAAAACGAGAGAAGAGGCTTTAGAGGAAAGAATAAATCTGTTTTAGCAAAGTGTGGAAAACCTGAGACAAGAGAGTAGTTTATGGTCCTTGATGTAAAAATTGATCAGCCATAGAAAAAAAACAAAAGCAAAAATCAAACTGAAACTAAAACAAAGGATTTTCCTTTTTTCCTTCTGGCCCTCAGAACAACCTGAGGCCCAAGTTCAAACCTAGAGATGTTATTGGAGCAGGATGAAAATCTTTGTTTATCTGATGAAAACAATATGAAAACATGCACTTTCCCAAAATCGAGTCACTCAATGTACTGTATTTGTACACGTTTATTCTGGTCTGACCTCTTGAAAAGCTGCCTATCGTTCTTTAGCATCAGTAGATCTGCAATTAATTAATGACAGTGATCAACGTTTAATAAATAAATTTGATTTAAAGTTCAAAAAAGCTTTTCAGAGTCAAAACAAACTGTTTGGCATTATGCATGGCATGACTCGTTTTCTCCTGGCTTTTGTATCGGTGTTTGTGGAATGGGATGGAAAATTGAGCATGTGTATCTCATTTGCCTTTTTTCCAAAGTAAAGTTGTCATTTTTTTTCACAGTCTGCAGGGCCACTGATCAAGATGGGATGTCTGATCCATGACTCTTCCCCTAACTGTCTGGAGGAAAGAAATTGGGACGAATGACATGAGGTCTAGTCCAAAAATACATTAGATTTTTATGTGAAGAAATAATCACCTCGAGGTAGTTACTCAGTGTATGTGAAATACAGATGAGACTTTGCTTTGTCTAAGTTTGGCTACCGTGCGTGTGATTTTGCTACTGTAAGTTTTATCCGCTGTTAATCTAAAATACTGTAGTATTTCACTGATGTTGAGCTAATCCTACGTTACCCTGTACTTAAGCACGTAGTCGCAAATACCAAATAACTTTTTCTGATTGGAAAAAGCCTGTTCCTCATCCTGTAAAACATAAACCCTTGCATGGAGAGAGAATGATGAGGCCCCTTCAGATACAAAAACAGCTCATCTATTTAATAGTGCCTGCTTACGGTTTTTCAAACATACTAGCGCTTTCCCTTTATCTAACACGCTGTTTCAAGATGTAATCTTCACATTCAAGATACAAATCATGAAAAGTTTTAAACAACCTTAACATGAGCAATACGCATCATTTATTTAGCATTTTTCAGTTGCCTCATCTCAGTCAC
The DNA here is from genome assembly GCA_029783665.1 of Naso thynnoides. NCBI lineage: Eukaryota > Metazoa > Chordata > Actinopteri > Acanthuriformes > Acanthuridae > Naso > Naso thynnoides. Next base: position 10,256,173 of record JAQLOL010000023.1, read on the forward strand.
TGTGACATTCAGCTCTTGCCAAACCAATAGTGTCTCCACCATTTCCCTGAAAACAGTGTAAACAGCAGCAACTGTACTGAAAAACCATCCCACCAAATAGTGAGTGTTTAGGGCCAGTTCCCACCAAGGCTTGAAACTAATTGATTTGCCAAGTGAATCCGTGGCAGCAGCTTGGATGCGTAATTTGTTGAAGAAATTAAGGTCTAAGTACCGAAGGTAGCTTTTTGGTTGTTAACTCGAGGTAGTTTTGTCCATTCGTCCACCACTTTTGTCCAGACTGATTGAAAACTTCCACTAAATCAACTTCTCCGCTGAAGGCATGTAGTAACCGTATTTTCATCTGAAATATATATTCTTGTTTATTAGCTTTACTGGTATGGCTGGTATGTTTTAGTCTCATTCCACCTGTCCTGCTCTCAGGTTAACAGACAGCATTCCAACTTAGCCTGAAAAAGCGGTAAACTCTCTAGAATAAACAAAAATCTTGATATATTTCCCAATGCACATTTAATGCCAAAGTAGCTTAAAGGACAACTTCGGTCATTTTACACGTGCAGCTCTATTGCACAAGCTACCGCTCCTCTCTCTCCCCCCGTCACTGTCATGCTCAGTGTGTGTGCTGCAGCCTCACACAGCGATCTAGCATTAGTTGCTAAATGGTTAGCACTGAATGGACATTAAAACGAAAATGCTGGAATACAATTTCTGTCTGCAAAGTTCACGAGTAATACTCTACTCGAGGATCTACTAGTTTTGACTACCTGCCTGTAAACAAACCGGGAAGAGAGACTGCTTGCACAAACACACTGTTTAACCATGTTTGTAATCGTTTTGAGTCATACGCACTAACGTGCTGTGTTGTAGGGTGTCTGCTGATGTTGCATATCTTTTGGGGCTTGATTTGGAGTATATTAAGACGTTGAAAACACAGTTTAAAATTTTGCCCCCATGGCTTAGTAGTAAGTGCCGCGTCCCTGCGCGAGGACAGCTATGTGGCTGGACTAAGTGTTGTCGCGTTTTTGGTAATAGCAAGTCTCGGGCAGCTTGAGCAATAGAGCTGCATGTGTAAAATGACCGAAGTTGTCCTTTAACAAACGTATTCGAGTACAGTTACTAATTACCTGTTGAAAAAGTGTACTCAGTAACCCAGTTCAAGTACTACAACTGTAAAGTAATGTAAACTAGATTACTTTATGTTATTTTTGAATTAACTCAATTTAAAGTATCGAAAATGGTATCGAGTATTGAATATTTTCCTCTGTGTCTGTATTGAGTTTGAAATTCCAGCATCCATCGTGACAACCCTATTAAAAACACTACTAGTGCTGTCTGCCCTTGTCATGTTTCATTTGCAGCATGCTGAGAATATGAACACAAATGCAATGGGGAAAAAAATCTCTTTATTCTCAGTACTGAACCAAAGATGACATTATAATAAAATGGGCCTGTGCAGTACTGCAGTTACTGTCCAGCCTATTGTGTCTCTGGCATGCATCGGACCCAAACATCAAATCAACATTACGAGCACTGTCCTCTCGGGCAGAAACCACTCCTCGTCCTCTGTGTCAGCTTGCTCCTCCTCCTCCTCCTCCTCCTCCTCCTTCACCTCGTCCTCTTTCTGCTCCGCCTCTTTCTCCTCTCGCTCTTCCTCCGTTTACTCGAATACTTCTCCCTCTAATTCTTTCTCCAGCATTCTCCTCTATGTTGTGTACACCAAAGAACAAACCTGATTCCTATTTCTGCCAATGAAGCTCTGATTTCTTGCTGATCTGATTGGTTAGATGCGCCTTCACATGTACATTTTCAGCTCAAGTGATTATGTGTGTTAACTCAGCAATTAACACACACAGAGTTACAGTTTTCTGTGTATTATTTTTGATTTTAGTGTGAAAGTAATCAGAAAAAAAGGGGGAAAAAACCCTTATTATTAAAATGATAAATTAATACAGAAAAAACTGCAATCAATGACCACTTCCTCTTAACTTTGACCTCCAAGGGACCATTTGTGGCCACGTCTTTGACAATCGATTTGCCATTTATCGTTTTCCCATTGCATTTCGATTATCACGATTTATACATATCTTTTTCTATGCTTTCACAAAATATCAACACAATGGAATTTTAATAAAAAATCATCAGCAATGTGGGTATAATGACTATGTGGGTGAAGACATAAAAATATGATATTATTATTAAAATATTAGAAGAGCTAGACGAGTCTGTTAAGTTCAGAAAATTAAGTCACTTCACTGTAATGCAGCCTTGTGACCAGAAAAAGACAAAGCGTACATTATGCCAAATCATGATGTGACAGTATAGAGAAGGTGAGATAATATCATCATATACAATATCAATATATTATTAAGGATTTTTTACCAATAGGGCAAAGTAGGAGGCTTCCCCAGGGCTTCAGACCTGCTGATCAAAAGAAAACACGTCCCTGTTGGAAGCTTTTATTGCAGAAAAACCATGAGTGCCATCTATGGTGGCCCGATATGCAAGAAAAGATGATGCTTGGTAAAAAAAAGGCTGCCCTACTTTTTAGAAAACTCGTAGTATTTGACAGTTTGGCCTTGAATCTTAAACAATAAACTACAATAAACAACAGCGCACAGAGAGCAAGCTGGGGCCAGGGCAGCTGTTAGGGGCCCGACAGCAATACTCCACCCTCGGCCTGTTCAGCCACGATGAGCCGAACGAGTCATTGAACCAATTAATCTCCTGCAGCGCCGGTTAAGCTTGAATAATTAGTGTTGTCAGTAAACACTGACAGTTGCAGATACAGAAGTGACACTGGCCCAGATGCAGGGGCTTGGCTTGAGTCTGGATGCGGCCGGTTCAAGTCTGCTGTGGACCAGCGGATACAGTGTGTGTGGACTGATAGAAGTGTCAGTTCACTGAGTTACTCTTGAGCAAGGGATTCGACCTCGAACCACCTGGGACGCTGTACTATGTGGCAGACGCATTGTTCTGACATCTGTCCACGTCAATTTTAGTGTGTGTGTGTGTGTGTGTGTGTGTGTGTATGTGTTTTGATTTTGTAAATCCTGAAGTTTTGAGACTCGTAGTTTAGATTTCTTACCTGCTTTGTTTTAACAATTTCTATGGTAAAACAAAATTATCCTCAGATAATACAGAAATCAGATTTTCAAAAGAATATCAAGCAGGATCTGGGTGCAAAGTGACTGAGTGTGAAGTGCTAAATATTTTAAACGAGCCTTCTTGCATGTTTTTGAAAATCCATTGCTATTCTTCATATGCTCAGAATGACAGGTCATGAAAACAAAAGGGAAGCCTCACTGTGGGAGGCAAAGGAAACAGCCAGTTGCATCTCCAAGTAGACCAAATTTAAAGATGACACTGCTTCTAAAAGTAATTGGAATGAGTGCTTTTATTGGTAGAAGTTAGGCCAACATAATGTTGACTGGTACTTGAAAAAGAAAAAGGGAAAAAAGAGAGGGAAAAAAGCGCCAAAAAATAAGGGAAAGTCTGGTTCAAGTTTTAATGTTTTGACCGTTCTTTTAATCCTGAAGCTCATTCTCTTAAAGCAGCTTCCCTGACAAAGCTATGCCCCCAATTAAGCCTACAGGGTGTACAAGGCAAAAAGCTGACGTTTGAGTTGGAGCGGGCATTAATTTGTGTCTTAAAAGTGTGTAAAATTAAAATACACAACAACCAAACAATGATTTTTGCTCTTGGGAAGGTCAGAATATTTAGCAACTATATAATAATTTCTGGAACAGAGCTGTTTAATGGACAAAAATGTGTGAATTTCAGTGAAAGCTGATAATTAAGTTGTGTAGTATCACGTTGTAATTCAAATAACTCTCATGCTTAACAGCCATGTCAGCCACGTTAAGCAAATAACATTACAGCCATACAGAGAATTTGAGTTTGTTAGCTAGAAAAAAAACAAAACACAACAAAAAAGCACAAACAAACAAACAAAACTACTAAAAATGTATTAATAAAGCTACTTTAAGAATTTTTTCCCCTGTTTGTCAGGCAAATTTGTCTCTGGTACGACTCTCAGCAGCTACAGAATGTTAACATATTAGCCACTTTGTTAATTTAGAAAAAAGGCCAGAAGGGTGTATACTCTTAGGCCATGTTTAGGTGAGAATAGCCCTATTAAAAACAACTTTGAGAAAAATCCACATTTACATGATGAAATGAAAGCCCTGCCGTATGCATGCAAGGCTGCTGGTCGGTTTTAGTTTGTAATGACAAACCATCAGAGCTGCTGAAGTGGTCAACCTTCTGTTGCTGCTAGGCCCAAAGCAGCCACAAATATAAGAAATTCAGACAAAGTTTGACTTTTAAATATATGCCACGAACGCTTGAATTTGCCTCAATAGACTGTCGTCAATTTCGACTTCCTTTGGGTGCACTGTCGAGTGTTTGCATTGACTTGCGCTAGTATTAGCATTAGCATCGTCACCGCGTTCATAGGCTTTCCATTGTGAGAGTTTACACAGCTGAAAAGAAGGTTAGGGTTTAAAAGATTACACTCTGCAGCACGGTTTCACAAATTTGAAGTTTCAGCGTCACCAGCACGTCATTGTCACGTAAAAGAAAGGCCAAACTGCAACAAAAGTGTTTTGTTTGACGCAAACACTTACGCTGTGTAAACTGGGCATTTAAGTCCTTACAAGAAACTTTAATGGGTTATGATGAAGGAGTCTACATTTATTTTCGATGTGTGACATCTTAACTACATCAGAAAAAGGGGACCATTGTCGAGGAGACTGGAAGTTAATATCTTGTCCTCTATGATGCCTTTGCCTGGTCCATTCAGTCAGCGGAAACACTATGTAATGCATTATGGTACACACACAAGAAAAGATGATTTGTTGTGCACGAACCTGATTTTTATTGTCTATGGTTGGAGGCAGGAGGATTTTTTTTTTTTAATTTCAATATTTTGTATTTATGACTGAGGCAGTATTGTGCAAATAAGTGGCACATTTCTTTCACTCTTCCAAAACAAATGCTCATGCAGGACAAGATCCTTCTGACACTAAGCAGCAGTAACGTTTTTGTCTACATGCGGCGCTACGATCAACACGAAATGAAAGTTCCTCAGGAAACTTTAACTGCAATGCATTTACTTAAACTCACAAAGATTGAAATTTCCTAAAAAGCAAAAGAACGTAAAGCAAAAAACAAATGAAATAAATGCAGCAGAGCTATCAGTGAGCGACAAATATATTTTCCACTTAGTTGGACAGCCAATCCCAGTTGTTGGCTTTTTTATTACGAGACAGACAAGAACTGCTTTTAATTTTTGCATGAATGTGTTTCTCTCTTTTGGTGGGCTTGGTGAATCGAAGAACTGATTGTTATTCTTATTGCTAAAATAGCACAGACAAGGATGAAAAACCCTGGAAGACTTATTTAACGAGTGCCCTTATGATTTCTTCTTGGTGGCTAAACTTTCGACACTCCCGAGCTAAAAACTAAATAGTTAGTGGAAGCCAAGAGACAAAAAAAAAAAAAAAAAAACTTCATGAGGTCCACTATAAATAAATCTTTCCTAGTCACACAGAACAGCAAATTTAAACCTTACGAGTGGAATTCCTTAGTGTGTATATCTCTTTCTCTCATTGACTGACTCATTGTCTTTGTATCTGCGTCTCTCTTAAGCATGTATCTCAGGAGACGACATAAAAGTGGCTCTAAGGCATTAAAGCGTTACTGCAGAAATACGCCCTATCTTCCCATCCTTCCCTTATGTGTGTGTGTGTGTGTGTGTTGAACAGTCAAATAAACCCTCATTTTCACTACTGATCAGTGATGCAGTGACTCCTGCTGTACCACAGTTCAAACAGCAACACGTGAAGGGAATGAGTAATGTGTGTGTAATATCATCGTCAGTAACAGCATCAACAATGCGTTCCTACAAAGAAAGTCGGTTATACGTAGGCTACAGAATTGACACGAAACTCAGCAATGCATTTAACTGATACATTTGATTACTTCCACTCAAATGAAATTTACCTAACAAAGTCACTCAATGTCATAATACACCAAAAGATACTAATGTTACCTGTAGGTTCCTACATCCAGGCACATTATTAATTTCACTGGACAAATTCACACACAAACATGATTTACAGTGAGAGAGGAGTAGCAGTAGAATAGATCCAGATGATAAACATTGCTCTGATTTGGCTATTAGGAGGACTCCTTACATACAAATTCATAAAGAAACAACCACATGCATGAACACCTACCGCGTCTGGGAAGAGGGCAGCATTAGAGGTGAGGGGATAAGAGCTGAGAACATTTGTGAATTTGCAACGCATCACACTATAGAGGGGACAGTGAGATGGTTGGGCTGAGAGGAGTACAGCAAGATTTACATTCAGAGGAGGACAAATATTGGCAGGCATGAAGTACCTATGTTAAGAAGCTTGGTAAGAGGCGGGGGATCATATTGATGAGAAAGTCAGGGAAAGATGCATGTGGGTGCAGGATTGTAGTCCTGTGGGGATGCTCTGTCTACAGCAGAGATACGGGGCTCAGACAGCGGATTAGTGTTTCTGCTCCATAATCAATTTGCTGTCTGGATCCCATTGCACATAACCCTAAACATCCACTCCTTGCTCAATCCTGCGAAATCTCTCTCCTCCTTTCCCCCTCCACCAGTTTCACTTCATCTCTTTTTTTTCACCTGCTCACATCTTTGTTTGATTACCCTCAAACCTTGAGGCGTCCAATCTCTACTGCGCAAACATCTTCAATAAACTGGAAGCTGTCCAGAATTCTCATTTAATTATTTATTTTCTACTGACCTCTACATCAATACACCAATACATCCCATCTCCTTGAGTTTCTCTCCAAAAAGTGTATTGTTTTTCGCTAGCCACTGTAAATTCTGCACCCTCTGCATTTTAGGGCAATGCAGGGGACTTTGGGAGTAATTATATCAGGGAGTGTTTGTACGTGTGTGTGTGTAGCGATGTAGAGGTTAACCTTGACTAAGGGCAAACTATTAGCTCCACCTCACCCTCGGGTCCAAGCTTGCTGCCATCTGCTCCAGAGCTTATGGGTCATAATACTGGCTGACAAATCAATAACATATTACATGTTGGCACCGTGCATCAGCCGTGGACATGACTTTCTTTCCTGATTAAAAGCGAGCCCGTTACACTCCAGGGAGGAAATACAGTACATTTCCCACAGGCAGGAAGAGTAAAATTAAAACTTAAAATTCTGTTTGCAGTACACAAAAATGTTGTCCATCAAAAGTATATTCTGTGGCACGCAAGACTATTTCCATATTCAGCGTTCATTTTAAATAAATTCTCAGAGAAAATAGGGCTCTTGTCTCCGAGGACAGATGTGCTGGCATTTGCTGAAGCTGTCTTGAGTCTCTCTATGTGTGTGTATCTGCAGAGGGGAGGAGTACTCCGAGATGAAAGCCCAGAGAGACAGCCAGGAGGACAAGTAGAGACAGCAGGTGGTGCTAGGAGCACTACTGCTGGGGGTGAAGGAGGGAGGGAGGCTTTTGTGTCAACAGATCAATAACTGTGGGACCGGGAGAGGACTATTCATTTCAGATAGTCTGACACTGAACGAGATAAAAGGTGAAATCTGTAGTCTAGGCATAAGAAAAGGTTAAAAAAAAAAGACCCAAACAAACTGTAAAAGCAGCTGAAAAATATATGGCTGTTTCTATCCAGTGCAGTTACTCACTCTCCCTCTTATATTACAACAGACACACATAATCAGATTTGGGATGGAACAAATGATAAACCCTGTATCAGAGGGCAGAACCTGACCCCAGTAACGACACTACACGCATACATATTAACACACACACACACACACACACACACACACACACACACACACACACACACACACACACACACACACACACACACACACGGGTAAGCGCGGCTTAAGCCTGTCAGACACTGTCCATGGCGCTCTTATTGGACCAGGCAGACTGTCACCTCTTTTGATTCCAGCAGTCACACACAGGTGAGAGCTGCTAATTGCTCTGCTGGGGCACTGATGTGACTCGCATGAGATCGGAGGGGTTTGGAGGCATTAGAGAGTTTCTGCGCATAGGTGACTCTGTGTCTGTATCGAGGAGAGTTTGAGTGAGGCACTGAATGGTGGAGGTCCAAAGAGGGAGTCGTGTTGTGCTGGTGTGTGTGTGTGTGTGTGTGTGTGTGTATGTGTGCTATTATGCAAGATAAATAATCGTCACTCTTGCGGCTGTTGTTGGCACAAGGACCTGAGTGAGGTGGTTTTGAAGTGTCCTCAATGCCCACTTAGCTATGAAGTTATGAAAAGGTGGAACATAAAATCACACTGGCGGTCTTACCTTGGCCTGGCCTCAATGTCATGCTGAAAACAAAGAGAGAGAGAGAGAGAGAGAGAGGGAGATTTTAGATTTTTGCACAGGTGTTGTGTATTATAACAAATAAAAGGCAAACAACTTTATTTACATCAACTTGCTCCACAGCTGGTGTGGCTCCTAATCTGACCAATTAATTTTAACTTTCATCCACCAGTTGAGCTCATGTATATTCATGGGCTTTTAAAGGAGCAGTCTGAAACAAATAGCAGCACGAGCTGCACACATTCTTCACTTGCCGGCTTTTCTGTTTAACTTTGATCAGAGCTTAAAAGATTTTTCATTGTCAAAACAATGGACTTGATTTGTTGACTGCCAATCTGTGACAGTTATATTCACATTGCAAGCAAAAGATTTATTCATGAGCCCAATGAAAAATTGAATCATATTTCAGATAACGTCAACTTTCAGATGAGGTAAATGCATTATTTCACATGGCTTACCCAGAATATTGAAATCATTTTCTATAAATTATTGCTTTGAATCTGTGCCTGTATACTCAGTATTTAGCATATTAAAGACTCAGCTCCATGTACCGCTCTCGAAATCGCTGTCATGTGCTACAGCCAAACTACAACCCTGATTCTACAAAAGTTAGGTTGCTTTTTGTACATATACACTTGATCTAGTTCTTGTTCTTTTTATTTCAGCAACATGTTTTAAAAGTTTCGAACCAGGGGCAACAAAAGACTGGGAAACTTGCAAAATGCTCAAAAAACACCGGTTTGAAACATTTCACAGGGAGACGGGTCGATTGGCAACAAGTGGTGGAACTGTTGGGTAGGTTAATTCTCAATGAAGCATCAGCGAAAGGCTCAGTCGTACAAATGAGGATGGAGCAAGGTTTGCAACTGGGTGAAACACGTATTTGTGAAATCAAGGTAAAAGTGGTAATTCAGCTTTACTGTCATCGCACAACGAATTGTACAATCAAATTGCACGGTTAGAGTGGCAGGGTTAGCCCTTAACTGCTGCCGCCACATTGGGCCAACCTAACCTAATGTGCCTAACATGCATGTTTTTTGATGGTGGGATTAAACCGGAGCACGGAGGAAACCCACACAGACAACATGCAAACTCCATACAGAAAGGTCCTACCCCGGCCGAGGATCGGACCCAAGACCCTTTTGATGTTAGATGAAAGGATCTGGATTCGAACCCAGGACCTTCTGGCTGTGAGCCAGCAGTGCTATCCATTAAGTCACCATGCTGCATAACTGATATTACATCAAGGGTCTGAAAAAACACTGTAAATTTGTTGTTGGTGAACACAGTGTTTGCAAATCACTGCCTGGGTGGCTATGGCTCAGGAGATAGACTGGGCCATCTGCTTATCAGAGGGTCAAGGGTTCGATTCCCCAAGTGTCCTTGAGATACTGAACCCCAAATCGGTACAGACGGCTGTCCAATTGGCGTGTGAATGTGTGTGTATGAGTTCCTTATGACCACTTCTGAGCTCAACTTTATATTTTCAGCCAAGAGGACCTTGAGCAGAAGTCGGTCTCTTTTGTTACCTTAATATTATGCGTAGCACTGATGGTACTGTAGCACTGGAACGTGAGTACCAGCGCTAAGATGGCTATGCTGAAAAGGGATTTTGACACTGTAACAGCATCTTGAAGGCTGTGGCTCCTTGGCAGCACAGCAGATGAGAGAGGGAGAGCTTATGAGTGGAGGCTGTGGAGCTGTGACTGGCTGCATCACTGACTAAGATTTAGCTCAAAAATTTATTTGGCTTCAGAGGTGGACAAATACATAGTTTTAAATATTGGAACTGTGAAAATTTTTCTTGATTTACATTGTCAAATCCTTAGATAGACTCATAAGTCAGTTGTGCAAACTGACATTCACCGAAAAACTAAGGTTGCCTTTCAGAAAGTACAAAATATTCTCCACTGCTTGTTTTTTTTAAAAATTGACATTCTTTAAAAAAGGTGACAAATTTCTATCTAGACATAATTTCTGTTTTTTATGTGATACATTCGTCTACCATCCCAAGCCACCGCATTGATGGACTGCATATGGAATGTTATTAATCAACAGTTTCTACACAGGGGGATTAAAATCAACGATGAAGTTACCCTACTAACAAGTACTGTCTTTAATGCCCTCACATTATCGCAATATCTGCTTGGAATTTAGTAGTAATATCAGGGCAGTCATGCTTGATGAACAGATGGAGTCAGATGTAATGCTATGCTTGATGCTAAAAGCAGACTTGACCTTTTTACCTGTGGCATATACCACAGCAGTCCATTTGATGGTGTTATGATGACTCTATGTTCAGTTAAGGCTGTTCTGCTTAAAAGACATGTCGGCAGATGTCATAAGAAAAATGTCAGAGGACACTGATGTATTCATTTTTAAACTAAGTGATAGACACCGTCTGTGGTGCAAACTGCGGTCTCCATGGTAACTACCAGGACACTTCTCCATATAGTCTAGTGATATCAGCAGTTACTAGCTACTTGCAGTTAATGAAAAATGGCAAAATTCTGTAATGCTTTTGTTTTGGCAGAGAAAGAAGAAATTTTAAATGGAATTTTTTATTGCGGAAGAGGAGACCAAGGAGGAAAAGACTGCGGTCTGTGCGCCCGATAAACCAGAGTAGAGAGGAGCAAGAGGAAGAAGTCCTGGTTAACCAAACGAGAGGGATCGATGAGGGACAACACTTTTGATACTTTTCTCATCTCATCAGCCAGTCGCCCCTCAAAGCCCATGCATTGCGAGCCCACTACTTTTTCTTCCTCCGCCAAGGCAAGTAGAGCACTCTTTCCATCTGGGTAGCAATGACAGAGCGCTCGGTCCAGCCAACCAATCAAAATGTAGGACAAATCAAAACGTCTGCGAATTGGCAGTGCAAAATGCCATCGGACGACACATTCTTATGTCTATCTTACATCATTTTTGTCTTACGACACTGCGACAGACTATGTTTTTATATGAGCTGTATTTCTTTAATATTTGTATAGACTGCATTATATTATGGTTACAAGCATGTAATGCTGTCATAGTCTAAAAAGTTGTGCATTTTGTTTCACTTGGTCCAAATGAAGAATTTTTTATTTCTTCCGTCGACAAAATAAGTATTCTGTTAGACAGGATGATGGCGACAGAGCTTTGTTCAAGCTGTAATGACCTCAGTTACCTTTACAATGGCACAGAGAAAAAAAAACCTTCCGGGTTTAATAATGCCACATTCAACATTTATATTATTCACATGGCCATCAATATTTTCACAATTAAAGACCACTCTTTCAAAGCTAAGAACAACATAGTCTCGTGTTTTCGTCACCAAGTGCTGCAAGTGTAAGCAGCTCCAGTCTTAAATCAAAACTGTAACATCTAAATGGAAGAATGTGTTCTTGAATTGTTGGAATGAGAGCCAAGCTCTATTTCAAACATGTGCTTTTAACTACAGCTACAAAGAATCCGTTGGGGCACAGCCATAAAGTAAAAGTGCTGTTTATAATTAAATTAGGGTAAATTAACATCCATTAAGCCCAAATTCATCAGCTTTTTGGTAAACACTGCACTGATGTATAAGGAATGCCTTGCTCTAAATTGAAAGATGGATTTAATTTCACATTTCATTACTTCAGCCATAAATATTCAAAATGTAGAAAAAGTGTCATTAAATTAGTTAAAAGTCTGAAGGCATCAGTGGTTCACGTTGCACGTCTTAAGCTGATGGGGATTCGCAAGAATTAGCCTATTTATTATGTATTAATTTTATTGTTTTTATTGAATGTTTTTTTTTAAAACTGTTTCTTAAATGGATTTAATGGTTTAAAATATAACTATTCTGAAACATATGATAAAAAAAATTAGCAAAACTTAAATTCACTGCATAGAAAACGTGTCAGACATTAAATTTAAAGTTTAACTTTCACTGAGATTAAGTTTAAAGTCTAGAGGATAAAGCAACTTCTGCAAAAGACTGTTGTTTCAAATCAGCCTTCAAGCTGTTTATTGTGACCTGGGTTGGTTCAGTGGTCCCAATAACTGGACTTTGCTTTTAATAACAAAATTTCTAACTAAGGCAAAGCTGTTCAGGCATACATGCGAGCATGTGGCATTAGTCAGTTGTATGCTAATGTTGGTGATCTGAATATCTGTCTTCATACAGGCACATGAGCACCAAAACTGCCTACCAGACATGTCATGTTATCTGTTGTAGCACGAGTGTCATATTGATACGTATCAATACGTTTATAACAATAGATTTTACCTACTGTACAAGATCTCTCTAGACCTGTCTTTTCTATACATACAGAGCGCCCCCCCCCCCAATCTGGTGAGGCGAGGCAAATTCATTTCTAAAGCACATTTCAGCAACGAGGCATCTCAAGGTGCTTTGCATGAAGTGTAAAAGTGCAAATGAAACAGTAAAATGACATTTAAACACACATATTGAAAGCAAGTCATTAAAAACCAAGAGAAAAGGAGATGAAAACAACTAAACACGATGGAAGAGTTATCTGGTGTGTGTGTGTGTGTGTGTGTGTGTGTGTGTGTTTACTCAGTGTGTTCCTTTTGCTCTCTGTGCATCTGTATGAGTGTTTAAGATGACACAAATCTTGCTGTGCTTGAACCAGTCAGACAGAAAGATTACTTCAAGCCCAGTTTTTGGTGCTTCTTTAATTACGGAATAGTCAGTGAATTTTCAGGTAAACACGCTGTGTGCTTGTACAAATGAGGTCCTTCTGGTGCTTCTTAATGAAAACACAGAGACTAAGAATTTTGATAATAGATGGACTCAGACTTAGACAAAGTCCTTTATTTTTTTTTGCCCTGTGACTCCAACAGTTTGGTCAGTTTTCTGAAAGTTTTTCTTCAGTCCTGCAGGCCATCTTTTATGTGTGTGTGTGTGTGTCTTTGTGTCTGCACCTGTGTAGCTGTGCCTGCATTAAAAGACAGACAGGAGATTATAACAGAACCAGCGGTGATTTAATTGTTAGACCTTAAAGCAGGAAGATTCACCTCAATTATGCGGTGTTTTCTTCGCGGAGTACTTAAAGGGGGGGTAGTATGTAGGTGTAAAATATTCTGCATTGTAGTTGCTCTATTCCACAGGCTTTTAGCTGTATGGCTGCAGTGTATGTTATTCTTACAAACAGCAATTATTTTTCTGACTTGGCTCTGAAGCTGTTGCTCTTTTGTTTTTAGTGAGAGGTTGCAGTCAAGGTGCTACTTCAGAAAAGTGCTGGAGGCCCTGACTTTAGCTCTCTGGCAAACAAGATTAGTTTGTGCTTTATCTGAGAAGAAATAAACAAAACCAAAACGGCAAACAGGGTCAACTTATCTAAATATATATTGTCATTTAAACAAAGCAGGAGGTAACAGCTTTTTTTCAACTGCAGTACCTTTATTGTTTAGGCTAAATCGAGCACCAAGACGGCTTATATCGTGACTTCATTCATGGCTCTAAAAACCCAAACACTAGGCTACTTCTTAACGGTGCAGAACTTTAGCGACAACAATAACAGAATGGCATGCTGCAGGTTTTGCTGGTAGTAGGGTCCAGTTCTAACCATCATCCTTTTTCTGGCAAGACAAATCTTCATTGAAGCTGTGGCATTTAAGATTTGTCATATTTTAAAATTTGGACCAATAAACCAACTAATTTATATAAAAAATCACTGGCAGATTAATTGCAAAAAGGCACTATACTATCCCAGCATTACAGACTTGGAGTACCCTACACAGTAAAGCAGAGCTGCAGTAAAGAGGCAAGTGAATGATTATGGTTCAATGTGCCATCTGGAGACACTGTCACTATAAAGCAGACAGATGAGCAGTGGAGGCGAGAGTGAGTGGAGAATTAATGCCTCGGTTCTTTTCTCTGGATCTGTGAAGCTCCACACACAAATGATGTTCCATAAGACAAAAGGTGCTGAAGGCGACGGTGAGGTCAGGTGGACTTCAAGCAACTTACTGTGCGTATCCACAACACACACAATGAGACACAGCCTTTTGCTTGCTTGGTAAATGTTGCAAAAGCTTCCTCTCTTCACCAACACACAATTCTGTGGCCATGTATTTCAAAATAACACTGCCCATTTCTCTCTACAGCAATAACTAACACATGACAATAAACAGGGTAACCATCGGCATTCAATTAGAGCCGTAATGAACTCGGCCCACCAAGGATTAATTTTTCAGCTAGAAAAGGCAATCTGCACATCAGCCAGCACCATTACAGTAGCCTCACAGGTTCTGCGAAGCATCGCGGGGGAACACTCAAGCCTCCTTTGCTGACTGTGGTGACTTAAGTGTGGAGAGTGACAAATGGACCAAAGGGATATTTTAATTTGGTACCTATAAGCAGTAAAAGCCTCCTCCTTAATGTTTAAATGAGGGATAAGGGAGAGCAGCGCTGCAGAGCCTTAACTGACATGTTGCACTTCTGGTCTGTGTTATGTATGTATAAATTATATACTGCAACTGCACACATGCTTAGTCGCGTGTGGCATGAGAACCTTTGACTAAGTGGCTGGTATGTAAGAAGAGACGAACAGCTGCTGCGTTCATACCTGACAAATACTGTCGAGGGCAAAAATAGTTACATTTACTTTTCAGCAGCTCAGGGTCATATTTGCATTTTACTACTATATCATAATGACACAGCTGAGTGGATGAAAGCAAAACTGCATTTCTTTACGTTGACATAAAGTGTTTCCCGTAAAAATACAGTCTCTCCTTTCATGTGAAACAAAGCTGTATGTGGTGGCACCTGTTTACCATGTTTATTAGACAATAATGACTATACGGCAGGTGCTTAAGTTATTTTAAAGACAATCCTTTAAGTTGAAGGTCTCAGATCAATCCTCCGTGGCTGCGTGCATCGTTCAATTCGGCCAAACCACAAAGAAATGAGGACAGGTCATCGGTTTGCTGATATTATGTGCAGATATAGGCCTATCGCAGATACACTGGTATCGGCATTTACATTAACTGATATGCACCATACATCGGTATTGGCGTATACAGTGTATTCTCAGATATGCGCTGGTGTTAAAAGTTTTTTTAAGGCTGGAAAAAATGCTCGGACTTAATAACTAATAAGTGAAGTGTTAACCACTTAGTGCACTGATGTTTGGAATAAAGTTTCTTAGAATATCAGATATCGTGCTTCCACTACATATCAGTCACAAGTATTTGATAACCGCATTCAGCTGAAATCATTCATGTACAATATCAGAATATCGGCTGATACATTGGTTATCAGAAGTCTTCTTGCTTCGTAAAAGTGGCATTGGCATAAGCCCCCAAAATCCCCAATCCATCAACCTTTAGTTGATACAGGTAAGTAATGATAAAAAGTGACAAGCCCACAAAATAAGATTAAAAAAAGGATATAATAAGTACTGAGAGACTAATGTGCAAAAGTAGCTCTTAAGTGCAAAGTTGCCAATGCTGATTTAGCCTGGTAAACCAGACCCATAATTCACTTTGTGACTACATTAAACTGAGCCGAGCGGAAAGAGGGAGGAGCAAGGTTAATGCTGATTATGTTATATTACAAAATATCAATAATAGTAAACGTACAGCATGCAGTGTAAAGATTTCTACACACTATGTGCAACAGAACCGCTCTGTGCTGGCTGGCAAATGGTTGTTAATTGTTTATTGACAAGAGCAATACTGCCCAGTTTTACAAGGCTCCACGTGGTAACAACTCTGGCACTGGACCTTTGTGTTTAAAGTTTAGATTAATTAATCATTGACCATGCTTGCTCGGGCTCTTTCAGAGTGCTTTCAGCAGAGCAAGTGATGTGATCTGATGTGATGTTGCGTAAAAGCAGGCTTCTTGATCCTTGTAAAAGTCAGGGGTTGCAAGCGTTTCTGTTATGAAGTATATGATGAACTTTCCACGCCGTCTTTGAGAGGTTAATGCTAAGTGAGTGGAGCAGCGATCGGCTGTAACAAACACTGGCTGACCAACAAACTGCAGAATTGAACAAGCTGAACCAACTCTGAGGTGAAGAAAATCACCGAGCGCTCAGTTTGCTCCACCTCCAAATCCCCGCGCCCACTCAGCGTCTCGTGTAAGACGGCTTTCCCTGGAGCTAACTGTGCAGCAGAGAGGCTGATCTCCACTGCTGGAGAGATAACATCAGTGACGGTGAAGCATTCCACCTCCCTGTCAGATTCATGCCATTGTGTAGGCAGAAGACTGTAAGACGCTTTGAAAAATTACTAATTACATTATTGCTTAAAACTTAAAAAAAAAGATTTTTACATGTGATTTCCACCTTTATCTGAACTTCTTCATGTCCTGTACTGTGCAACAAGTGAGTTACACATTGCTTATGGTGCAAAAGCAATTTAAGAAGCAAAATGAGGATAATAAGGCAGGAAGGTTCTTCTCACCTGCACTCTGTGGGCTGGTCCAGGCGCTGCTATGAGGGCCTCTGCAAGCACTGCGGGACCTCCTGCTTCGGCCTGTTCCAGGAGGCACAGCTGGTTATTGATGTTGGCCATCTCCTCCTGCAGGCGCTCAGTTTCGACACTGATCTCGGCGATTTTCTCAGCAGCAGATGCTGTCAGAAACGCCTCTTTGAGGTCCACTAAATGAAGCGTCCTCTTCTCCTCGAGACGCACCAATCTGCGGAGCTCATCGAATTGGCTGTTCACATAGTCCTCCAGCTCATCTGTGGACATCTAAGATGCAGATGGGGTAGAAAACAAGGAGAGGGATACAGCATGAGTGATGGAAAGAAATGGGAGAGTTCAAGTGGAGGAAGTCCACAAGACGCAAGGGCCCAACTGATATATTGGTTGGCCAATATTATTGGCCGATACTGGGCCGTCGCACATATATTGGTATCGGCATATTGGTCACCAATATGTGCCCATATTAAAACTGTTTTTAAATCTGAAAAAAGTGCTTGGATTAATGATTTAAAATGGTGCAATTGCGTAGTTGAGGCTTTTTATTTACTTACTAATAAGTGAAGAGCTTCCCGCTAAGTGCACTTTAGTTTGGAATAAAGTTTTGTTAAGATGTAGAATAACAGCTGATTTATATCAGATATCAGAATTTTCTTACTCCTAGTTATTACTGGTATAGGTATTGGCCCCCAAAATCCCATATCTGTTGGCCCTATAAGACACCATGATAGAAAGAAATATGTGGATACCATTTCTGGTTTACCTGAATTAACTACTTCAATGTAGATATGAATCACTGAGACAAAGTCATAAAACAGACAAACAGAGCTCCAAATACACATCAAACTCAAAAACACAACATAACAGAGATGAGATGACAAGAAACTTTGGAAAGACGTCAACTGAACATCCAGAGGCAAAGTCAGATACATATTGAATGTCCATTGTATAGGGACCAGGAGCAGAATACTGTCTTTGGCTTTGACATGTGAATAATTTTTTTAAATAAGCCCACTGGTCTCTGTCATGCAGTAGTTAATTGATAGCATGAAGCAGGCCCCCCGGAGGCAGAACTCCATGTATGCCATCTGTAGATGGAGACCTCAGAGGCTCCTTCCACCACAGCAAGCCATCTGTTTGGCTTTCAGGGCAACTGAACTGCTCACTGAGATACTTTCTTTAGTACCTTTCCCTGTTTCCCTGATGAGGCTCTCTTTAGCTATGACTCATTACGTTAAAACACCTCAATAAACAGACGCCTCCCTACTATCCATCCCACTGAGATGCCTCCCCCTCCAAGGCTGATGCTGTCATGAGGTGGAGAGCTAGAACATTCCAACGTCCCTTGTCATGATCTCTGCTTCTGAATATGTAATAACTGCTTCCATTTATGAGCATCAGCTGCTTGGTCTCTCATTTTCCCTTCAGCAAAACTTTACTCTTCCTTTCCATCCATTTTATCGTGTTTCCCTTCAGCCTTACTCTCTCTTGAGAAGCAAGGAATCATCAGTCTTCGCTGAGTTTGGCAGAGCAACACTCCCTAGAGGGGCAAAGTTTTATCATGTATTTGCCATTTCTGCACAAGCAATCAGATTCTCCAAATTGCCCATTAAACCAAGGGCAAAAAGTATCAGTTTAATTTACTTTTTTGTATGAACAGTGGAAAAAAAATGCACATTGTTTACGCTGAATCACACGGAAAGACATCTAACTGAAAAGTAAAGAGTTGTTTTTCTTTCCGTTTTTTGCTTCATCATATCGATGCCCTAAATGCATGTCCGATGAATAAGACAAAAAAGAATGAAACTGCCTCAGACAAGCAACACATTCCTTGGCCAGATACTCAGTGAAATGCATCTGTGAATGCGGAGAGGTGGGAGAGAATAAAGTCTCATCACTGTCCTCTAGAAGTTCTTACACGTTCACACAGAGCAGTAAAGGAAGTGAGCAGATGTAATAAATTCTACTTAACTAGCATACAGGCTGATTAAATCCTCTGGACAACTCATCATCTTGAATATGAGCAGTGAGCACTTAAAAAACACATTAAGATGTGACAATACGTTTACTTCTTTTTGTACTGTGACAAAAACTTAATGCTCAAGCTGCTGCTGGTGCTTTGGCATCTTGCTTTGAGTTGGCTGTGAATGAGTTGTCACAAACACCATGATGACACAACATATTCAACAGTCACGTCTAATTCCCCTGCAAATTCGAACGATTCCCTCACATTTGAACAGCTTTGACATCTCGTAGGCATTTACATCTATTATTAGGAAGCCAAATGGAACATATCTGTCAAACCTTTCAGTGGTTTCTATGACTTCATTACCAGCTAGCAGTAGCAGTAATGACTTCATTTGTTGATTCCATGTCAGCCATAGCTTAAATATTAAGCTATCATCATGAACACTGAGGAAAAGAAACAATTTAGCAAAGTCTTTTAAACGGTCTACCAAAGACTATGTGACTAGAAATCTCTGTATAATCTATATATAAACAAAGCAGCCCTCCAGATTATGGTGAATAAATTAGGTAACATTATACACCATGTTTTTATCACACACACACACACACACACACACACACACACACACACACACACACACACACACGTGCATGTATGTATACATATATGTTTGTGTGTATATGAATATGAAGATGTGAAGAGTTCATTTGCAAACAAAGATATCTCAGTTTCAATTTTTTAAACTGTATGAATTTTATTATAAGCTATATCAATTCATGTGTTGCTTTTTAAATATGCATGAGTTTATTTAGCCTGGCAAAATTTTGAGTATACTAAATCATATTTTTTCATGTGTGCACTCCACACAATGTGAAAAAGACGGATTTAATACATTTTTCATTTCTTTTTCAACTCATATCTGCATTACATGACGTAATTTTACATGCGTCTTTCGTGGTCACAGCAAGATTTTAGAGAATGGAGAGAAAGCACTTAGCATAAAATTGAAAGAATGATGGTACCCAAGAGCTACAACATGAATTGTGCAGACAGACTTGTAACATATCTTCTTTAGTAGAGTAGATTAGTATCTATTATCACTCTGACAAATTCCATCACCACACCTCCCAATTTTCAGGACCTCCACGGAGCCCCCTGCTCTCCAATTGAGTCCCTGTGGCCTCTGTGGCAGATGGGAGCTGTGATCTTGGATCAGTGCTCCTTGTGTTTATAGAGCAGGAGCCCTCTGCCCTTGGACCTTTCATTCAGTGACAGAGCTAGCAAGGAAGGAGCATTCATGCGTGCTAATCTTCATTTGCATTGCTGCAAGCTGAGGCCACAAAATGAGGCCTCTGGAGAGACAGCTTACAAGGGCAGAGCTGGAAGGAGGACAGGGGATGAGAGAGAGAGAGAGAGAGAGAGCTCAGGCAGAGGCAGGACATCTGGCTAGCAGATTAAGAAAGTTAATTTCTTTTTCAAGCAAGAGGTTGGGCATCAGGCAAGCAGATTAGAAGAGCCAAATTCTTTTTCAGTCATATTTTTAACATGCTTTGTGTTATTTCTGTTGAATATTTATCGGAGGAATTCGGGAATGATGGAAATGAAAGCAAATGAGTGACTGAAAAGGTCTTTTTTCAGCTCAGCTCCCATACATGCACTGTACCCTGCAGTCAGGCCTGTCTACCAAAATGATGATTTTTAGCCAAAGAAAATTCCAACTTGATTTCATTGCTATAACTGAAAATGTTTCTTCAAAGACAGAACGCTGGAACTGTTGCTTACTAAAACTAAAACTTCTCGGAAATTCTTCTAACACCTCACACGGTTCAAATAAAGCAAGACACTTAAATAGAATTAACTTCACACACTAGTCAACTCATGGGATCGTGGGAACGGCTTTAGAAAAGGCAGTGCTACTCATTAGTGCTGATTTTAGAAAAAAAGAAAGAGAAAACAAAAAAAACTGTGCTGCATTACTTTGGTAAGACTTCAGGACAAACTCAACTCAAAAACAGAACTTAATTATAACCTCAAAAAGTTAATAT
>JAQLOL010000023.1:10277057-10289081 GCA_029783665.1 Naso thynnoides
CAAAAACAGAACTTAATTGTAGCCTCAGGGTTTGATTTTGACCTATTCAAACCCTGTGACACTTCAGCGGGTCCATCATTACGAATTCATTTTTGCACACCGAAGCATTTTAATTCCTAGTTAACTCACAAAGTTTCAACACACACCAAATGTGAGACTGGAAATTACTGAGACTGTCAGTATTACTGCATAAATCGCAATGCAATGAAAGTCCGAGCTTAAAGGAGAACTCCCCCCACCGTTCATGTGGTTGTCCAATCAATGTTGATGGTAACTATACTCAAAGCAATAAATCTCAGTTTGTGTTATATTGAGAGAGAAAACTGAGTATTCTGAGTTTGTCCTGCACACAAATCCATTCTTGCAGTGCCTACATGTATTATAATGCATCGCATGCAGACTCTCCTGAAGTTGTAACTCACTCTGCGTAGAGAGCACAGTAATAGCACAAGCAAATTTAGCAGCTAATGTTTTTCTACAACTTGTAGAGTCCGGCCGATATGGGATTTTTTGGGGTTGATGCTAATAATCATATTAGGGAGCAAGAAAATTCTGATATTCGATACATCTGCCAATATTCTATATATAATATTTTGAATGTGGTTATCAAATATGTGTGACAAAGACATGTAAACGAGGCAGGATATCTGACAAACTTTATTCCAAACATCATTGCACCTAACAGTAAACACTTCACTTATTACCGATTAAATAAAGGAAAGCCCTCTGCTGGACAAATTAGGCTATGTGATTACAACATTTTAAATCACCAAGTATTATATTCAGCCTTAAAAAGCAGTTTTAATATCGGCACTTATCAGAGAACAAATATGCTAGTACTGATGTATCTGCAATAGCCCGATATCGGCCAATAATATCAGCAAACCAAAATATATCAGTCGGGCCCTGATAATCACACAGGTGTTGCTATATTCTGACCCACCATGCCTTGTGGAAGGAGACAATTAGATGTTTTCGCTTGAAATAACATCACATTATCAATGGATAGATGCAAGAAGCGGTTAGCTGGAGCTAATCGCTACACAAGCAGCTTGGCCTGTGAACCCAGGGATAAAGCTGTGAAATTATCACGTAGATGCTGTTATATTGTGTTGTGATTGAATTTAAGACACACCATACATCAGAGAGAGAGACATTTTTTGCTTGAAATAACATCACATTATCATCGACTAATGTCAGATGTGGTACAGTGGGACTCTGGCCTGTCGCAGCCAGAGACAGTGGCTCAAGCAACGGCAGTGGATTGTGCGATGCACTGCTAGCCTACAGACGAACGAGTAGCACTGATAACATTTATTTTTCTACAAGCTCTTAAGTAATAACATAGATATTATTACATTGTGTTGTGATATTAGCTATTTACATCAGTTTTAGTGCTTTTATCCCGTGTTTTTTTCATGTGTTGTGCTGTGTTGTACCCGAGGCTGCTGAGAGACCAGGTCGACACCATGCAGATCTCTAGAACGACTCCTACCAAAGGCTCCTTTCATTCCCTAAGTGTAGTAATTCCAAAAAAAACCAGTACTTGTCAGGTCTCCTAGGTTATCTGTCACTTCAGAACATTTACTTATGTTGGTTGGTGGTGGTTGGTGGTTTTCAATAACAAGGGTGTTTTGGTTCGTAGCAAACATGGCACCTGGTCGCCTGGCGTGTGCAGTTGTAGTTTAGAGCAAGCAAGCCTAAAGCTCTACAAAAGACATCAAACGCATCATTTGACGTCATTTGAGGAGACTTTGGCACAAGACAGCAGGAGAGCTTGGCCCATGGAAGATTAAAGGAAGATAAACAACATTCTTTGTAATATATTGCCGATTCTGGAAGGATACAAAGCTGGTTGCTAATCGGCAGAGTACCCCTTTGATGAGTTCATTTTTTAAATCACATACTACTATGCCCTTTTCATGCACCCTTATAATCACACAGGGTCTTTCTCGTAAATGCTGTTGTTTTGTCCTCCATGTCACATCATAACCCGCTGTTGCCATTGTTTGCTTTGATTTTTTGTGATTCTGTGATGGCTGAGTAGGCAGTGTAGATGAAGTTGGTGTTTACTGTCTGATTTAATTGTTTTAATACCTACCGTTCAATCATGACTGACAGGAATGAAAGATCTGCAAATTAATTACGTGATAATATGACGCCCGAGACATCAAGATTTCTCTGATAAAATAGTGCGGATGAAAACAGAGCTGTTGTGGATTTAAATATTTTCCAAAAATCAGTTGTCCTTCAACTCCAGTGGTTGGATTAAGAATGCAGATGCAGAGCATATTTTTTTTTAAATTGGCACAAAGCGACAGAAGTGTTTTATCTTACTTTGATTTATTGGGGGGCACTGTCACTCTAGAGATCAAATGGTTAACTTTATCTGAATGTTCTCACAGCCGAATCACAGCGGACACTGCTTACTGCTTTTATCAGGGCTGTTTTGTGTGATCCTAAACAGCATTAATACAACATTAGGAGTAAATGGATTTGAACTGTCCTTGCCCATGGCAATAGTGGCTCTGTTCCAAGTGAATAGTACTCTTCTCTCTCTCTCTCTCTCTCTCTCTCTCTTTCTCGCTCATGCTCTTTTTCTCCCCTAAAGAAATTAGATTCTACAATTCGGCCTCTATAGCTTCTCCCACACAACAATATATAGAAAGTTAATAGAACACCGGCTCCTCTTCAAAAGTCATATACAGTAATTGAAAGAAAGGAAGCGGGATAAGTTTAAAGAGGTAGAAGGAAAATGAGACAGAAGACCTTTGGTTTTATAACAGCAGAGTTTCAATATCTAGCACCTTTTTATTGGTTTTGTGAAGAACACTGTCAGCTAAGCAACTTTCAGGGAATGATACAGAGTAATTCAATTAAAACACTGTGAGTACAGATAGAAAGGGAATGACGGCATTAAAGAGCAATGGGAGAAGAGGGAGAGAGAGCGAGAGAAGGAGGGTGAAGTAAAGGATGAGGTAGAGGAGGCGAGAGAAAGCAGGACGAATAAACCTGGCAGTGGCAGCCAAGTCTTTTCATGCCTCTCCCGTCTGTTCCTTGGCCTCGGCTCCTTAAGACAGCTTTAATGTGTGCTGCTCTTGTAGATTTTATGAGGCAGGGAAAATGGATGTAGCCGCGGCACGCACACATGCACACGCACATTTGTGACTGGGCTGATGTGGCCGCCGTGCTGCTTCCACATATCGGACTCCTTTCTCTGTGGGCTGCGGAGTGCAGCTCCACAGGCAGCGTGCGCCTTACATGCGACGGCCTGCGCATCGGACAGTTTGTACATAAACCATGAGAGGTGAAACTGCTGACTACCCGCTGTGCTCTGAAGCCACAACATGCTTTCCTTATCACGACAGCTAATGCAGGCTCACAATGACAGACAGTCATATAAGCCCCTCATGTTATGTTACGCCTCTGGTCCTCCATTAATATGTATGCAGACTTATCGCTGCTTTTTTCATTGTATTCCATTCCCTTGTGGAGAACAGAGATATGAGCTTTGAGAGATTAAAATCCCCACACCTGCGGCAAAGTACATAATTAAGCAGATTAGATTTTATAAGCAAAACACCAGCTAAGGGTTAAACGCATTCACCCTTCGCTTCCTCACAGACAGCTGCTCACACCTCTTCCTCTCTGAAGTCCTTCATCATCCAATTTCACCTCCTCCAACTTCTATCTGTGCGCCCCTGTGTCTCTCACACACACATACACATAACTTTCCTCACCAGAAGAGTCACTCTGATGGTTGCCTGTCATGCATAATAAGAAACACTGACATTTGAGAGCGCTAAAAGGACACGCTGACAAATCCACATAATGGTCTCTAACACAGCGCCCCGGGAGTGAGCAGGTAAATGGCTTCCACCGGGCACACAGCACAAGACTCAACGTCCAGGAAGTCCTTGGGGCAGCATTGATATTTCAGGATGATAATAGGCATGAACTCGGGTAGCGTGCTGGCTGGCAGTAAAAGTGTTACCTCTCGCAGGCCAGTCGATTAACCTTCTACATTATGCCACTGTGCTCGGGTCACATTTCTGCAGATACTGAGCGACGCTCCTGTGTGACACTTCTCTCTGATAGGTTCAGACACCACTATAAGCAGAGCACAGTGTAAGGAAAAACAAGCTTCGCAGGTGCGGTTGAGGGAGAAGGAGCAGCTGCTGGTGACTGTAAGATCACACATGAGACCCAGGTGTATGTCCCTGACCCTGCTGTTTAGTGTTTAAATTCCCTTACAGCACAACACATAAAGCCACACATTTTGTCTCTACCTCTGCAGCACGTCTGGGTTGCCGATCGGCCGCATCTTGCTTGCGGTTGTTGTTCACACAGGCAACCTCAGCGGCATCTGCCACATGTGTGAGTCCTGTCTCTCTAAATAGTTTTAGTTTGATAATTCCCATTAATATGAAAACGTTAATTAAATCCTTAAATGAAGGGATTCGTCACACATGCATGCTTGCGAATTTTTTTTTTAAAGACACACTGGAAATGTTGAAACTACAGTGAATGCTACTGTACTGATGTCAAAATGACTGTCAACAGATTATTTCTCTACTTAAGCAGAGAACCGCGTGCGTCTTGCAGAAAAAAATCGACAAGCCTCCAAAGCTTAAGTGTTGGCATCATCGCCGGCGTGCGTGAGATGGGCATCCGCCGTGCCTCTCCTGCTCTAATCTGTTTTAATGAGCGTCGACAAAAATGAGCAGACGTGCTGCCGATGCAGACACACGATGTGGTTCTCCAGGTGTAACTGTCTGTGGCAGAACATGCCCTCACGGTGGCTTCTGTAATGGAAATACAGTCACCATTTTCAGGGTTGACCAGTCATGAAAATTCATCTGCAGCTTTTGTTTTGGTTGATATCAGAAAGTTGAAGGTGTGCAAAATGCACTCGGCACCTGCTTTACAGACGACACCGCAGCGCAGGCTGGACAAAAAGGCCGGCACATGGTTATAATCATTACACTGAGTACAGATGGGTCGCTGATCGATCTAAGCAGCTTTAACTGAAGTCACATTGGGCAACATTATAGAAGGTGTGTTTAAGATTTTGTCATCCTCAGTTGTTTATACTAAAAAAGTAAAAACTGCTATTAGAGTCCCTAACGTTTACATCTTCTAAAATGAATAGAAGGATTTTTTTTTCATCGGGGTGAAATAAAGTTCAATGAGAATTTATAAACAGCCAGAGGGTTTTCTCTATTACTCGCTATCCTATACATGACGATTCCTATATCACAGCCACTTGGAGAATACAATCCCTGACTGAGCACATGAGTGCTGAGTCAAAAAAAAGGATATCAGCTGAAGCCTGAAAATGACATGACTCGGTAATCACACAATGATGTAGAATCATATCTGCAAAAGCCAAATAGGCCAGATCTGTGATCACTGAATGGTGCAGCATGACAAATATATGGATTGAAATAATTGGCTCTCATGTTAACTACCCAACGCCTTTATGACATAATCTCTCTCTAATCCCTCTTTATCTCATTCTAGACTGCTGTGTCTCCTCCGCTGCAGTGTCTTTATTGCTGCAGTGCTTATGCTGTACCCGCTGAACTGGAAATGAGTTACAGTTCATTTTTGTGCTTGTTGTAGTTCCCCATGGCTGGAAACCAGGTTTAACCATTTATTTTAGTCTTACCAGAAACCTGTAAAACTAAAAAAAAAGCCATAAAGTAGTCATAATTATTTAATTAAAAAAAAATCATTTATTCCTTTCAAAAATACAGTAAAGACATGATTAAAATTTACAATCACACATTTGCTGTAGTTATATTAGACTGAAAGTTATTCAAACTGGACAAACTGGGCGTGGACTACATCAAATGAAATATGGAATAATTGTATTTTAAATCTAAAAACGGACCTGCGGGGTCAGCAGTGTTAATTTGACAAGCAGATTGAGACCATCTGTCCTAATTACTGTAGCCTACATAAGAGATAAGACTTAAGGTAGACTAACATTTTCCTTGGTGGAAGCCCCAGACAGTAACAAACCTTGCAGCAACTATACATATTCTATAACGAATGTGGATCATCAAATTAGGATGAAACAGAAGAAAAGTGCAGATATTTGTAAATATATATTTGTGCTGCCCTTGATACCATCAGCTATTTATACATTTAAAAAATTACAATGAGCACATTAAAAGCAAACTTCTATATTAATGTTATGTGCTGTTTGCGGAAATTACAGCTGAACTGTATGTTTAATACACTTTCTAAAAGTGAAAGTTGACATCTTGAAAGTGCACTAAAAAAATCATCAAGGTCTAATGCTGTTTCTTGCAAGGAAGTCAAATCTACTTTTTATTGCTGCAGAGAAATTCCAATTTTATTGGCCAATAGCTGTCTGGGGCTCATTACTAAATGTGGACAGTTGAGCCCACGGGTTGTGCATAGGAGACATTTATAAACTGGTGGAAAAACTAGTGAAACTAGTGTTAGGGTTTAAATCAGGTTTCTGCACGCGGGTATTTGTACTCACCTCAGGGTTGGTCCACTTGGTCTGGATCCTCTCGGCCATATCCTGTGTATAGCCCAGCAGATCGTATCCATGCCTGCTCTACAAGTTAAGCAGAAAAACACGGTTAACACAACAGAGGTATGACGATACATACAACACGGTAAGTACGAGAGATTCTTTCCACACAACTCTAACAACAACCAGAATTATCAGCAAGCTGGTTAATTATTTAATGGAGCACCAAACGAATTATTAAAAAAAAAAAAAAAAAAAAAGACCAGGCTAAGTGATGAAAACAAATATTCCAAAACCCATGTTTACACACCAGAAAAAGCAAGTCACATCATTGATAGATTACCAGTCAATCATAAACTACACTTAACACACATGATTGATATGCCGCATGCTCAGTGCAAAGTACAGTGCTGTCGACAAAGGGTTCTTTTCACATGCATACACTGACACAAAAAGCAAGACAAAAGCAAAAGTAACTTTGTAGTAAATAATGTGGCCTTAAGCTGTGAGTGTGTGTGACCTCATTTGTCTCTAATAAATCCATATGTGGCCATGATGTAAGAGCAAGCCGGTGCACAGCGTTGCTCTACTTTTGTTTTCCAGATTAAAGTCACAGGGCCAAGGACAAAAACTCTTGCTCGGTAAATTAGAGCCAGCACGCATAACTACCGTAACTAACTGCGCCAGCCTTGCGTGACGATTTTCAGATGGGGCTCTTGCTGAGATGATCTGACTCCGCTTAATTTTGTGTTCACAAACAAAAACCCTCGACTGTGCAAAATATTAATCCAACGCTAATTCCTGTTCTTGATACTATCACTCCCTGTTAATTGGCCCTCTGTGCAATATCGCAGTCCGAGTGTGTTCAGTGTGTTGATAACATCTGACTCTAAACGGCACTATAATCATCACAAACATAACAGTGCAGAAATGAGCCCATAGAGATGATGGAGTTGTTCACAAAATCCAGCACGGCATTAGTTCAGCTTATTGGACCAACTGCAATGCTGCAAGGTACGACTGGTGATTCACTGGACCTATTAAAATCCAAGCCAATCATAAAGCCATCTGGGCAACAGAGTGAGGGTGAGGACATAATTGATGCCAGGCAACGGATATAGGTATTATTTATAATGTTTAATAACCATTTACAGTTTTCATAGAAAGTGTTTATTTTGCTGTGCAACTGAATCAACTCAGAGAAGAGAACATGGGTGATAATGACACATTGTTATGTTTAAAACATTACACAGAGCTGAAAAAGCCCTTGCGAGTTGACTTAAAGACTACAGAGCCTACAGCAATTGGCATATTACTTAATACTGAATTAGAAATGTAAACCAGCTGGGCAATGCTCTGAACACATTATCTTATACATCATAAGGCTGCATGATGCAGATGTTATGGTTTATGTCATTCTGATTAAGAACAGTTAAGGGTGTAACGATACATTTTAACAACGTTACGTTGCGTGTTACAATACGTGGTTGGTAATACAAGGATGATATGGGCTCATTTAGAGCGCTATGATATGATACAACAAAGACAGTTAGTATTGACACAAGATCCCCCACTGTACGCTGCACCAATGGTGTGAAATGGTATACACTTCCTGTCCCCCAAGTGGGCGGAGTCATGTCTCCCAGACAGTTAGGAGCCACCATCCCTCCGCCTCATCTGGAGGTGTTATTAACATTGTGTGAATGGATTAAAGCAGATGGATTTTTGCATCACGTGATATTTGTTTCATTTAAGTATTAACTTTTAATTCATTGTTTCACCTGTAAGACCATTTAAATGTTCGTTTATGTCCGCTGTGTTGTGTTGCTGTGACAGAGACAGAGACAGGTCTCAAACAAAGTTGATTTTCTCCTGACTTGTGTGTTTGACAAACGCCATTTTTGTCAGTGTTTTGAAGATATGTGTCTTGAGAAAAATGGGTCCAGTATGTATGTTGGTGACGACGGGGCTTGGGAATTGGTCACAATCAGTGATCATGTTCATTTCTCCCATAAGAATGAATGGACTCAAGACTGCTTCTAGTCTCCTAAAGGGGCGGGGCCATGGCGAAACCCCTGCGACACTGATACAGGAAATGAATGGCCAGTGGGAAGTCTTGCAGATATGATTCAATGACTGGAAATGGATAAAGTAACTTTTTTTTTCTGAAAATAGAGGAAAAGAAAATGTCTTTTTCTACACAGTGGTTGAGGTACAACACTGGAAATGCTTCATACACTGAACTACACAAACATTCAGTGCAAGGCCTCTATCAGTCCATGTGGACCGCAAACGCCAACTGAACATCTCTCGTTCTACAGACGGTTCCCTGCCATAATCTGCCATTATCTGAAGCGACACTGTGGACGCCATACGCATGCCCAGGACGTCGGAGAGTGAAACGGAGTAACCATTACAATTATTTATCATTATAAGTCAGTGTTTCCCCTAGAATTGAGAAATAGCAGCGGGGCTCGAGGATGATTTGAGCATAAGCAACTGCGCCCTGCCGAAATAACAGCGGGGTTCTCCGTGGTGCAAAGATGTTTTTAAGGATTTACTATTGAGCCCTGCCAGAACGTTTCAGATGTGTGTGTATCTGCAAATGGCTCTAGAGGCCTAAGTACAAACTACATTTTGCACAGTGATGAACTGGGAAAAATGTCTGTCTAGTTTACATATCGAGCCTTCAATGTTAACTTACTTATTAACTTACATTTATGGAGATCTTTGAAAAATCCTGTCCAAAACAATTGTTAATATATTCAAGGGAATCTTTTAATTGTCTTTGATTGACAGCTGTCCCACGTCACGCGGCGAGAAGTGAACTTCCTTTGTGTTTTAGGTGTGTTAATTCGTTTAACTATGAAGAGGTGTCCACCACGCTGCTTCTCTTCTCTTCTCTCACTGATATTAGTCAATGAGCCTTACAGCAGGGCACAAAATTCAGCAGTGGTTCAGCCCCACTGGTAAATGAATAAAGGGGAAACACTGTAAGTGTGAAAAAAACATCCAGGTAACTACATCTAATGTGCTAAATACAAGGCACAAATTGTTAGATCAATACAACTGAGTTTTACTTTGAAAAACGATTTTTAGATCGATACAAATCACACTAGAGGGACAATTTGCCGTTTATCTATTGATGTAACTGGATCGTAGGAATATAAATCAATGCATCGTTACACTGATGTATCTTCACACTCCTGAGAACACTGAAGTTCACAAAGTAAATCTTACAATTCTACTCTCACATAAACTTGCCATGATCTGAGTGTGAGACTAACCTTCTGCCACACGTAGGCCTCATGCAGGGTGATAACCTCATGCTCACGGTGCTCACCCTGCACGGCGCACACCACGCAGATTATCTTCTCATCCGGTCTGCAGTAGAGAGAGCCTTCCTGTCCGTGCTCCTTGCAGCGCAGTCTCTCGACTGTGACAGTGTCCCTCTTCCCAGCCTCTCCAGCAGCTATGGCCTCCTGCCCTGCTTCCGCACCCTCAGCTCCGCCACCCGGCTCAGCCTCCAGCTGCAGACCATTCTCCTCCTCTCCCCTTCTCACCACACCAGCCTCATCCTCAGCTCCATCTCCCGCTCTAGAGTCTCTGTTACCGCCAAGTCCATTAGCTTGTGTCTTCTCAGAGTCATAAGGCATTAGCGGGTGATGTGTGCTGCTGGAATGTTTATCAGCATGAACGGGGCAGAAGGCAAAGCTGCAGGAGCGGCACATTTGCGTGGCCGGCTGGGCCTCGTCGGGCTCGCACGCGTCACATGACCCGTCCATCTGCGGCAGCTCCTCGTATTTCAGCCCCACAGCTCCTTCCTGGGATTCCCCTCTGCGGTCCATAGTGGTTGATAATAATTCTGGGGATAAGAGGAGTAAGTCTGACAGCAGACACAGCAGAGCAGAGGACAGGTTAATTATAGCGGTGACCTTCCGTGAGCAGCTCTCATATTTGCACAAGGGAAAGTCCAAGATCCTCAGGACTAATCCCCGCTGATGTGATATTCCCACAACAGATGATGTATGGCGGGAGCCAAAATCTGCGGGAAACGACATTCAGAGCAACGCTAGCAAACAAACTGCACAAAAATGCATCACTTTGAAGGGGTAATAAACACGAAGACCCCATCTGCTCACTTTGTTTACTGACAAGGAAATGCTGAGTGTAAACAGCAGTAAATCCCTCAGCATGAACTCACAGGCCCACCTCCCTGCCTGTGTGTGTCATCTGAGGCTGGGTGATGTATTAATGTTATACTGAAGTTTTAACTTGAGATTAGACATCGTGTTAGATAATGGATATTAAGATATCTGATTTTATCCACATCACCAGCCTTATTATGACATCTCAGTGGGGCTTTGACCCAGAATTGAACATTTAAGCCTCTTCGCAGGAAATAGAGATATATAATTCTACTTTGTTTATCACCAATCTCTCATCGAGATATGATATTTGGTCTTTATTAAATGCCAGCAGGCCCTGACATTTCCGTGTGTGTTTTTGTCCTAGAGCCCTCAGGAGCCTTTCGGTTCACTCTGTAGGGCTGAAGCTGAAAATGAACAGAGAACACGGTGCGTGCAGAAGTTACTCCACAAGCACACTCGCAAGGAGACATCTCTTATTTCTCTCCCTCTCCCTCTCTCTCTCCTCGAAGCCTTCCCCTCCCGAGCGTTGGTGTGCTCTTGCTGACACAAACAACCGAGAACAAGTGCTGTTCCCTAATGCCCAGAAAGCTCCCCATCTGCCCAACACCTCTCTGCTATTCCTCTGTCTCTGACTCACACACTCACACACAGGCATTTCTGCCCACATCCTGTGGGGCTCACCAGCTCACTGCAGTGTACTCACTCGTCTGTGTCTTCCTCTTCCCTTCTGTTTTTCTGTTTCTACTGCTTGTTTTCAGATTAAACGGAGTCAGAGAGGGAATTAGCTTGACGGCTAACTTCCTCCGCACAGCCGTGTTGCCTCGGATCGCTCTACTTTCACTTTACAGCAGAATAAAAGACTTCGGCACCGACCCGACAGCGTTTACTTCCTTGTTTTGATCGCTGCTGTCTTCTTTTTTTTCTACTTCCTGCTTGTAGATTCCTGCGTCTGTAAGAACGGTAGAGACACACAGAGGTTGGAGAGAGAAACCCAGTTTGACAAGCAGCTTAAGCAGTTCAACTCCAGCTCGGAAAAAAAAAAAGTTTAAACACTTGAAACGTTTAACTAAATGCGTAGAAACGTCACAAGCCACTGTTGCCTATTTTACGTTTGAGTTACAAAACGTTCGCGGTTAATAATGTTACTTAACGGTTATTTACGTCGCACTGCGCACATTTAAGTTGGCTAATTTGATTGAGCCTATCAGAGTTCAGGTCAGGTGAGCAATGGGAGAAGTTAGCCTTTCTAAGCTAACGTCAACTTAATCCTTTACCCTTTGTCTTTTATCCCAGACACTTCACAGCAGAAAGGCCCGAAGCTTTCAGGCAGACACAAACTTATATCACCACCTTTGAGGTTAT
>JAQLOL010000023.1:10303393-10319871 GCA_029783665.1 Naso thynnoides
TCCCACCCCCCCCCCCCACCCCCCCCCCCCCCCCCACTGTCCATCAGCAAGCCATAACTCCAAGCTCTGCCGATGTGCCTCTGAAGTTCAGGAATGCCAGAGTGGGATTTGAAGTCTGGTGAGTTATGAGAACACCTGGTAGGGGTGAAGGGAGGACAAGGAGGGAGAAGAAGGAGGGGGAGTTCAGGCATCCTTGTACCTATGAAGGGCAACATGTTGACAGCCAACAAGGCTGATGGATTAGTTCTGGTCGTCAACTATCTTGGACGTGGATAAAATGCCTTTGAATCACAAAATAAGTGTGGAATACAAGCCTGCTGTCGGCCTGCGTGCATGTACCCATACACCTATAGTTTTTACCAGATGGGAACATGACCCTGTAATACAGTCCAGCGGCAACTTCAGATGGGAAGAAATGGCAGAGAATTCAGAGACAGCAGAGAGAGGGATGCTTTTGAAAAAGCTGAGGGTTATAAAAACAGAACATGGCAGGGGTCGTGGCCTGGCCTGACTCAGTCGTTCCTGCACAGCAAGCTTACATTGTTTAAGCACACTCAAAGTCACCCAACTGCCTGTCCCTATCCCAATGGAGTCACTACACTGCCCTCCGTTTGTCTGTGTGGCACTGAGAAGAGCAGTTTGTTTCAAGCTGCAGTCACACATCAGTACATGCAGGCGAGTGACTTCTGCCTGCTGAGGCGAAATACGTCATTTGTTGTGATGATCGTTGGTGGTGCAGGATGTTAGGCACATGAACAGCAGTTTGCTAGTTCCTGATTTGTGTGAGGTGTGGTTGTTCCTTCACTATTTAGCAGAGAACAATTTTTGTAATATTTGTTACAGTGAGGAAGAAAAAGTTGACTAACTGTAGTGAGCTGAAAAAATGCCCATCAATTCTCATTTCCTTTTCAGTCCACCATGGATGCGCATTTTACATTTATAACAGCAGCAAATTTACCATTCAGCTGTTGCTTAGTGGCTTTTTAAGCTAGTATTGTTAATATCATAAATGCGTTAAAAATGCTTAATGTGCACTTGACTGCTTCAAACATGTTATTGTGCTAAATGAAAAAAAAATCCTCATCAGCTAATGATCCATGTAGAATTCAAAGAAACAAAAAACAGCATTATATTGTGTTGCAGTAGAACTTACTGAGGCTAGTATTATAAATATTGTAAGGAAAATTTCAAGATCAGACTGTTTCGACATAACCCTGTTTGCAGGATTGGCATTAAATTTTTTGGTCACCAAACACTGTGGCAAGCAGATCTAGAAAATTACTAGCTACTTACCAGATTTACTCATAGAACCAATACATATTAGCGACATGTGCGTGTGGCGCCTGAACTGGTTATTTTAAGGAAAAACATGATGTTTTCCTAACTCTAACCAAATGGTTTTTGTGCCTAAATCTAACCAGACCTTAATCACAATGTTGTAACACCATTAAACAGCATCCCAGTTGCCACAACATAATGTTGGTATTCAGTGTATCCGTGATTTGCAGAAGACTACAGTGCCAACATTTACTCAGCTGATTTGGGTTGGACAAGTGGTGTTTAAAATTGGATGGGCGATGTACATATAGTGTAATTTTTAAAGAAATGTGCTTAAGCCATATTCTAGTTAAAAAAAAATTTACCGCATGCCATTTCAGTTTAACCACCCTTAATATGTACTGGTTAGTACAAGCTCTTATGTTTTACGTGAATCATGCTTTTAATGCCTTTTATCTTCTCTGAAGTGGTTTCCACACATTTAGAGTAAGTAAAAATGTGTTTCCTGCTCAAGGTTTAGTCGTCAAACCCTAGTGCACCATGTAGAGTTGTAATTGCTTGTCATGGCAGGGGTGCTTATTCCTGCATTACACTGAACTGCCAAAGAATCAATCGTGTCTTGCAGCAGAGGAGGTTGTACCACCATCTGCGTTATGATGAGTGTCCCTTGTAGAAGTAATAATTAGTCAGGCTAAGAGAAACAGGGTCCTACTAACAAAGCACTCCGTGGCATTGTTGTGTTTTGCCTCTGAATCACTCAGGCGACGGTAAGCTTCACCTGGGAGAGGGAAGAGGAAAATAAGGACTTTTGTGTTTGAGTTGAAAAAGATGCAGGGAAGTGCAAGAAGACACACTGCCAGAAACTCTTGGAGACAAAAAGAATACTAAACTAAGTTTTGTGTTTTTTATCTACCTTTTTAAAATAAGTGACAACCTAGGAGCAGGGCTAGCTGACAAGAGGAATACAGCTCCTGAGGAAAGCCACCAGAGTTGCTGGGTCTGAAAAATAGCTGGTTGCGGGTAGACGGAAGAAAGATCAGCTAAATAGTTAACTGTGTAATCAAAAGAAAGGAGCAGAGGTTACGTTATTGTAACCTAGTTCTGCAAGGACAGGCGAAGCTCTGTACTGGACTTTGTTGAATACTCTGATGGTGAACACATATTCACCAACTGAGGGGACAATTAGGACACGGCTACTCTAATGCATCCTGTCCCTGATAAAAAGGAGCTAACCCACTTCCCATCATCTGTAAAACCTTCAGTGAATATTGTAGGAGCAACAGGGCCCAAAGGTAGAAAGACCCTCCTGTGATTAGGGCTCCACCCTCCACAGGACTCTATGGGCTGAGCTTTATTTTTGTACCAGGCAAAACTGGTCTAAGCGCAGGTCCAGACTTGTTGGTAGTTTTATACAGTGCAAGTGGCTTTTTCAACACACTTCACCAAGTTGCTATTTTCGTGGACCTGTGCTGAGCTGGGTGGAGCAGCTCAACAAACGGTGTATCGTAAAGATGCGCTGGTGTAATTGCTATCTTGGTGTCATCTCAGAGGTGAACTTCCTCCAGTGGAAGATGGCCATGCAGGACCAAAATCAAAAAAGCTGAGCTGAAAGTATGGTTCGTGAACGCAACACCGTCTGTTGTGCTGATACAGCAGCTGGCAGTGGGATACTGCATTCATTTCCTCGTATGTTCTGTGCAGATACAGACGGAGAAGAAGTATACACACACACACACACTCCATCTTTCTCAGAACTTACACTTGAAAAACAGCTCTGCTCTGCTTTTCATATTTAACCGAGTGAGCATTCCAATTACAACTGGTTTGAGGAGAAAGTCTGGCAAGCTCAGGGAGGTATGCAATGATTTTTCCCCCTTCGGGCGGAACAAAGAAAGGCAGCATCACTGGGCTTTCTATATACATACTTGTCTCTGCTAATGTGAGATGAGGTGAAAATATAAACTCCCCAATAAGGAGCAGAAAAAAATTACTAACTTCACCTTAAACTCTGATAGCATCAAGGACAAACACCGGGGGATATAGTATGCAGTGTACATGCGCATTGTGAATGGGGTAGTAGAATGAGCTAAACTACTAAGCCAGACATGCTAACATTTACAGCTAACGTTGGAACAGGTAAACACACTCTTATTCCTTACATTTTTGCTCTTATGTCGAAAAATTAAAATTAGAAAGACATTCCCATGAGAAGCCTGGTCCGTCCTCTTACTGGAACATCATATCCTCTGCTCAAATATGCGGCCTGTTGGCTTAGCTGTGATTGGGCAGTTGCTGTTTAGGGGAGGGGTTTATTAATTGGCCAGTTTCCCAGAGTCCAAGGTGACATTTTCAAATTGCTTGCTTTGGTTGACACACAGTCCATATCCCAATATTAAATTTGCAATGACATAAAGCCGACTTGAATAATTAATCCTTTATCAAAACTTGTAAATGAATTTTCTATTGTTTCATAAGGTAATTAATACATTTTTTGAGTGTGTCCTTCTGTATGGGGTTGAGCATCTGGAATTAAGTCATAAAGATGGCATGTTTATTGTTCCCTTTTAGCCCACCTCCACACAACAGGCAAAGCAGAACTAAAACGTCAACACACAAATGAATCAATCACTCTGTTGCACTCTCTTTGCCCTTGCTAGTGATATATGTTTTCTGTCTTAGTGTATCAAACAGCCAATCTCTACCCTTCCATCTGTGATGGGAGGCCATCAATTTTACTATTAAAATTGATCCATATACACAATATAGTAGCTGATCTAGTCATAGGCCTATATTTTAAAGCTAGTATTCCAAGAGTCCCCCCATCTTTAAATAAGAATTGATCAATCATAGTAGAATAAATAAGATAATTCAAAAATTGAAGGATAGGAAAAAATGAGGGGAGACTTAAGGAGAGAAAACACTTTATAGAAGACAGTGCTTTAAAAAGAAAAAAAAAACATTAACAAAGATTTGTATTCTCTTTCAGTGGCATTGATCTTGTAAAAGATATCTTTGTAACCAGCCCAGATGATTAGTTCCCACCCGCAATCAATCAATGCTCGCAGGATCTCACAATGGCAATATTTGCACAGGCCAAATAGATGTGAAGAAATCGAAAGAGAAATAGAAGGAAATTAAGGGAAAAAGGGTGAGAGAGAAAGAAAGATGAACGAGGAGACCTTATAAAACCAAGACAAGGACACCAGCCACATCACTAGAACAAAGCATTTTATTTTGTTGGATTCAGCCTTGCTGATTCACAAAATGATATGGCCCTCTACATTTCATGTAACCCCCGCCCTGTCTGTCAAGTGCGCTTTTTTATTGAGAGGATATTGAAAACCCTCATATTCAGCATTTAGGTTTTGTTGCTCAAGGATGCGTGTTATGCAACTTATGAGGTTAAAACACAAAGGTTTGCTGCTCGAATTGCTGCTCAATGTCGAAGGAAGTGAACCAATACACCCTGTATTGTTTCTCCTTTGGATAGTGTAATAGAAGGATCTCATGTATTGCCAAACACCAGGCCTCACCCTGTGATCGTGTCAGAGCATAAATGGTGTGGCTGCTGCCGTGGGCTGGATGTCTCAGCGTTGTTATTTGAGATGAGTCAGGTTACAGGTGTGAAAAAAAGGAATGTCTTTGAGAGAGGCAATTTCTTTAAAGTGTTCATAATAACATATTATTAAAATTTAATTATAGTCGACAAGGTAATCAGCATGTCTGCTTTTCTGTCCCTTTTACTATTTTTGTGCCTTTTTTCCCTCCTAGTTTAGTCATTGCTAATGCCAGATGTCCAAGTCATTGTCAGACCTTGTTTTGGGCTGGGAAGAGCGAAGATGAATGTGTCTGCCTTTTAATTTGCACGCATGTACACAGGCATTTAACTGTTTTGTTTGCTCAGCTGGCTGAATCCCCACAAAAACAGAAAAGATTCACATATATTAAGGCGCTTCTTGTACTCTGTAAATTGCATCTGATGACTAAAATATAAGAACAAACTGTAAAGGTACTGTGTGGAGTTCTCTTGTTATCTACGCTGACGTTTTCAATCAATATCAGCACTTTTTACCAAAAACATGTTGTGCGCATCTTTGAGGCTTAACAAACACCTCGAGCACCCTTGTTTCCTCATGAAACATTTGCAAATGCAACTTTTTGAATAATTTAAATCTTTCTTTGTTGACATCATTGTTTGCGTGCTTGCAGTCTTCTTCTTTTTTTGCCTTTGTTGTCGTGCATTGCGACATTTTTTGTACATTATTTCTAGAAACTGTCAGTTGATCAGGGTGAATAGTGTGAAGCAGGAACCAAGAATGCGTAATGCTTTCCTTGTGTGCTCATGCGTGGACATGCAGGTCATCCAGCATACAAACAAAATAGGGACTTGTACAGGTAAAGAAAAACTCTGGATGGAACCTTCAGAGGTATTAGAACTACCAAGCAACTACCTCTATACTACCCACATACATTTGATGCCCTGTTGTTAACCTTTTAACCGTTAAGATCACACAATTTCGAATCGCTCTTTCACAGCTTCATAACCACGTAACTCACAATTTCACTGTCTTTGACAAGAAACTGAGGCTTGGTTTGGCCTGGCAAATTTCAGGCTTATCAGAGCGCTTATGTTGACACTGCAAGCAACATGCATTGATGAAAATTTAATGTATAAAGATAAGGCAGTATGTTGTGCAGGTTGTACTGAACTACATATTTTTTTTCCAAAGAGAAAAAAAAAGCTAAACAGTATTGACAAGATTGCAGTTTTTGTGTCAAATAAAAAATTTAAAAAAGAGATATCTCACTGAGAACATCTGGTCGCAAAACACAGGAAACTATTTTGTTTGGGATAATTCAAGGTAGCAATGCCATGAAGCGATTTTGTTGTCAAGGACAGAGGGGATACGAATATCCGTGGAGGCTTAGATTGCCATGCTCACATCACTGAAATAAGATTTCTACTTAAGCATAAGTTTATAAAGTCCTGAGGTAATGGACATTAAATCCCATAAGCTTCTTTAACTTAAGTTATATCTATATAATAGTGAGACATTTTTATACATTGCCCTATTCTGCTGTATCCTTCTGTATGCTTGGTAGTCCTGTCTCACCTTCACAAAGGCATGTCCAATCTTGTACAAATGACAATGATACTGCAGAGTCAGCCATTAAACCCTCTAATGTTTGTCTCTGGTGAGTTCCTCCCCCTTCCCCTTCTAAAAAGAGTGGCCAGCACCTGGATGCAACCCAAAACAACTGCCTGCCTCTTCTGCCTGTCTTCATCGTTGGATGCCTGAGTCCCTTCTTCTTTGTCTATATTCCGTCGACCTGTTTACTTAGCTGATTGACTGTCAAGACATTTTCTCATAGTTAGCTTTAATCATTTCACCATAACAGTGTACCACTATGGAACAAGGCAAGACAGAGCATTTGTGTGGTACGACAGTCTACAAGAGTGGCACCAAGTGCAATTTACATAGAAATGACCGAATTACTGAGGGCTGCCGAAGCCGACGTTTGCTGTAATTCAAAACGGCGACTCCGTCTACATGCAGGGCCCTGGTGCAGCCTTCAGCTAAAACTAACATTCAGAGAACAAGTGGTCAGCTTGCCGGAAGGAATGTGCTGTTTCAGCATGTTGTAGGTATTTTGTCATCAAGCATCACACGTCCTCTTGCCCTTCTCTGTATTGATTCTCTTTGCGCTTCAGGCTTTGAGAGGACAAAGCCCTCATGATACAGGCACAGCACAAGTCGCTTGAGAACAAAAAGATATTTTCATGCTGCTGAGTGAGATTCACGTATTATAAATGCTCATTTTGCATCTGTAAGGTGTGTCTGTTTTAATAATTGGGTTTGCTAAGTGCTGCAGCATTTACATACACCAAAGTCTTGCCTTCATTCTTGTTGGGTATAGGAAGTCCAGCCGGCTAATTTTATTCAGTCATCTTTTTGTCTGGCATTGGGGCTGATTCATAACCTTCCGTCACCACATTTGCATAGAAATATCTTAATTACAGCCACAACTCTGCTAGGTGCAGGTGGCCATGAGAGAGACGCATTTAAAAGCGAAATCATAGATTATCTCCCCATGAATGCGATTGGTTATTCTTTCCAGCAAAAGACTGGATAAAAACAGTCATTTCCATAAGCATACTAATTCACATTTGCATAGAGATGAAGCTGGATGTAAATGAGCGAAACAGCATGTACTTGAAACAGGTCCCCTGGCCACACTGAGACATCAACAGGCATCACCCAGAGGAATATCAAAATCCATCAAGCGTGTCAATCAAATGCTGTGCGGCATTTCATTTAAAGTAAAGAGGGGAGAGGCAACGCAAAACATTTGAAAACAGTGACGCCCTTACAAGGGAGCTAATGTCATGCCTGGGTAATCCTCCATTTAATAAACAAAAGTGAATTTTAAGATGTATTACGATGGTGGAATGAAGCACATGCTCAATTTAGCTCTTCTCTTTGCCACTTTTACTTTGAGCACGGGTAAAGTCTTTTCATCCAAATTACACTGGTGGTATGTGGCAGGTCATTATTGCCCCCTTACTTCAGTCATAGCATCACAGCGTTTACCCTTTTTGCCTGTAAATGTCTTCCACATTCAGAAGTTTGAAATCAGACCTGTTCTCCTCATGGTATAAAATGCAAACTAATACTTTACATGATATCAAATGAGGCTTATCGCATTTCTCAAAATATAGTCTGACATTACGGAGACAGAGCTCGAGGGACGCAGCATAACAAATAGGATGGAATTAAGTGGTGAAATTAATCAGGATTTATTTTTATGTATGCTATGACTGGCATGAAGCAAATCGTATTAAGGGAAAATAGAGGAAATTCAAATTGAGGTTAAACAGTTCTTGTTTCAAAAACTGTTTATAGGATTATATGCAGATCTCTATGTCTTTTTGTACACGTACTGTATAGGCTAGGCTATATTTTTGCTCCAAATCTAATAATAACATGAAGAATATGATAACGTCATACGTCTGTTTTATCTGGAATGTTCTGTCACCATAATATGTATGGGAGATCTGACTCATTGGTTGTCATGACTGTGAAAAAATACGTTTTGTGATGGAAAAGAACAGAATCTTTTCTCGGCAAGTGTAGCAGCCCTCAGAAAGTTGACAACAGCTGGACAGATGTATTTGTCTGCTCCTTTGTGTATGATTCAACGTGACAGAACCCTGCAAAAAAACAATTCACAACCCCAAGATGCAGATTTAGTGGCTGAAGACATTTTCCATCACAGTTTAGGGAAATCAAGAAAGGAGAAATCTTTCATAGAGATTTACATGGTCTCACAAACACACACACTCATCACTGTGATTCCCCCCGATTTATCCAGCACTTTGTGTTATCACAGCCGACTTTAAAAAGTGAATCCATATGGCAGAGATTAACAAAGCAGGGTGTCCCTTGTGATGTTTCCAGGTGCTCACACTTGTTAAACTAGCAGCATGTAATGAAATGTGACTACAATCCAAAACTTACATGCGTGGTTAGTAACCCACAAGAAAAACCCAGCTAATTTTGACATTGACATAATAAATGTAGACAAAGGAGACCTTTGTAGATATGACTTAAATGAATTTGGACATACATGTGCTAAGACGTAAACAACGGACATCACTATGCTTTTTTCTCCCCTAATTAGCTGAGGAATGTGCAGCTTTTTTCCTTGCATGTTTCTGTAACTCATTACCTTCTTCTGTCTTGAGAAAGAATGCTCAAGGCCCTGACCCTATGCTTTCACCCCTGGTTTGGACAAAGCCAGGCTTTGTGCCAAATCTCCAGGCACACCACAGCGTGGCTGCACACCACAGCGTGGCTGTCCAGTCCTTAAACAGCCGAAGCCCCCCCCAGTCTTAGCCCAGGCCCCCCAGTTTACCCTTCCTGGCCTGTATCCACTCAGCTGTGACTAAGTGACTCTCCCCCTAGTATGTGCTGTGTTTCATAATGAAATCATTCAGTCATGCGCAGGAAGTTTCCTGCACTGTGTAGCCATGAAAGAATGCCAGTTATGTCCGTCCACATGGCAGGCTTACAATGAAAGGGACAGACCAGTCAGTTGGTCACCTGTTGTCTGCCAAAACACCCAGCCTGACTTTTCTGTCCGTGGCACTCAGTCTTTTGTGCCTTAAATCATGCAGAGTAGTTTGAAATGACTCAGCTAGTTCACTGGTTTGTGTTATTCCAAGGTATCTTTAATTTGAAAAGGTTTCGTCACTTGATGAGAGTGAGGTTAGATACTTTTTTTGCTTACCTGACAAGAGTCAGATGAGAAGAATGATACCACTCTCGTGTCTGGGCTACAGCCCACAGTCTGTAAGCTTAGCTTAGCATAAAGACTGGCCTGCCAGGAACTCTGAAGTGCCTTAATTAAAATGTTAACGCTTGTTTCTAAACTTCTGAAAAACAAACAAACAAATGCACAGAAAAAAAAACTCAATTCAAACACTTTGGTTTTGGATTTAACAAACAAAAATGAAAATAGTAATTAGGGAGACTGATACTTAGGTTAGCTGTTTCCAATTTTTTAAGCTAAGCTAACCTAACTGGCTGCTAGCTATAGCCTTGTAGGCTGTTGGTTAGACAAGTATGAGGGCGATATTGATCTTGGCATCCAGTTCTTAGCAAGACTGTAATGAGCATTTCTGAAAATGTTGTACTGTTCCTTTAAAAGGTTGCATTATCATAAATAACTTTCTTTCAGTATATCCTACTGGAGAATTCTGACATTTCTTTTTTTAAAATTTCATGTCCTTTTATCTCATACCACTTGAATGTTGCTTTTTGTAAACAACTGGAACTCCTTCCTCTCGCCTGCCTGTGAAGTGCTTGTGCGCCTGTGTGCATCCATGGAGATGATCCTCCCTCTGCTCCTCTGGAATGTTTGCAATGTGCACAAAGAAAAGGAAGATCAGCCAGAGTACCTGGGGTCTTTGCTCGGGCCTGTTGTGGGCCCCTGGGCGCACTGTATGACTGTCTGAGCCTGAGACACAGCCTGTTCTGACTCAGAAAACAAGCACATCTGGAAGGAACCACACACTGCTGGCATTCATGGGCATAACAAACTGCCGTAACCGCTTAATAACCTGCTGCACTGATGCCACGAGCTTGGACAGGTTGCACTCATTATATCATTTTGTTGCCTCTGGTTGAAAAAAGGTGGGTTGGGGTCGGGGGACATGAAGGAGTTTGTGTGTTGACCTGAAATAAGCCAAGCGGACAGAGTAAGGGAGGAACATATGTGAACATTTAAAAGGGTGATTCATCAACCTCTTTGATAACCACCATTAGTGTGATTACTGCTGGCAAGGTCCGTAGTTAGAAAAAGACTTTCTTGTAAGAAGAAATGCACTAAAAAAACTAATTAGGAAAATGAAACTTTCATTTTCCATTTAGCTAACAAATGAAGCTGACAGTGACGTTAGCAGTGAAGACAGATGTGTGGCAGAAACTGCGAGATGAGAGCGAAGTACGGAGGAAGAGAAATTGTGTGCAGCAGGAGAGGAGGAAGGGTTGTGAGTCTGGTTTAAACCTGCAGACCCCAGTTTGGCAACGTGTCTCTTTGCAGTCTGCTCCATTAACGGCATTGCTTAGCAGGAAGCCCAGCTGCACCCCCCCCCCCCCCCCCCCTCCCGAAACACACATGATCACATACTAACCCTAGACCCAGCGCATTAACATGACCTCCTTTCCTCTATACAACAAGCGGTGCACATATTGATCCCCAAGTCCCTATTAGAGCTGCAGCAGGCAGCCAGTCTGGAAAAAGCCTTCAGTTACACCTGCTTAAACCTCTGCTGCTTCTCTGCTGTCACATGGTGACCTAACAGGGAGAAACATAAATCACAGATAGCAACACAGGTGCTGTAAGCCGTTACATGAAATATGTGTACAAATGAAGACACCATTTAACAAGACACACTCACCCCACACTGTTGTGCACACACTGGTGTGCCCTATATGTATATCTAGGAGGGACTGTGCATATTAGAGCTGCAACAAATA
This sequence comes from Naso thynnoides, assembly GCA_029783665.1. Classification (NCBI taxonomy): domain Eukaryota; kingdom Metazoa; phylum Chordata; class Actinopteri; order Acanthuriformes; family Acanthuridae; genus Naso; species Naso thynnoides. The sequence continues at coordinate 10,314,715 of JAQLOL010000023.1, forward strand.
ATTGAATAATCGATAGAAAATTAATCGCAGACTATTTTGATAATCAAATAGCCGTTTTTGTCATTAAATAAAAAAATTTAAAGAACTGGTGGTTTATTGTTAAATGTGAGGGTTTGCTGCTTTTCTGTGTCATTTATGATCATAAATGAGGATTTTTTATGTTTTGGGCTCATGTTTGGACAAAAGAAGCGATTTAAAGACATCACATTGGACTCTGGAAAATTGAGGAGCATTTTAGTACTTTTCTGACAATTTATGGATTAAACGCTTGATTGATTAATCATTAAAATACTGGCAGATTAATCGCTAATGAAAATTAGCATTAGTTGCAGTCCTATATGTATTTGTCTGTGGCGTGTGTTGCAAAAGAAACCAGATGAGGTGCAGAGAAGTGAACGGCTGTAAAGAATTAGGCCTTCAAAAGATTGATCGTTGACTTTTCCTCTGATGTGCTAGTAAGTCTAGAACCAGCAATCAGACAGAACTGGGCCCATGGTGGAACTAACAAGGAGAAGATGCTTCAAAAGGGGGAAATTAAAGACATGTGGGATACTGTCACAGGCAAACCCATACAGCTGACATCCAGGAATATACTATGTCTGTACTTTTTCTCTTGAATACCTTTCACTGGTTTAAAAACACCATAAACAAATCTCCCTTGTGAGGGCAAAAAGCTCATTAATTGTGAGCTTGGCCTGTGAGCAACATGAACCCACAGAAGGAGGTTTCTGTCTTTTCAGCGAAACAGCTTGAACCAATAAGCCATCCAGCCTCAGCTGTGTAGGTTCACTGTTTTCATTAGAGTCACAAATATTCTTAAAATCTGTCTTCTGAAAAGGAGGGAGCTCTAATATAGAAAGGAAATAGTAAAGCCCCTTTTCAAAGGATGTCAAATGATGTCAGTTGTCTCCTTCAGTTCATCATTCCGGGTGAGATTATAAAGGGGATTAGAGATTTCTGTTGTAGCGTGCCTGTGGCTGACAGAATGGCTCCTGGGGAACAGTGTGCCAGTAAAAGATATTTCTACAGCACAATGAGAGCTCTGTAATGGGCAAGTACAGAAGCCTGAAAAATCCCAGCGCTCCACGCAGACTAGGTAAATATTTGATGCACTCTAATAAGGCAGTTAAGTACAAACCGCATGCAGAAGAACACATATTCTGACACCAGTTAAATAAAATTTCAGTGTTTATATAAAAAAAAGACACAATATTTTTGGAATGTTACAGTGCAAGTTAAATTAGGAGATCCTCAAAACAAGTAGATGAACAATATTTACAACATACGTACAACATGATGTGATACCTCTGTGACATTAAGGCTGAAAATGTCATCCAAGTACAATTACAAGAGGGTGGGTGCTGCTGTAAGGATGTACTGTGCAAAGGACTGTCTATAAAAAAGCGAGCCGGATGTCAACAGAACAGTATTCAAGAGTCAACGTATGTTAAGGCTTAGGCAAGACACAAGGCAAGAATTCAAACGCACATCAAGGGCTGCATTATGATAACCCTAGTCACAAATATCACCTACTCTTTACAATACATCCTATTCGGGAGAACATTAGTTGGGTGAAGTGAGGAGAAACTGACCTTTATCATTCCTCTCTGTGAGGCATACAGTGAAAATGTCCTAAGGGTGCTTATAAACGTGACAATTTAGTTAAAGTAGGCAACACATTCTATTCACAAGAGGTAGTTCAGCTGGATATTCAAGACAGTTTTGTAAAACGCGCATCAGTTTAGCTCAGGTGTGCCAGTCGCGTTTGCTGAGCTTGTTATAGCGTGCAAGCAGCAAATCCGTCACCTGTGCGTGCTGAATGTTCACAGCTGGCTGTACTTTGCTTTGCAATGCAAAATGTGTTTGTGTAATCTGTCTATCCTGTCCTGGAGAACACTGGCATGCTCGTCTGAGAGAAATCCTAATTCCGGAGACAAAGGCTCGCTGTCTCTGTAGAGATTCAGCAGCCTCGTCCTCGAGTCTCTGCGCCTGTGCAGCTCCGCCACGCGCTGCGTGGTCCTTTTTCTGAACATACACACAGAGTTCAATACTGTACTGTGATATTTCTCCCACATGTTCAATACCCTAAAGCCGTGCACAAGTCCCGCCTCGTTGTCTATGAATACAAGGTCACCCCGGGGTGTTTTGAGGAGGTTGTTGGTGTCCCTCTCCATTACGCGCGAATCCCACTGCAGGCTGAAAAGATTGCTGACGAGTCTGTCGAAGTTTGCAGTAAGGTAATCGAACATGATCAGGTCGCTCCACTGCATCAGCTCCAGCAGCTCCACCGTCGTCTTGTTCCAGAGCTCTTGGAGCACAGGGTGCAGCCCGTTGCTCTCCTGCCGGAGCGGCGCAGGTGTGACCACCCCGGTTAGGTTGGAGACCCACTCAGTGAGAGAAACCACGGCCCGGTCACTCCACTGTAAACCGCCTATCCGAGTCCTCACAGCTGCCCATTGTTCACTGTCACCGCTCAGCTGCGACAGTACTAGGGGAGGCAGGTTTGTGATGCCTAACAAACTGGCAAGGTAATATGTCAGAGTTTCTCCTTGCACCTGATCCGCGTTTATCCCGTAACGCACGCATGCTTTGGTCCCATCTGCAAAAGTGGCCAGCTGGTTAGATATCCTGCCGCATCCAGGCTCCAGCTTCACGATCCGGCTTGCCCTGGCTCTCTCCCTCCAAGCCCGAGCGTATTCCTCCGTGAAGCCCACGGGAAGGAGATCTTCCAGCCACTGACTCCAAAATATCCCATCCTCCACCGGGGAGCCTAACTTGACCGGGCCCTCCCGCCGCGCTGACCTCTTGTTATCCACATTCATATGGTAATCTCGATTTCCTGCAGGGACGGTTTGATCAGTGAGGTTGTGAGCCTCAAGTCTGCCCCCCAAGTGCGGTCTTTGTGCCGCTGGGACTGCGAGCAAAACCCGGAAAGTTTTGGCAGAGAGGTCCGCTGGGAGACCTTGGCGAAAAAACCCTCCGCCCGGTACCGAGAACCTCCGTTTGTGTCGCTCCAAACGGTTCTCCAGTGCGCTCCAGACGTAGAAAACACTTGCAAGGGCGCACAGGAAAAGAAGGGCGAATAAGTTTGCTGAAACAGCCCTCATGGTGAGACCACCCTTCCCTTTGGAGATCCACAGAGCTCTGGCAGGTTTAAATAAGATACAGAGAGAGGCAGTTTTCTTCATTCCACAGTTGAGCTGGAGCGGCTGTGAGCTGCGCGCCCCGTGTCCCGTACACCCCCAAGCCCCACGGCTCGCAGGCGGACTCTTTGAGATCACAGGAGGAACAGGGTCTCCGGAACAGTGTGACTCTCATCTCCCGTCCTGCTCACTTGCCTTGTCATATTATTCCTCTGCGGGGACCGGAGAGCACTTCGGATCACCACAGCGGATACTGAACGTCCTCCATTACAGCCCACTGGCGTCGTAGCAGCTTTCCGTCCGCGTGCACCTCTCCGTCTCTCATCTTCCTCTCCGTCTCCACCGGGCGCTGGGTGAGTTTGATTTGCGGTGGTGTCTGCTCGCAGAGACACTAGGCTGTGAGACACGTGACTTCAGTCCCGAGATGGTGGGCGGATCGTGGGAAGGAACGTTCAGAGAGAAGCGGAGCAAGTGCACTGGGTGCTGCGTTTTGTGTCTGCGTGCGCGCGCGCGCGCGTGGGCTATATGTGTGTGAGTAAGTGTGCGTATGTGCGTGTGATGTGAGAGGATTGTGTGGTATTGGCGACGGCAGCCATTCTGATAATTGATACCTAGGGCAGTAATACGTTGGAAATTATTTTGTGCTGGTGCACCAAGTGGAATATCCGTGTCAAAAACGCAGCGGCAGGCAGGGTTGGAGTTGAAGATGAGCCTGCCTGCGTGTCTGAACACAGTTTGCCCAAATGTAGTCACTGTGGATAACAGTAAGCATCAAACAATATAAGCAGATTTGCCTTTTTGTTTCTCTAATACATTGGATTTGAAATGAATAACTGAGACTTAATAATAAATGCATAACTGTGAGGACCAAATATGGACTAAAAAAATTACAGGTTCAATTTAATTTAACATGTTTGTATGCAATGTAAATATCTGTTTCTCATGATTTTTCTGCAAAGTATACAAAAAACACCCCTTAATTCAATTATTTTTTCCCTTTACTCATTAAACTAAAAAAACAAACAAACTACTAATATGCAAACATGTATTGTTTCATAATTTTAACTTTGCAGCTGCATTGAAATTTCCATCAGTGCTTTTTTTGAGTTTCCTGAACAATGTTTTAAATCTTGCCCGTCGAAATTCTGCTAGTCTTGTTTTTTTTTAAACAATGACGAGGCAGGAAAGTCAAAGTTTTGGCAGAAACACTGTATGCAGTTGGCCAAACCTTCATAGTTAACCAGCTCAGCGACATTTACACTGGACCTTTAAGGCTGTTAGACGGGATTCACCTCCATATTTAGTCAACAGTACTGGACTCATTGCCCCTTTTCAGTGTAGTCTCACAGCAAAGGGTGAAATAAAATCATCAGTCCATTATAGGACAGCTTGTTTGTGTGACACTCTGCCTCGCCACAGGACATCGGGGTTTGATTTACATATAGACTCACAGTAATCCTAAACAAACTGCAGCCATCACCTGCAATGTTTCACAGCAAGCTTTATTTTGACAGTCTGACGAGATACAGCATGTTTTTTCCTGCTTGTTTGTCTGTGGAATAAGACAAGTTGTTTTCATGTGTGGGCGAGGCAAACCGTGACGCTGTGATGGTGAGATGGCAGATGTATCCCATGCTCTGTGGTACCAGGTTATGTTTTTGCACTCCCAATTATAGGACAATGAGCCAAGACTAGAGATTTGGTCAAAGCAACCATGAAGCCCCAGTAGAGGAATGTTCCTGATGAGCCAAGTTAATCACCTGACATCTGTCCACCGAATCAAATGCTTTTTGTGCCTGTAAAGAAAAACCTGTTGTCTATTTTGTGTTTAGAAGTGTATTATTAAAAGTTGCCTTCATTTTAAATGAATGTCATTCGGACTGATGGCTACAAAAACATTTTCTTCTATTTCTGGCATGTATCTTATCATATTCAAAGTTTACTAATACACGGACCTATGAAAGAAAATCTACAACTTTCTACTGAGATTTTAACCATATTTCACTATATTCAG
>JAQLOL010000023.1:10327233-10338159 GCA_029783665.1 Naso thynnoides
CAAAAAATCCTGACTGGTCTATAGTCTGTCAGGCAGTCTATATAAAACGTACTTTTGTGTTGAACGTGCTGAGTTCTTTTGTCAAGGATTTTATAAATGAAGTGGCCGTATTACTACGCAGATGACGACCTTTTATGGTACAGTTTTTCTTTATAGTCTTTTAAACAGAATGATGTCAGCCTATCTATCCTCTCATCACCAGCATTGCTCAAAGGTTAATTTATTTAAACCTAATTAATTAACTTAATGGGAATAAGGTGAGAGGACATATGTGTGGGGGAAAAAAAAATTGGAAAAATATTTTGTTCATAAATATGATCGAAGTAAAGTACCACCATGAGCCTGTTAGCCTGAGCATTTTACCTGTTTAAACTCTGTTCTTATATTTCATCTGAACTGCTTCCAAGTCTGCTTTTCACCAGCAGGATATTCTACATGAAAATGAGTTGTAGGTTAAAAAGGGTCTAGACAGTTTTCACCTGTAATATTGAAAGTCTGATTAAACAGCATATTAAATAAACAGACCACATTCTTGCGTACGCATTGACTCAAGCTGCGATTTTCTCCTATGCTGATTCGCTTGTCTTTGTCTCTGCAGCAGTGTTATTTTTCCCCCCTGTGTTTATATTTGCTGTTTGCGCACATTAGGATTTCTAATTCCACAGGAGAAAAGTAGGCAGACCTCTTTTTGCCAACTGTTGCCATGGTGAATCATAGGCGTAATGCTGGCTTTTTACGGTTGTGTTGCACACACTTAACTAAGAGTGAATACTCAGAGATAACTGAACTAACCCAAATCAGCTTTTCTGGAACTGGAAACTGAGAGTTTCAAAACTAAAGGTAAATCAACTCGGAGTTCAGGGTTAGGCTCAGAGTTGGTTGAACCTCCTTTCTGGAAAGGGCCCCTGGTTCGGAGATGGGTTGCTATGGTGATCTAGCCAGGTTTAAAGAGAGCCACATTTGTAACACAGAAAACTCTGGCTTTAGACTGAACATACATTAATTCTAACCCATTAATCTTGTTATGTATACACCCCTCTGGGCTAACAAGACTGATGCAGGGCAGGTGTGGAGGGAGAGTGTGGAAAGAAAAGCACACTGGGGAAGAAGCATTAGGACAATGTAGTAAAAACACACAACAAAAACCCAGAAAACAACAAACCTTTTTTTTTCCCCCAACACAATATCCCATTTAATTACACTATGGTACGTTAACACCAGGCATGTAATGCCTCCCTGAATCCACTTATTATGATGGCTTCGAAGCAACAAACCCTCCCATAAAACTAAATCCAAAATTAATCTGACTATAAATACGCACAACAGATCAAGTATCAAGAGGGTGGAGCTGCACGTCCTCACCCTGCATCCTGACATGCTGCACAATGAACATGATCTCCCTACTGTTTGTTTTCCACGTCAGGCCTCATTAAGGGGCTCTGCTCTATAAAACCGTGAATTCCTCCTGTCAAGTATTCCATTCCTCACACAAAATGCCACTGATGTCACAGAGAACGTGTTGAGATCACCGAGCTCCTGTCGGGACACTCCTCAGGAGGTATAACCAATAGAAACGGATAACAAAACACAGAGAGCTCAGAAAGAAGAGAGTTCTCTCAGAGAGAAAAGTTGGAGAGGGGACTGAGAGTTGGAGCTGAGTTGATGTGCTGTAAAATGTTGGGTTTCTGTTAATGGGCTTTGGGTGACTTTTTCCACTTTAGAGTAGCTTAGTGGTTCCAGTTCTGGTTTCGAATGCTGAAATCACTCAGACCACCTTTTTTCCCCCTTCTCCCAACCCCCTATATCTTTCTGACCATGTTATTTTCACCATAATGTCACAATGCCTTGGTGCTACATTGCATAGTGACAGGAAGGGGATTGAAAAAAAGATGACCAAAACAGAAACCTTGTTGCCATGTAACGCCAAAACAAACTCTCCCGTGCGAGACAGTTGTCTGGTTCTTTGCCCGCTTAACTATTCTTTAGCAGCGATGACACGAAGGTCACTCTGTGACAAACACGGATCAAGGAAAGGAAATGCAATTGTCTGATAAACAAAAGCAGAGGCAGGTCTGTTGTGTCATGTGAGTCGCTGTTAGAACCCCGAGCAGATGGAAAAGTCCTCCTGCATACCTTACTTTTCCACTCTGTCCCCTTCCACGTCCCTCCGAGTTTCCATTAGAAGAATGAATTTTATTGTTAGTCCGACGCTGTCCCGTCTTCCAACAAGGAAATATTAATCCGCAAATGCTCCTTGAGCTTCCCGTGCTACTGCTACCAGCCCCAGTTGTTCTTCCCCCTTTAACAATTTGATTTTTATACATTTGTAATTTTGTTCATGAGTACTTGTTAGACCTTGCATCTGGAGTCTATGGTCTCTCCATAAACTTCAGCAGCCTTGACAAGATTTATGTTCTTGTGAGTCGTTTGGATGATGGTGTGAGAAACTGCTAAGTCCCACTAACAGGATTAAAAGAGAACTCAAATTGGAAACAGCCAGTCCATAATTCATTGAGGGGACTTCATTTTATTGTGAAATATTCAAAATAAGTATCTAGGTTCACTGGGTTCAAGCTGCGCATCTTGATTTAACAGCTAATGATCAAAGGAAAACGTGTCATAATGAAACACTGGCTTCTTTTACATTTGACTATCCATAAAATTAACATGGAAAGCTGATGTCTGCGGATATTTCTTGCACATGTTGTAATTTGGATGAAGTTGGTTTCTATTAAAAGAAGTTGGTTCCTATTAAAACGTTTTTTTCTAAGGATCAGCTCTGTTCTGGTGCAGAGAAAAAGCCCACAGTACACTTCAAAGTTCCATATTACAGGTTGTCAGAAGTTTTACATTATTGGGAGTGACTGTATGAAAGCTCCTGGAGGTACATATGGAAGAGTTTCTGCTGCATGGCGGATAATATACCCGTTTGGAGCTCACCAGGTCACACATGCATGTGTGTATGCTCAGATATATATGCTGTTTCCCTTGTATCCTATCTATAGACGCCCTTGAGAGCGCTATATTAATCTTTTCTTTAATGTGGTTCCCTGCTGTTGCAATCTCGTGCACTTGGACCTTTTGCTGTAGGATTATCACGGTGTACTGGGATGTGAAATCCAAGTCTTTGTCATTTCCAGCGAGGGTAGCCAGAGCTGCATAACCTTGCGGGGTGGAGACTCAGGAGTACAGATTTAGAGCTTCAAAGTAACAAAGTAATGTGTAGGCCTAAATTGATTTGACCAGACTTGTAAATTGAGGTAAATCAAAGGCAGCCGTGAGTGAAACAAAGGGTGGGTGCATGTGATTGAAAACCATGCTACATGTTTCTGACCACTTTTCTGAAATGTAATATATTTTTTAGGCACTGAGAATTCTTTGAAGTATCTGGAATTGGGTGGGCAGCCGTAATATTTGTAATTTAAGAAATAAAATTCACATGACACGACATCAAAATGAATCTAGCATGACTTATCTATAGTCATATATGTCATCCGGTGTCACTTATCATCACATCATTATAACCATCTATTCCCCCTCATTTTGTTCCCTCCTCCTCTTCAACTGTGTGTGTAATAAAGGAAAAATACTGGCAAGGGTTAAAGAACAGACTCGGCTCTGCTCCTTCTTAAGGGCAGATAATTATGCATAAACACAGTGGCTGTGCAGAGACACAGGTCAACCTTAAAGAAGTTCATAAAATGAAGCTGTCTTCATAAGTGGAGTGCTCTCTTCATAGCGCAGCACATAAAGGAGAGCATAATTGACCAGTTTAACGCTGTCTTGTGCTATTAGGTTACTGAACTGCACTCTGTCATGGCACTGTGCTCTGGCAACAGTTGTCGCCAGCTTTGCTTTGCTCCGGCTCGCTGCAGGCATCTGTCTCACCTGTGAAGCAGACGGCCTAGTTTCCATCCACCGCTTCTGATCGAGACAGCAGGTCGTGCCATGATACGATGAGACCGTTAACTGCTGGGGGAAGAGAAATACGTGCTGGTGTTTACTCTGTAACTATAGAAATGAGATGAATGTGATGCCGTGATTAGATTGCTCATTTAAAAACCACATGGCTCCACAGTCAGACACCTTCATTTTGTCTGAACACCAGGACCTCAAACACATTCTGGACTGTACTTACTTTTAAAAATAGCCTCTGTAACAAACGTGCAGTGAGCACTAGATGCCATTAAGTGTAATGACTCCCAGGTAATTTGTTGTGCCCCTACCGCACCACTTCCTTCATGCACTTGGTAATGAGATTTTACTGTGTTGTGGGCAGGGGGCCTATTCTCTTTGACCAACCGCAGTCACAGTGGTGCCAAATGAGGGGCTTGTATAATGCAGCCCTGGATGAGCATGATCTGTGGGTCATGAGAAAAATTCTTCCTTTTTGAAGAAAGTCTCAACTACAGTAAAGATGAATGAATATATCAGCAGGACTCTGGCAAGGTGACCAAAACAATACGAGTGTCCTGTAGAGATGTGAGCAAATAAACATACTTATAACATGACAGAACTACTCATCAGTCTATCACTAAGTTTGATGATGAACCTAATCTGTGACATCCATTGTGAGACATTATTTTGCCAGCGTCGAGTAAAAAAACAGGTGTATCTAGTCTTTTTTTTCTTTTTTCTGTGCGACCAAATATTTATTTTTGCATCATAACCACCTGTCTGTGACTTTTTTCTGCAATGCTTCAGAGTTTTTTTTTTCTCCAGTCCCTGTAGGCTCAGGGTGTATTAAATCATGACTGGGACTTTGGAGGTGCAAAAAAATAAATCTGCTACCATTGATTTATCATTGTCATAACTGTTATAATTTCCAGCTCATCCAATACATTTCCTGTTCATGGAATTTCATTGGATGTTCTCTGTGGAGCTCAGCATATTGCACTTTTGGTTCAAATGCCCTCTAAATGTTTATTTAAGGGTTGAAAAATTATCCGGCATTTTAAGCCAAAGAAACCACTTAAATAAGGATTAAAAATAAATCAAACGTTATACACTTTCTGTTCATGCAGTACAACAAAAGTTGAATACTATCTACTCAGTATTTCTTTGACAGAGAAGAAGGCAGCTGTGGTCTCTCTGAAAACACTAAAACCACATTGTCCAAATTAACCTGGAGCCTTGGGTTTCACATAATAAACCATTAGGCATCTGGACAAACAGTAGAGAGGTGATGAAAGGTAGATTGAAAGTGCAGCGAGACAGACAATATTTCCTTTCCCCCCTTTCCCACTTGGTTTTCCTTTTTTCCCACTCTCTCCCTGGTTTTAATGCTCTATTTTCTTCATAAACTCTTGATTTCATTCTGTTTTTCAGTGTCCCTTCCAAACACAGACACAGCTGGAGCGCTGTTTGTGTGTTCCTTTTGTGGTCTAAATCCTGCTGTTTTAGGAAAGTGTCCTGGATATTTGATTCTCTTGCTCCCAGTCGTTTGATCTATATTCCCTATTAGCTCTTGCATGCAGCGTGGCGTCCAGCATGCGCACAGAACAACAAATGAATCAATTGCAGTGCTGCGTCCAGCTCAAATAAAACACGCCCCAAAAAATCAAGTGTTGTTAAAATCTTCATGTTTGCAATCTAAGGTTAAACTAAGTCAACTATTTAGTTTGGAAAATAACACACACCATCACAGTATTTATACAGTATGTATGAATAATTAGAGTGCATAGTATCAACCTGATGAAAGTTGTAAAAGGCTTATCAGGAAAACACTGCATAGTTGTAATAAAAGTAGTCTGACATTTTTGGAAATGAAACAATGAGTTTGGTGAGCTGATAAGACTTTTGTCTGTAGTTTTTTGTCAAAACTACTTCACTTACCTTACTGTAAAGACTGAAAGCAGAGCGAAACAACTACTCTGGCTCCGTCCAAAGGAAACAAGACCTGTTGTTGCAGCTAAGAAATAGTCTGGCACATAAACTATTGCGTTGTTGTTATCGTTTTTGTACGGACTAAATAAAGAGCAATTATGTGTCAGTAACTGAGCTTTAAAGGTCTTTTGGTGGTAGCTTCATATTTAGCAAACAGGCAGTAGAGAATATTATTATTCTTCTCACTTAACTTAAAAATGCAAAAAAATTGTCAGACAACTCTTTAAATTGTAGACATAAACAATGAAGCAATGAAGCAGACAAATTCATTTAAAACCGATTGTTATGTGCTGAATGTGTTTGCATGTAACCTGCTTCCACTCACGTGAGGTGACGTCATCCTCTGAACCGGGGCGAGGAGAGTTTTTGGGAGACCGCTGCAAGTGGAACTCCTTGTGAGGCTGGGCTGTAACCTGAAGCCAAAGAGAAGTGAGAGAGGGAGAGAAGCTGAGGGAAAGTGAGAGAGAGAGAGAGAGAGAGAGAGAGAGAGAAATGGAGGGAGGGGGAGGGAAGGACTGAAGGACCGGAGAGGTGATGTCAGCTGAGTTCAGAAAGTAAACAGAGTTCCAGACTGCAGCATGCTGTCTGCGGGACGGGTACTGCAGCTGGGGCAAACCCATGGGGGCACCCACACCATCCCCTGGAAGACCACCTTTATCTCTGGGAAGCTGGGCTGTTTCATCTTCATCTCCCTCGTCATCCTTGCGTCCTTACCCCGAGGGACAGCCTGGCCCTACGGTAAGAGACTTTACCTCTACTGCTCCTCTTTCAGTGTGGATGTTTGGCACAGCCTCTTGGTTTATGTTCTTTGTTCTCAAAAAGCCGGCATCAGCACTCTCCATCCCCTCTTCCTTTCTCCACTTTAAGAGCACAACAGCGCTCAGCAGGGCTTGTAAAAGAGAGACAGTGATGTAAAATCCAGCCTCTTAGAGAGGCAGCAAAAAAAACAAAAAAAACAAAAACAAAACAGCACTGACAAGTTTGTGCAATCTTTGTTGTTACAACCCTTGCTATGAGACTTAGAGTGAGGAATTTTTCTGTGTGGGTTTTATTGTCCCGTTAAAAAGGGACTCTGTGATCTTCATATTCCTTTCTACTCATTGCTGTTGTTTTTTTGTGTGAAATAAAAGATAGTTTTTTTCTGCTCTTAAATAACAAAAAGCTTGTTGTGACCACACATTCTTTGAGGTAAAGTGCAGCGGTTAGACTCCTAATGGGGCTGTTGATTCTTGGCACTCATTCTCTTTTGTTCAACAGCGTCTCGCCGCATGTGTGTTATGGGTGACTTCTTCCTGAGACAGAGATCATCTCTGTCTGTTTTCCCTCAGTGACCACTTGAACTGCTGCAGGAAGACATGAGTCACCTTTGAGTCAATCACATTGGCTGTGGTTACGTGTGTACGATACACCGTCGCCAAGACTCCTGGCCAAACCTCTGCCCTCTGTGTGATTCCTCTTTGCGTGATTACCACGCTCCAAAATACGAGCCTACCTTTAAATTGTAACGCTGGTGAGTGTGGCAAAGGGCTGGGCACACCACAGCTGTGTGTGTTTTCGGAGAGTTCCCTCTGGCAGAGTTACCCTCTTGTGTTGTGTCAGCTGAATCAGTCAAAGCTTGGCTTGTTTCATAATGATGCATTATCAGCTGATGATGGATGTTTTTTATTGAGCAACCTAAAATAGCTTCCTGAATTTAAAGCAAAGCAGACGTGTTTATATGCAAATCCTTTGCAGACATTTCTGTTTATGTGTGTGTGTGTGTGTGGGTGGGTGGGTGTGCTTGTACTGAAGTCAATTTGCTCATGTTTTGGTGTCCATACTGTTCTAAATATTCCTTTGTTATCATGTCCACAGGTATTTTTGAAACTTTGCTTTCTTATGCATTTTGGCCTTTTGTTTACACACAAACACAGATTTGAGTCACTTAAAACAGATTTTTTTAAAAACTCATCAAGTCAAGGCAAAGATATTTATAAACTATGTGTATACTGTTGAGGTATATACAGGTAAAACAGCATTTTTAACCTTTGACATCAGAGCATGCACCGTTTTCTTCCTTCTTAGCATGAGGCGTTATAATGCTGGTGCTCCCTTTGCTACATGTTGGCACATAAATGAAGAGTCACTCTTTTTTTTCCCCAGACTATATTGAGGACTCCATCAGAGTGTGGCACGTAGGTCACAGCATAATCCAAAACCTCCACAGCACAATCCCCTGTTTGCTAACTTTGCAGTTTTGGGATGAGAACCCATCAAGCCTCGAATTGCAGTTAGCCCGCTTGAAAAGCTTTTTTCAGGCCTCCGATTGGCCATTATGACTGTAGGGTTAGGATTATATCACCACCTGTTGGTTTGGCATGCTCATGACAGCACTTCAGTTGTGTTTTGGTTTTTCATTTGAATAGAGGCTTGTTTAACGGTGCTTGTGCGGATGGAATTTTTTGGAGAATAAAAGGAGGATAAAACCCGAATTAAAAAATACCTGTCTACCTGAGGGCTCGTCAAAACTCTTCTCGCTCAGGATTATGTACTCACTTGGATCCTGAGATGTCCTGCTCTATTGACACACTCCTCGTACCGTGTTTTTTTAAGGTCCACTAGGAAGTTGTCAGGGCTACTGGTTCGGGTGTTGTTGGAAATAAAAACCAAAGCTAGGATGAGGAAAAAAATGCACCGGAGAGAGTGAAGAAATAAGAAAAACATGGCCTCTGTTAGAGCATGTGGAAAAATAGTGTGTCATATCAGAAAGTTCATTCCAAGTTGAGGAGCTAAATGTTGAAAACAAATGTGCATATCTCAGAGTGTTTGACCCAAATAATGGTGCGTGTACATACCAATTCAACAAAGTGGAAAATAGACTGATAGGGTGTTTCATGGGGTTTGTGGTTTACTCTCACAGGGAAGTTTATTTTAAGTAATCTACAGGATGACCACAGGGATTAGCCGTCGGGATCGGAATACGCTCAGATACACAATGCCCACAGAACTTCCCTGGGAGTTTCCCTGTTCCATGATAGCAAAATCTCTCCAACCTCAAAATACCAGACAGCAGCTGTGGGCAGTGAGAAAAAAGACTCATCCACTCGCACATGCATGTCAAACACACTCCCAGCTGCTGTAAAACAACTATTTTTCCATGATAAATCAGCATGAAATAAGCCCAGCTTTGTCAAGAGGAAACTATTTATTCAGTTGAGGATACCGTATACTGTGCCTGTCATTCTGTTTACGGGGAACTTCTCTGACATAAGTCTCACTTCATCATGGCAGGGAACAAGTATGATGCAATGGTGTTGTGGTGTTGTTGATGTTGATGATTATGCAGAGCAGCACAGTCAGATTTAACTGCCACTGTCTGCATGGTTAATTGCAACTAGAGTAAGTGAGAAAGTGAGAGTTATTTTTTTAAATGATTATTTTATTAATTCAACTTTAAAGCAGTAGCTATACAGACATTTTGAAAAATATAACTTTGCTTTCTGCCTAAGTTAGATAAGACGATTGGAAGCACTCTTTTGTCTGTCTGTATAATATGAAATGCCGTTAGCTTAGCTTACCAAATAGCCTATGAAATAGGGCGGCCTGCCCTGTCCAAAGGGGACAAGTAAGTGACTGTGTCTAGCCAAGAAAAAGTCCAGCACATACCCTCCCATAAAACCACAATGTGTAACTTTTTCCTTTAGTTAGTTACATTTCAAAGTCAGTGTAGCTGTTTCCTTCCATTCCCATCTTTTTGCTCAGCTAAACTACACCAATTAAATGCTGTTGGTAGCTAAATATTTATCAATCACACATGACATGGTATTAATCTTGTTCAGCTCTGACCAAAAAAAGCAAAAATGCAAACTTCCTCAATGTTTTACTGTTAGAAGAAAAACTTAAAAATTAGATACTGAAACATGCGGAGGAGATACTACATGCCCAGCACAGGAGACTCAGACACAATGTGTTGGTTCTGTTTAGCATCATGAACTCATCTTAAAGCTCTCACTGCACTCTGTTCAAACCCTCTCTGCATTGTGCTCTGTGGATGTTTGAGGTTATATTAGCTCTGCTGTGAGAGCACTGTGGAGCAAGACAAGCCTCAAATTGATGAAATAGTTTCCCAGCAGAGGGCAAGAAAAAGACAGACAATAACTGGACTAAAAAACAGTGAGCAAAGCTGCATTTCTGGTAATATTAAGGTTTCAAATTCAAGTCAAATATCTGACAGTTTGGAGGCAGTGTTTGATTTAATTGTGAAATATGGCCAAGGTCAACAATGATGTGAAATTATATATAACAAATAGAAAAGCCAAAAGCTGACCACAGGTTGGAGCTGACGCAGGTGTACGAGTCGCTTAAGGTCAAATTCAACACTTGCAGCACGTTTTGAATGCAGCTGATTTATTCAGGAATAGTGCTCAATCCCAGGGCTTTTAGAACACTTGTGTATCTGTGAGCTGTATTGTATTTTTGTGCAAAATATGTCTTTGAGGATAAGAAAAAACATTCAAAACTAGACAATAAGAGGAGAGGTCAGGGTTTTCCGTGCAAGTGGGCCAACCCAGTGAGAACTTTAAGATGAGTTCAACATGCTAATGTTTTGCTTTCTCAGTAAGATCAAATGCATGGTCACAGGTCACATGACTGTGTCACCACTAACCAGACCTAACAGACCTTGTGACTGGGAGTATTTTATGACATATCTCCTGTTAGGTCTCCTCCAGGGGATGAGGTTGCAGCTGTGATGTTTGTGTCCCTGCTGTTTTCCTTTCTGTGTCTCCTTGACAGTCATGTGGAGGAGTAAATTAAGAAGCTGCAGTGGAGAAAAAAAGACACCACTTACATAAGATCAGAAGAGCCAAACAAACCACACAAAAATCTGCATGCTAAGCTGCAGGACTGAGGAGAAATAAACAAGAAAGAAATATATTTGTGATCTGCTGCTGAAATGTGTCTCTCTGGCTTGCTGCCAGCCTCTTCTCTCTCTCTCTCTCTCTCTCTCTCTCTCTCTCTCTCTCTCTCTCTCACACACACACACACACACACACACACACA
>JAQLOL010000023.1:10339644-10349728 GCA_029783665.1 Naso thynnoides
TATATATGTGTGTGTGTGTGTGTGTGTGTGTGTGTATATATATATAATTTTTAGTTAGATGGTGGTAAAAGAAAAAAGTTTAATTGCTGGGCCGATGTCGCAATGCATATTTGTGTTTGGCTCACAGTATAATACTTAATCCCACTCTTTGCACGCTTTGTGTCGTTCTCTCGCCTCAGCAGACATCTCTCTAAACACACAGACCATGCCCAATGCTGTGGATGTTTGTGGTTCTCACATTTGGCCAAAAAAAGTCCACAAAAATGACAGTCTGATTCAAATCCCAATGCGTGTTTCCTCCATTTCTTAAGCAGGCAGACAGAGCTTAACAAAAGAAAATGCAAGAATGTCAAGTTTAAAAAAAGTTTATGGTTTCAAGTTTTACTTTTAACCACAAGAAAACTTTTACCGCGGGTTAGTGTGACAGCATGGATATATGGGGCAGATGACGTGTGAGTGCACATACCCAAAAAGTTAAATGGCATTAACGTGTTCAAAACTGGCATTTAAAGAGTTAAAATTCAGAAAATGAATCAGTAATTGGTAGTTATGATGAGGACTGAAGTTGGTTAAAAGATTTTTTTTTTAAGTTAAAAAAATATTATTATGTAATAATTTTGCAGTACTTTTAGGCTTTTTTGTACTCTTAAGGTCCTCTTTGATATAATAAAAGTCAAGGGTGCATGAGAGTTAAACGATAGTCCGATGATCTATCACACACCATGACACAAAGACGGCGGACTGACCCCATGTTGTCACTGGCTCTCTGAACCTCCTTCAAGGCTGTTACACAAACCCAGCTGAGCCACTGTTGTCAAAACAATAAATGGCCCTTTAACAGACAGGAGTCATAAAACAGCCCACAACAACCGCAGCATCTTTAAAGCACACACTCTGTCCATAAACCCACATTAAAGTTGACCTAGCGGCAACACACAACCTATCTTTTGTCTGATTAATATCTGTGTGTGTGTGTCATACCTCACTGTGTCTTCTTGGAGAAACAGAAGAGAAGAGGGCCAGATTTTGGCTGGACTGGGATACAATTTATGATATCATTAATGTGGAAGAGCAGCAGGGAGGACTCGCAGCATTCCAGGACGTTTGCAGACAACCACTAAGAGATAAATCACTTTGTTTTTGTGCGCTGGTGCTTTTGTGTATCTGTGTCTAACATTCTATTTGCACAAAAGACTTAAAACAACAAACATACCTCTTGTGCAATTATGGCTTTACTAATAAAACAAGTGTGTCTGTGTTTTTTCTCTGAAAACTATCGTGGAGATTACATTTGGGAGATGTTATTATGATTGCAGGGCTGTGAGGAGGTTGCGTACAAAATGCTCCACTGGCATTGTGACAAGTTTTAAGTGCTGCTTCTGTTAGCTCTCCATCCACGACTGCCACAAGAGAATTTCCACTTGTCTGTTTCAGCTTTTAAATACATTGTTACATAACAATAACCACTCTAGCTCGAAGGTCCCTGAATCACTGACTTCCACAAACATTGTTTTTATTGGGTAAAACTTCAGGAGATGGTGAAGATGGTCAATGTTTTTGCTCTTAAATCCGTCTCTGATTAATGATTTGATCCTGTTTTTACTATGACTTTACCACTGCGGTAAGTTATCCAATGTAAGACAGACGAGAACAGACAAAGGAGGAAAACTTCAGTGAAACTTGTGGTTCCCTAAGAAGGAGTTTGCAGCCATATGGCAGTGAAAATCACCAGAGATCAAGTGCAAAGCAGCAGTTCAAATAAACACTGAACTCACCAGAATCCTCCCACATTTTCTCCATGTTTGACTCACCCTCCCCTTTTAAATTTGTCTGTTATTTCATATGAAGTGGTGGTTACATAAACAAAGTTTCCTGCTTGGTTGTCTTATTGTTTTTTGCTGAGTTGCACAGCCTGACGTATTGTCTTGTTTAGATTACAGATACTTGTACAATCACTGCCCGGGTCCAGAGTGGAACGTTATGTGCAGAGGCTGCTGCGAGTATGATGTGATCCGCTGCAAATGCCCTCTCCAAGGGACTCCAGTGGGCTACGCTGTGCCCTGCTGCCGCAACGCCATCAACGAATGTGACCCCTGCATCATCCATCCAGGTAGAACCCCTGCAGGCAGTCTATTCAGATTTGAATTAGGGCCCGACCAATATTTGATTTACCGATATTATTGACTGATATTGGCCTATCGCAGTTATATCGGTTTTGGCGTATATGTTCTCTAGTAAGTGCCGATATTAAAACTGTTATTTAAGGCCAGAAAAAATGCTTTGGCTAGTAATTTAAAAATCGTGTAATCATGTGGTTTGCCCAGCAGAGGGTGGTCCATTATTTAATTGGTAATAAGTGAATTGTTTACAATACACTGATGTTTGGAATTAAGTTTGTTGGATTTCCTGCCTCCATAACATATCTTTGTTACATGTATTTGATAACCACATTCAAAATATTAGTTATAGAATATTAGCGGATATATCAGATATTGGGAATTTTTTACTTCCTAATATTGTTATCGGCGTCAGCCCGCAAAATTAAGTGCCAGTCGGGCCCTAATTTGGATGAATGCTTTAGTCTGATGAGATATGCAATCTTATCTTGAACAGAATAAAAACTGGCACAACTAGCCATTTTCTTTATAAAATATACAACTGTTGATTTGAGTCAATCCATAAATCTTGATCCTTTAACTGACCTTTCTTTAATAACTACAGTATAGTTTGTTTATGTGCAATGTAGTTTTACATTATAGTGATAAAACAATTTGACAGGAAGCCTAAGGAAAAAAAAGTTTTGGTCTGACCTGATAAGTATTTCTGGGCGAACTTCTCATTGTCTCCTTTTCTTGACTTCCTGGCAGACTGTTGAATAAATGTGGAACTGAAGGATTACACTTATTAGGACTTTGATATGAGAATGAAACCATGTAAATCTGTGTGTGTTCATACTCCCATTATCTGTGTAAGATGTTCTGTTGTGCACATGCATTCGAATATAATTATATAGGAATGTCTTCACACATGCTGTAGCTCACACATCCAAACTCTTGCTTTCTTCATGTTATTTTCCTGCACGCCGTGTGCTTATAGAAGTATGTCATGTTTTCTTCACAGCTTGAATGTACTTGACTTCCCTTTACGGGGGAAAACAGCTGTTTCCTGTGCATCACGTTTTACTGATAAAAACTAAAAAATGTTCCAAGCCCTGAAGTGTACGATCGTAATTGCCCACGTGTGCATCCTCGGCCCATTTTTTTTTTTTTTTTTTGTTAAAATACTTACCTGCTGTACTCAGGTCAGATGTTGCTCCTTGCCCCTCATGAACAGAGAAGTCTCTTAAGTGAAAATCCATGCACCCAGGAAGCCATTTTTTTCCCCACATTTCTATTTCAGGAAGCAGAAATATGTTTGCACTTTGTGTTGAAGTGAAAGATGAGCTTAATGAGTTTAGCAGAGATTATTTAGGGGTCACGTAGCAGGAGTCCGGGGAAGGTAGATGACACAGCAGCCCTTTTGAAGAGAAACTAAATTGTATTACAGTACAGCACTTGTATTCTGGCTTGCTTGCCTGACTAATACTTGAATGTCATTTTGTTTCTGTTTCTCTCTCAGGTTGCAGTATTTTTGAGAACTGTAAGCGCTGTAACAACGGTACATGGGGCCCCAGAGATGACTTTTTTATCAATGGCAAATACTGTGCTGAGTGTCGACCCGGCTGGTCTGGTGGAGATTGCATGAGTAAGTCTCTTTATTCTCAGCGCATAGCGTATCCTACATGGCTGGAATGCCATAATATGTTCTTTCTTTCAGTGCTGATTTACCTTCATCCTGACAACTATGCCAGCTTGGAAGGCTGCCATTTGCCCAGGAGGTTTTCCATGAGAAGCTGAATGACAAGTCAAAGCTAACATTTGGGATACCCATAAAACAGTTTAATATGTATCATTTGCACACTGAGGCTATAGCTTTCTTAATATGCAAATTTTCTGCTAAGGGGCACAACAAGCATAAATTTTATTAAGAACAGAGCCAAGAAAGGCTGCTAATGCATCTGTTTTCCCCTGTGCGTGTTGTGTTTATGCTTTCTTACATTGTTGAGGACGACATAAGGTTTTTACAGCAGCCTTGGACACTCAAATGCAATTACTTTTGGTTTGAACAGTAACCAAAGCTGCTGAATGTAGACCCTCAAAAAAACAATTAAGCTGGAACTAACAGCCTCTGAAATTTAAATAGCATGCCAGTTTCTGCACAATTTTCCAAAGTGGAACTCTTAGCACGTTTTTTTCAGAGTGTGGGGGCGTGATCCGTAAACAGCAAGGCCACTTGGTGCTGGAGAGTTACCCCAACAATGCTCGGTGTGAGTGGACCATACAGGTTAACCGTCCCTTCACCATTGACTTCAGGTAAGATTGAACATTCTGCCTCTGTGTTTTTCCACTGGTCCCCATGTACCCACTTGTATTGCAAAGCATTATGGGTAAAACCACATTTTAAACTGAACAAGAATGAGAGGCTACAACATGCTAATGTGTCTGTGAGGCTTTACTTTACAAAGGTACAGTGGTGCTTAATGCTAACTTTAGCCCATTCATATGCCAAATATGTAAAGGGTACTATGTTTACCATATTTATAATTACAGTTTAAGGTTTTAGCATGCTAAAATTAGCAACACAAAATACAGCTAAGGCTAATGGGAATGTTGCTGGATTTTACTTATAGGAATACTCCAACACTGTGAATACTAAGGTATCTTAACAGTATGGAATCTAAAAAGTAAAAATGAAATTTTTGAAATCAGTACTATAATGCCAGAGCTAGCCTTCCAAAGTCCATGTCATGTTCGCTTTTGCTCAAGCGGCAGGAATCCCGCAAGTACCAGAGTGCACTGGGCTCATGAAGTTTGTCTGTAGAATGTTTTAGAGGAAGCAAATTTCACAACTTCTACAGCGTTAGTCACATTTCATTTGAAAATGGAACAACATAACGAGAAATACAACCGCACTGATTTGCATGTGTAATGTCAGTCTTATGTTATGCCTGGTGTTATTTCACACTGTAATGTTTAAGTGCTGTGCTAATAGCAAAACACTGCTATTGCACGTACTGTGTGCTCATTCATCTTGGCTGCTTTATCCAATTTTAGAAGTAGGTTTGAAGAACTCCATTGTCCATATTTGGTCCAAAGCTGCAATGCTTTGTTATCCATTCTGGTCCTTCAGATTCAGCTTCTTCTTTCAGGATAAACTGGCCTTTGGGAAATTTGCTGCAGCATAGCATCTCCATTTCAGTTTCCATTGGAGTACAATTCCCACCAACTGTCCCCAAGACGAGATGGCTCGCCCAGCGTGGTCTCTTTAGCTGGCCGACGGGCTGCCTTGGCGGCTACAGCAGCAGCCTCCTGCTCCTCTATGTGCTGCTTCCTGTATTGGTGCTCAAGTAGCCACGTAGATTGGATTCCACCTGTACACTGTAAAAATACTCTTCCCGCATAACTTAATCTCCACAAATATTGCCATCTGCTAAGATGAAAGTCTAGTGCCGAAAGCAAGATAGCAGAAGACTGTTTTGCTCCTGGGGAGTGAAGTGCCACCCCTCTGTGAAAGTACAATCTGTAGTTCGAGAGCAGGAAAAATTGCTTCCCAGTCCCATAGTGGAAGTTTAAGCTGGGAGCTGAATATTGCACCTATCAATGATATTTTGGTGACTATGTGTTAGGTTCATGATAGAAAGACCCTCAAATAGAGTCTAGCATAAAAAATCAGAGGAATGTTTATTTCATCATAAACCAAAGAAGTATACACTGGATTACACTTGCCTATGCAAAATTTCAGGGATCTGGTAGGTGCTGACATACTGAACCAAAGTGGTGACAAACCGACATTTTCATCCCTAAAGTCACACTACCACAGTGACTACAAATGACACTAAAAGACTCAACAGTTAGGTGTCTTTGTTAGAGACTGTGCATTAGTTATTTTGAGTAATCACAGACTTCGCCTCAACAGTTTTCAATGGAACTACTTACTGATGAATCCACGTAAAACCGTGGGGAAGTGTGTTAGATTGCAGTGCCAACAAATGAACAAATAACAGTTGAATAGGATAGGGTAACCAGAGCTTACAAATAAATATGTGTCAGTTGGAAACTGGAAAATGCCGCAAACTGGTGTGTCGGTAACGTTTAAAGTGACACAGTTTCACCTGGCATAAAAACATCAGGTTTTTAAGTTTTCATTGTCCATCTGTAATAGTTATTAATGGCTGGCCCGCTTAAGTCAAATTTCCACCAAGGTCAGACATTTCTGCAAGATGTATGTCAGGGCGGATTGTAAGTATGCAGCAAAGTTTGGAAACCACAACTTCCCTTTTTTCAGGAAAGTTATGACTTTTCCGTCTTGTGATGACTTTCTATTTCTGTCATTTTCCCCATTAGGCATTAAGCACTTTACAGGCGAGCGTTTGCACGGGCTTTAGCACAACAAAACCATACAGTTAGATGCAAGCTCAGCATGCAGTGCGTACAGTTGTAGTTTATTTATGGTTTGGTTATGGCTCTACATAAAACCGAAAACTGGGAACTGTGAGATGCATTTAAGATTCCAGGGTTGAATCCATTCACTGACAATATATAGTTTTAAAATTCATCTGTCATATTTTTTTATGTCTTTTGTGACATAAATCCAACAAAACCCCAAAGTAAAAAACACTTGCTGTGCTCACAGATGAATTAATGGAAAATTACATGTCTGTGCCTGAGTGACTGCAGAATTATTGGCAGGGCAATCCTGTGTTTTCCTGTCTAAGTATGATGGCTCACAGTACACTCACATCACAGGCAGCCTATTTACCGAATTACAGCCGGCATTAATCGTTAGGAGCTGCTGCAGGCTAACATTTAGTATTTGTGTTCATCTCATTAGTCTAAGCTTCCGTGACCGAAGGGTCTGCGATAAAGGGTAAAATCAGAGGTTTTGGAGGCAAGCCAGTGTCTTGAGTAAAGTTCCTCAGTTCGTCATGTCCATTCCAATGTAGAATTGATGAGATTACATCTGAAATGGCAAGGAAGAGGACAGGAGACTGCTGTGTTTCTTAATCCAGCCGGCAGTCCTCTCATTGTCACACTTTCCCTGCGACTAAACCGCTCAAGAATGAAGTGTGCGTAAATGATTACACTCCTTTATGGATTTCCAGACAGTATTTAAGCATACTGAGAATGTTTTGTGAATGTTCACACATTACCTAAAAACTCCATGCTAGTAATCACCAGTCCTACTTCTTATTTTGAAAAATAAAGTTAGTGCAAGCAAAATATTTGCATAGCAATCATGGATATATTTTATAGACATATAACAGCTGCTAATCTGAAATAATGAGAAACTTATTTAGACCGGAATGAGTAATGCTTTTATCAGCAACCATTAGTGCCAATTACAGAAATGTTATGACAGGTATATGTGCACTTAGAACTATTAAATAGGCCCACAATGGTAACAATAAATCATGTATAAAATACAGGAGTGAGAAAAAAATGTTCAGATGTCTCGAAAGCCTGCCAAAGCCACAAAGCTGAGGAGAGGCATCCGTTTGTTTTCGGTTTCTCAATGCGCTGGCTGTCGTTGTTACTGGCAAGGCATCAATATTTATTGTGCCCTACCTTAAGATTTTATCTCACCTCCTATTATTTTGTTGCTAAGTTGGTGCAAAGTTGGTAATTATGTCTTCTTACTTGCCTGTGCCTGTCAAGACCTCACTTTACTCTTGTCCTTTAATTTGTTTTGCTGCTCACAAATTAGCTCGCACCAATCTTTGCTAACACATACACACACGCAAAGAAACAAAAAGCATAAATCTCAGTCTTAAATAGCTGTTTTACCTGCTTCAAATAAGATTTCACACACAATTAAGAAAAGTAGGCCATGTAATAGTGGGACAAATCACCTTCAGCAGCTGTTAATGTCCTCAGCGGCTATTATTGCTGCTCATTACTAGTTTGCTGGCTGAAGATTTTAAAGCGTCAGTACCGTGATGCCAGCTGGTGTGGTGCTGCCAGGAAACACAGGTGCTCAAATGTTCCAGAAAAACACCAAGATAGCCAAAACACAACTGGAACATTTACATTAAAAAATTCATTCAGTTTGTTTCATTTAGCATCATATCCATAAAGTGTTTCAG
This sequence comes from Naso thynnoides, assembly GCA_029783665.1. NCBI lineage: Eukaryota > Metazoa > Chordata > Actinopteri > Acanthuriformes > Acanthuridae > Naso > Naso thynnoides. Next base: position 10,347,827 of record JAQLOL010000023.1, read on the forward strand.
GGTCGAGCAACAGTAAAACTCCTTTCTAATGATGGATTGTTTAGTTGGTGACATTTTATTTGAAAACTCTACTTTTTTATGTCTATTTACTGAGTTATGTTTTCTTCCGAACAGGTTCATGATGTTAAGTCTGGAGTTTCACCATTCTTGTCGGTATGACTACGTGGAGGTCCGAGATGGTGACAGCATCAACTCGCGTGTTATTGGTCGATTCTGTGGGAACAGTAGACCTGCTCCAATTCAAAGCTCCGGCAACAGTTTGCACATACTCTTTGTGTCTGATGGTTACAAGAATTTCGATGGATTCTTTGCAACTTTCCAGGAGAGTTCAGGCAGGTCAAATAGCAGTGTCATTTCTGAACAACAATACTGCTACTACTGTCAATTAAATGTCTTTACTACAATGACAACGCTTGATAACATAATGCATTTCTTATCTAAAATCCCAATCTCCTACCCTAACCATAGCATAATGGGTAATTTTAACTTTAAACCCAAAACCCAAGTCCTGGTCCATAACAACACCCAACAACAGTGTGTCCTTGCTTCATTCATAGGAAATAACAAGTCATGTGTAAGGACATTAAACCAAAGGGCCCTTTAAAATCTTGGGCCAAAAAAATGCAAACAAGAAAGAGGTTTCTAAGGCACCCAAAAGCCCAGTGCCTGGCTGACACCCATGGTTTAGCAAAAGCCTTCATCAGGTTGTCAAATCAGCAACAGCCCATTGCAAACGTGAGGACCAGCCAAAATGTCTTTACCTTCCAGAAATGTCCTCATTCTCAAGGTCTAAAGCTCAGAGGCAGACACACCTCTGCACACTTATACGAGTCCACACACACACACACACACACACACACACACACACACACACACACATACACTCATAACCAGCAGCTAAGCCAGATCTAGTAAAAGTAAACAGAGGATTTCTGTGTAGACCCACACACACAGTCAGGAATGGAAAGTACCACTGACATTTAAAGGGTTCCAGCTTTGCATAGAAATCCCTTCATGTAGCCTCATGTGGACTGCCCCTCCTGTTGGCATACATATTGCATCATTATACTGCAATTGCAAAACAATTCTTCTTCTTGAATTCTAACGTCACTCACTTGTATGTTTACAGCTTGCAGCTCATCTCCTTGCCTGCATGATGGGACTTGTGTGCTGGACAGTTCGTACACTTACCACTGTGCCTGTCTGGCTGGCTACACAGGCAAGAGGTGTGAGAATGGTGAGTTTGTAATGTGTCCTCTACAGCAAGATCATGCTTGAAAAATGTTGATATCTTGTGTTTTCTTGGGGGAAATGGAAGTGAGAAAGGGAAAAAAAGCCTGCAGGTTCTAATCACTGGGAAGAATGATCCAGTCTTTACAGCATGCTGTTGGCATGACTTCATTTTTCCGTCTCTTGAATCATCTTAAAGATGTGTCTTACAGTATTAACGCTTACGAAATCTCAGAATTATCTGAATCATTTTCAGCTGAAATCAGGCACACCTAGTCATAACAAATATATTGAGAACTGACCTCTCTCTAAAAGGATGTTTTATTTTTTTGTTTGCTGTTGTCGCTGCTCAGAGGCAGGCGGTGATTCACCGTCACAAGGGTGAATTCTGTGGTTTGGAGCAGGTTCAGGCCAGCTGCCTTCCCTTCAATGCTTTCGGTACTTCAGCTTTTCTTGACATACAAGATAAGTCTCAACAAATGTGCTGCAAATCCAAATGACCATTTTCTGTTGCAAATATGTTTAAATCGATGCAAGCGGCACTGGACAAACTGAAAGATTGGGTATAAAGTCATTGTTTTGCAAGACACAAGTAAGTCTCAAGTCTTTGCTTTCAAGTCCCAAGTCAAGCCAGACAAGTCTTGAGTCAAGTCCAAAGACCTAAACTTTGAA
>JAQLOL010000023.1:10365886-10378941 GCA_029783665.1 Naso thynnoides
CACACACACACACACACACACACACACACACACACACACACACACACACACACACACACACACACACACACAATTTCACTATCAAACCTCAAATCCCAGATCTCTTCACGAAATATAAACTATTTTTGATCTCAGTTTCTTTGTGGAATACTCGAGATAATTGTTGCAGAACTGACATTAAATCAGGACTCACTGAGTTCACTAAATTATCAAATAACCAAATTATCCTGAACATATTAGCCACTCCCTCCAGTGCCTCAGAATCAACACATGAGCTGACAAACCTTCTGGGGTAGACCCGTGTGATCCCTCCATCGGTGGCGACAAATCTGGCCTCGACGCCAGGCCTGACAAGGAGAGAGAATAAAGCTTTGAGACACACAGTGATGGTAAAACACTAAAACAATCTAAATTCATGTTTTGCTAGATCATAAAAAACATAAAAAGAAACAAAAAAACTTCATTGTCTCACTTACTGCAGTTCGTTTTCTTTCCAAATCTTGATCAGCTCAGACGTGATGCCAGCGTCCAGGAGCAACCTGTTCACCAGCTCCACGTTACCTGAACCGCAAAAACACAACGTAAGCATAAAAATGTTGCCTTTGTGCACCATTTGTGCGTCTACTAACCGATCAGAAACAAAGTAAACACAAAACCTTTTAGTGTTTGATTAGATTTCAAGTGTTTCATCTCAGATAATCCCATCCTCTTCGTTGTTTTAAACTTACAAGCCTAAAAGTCTGAGCAAAGAGAATCTGCTGAAACTTTTGGGATAAATTTACAGCCAAGAGGGAATGAATGATGAGTGAGAAAAAAACAAGGAAGCAAATTTAGCCAAAACAAAAAAAATAAGATATTATGCACAGAGTATTTAAAACAAACATAATCACATTTTCGGCATTAAGCTTCAGTTGAAATAACTGCTAAATGTACAAGAGCCAAAAAAGGTCCAAATGCAAAAAAGGTGGAGGAAACAAAACAGAACCAACTGAACAGACAGATGGAAACTTTTCAAGAAAGGCGAGTCTGTGAAGGAAAGGTCACATCTCAAAATTGTCTCGTGAAACGAGACCGAAACAGATGAATCTTCAAATGAATCTGGAAAAATAAAAGCAAAACGCACCTGATGCTGATAAGGTGTAGGTGGTGGGTTGGTTCAGAAGGTAACAAATTATTTTTCTAGACATGCGACAAGACCACATGACAAACGCAACAGGCGATAAAAGCCGCTCGCCCATTTTTTGGGCCGTGCCCGCCACTTTGAACTCTGACGACCCGCTCCAGTCCATTAACATTGAGGCTCGTTGATACACCCCCCCACCTCCTCCAACCTTTATGACACACCACACACATCAGAGAGAACAGCTGGCGTAACACTTTATTCCAGCCCCCCCCACCCCACCTTCTCTCCTCACGCAGTGGTTTTCATTAGGGATCCTTTATTGAAGGCAGCCCAGGAATTCCTAATGTACTTCAACTTCTTCGCCACTGCAGTGGCTTAACCAAGCAAAGCATGTAACGATACTCAAGCTGCCGATAGTCCACATGGGCCGTCCTCCCCCCCCCCCCCCTCTCTGAACTCCCTATGGACTCCATTAAACCAGCAGCTAATAATGGTGAAGTAATATTTCAATTGGATGAAAAGTTTTATTGGATTGATCATGTTGAGATGTTTGAACTGAGTCCTTAAACTCAAGCCGTCAAACTAAAGTTAAAGCAGATCTTTTATAAATAAACCTTTTGTTTTACTTCACGGGGATAAAACACGGGTGATGCATATCAATGAGTTTAAGCAAAACCTGGTTAAGATGTTAATGCTTTGGTCAGATGTTTGGGAGAAGGTCCACTGGCCCCTGATTTGTATTTTATTGCTCCTCTCGACTCCTGGCCTGACGTGTCCTGCTCTTTCTCACAAACACACAGTAATTGGATGAGGTCGAGCGGCTATAGGCGGGGTGTGGAAGGCATATTACTGGCGAATATTGTGCGTGTGCGAGCGCGCGTGTGTCACATCTAAGCCGACGTGCCTCACACATGTGCGCTCAGGCGTGTGATGGTCAGACTTTTGGAGTTAGCGTCAAATGGGTAACACGAACGCAGCGGTTCCACATCACAAAGCTTTGCCTGGTCATGCACACCAAACAGCCAGACCTGTATTTCACCAGAGAGAGAGAGAGAGTGAGAGACCTCTGGGAGTAGGTTTCGCTGACGCTCCGCCATTAAATTTTCAATGCACCACCTTAATGCCAAGCCAGATGGCAGAGATTCATTCACATACACATACGGCAGCAAATACTGTAAAGCTTAGCAGCTCTCTGAGGTGTAAATAGGAGTGTGGAGTGAGAGAGTTAAACAAGATTCAGTAGAAAAGTTAACAAGGTCCAAGAATTGAGACCACGTCACCCTCTGACTTTGCATCCTCACAGTGACAACATGCCTCAGAACTTCTTCCCTGGCTCTGAAATCGTCTTTTGGAGCCGTTTAGACAGGCTGACTCATTGAAAGTCTCTCTTACTTTTCCTTGTGTTTATCCTTTTTTCATTTTTTTCTGATTCTTTGGGTTTGTAATTTCATTTAGATTTCATTTCGATTTTGCATTATCCAGTGGCTTTTCAAGGGCCAATTTGCAGGACAGCAAACGCTGACTAAGAAGAAGGCATTTTGCATTTTTTTGCGAGTTTTTTCTATCCACCATAAATTTTCTGATAAGCTTGAAGAGAAGGGGTGAGAGGAAGGATATTCGGTTGCATTCAATGTGCAACTTCACCCCGAGACGCCACCAAATCCTGCACACTGGACCTTTAAATTGCATTCAAGTTTGTTTGTTTGATTCCTTGAGTTTTAAAGCAACAATATATAACTTTGACCGCGACCAGCAGCTTTGAAAAACAAAATTAAATAATGCACATTCATATGTCGCAGTAATTTCAATGAAACTGGGTCATATTTTATGGAGAAAATGTACTTTGGATTTTCCTCTCATGTCCTGTGACTGCTCTGTCTGTCTGCAGCTTTTTATTTAGCGGAGCTGCCCCCAACGACCCGCTGCTGCAGCTGCAGCTTCAGTCTGCAGGCAGCCGGCAAGTTACTTTCAGGAACCTCCGTGAATCACAGAGTTGAGGCAGAGCAGTTGTAGGACATCAGAGGGAAAACCAGAGGACATTTTCTCAGTAAAATATGACCCGGTTTTACTAAAATTGTGATGTATGAGCATGCATCATTAAGTTTCATTTCTCGAAGCCACAGTTCGCAGTCAAAGTTACATAGTGTTGCTTTAAGGAACTTTCATTTTGTATTGATTGCAGCTCTCCATGTGGACAAAAGCAGTACTGCTTACTGTTTTCAAGATTTTAAAAGGGAGTGAAATGCTATTATTTGCACTGTACCTGTTCAGCCATAAACACTAAGGAAAAATATGCTGCTGCCTCCAAACATAGATGAAAGAGAGAACTGTGTTAGTGCTTGTTGCCAACAAAACATCTCCTTCAGTCTGTGTGAGGTAAAGGGTTTTGAGGCGTTTCCACTGACTGAGCAGACCGGGCAAAGCTATTGTAAAAGACAGGATAGTGATCTCCAGGCTCCTCCCGATGGTCTCATTTGCTATTGTAGACTAGAGACTTCAGTTTATATGTAGACTGATTCAGAACCAGTTTAAAGTTCCTTGTAGGGACTTTAAAGGACATGGGTGAAAGGACTTAAGATGTTTGAAAATCCGACACTCAAATAAGATGCAGCACACTGACCTCTCAATTCAACTTTCCGTCATAAAAGATTATTTTTACTTTTTGCAGTCTGAGCCTTGTAAGTTAAACTTACAAAAAATGGCAAACGATTTTGTTTTTCATGAGAGGACAGTTCATCCTCAGCTTACAAAGAGGATACATCATCCTCGACCACGCAGTATCTTCACTACCCTTGAATCACGGACAGATTGCAGCATTCAAAAAAAATGTCCCTGCCTTTTGCCTTGATCGTTTCTTGTTATCCTAATTTCTTATGCTCAACTTCATCCTTAACACCATGCAGGAAAAGACACATCTGCCACATTTTCTCCCTGTGAGTCTTACTGTCTTACAAAGACAGTATCCTGTTGTGACATGAACCTAAAATGTTCCCACATTCCTCTCCTCTATGGTCTTGCCTCACTTTGAACACATTTTTTGCTGAAAGGCAAAATGAAATGAAATAATTCTCAATGAAATGTGCCTTAAGAGGACAACTTTCAGTTTAATTGCCATCATGTTACTTAGATCTGCCCTGTAACCTATGGTAGAAGATTGGACAGTCTATAAGAGTCTATTCCAGCCAGAGAGATCAAGCACCAGGCTAATGAGTTTTCGACTAGGCCTATCTCTAGTCAGTGCAACAAAACAAAGGTCATAGAAACATCAAAGACTGGCCAATAAGGGCAGAGAACCTGCAGGACACCCTCTGCTTCTTAATGCGCAATTTAATTGGGATACTTTCTATTTTTAGGTCGCCTAAACCCAGCTCTCTGCATTGCAACTCCTTATGATCAGATTTTGCATCAACTTTGACGATGTTTGCAAATCAGGTTGTGTGTGAGAGGGAGTGGGTGAGAGAGAGAGACAGTGAGAGGTATCGATGAGCACGGCATAGGCTGCATCTTCAACCAACGGGAGCTGGCATTCCCATGCAGAGGAGACAAAGAGGGGGGAGACGGGCGGAGGTGGGTGGGGGAGTAAAGCGGCGAACAGTGAGGTGAGGCAGAGCTCATTCAGTGGGATCGTTGAGCTGCGGAGCTCCTCGGATTTTACTGAGAGAAAATCCCTCCGTTTGGTCTGTGAGGCGCCCCTGTCCTGGACCGCTGTGCGCTCTGCAGCTCGCCGTGGCTGACCCTCTCTGAAGCGGATGCGACAAGACCCTGCAAGGGGACAAGACCAAAAACTTTTTTCATCGTGGTTTTCAACAAAGGTAAGATGCTGTTTATTTTTTGCAAGCAGGATCAATAAACGCGCAGTGGTGGAGATGAGAAGAATATGCATGGCTTGTCTTGGTCGTGGAGCAGAATTTGTTTATTATCACAAGAATCTGTAGGTCAATTAAAACACTTGCTTTAACGGAGAAACGGCTGCAGGTACTCCTTAAATAAAAGGGCCTATTTAGAAAACACCACCTTGCTGATCTCCCTTTTTAAACCTCGGCGTTTTCCTCTTTGTGTAGTAGCTCTAATTCCATAGATGCGTATAATTTTATAGGCTGGAGAAAAGTGACAGCCGGAGGTGAAAAGTCCCGGAGCGCAGCGCGTCAACAATAAACTCGCGCTGCACATGAGATTATACGGCTGAATAAAAGAGCTGCACACTCGCATCTCTTCACGGGATTCACAAATTAGCTCAGAGCATAAGACGCGTGGATGCATCAAACAAAAGTCGATTTGATTTGCTGTAGATGGATGATCTTAGTTAACATTTCTGCCCTGTCAGTGACTGTAACATCACAGGGAACAATCAAAAAGCGTCCCTGCACGTTTGTTGGAACAGCAGCCGGTGGCAGCACTTTGGTGGCGGAGCTTTGGATAAAACCTCTGGGACAAACATTTTCCTTAAATCTCCGGCTGTTGTGTTTTCAGTCATGCTTAAAGCAGCCTCTAAAACTAACTGAAGCCCTCCTCTTATATTCCGATCCTGCAGTCAGATAAAGAGTTATAAATTTCAAAGAGAAGAAAACGGCTTTTAAACGGTGGAATCAACGGTTAACTCCAAAAAAAGCCTTTATTTAATAGAAACACTCAACACAGTTTATGATTTGACAGTGTTTGCAACTTTTTGAGTGGTCTTCATATTGGTTGGGCAATTTGTTTGGCTGAGCAATCAGCATTGTTCTTGTTTGCAGTGATTCTGATGATAAATCAGTCAACAAGTTGTGGATTGAGCTCAAAATGTGTTTTCTGAAACATTTTTTTAACCTTGGTGTGACGGATTCACTTTTAATTTCTGTTGGTTCAAACTAAATGACTTTGGGAACTTGTTTGATTTGAGAAACCGCCTACACTGCGATGTGCAATGTTGTTGTTTTTTTAGTTTGTTTGCAGCATATTGTGTTTGCAAAACGACCAAACAGCGTGTCGCCCATGAGTCCATAACCTCTGTTTTTGTTTTTTGTTTTAATTTATTTAGGACAATTTTTTGTAAACTATGGAAACATTAGTTTTTTTGTTTGTTTTTTTAAATCAAGGAATCATTTTATTTTTGCACAAATACTAATGGAAGGAAACACTGAATGCTTATAACCTACTATCGCCACCCACCTTTTGAGCCAATCGTTGCAGTCCTTTTCCTCTTTCATATTAAAACGCCTGCACTCGCGCACGCACGTTCGCACACATATACGCACACACACACGCACACACACACACACACACACATTTTCCAATAGCACCATCAATGTCACCATGGAAACCAGCTTTCTTGGCATCAGTTGATCGCCGTCAGCATAACTCATGGCTTGTCACTTGAAAACGGTTATGGGCTGTTTGTGGATGCCTCTCGTTGCATGCTGATGCAACCTGAAAATCAGGTGGCTTGACCGGTTCTTGTTGGACGTGTTGTGTTCCACCGGTGGTCCTGGTGAGAACAACTGGCTGCAGCATGCACATATCGTGGCAGGGCTGCCATCTGAAGAGGCCTTGGCCTTCGGTGTAATTGCTGGGAGAATCTGTGAAGTGTCCATGCAGCTAATGCGTTTTGTCCTTTTCCCAGAGGCTTTCTAAACCACCGTACTGGCGTTTATTGCCTCACATGAATGAGCACGACAGCCATTAAAGCAAACTCACACATGCTGGAAGGCAGGATGAGTCATTTAGTATATAAACACATGGCCTGAATCTGTATGGTTTTATTTATTTATTTTTTATTTTTTTTAGTCAGGGCTTATTTATCATGTAAAGGGTTACACTCAACAAATGCAGCCACATAAACCGGTTTGTGTAAATGAGAATTTACATTCAAATCAATAGTAGTCTGTTTGAGTTTGCTATCCACATATTTAGCATTATTTGCATAGAGGAACATCATTAGTGTAAAAGTCCTGGGACAGTTGGGCGTTGCAATGTTGAAACTCTTCCTGAGTGTCTGTGGCCCAGCTTTGACACCGCGCACCACATCTTTGGCACTTGTCCTTCCTTCTCTGTTCTAGTTCCTCCTTCCTTTTTGGCTGATTGATGTTGACTCTGGTGGAGCAAGTCAATGAGAGAAATCACTCTGATTGGCTGTTCAGCTACCATTGCATGATTTGAGAAAGAGAAATACAGAAGGCAAACAAACGACCTGAGACAGGAGTGCACACACAAGGCTCCTCTCATTTTTCATTGATCAACCCAATACCTGAATACTTTAATGAATCATCTCGAATGAAGGAGCTGGAGAGCAACTGATCAGCAGGTTAGGGAGAGGCCAGTTCTGTGTGGAAATGGCACTCAAACGATGCTTTATCATAACAACAGTTAATGGCAAAAAAGTTTCCCCTGTTCAATGACAGATACTGACTACTGCCCCCTGCTGGTATGGAGAGCTATTGTTCTCACGCAAGCGCAGAACACGTGTGCTAGCATGGCCACCTGTAGTCTTTTTGCTGTGTTCAAGTGCAAATCTTGTGGCCAAGACACAGGCAACATGAGGCCAAGCAACAGTCGGCTTTCGTTGCTGCTGGTCAAAGAAATTTACGCGGCAACTAGCTACATCTGAGAGAGCTTCATGTTTTACTTGAATTTGCCAGGAAGAAGAGGTAAAAAAATTCTTTTCTGGGTATTGCTGTTTTGCAGTATGGTGTTTTTGGGAATATATTCTATTTTCTCTCTATATATAACCCATATATATATATATATATATATATATATATATATATATCACATCATACAAATATTCCGTATATACTGTCTTTAGACTAGTGTGGATAAATGCAGCATTATGCTGTGAATTCCATATAAATTATGCAAGAAATCATGTACACATACATACAAACAAACACACAACATGCAATCATATGCACTAACATGCCTCATAAAACCCTGCAGCATTGCTGATCTCCTGCTGGAGTGAAACAAGTCCAAAAAATCATATTTCTCAGAATCTGTTATGATAACCATCTGTGAAGACGTTACTTTAATTAGGGTAGACATTGCTTAGGGTGCTGAGGGCAGAGGAGATGTTTACATGAATGTGTGTTGGTGAGTGTGTCTTTTCGTTTAATACAGGCTGTTTTCCAGAAGCACGCACACACACACACACACAAAGGGGGAGGGGAGGGTAGTTGTGGAGATAAGCAAGCCAGGAATAAATAATATGGAAAGGTAAACGAAGAAACAGCAGGCTGGTCAAAAAAAAAAAAAATCAATATCTTGGCAAGTTGATAGCTTCTTCATTGACGGTGCTTTACTGTGGAAATTAAATTTTATCAATCGATCTAAACAGTTTCACGGATCGATTGAAGTAGTCGGCTGTGCTTAAAAAGAATTCCTTGAACAGTCATTGATGACAGGGAATGTAAGTCCAGATGGCACATGAGCCATCACTAATAGCAACCATGAACATATTTAAAGAAAAATGGCATCGACACTGCAGAGAAACACCGAAACTTATTTGAAAGCTATAGAATATCTGCATGTAATGGACAGAATGTGATAACATGCTGTGGTTTTCATGGAGAAAATAACTTATATTTGATGTAAAACGTGGCACCTCCGAGAAAAAGCAAGCAGCAGATAGTGCTGGCCTATTTTTGTTGCTGCCTTAATATTTTGTACACGTCTCCATAATGTGCTTCAGTGCAGCTTAGTGCCAGAGAAAAACAATAAAACCCAATAACAATGTGGAAACACTTCAGTTTCTGCCAGACAAACTGATATTTTGCACTGCCAGAAGTGTTAGATGGAGTGGGAAAGTAGCTTTAATATGTGGGAGTGACAGAAAGAGAAAAAAAGGCTGAGGAGGACAGACAGTAAAACATAGAACTCTTTCTTCAGCTGCAAAGAGATAAATGGCTAACGGATGGAGTGAGCAGGGTGGAAGTTGAGGTTGTGTCTTTTAGACTTTTTTTTTTTCTCCAGCGAACAGAGAGCTGTGGCCATGCACGAGGATACAAAGGGCCTCCACAAGCAGCCTGAGAGTGGAGCATAAACTACCTGTCTTTGGCTGGTTCTCTCACAGCTGCTTAGATAGACTGGAGACTGAGAAAAAGTGATAAAAATAGAGGGCGAGAAAAGGGAGGTGGGAAAAGTGTGGGAATGAAAGGAAAGGACAGTAGAATTGGAAAAAAGGAGGGAGGATAGAAAACAGGTGAAACAGACACCAGGATACAAGACATCCACAGAGATGTGTGTGTGTGTGTGTCCATGTTGTGTTTCTCCATTCAAGGATCTTCTCAGTGGTCTTCCTGGCAGTCTGCGTCGCATCTAGTGCTTGAGTAATCCTCCTGGGAACACGCTGAAGTTGCCAAAGTGCCATCCAGCTCATCTTTTCACTCTTTACCACCCTCATGCTGTCTATCTGTCTCTCTTTTTCTCAGTACTCCTCTTTCTCTTTCCTTAGCTGTTCATTTTATTTCAGTCTTTCCTCATTACTTTATCATCAGCTAATTCTATTTGTTTCTGTAATTCATTCCCACTGTATTCCTTTGTCCGCCCTTTGCTTTTCAGGACACTTCATCACTGTCTGATGTGAATCTTCCTGATACGCAGGATTCATCCTCTCTTCCCTTTTCTCTCGCTCCTGCCTGCCTGCCTGTAGAATCAGTGTTTTCGGCTCTCAGAGAGCAGAACAGAGCGAGGCCTTTCCCATGGGTTGACCAAACAAAGAGCCTGGCTCCCTTCACTTCTGTATGACTGCACAGGAACAGAAACAGAGGCATTCAATAGCAAGTCTGCTGCTGGGCGGCAAAACGATAGATCTCCGCTGGCCATGGTCGAGGCATTTCATCAGTTTCGCTATTAGACAGCAGCGGCCATTAAACTGCCCATATAATCTGTGTTGATGTGGAAGGGATGAAGCATAATCCTTAAAAGTGGAACCAAGTGTGTTGAGCATCTAATAAACTCTAATACATATTTAAGCAATTCATTACTGGGGATTTTGCCTTTTAGCAGCTACATTTTTTTCCTAAATCTTGCAGATAGAAAAAATTTACTCCGTTTCCAGTACTTTATTACCTGCACCCGTCTAAATATGATCATGCTGTGGAAATTTAAAATCCCTAATTTTAGCACAGTGCAGGATAAAAAAAAACAAACCCAAACACCTGACAGCTGTCATGTGGGAAAATACTGTGAATACGAATGTAAGTTAGTGGAGCTGAGTTCACTTTGCTACCTTTACAAAGGATGTGGCTGTGAGTTTGCCTTGCTGGAGGGCAGACACAACAACTTGCTCCACAGTGTTATCTAAAAAACTATCATGCAAATGAAACATATCAAAATTGACAAAATAGCTCAAATATAAAAATAGGGTAAAACCAAAATATACCTTGGAGCAGGGGTCGGCAACCTTTACTAACAAAAGAACCATTTTGCCCCCTTCCACGCAAAAAAAATCTCTCTGGAGCCACAAAACATATTTAAGCTTCATAATAAACGTACATAACTTTTAAGAGTCTAAATTAGCTGATCATAATTTGAATGGATTTGTCCCTGATTCAAATGATCTGCTCGTTATCAAGCTCTGCTAAAGTCTGATCACGAGCCATTTAAATCAGGTGTGTTGGAGCAGGGCCACATCTAAGATATGCAGGTTGAAAAACACACTGTCATACAACAATGATAATGTTGAACATAAAAAAAAATAGAACCATAATTCCCTTCTATATAATTTTTTATCAAAGCCACAGAGAGCCACTGCAGAGGGCCAAAAGAGCTGCATGAGGCTCAAGAGCCACAGGTTGTGGACCCCTGCCCGAGAGTGTCAAAATATACCCTAAACATCCAGAGTTTTACACTTGTAGCATTAAAATTGACTATAGAATAAAATTTGCAAAATACTTGAAGTAATTAGAAAAAAAAATTAGCCAAAAACTACACATATGCACATTTTTGTTGTGATATTATTACGTTTGTGCCTCTCAAGCAGGCAGGCTCTGTTTATTCCGACTTTAGATACTTATTTCTTAACAGATTTTTTATTGTACTGACATGTCATTGAACTTTCGAGTAGTGTTTAGTGTGTCATGTGTAAAAATGCAGCAAAACTTTTTGAGAGTACAAATGGCGGCGCAGCCAATACAAAGACCATGTTGGAATTTTTTTTCTTTGGTTCGGTCTGGTAGACACATGTCTACCAGAGGAAGAGGAAGATAGAAACATCCTAAAATACACTTTACACACATACAGATCCTCTCACAGATGATTCCTAGTGGTTGTATCCACTCCATTTTGAATGACTGATTCTGTTGTTTTCATTCCATATTTTCAAAGGAACTCATCGCATTTTAACGTTTACATGCTGGGTTTGGGGCCCCAGAGAGGATTGAGTCAGTGTTTACTGTGGTACAGTGAAGGCCTCAGTCCACCCGCCCCTTCACCACTGCCACTGTCCTCCTCCCCGAAAACCCCAAACCACCCACATCCCATTGGCACCTGCTACATTGGAATTCAGGTCAGCAGGGGGAGTCACGACATTGCTCAGAGAGTGATTGGTAAAGGGAAGAGGGGGTGGACAGAGGGGGTCTCGTTTTGTTTTTTCTCTTGGCACCAAAGACCATGCCACTGAGAACAATCATCCCATTGTGCGGCAACAAAAGAATCATAATTAAAGCACATTAAGTGATGTGTTCAAAACAAATAGAAGAGTTCATCTCAACAATTGTCACAAGATGCAGTCTGACAGATTCACACCGGAGCTACATTTGTTTATGCCACTGCTCTGGGAAACTTTATGCGTCAACACACATGCAGTAAAATCTGAATGTAGCAGTAAGGTGACTTTCACTAGAACATAAGAGAGATTATCTATTATAAATGTCCTAATTTAACTTAGGAAAATAAAGAAAACATTCAAAATATGTTCATAAATTGCACACACGAAGTTTTAAACGTCTTTTGAAGTTGAAAAGTCCTCATCAGGAACAAAAAAAGTCACTAAAAGGAAAGTTCAATATCAAATTTAAGTAAATCTAGTGTCCTTGCTCACTTTAGCCTCTACCCCTCCACTTCTCACCCACTTTCCTCTTCCTTTACTTCCTTTTTACTATCCACAAATCCTCAATTAAGTACGTAATGGGCCTCAGAGGCAGGTTTGTGTGCTTCTTTGTTCAGCTCTGGGGGATCGGGCGGCATTAATGTTCCTCTTGAGTATGTAAATAGCCCGAGCTGTGGGAGCGCAGAGCAGAGCTGCCACTTGCCCGCTTAATCGTGGAGAGCTCCATCACTTTCGGGCATTTTAGGGAGCCAAAACAGGACATGCATGAGAACTTCAGCGCCAAACACAATGCCCACACTCGGAGAAGTAACCTCAGCACCCATGTCCACCTCCCACTTATTCCGGAATAAACCCCTTTTCCTCTCTCACCCTCAGCACTCTTTCCCCTTCTACCCTGTTCTCCCCCAAAACGACCCTCACCCCTCCTACTCCACAGATCCCAACCAATCCTCCCTCTGTGTGTGTGCGCTGCTCCCCACTGCTCAGCCTATCCCATCCTGACGAGCCCAGCTGATAGACCCTACAGTCTAGTGTTGTTTACCTCACCCACTTGTCCAGCGGAACACACAACAATCCCCTTCATTGCATGTTTGTCAGCCCCCTTTTCAAAACTAAAAGAGGAGAGAGAGTGGAGGGGGGGTCACAAAAACAAAAACGAAGGAAACAATTAAATTGCCCCTCCTCCCCATGAACCCCATGCTAGCGGTTTCCCAGCTCTCGATTCTGTGAACTAACTTGGAGGCCTGTAAAGTGGCCCATTATTCTAGTAAGGGTGGCGTGTTCCAAGAGCGGCTTGCCTCAATGGCTGATGAACACAGAGAAGGTTTTGTTAGAGGGTTTTGGCTCACTACATTATTCACTGGATAATTAGGAGCTCTATCTATCTATCTATCTATCTATCTATCTATC
>JAQLOL010000023.1:10390432-10427514 GCA_029783665.1 Naso thynnoides
TGTGATCACATTAAATCATTAATCACACCACTAAAGACCTGCCTGTGGATGGTGACAGAACCCCAGGCATTACTATTTTATACAAAGATAGAGAAACTTACCAAAAATCCCGAATTAAAAATGTTACTTACAAGATTCACAGATTTTAATATAGTGACTTCAAACGCTGTGTCTAAAGTATCGCCTCCAAGGACGGCATTGACAAGCAGCAGTTTGTAGTCAGCTTCCATCTGTCGGAAGCTATAGGAACCATCAGCAGTGCTAGAGTGACAGCTTGGCAACACGCTTGACTGCTTAACATTTATAATTTGACAGTTTCTTTTTAAGTATACCATTGTTTTCAGAGACATTATGCATATGTGAGGGACATGATTTCTTTATTTTGTAAATTATTGCACAGTCTTGCTTTTTCTCATATGCGTACAAGTGTACTAGAACATGGCCTCTTGAAATTTGCTTATTAAAAACGTTGTTGGGTTGTTTAGCACTCTGTTAATAGGCGTTTTGTTTGTTTTTCTCTCTCTCTCTGTCACAGTGCCAACAGTATGCCTAAACAAGTTGAGGTAAGGATGCATGAGAGTCACCTGGAGCCCATCGAGGCCCGGCCTCAGTCCAAATGTGCCAAAATCTGCTCCAAGATGTTCAAGAACCTTCTGCTCACACTCACCGTCCTCGGTAGGTCACCTCATCATGTTTCTGTCTCTCTTCTTTTAAGACCTAATAAAATGCAGGGTATGCTAAAGATGGAAACAAACTGACACTGAGCTCAGTGTTCTGTTAGCTGAGAGCTTCATTATGCAGCTTGTAACATGAGAGGGAGAAGCCATCTGTGCTTTCTTAGCGTACCAGACAGTAAGATGACTGGACGTCCTGACCTTCCTCAGCTCTGTGCCACCTGATGATATCAAAAGCTTTCTGCGGCACTGGACACCCAAACAGCCTCTGATGGTGTGTTGAAAAGATATCATGATTGCAGCAGTGTATCACTGCCCAGTGGGGATGGGGTGGGGGGGTGTAATGAAAAGAGGAAAAGGCATGAAAGCAATGATGCATTTTCAGTTTATCGGTCCTAAATTAGATTTGTGTTTAACCAGCACATCTCATGTATACTGTGTTGTGTCTGACAGCTATGTGGTCTCTCTTAATCTCATCATTTTATATGCATAGCCTGTGAACTGTTCCAAACTTTATGAATGCATACAATATATGTACATATGTCATCGTGCCACGTGTCCACTTGTCTGTCTGTATTCTGCTTGCATAGATGTGTGTTTGTGTGAGCATGTGTAATGTGTACATCTCACCCCACTTGGCAGACTCTCGCAAAGCAAGTGAGCCAGCATGATCATTGATCATCTGTCACTTGGCAGATAAGAGCCTGAATGGGAACTTGTAAATGGGCCAAAGAGAAGGCACAGAAAATCAAGTGCCATCCAAAATCATTGGGTGTGCAGGATCCACAGAGCGCTGCTAGACTGGAGGATAGATTAGACTACAGAGGACAGCGTACATTTTATTTTCAAAAAGCTGGAAGGATTTTGATTTCAGTGTGTGTTATTAAACAACGTCTCGGCTGTGTGATCTTTGGCAGCGGTGGGGTAGCAGAGGAAGTGCAGCCGTGGGGGGTGGGGGTGTCTGGCAGGAGATGGACAGACACAGGGGCCGACTACAGGGACGAGTAGGCAGAGCTTCAGGGAGGTTAGAGCATTCAGAGGTCATCTTACATTTTGGGGAGGGGGCACTGTTTGCCAGGAAAATAATTTCAAGTCGGAAGAGATGTGTGTCAAAGGTCAGCAGTGGTTTTGTTAGGGAGGGACTGATCTTTAAAATGTCATTGTTTTTTAACCTTCTAGAGAGTGAATAGAGGTGAAAAAATAGATCAGGCAGAAAAAGAACCCACCGGATAGTTGAAATCTTCTGTGAGGCTCAAGGTAAATCTGAGATCAGACAACTACCTTGTTTTTCATCCCTTTATTGAATCCTAGTAAAAGTCTTTTTTACTTGGTCTACCACAAAGTGAAAAGATCCTCAAAAACATTTTGGGTTTGCAGAGATTACAGATGCTTCACCAGGGAATCAAACATGCTGCCTCCTCCTCAAAGATCTGATCTTAATCCCCATGAGCTTTACTCTGGCGTAGCAGGTTTCTGATTTATCTGCTCAACCCACTGTCCTCCTTATGTAACAGACTGTTGTACATCTCCAAACAGCTGAATAAAGAAAACAGTTGGTGGTTATTAAACCTTATTCAAGGAGAAAATCATTGGTCACTGGGTATTTTGTAAATTTCATCAAGTTCTTCCCATTAGCACAGAGCATATCCTTAAAAAAATGACTTTCATTTGGAAAATGAAAATGTTATAAATGTAACATTTGGCTTTTGTTTCTCTAATCTTTCAGTATCTAATTTTATACCTGATTCTCTTCTATTTTACCATTATTTCACTCACTCACACTCCTCTGTAAACTGCAGGTGTGATCTTGGGAGCTGTATCAGGGATGATGCTTCGTGTTGCCTCTCCGATCCACCCCGATATCGTTATGGTGATTTCTTTTCCCGGAGATATCCTGATTAGGATGCTGAATATGTTGATCCTGCCCCTCATCATCTCCAGTTTAATCACAGGTGCAACGTGACTGAACACTTATGGCAAATACATTATATTATTACAAATAATGTCACATTTCATCCTAATGCACTTGATGCTACAAGTGAGCAGCTCATGTACAGTTAAATATATTTACAGGGGCAAAAAAACACAAAATTGCTCTTCTACACCACTCGCTGCTATGATGCTGCTGCTAAATAGACACAGACAACATTGATTACTGATACTGGTTCAAAAATCATAATTGACAATATTTTCACATAATAAAAAAACACAGGTGTGTAATCCCTAATGGTTTTTGCATCCAGCTGTCATCACTCATAGCATTAAGTCAGCAATTCCTTTTAATAAGTCCAAGAAATAATCAGGATAACATGTTCTTGCTGCAGGGCTTGCCGGCTTGGATGCCAAATCCAGTGGTCGCCTGGGCACCAGAGCTATGGTCTACTACATGACCACCACTATTATTGCTGCTATCCTGGGAGTCATCCTGGTGTTAGTCATCCATCCTGGCAATCCGAAACTGAAGGAAAATCTGGGCGAGGGCGAGAAAAATGATGAGGTGTCCAGCTTGGATGCCTTCTTTGATCTTATCAGGAACTTGTTCCCAGAGAACCTTGTGCAGGCATGCTTCCAACAGGTAATGGAGAATGACAGTAACACGATGATATCATTGGTTAAATGCTGAGCTTGGTTTGTCAGTGCAAGTAATACCTGAGAGTCACTGTTAGCCTGGGATGAGTAGGTTTACTAACAGAAAAATCCCACTTGCCCATTGGATTACTCACGATAAATTGACTTAAACTTGAGAACATCATATTTAAATCTTCTTTATGCTGTCAAACTAATCACTAGTATCTTTTCTTTCTATAATGCAGATCCAGACAGTCACAAAGAAGGTAGAGGTGGTTGTTGAAGAGGATGTCAACGCCACTACCATGGAGGGCCTGGTGGCGAACATGACCAAGGAGCCTCAGTTCGTCATCAAAAAGTCCCTGCAGTTCAAAAGTGGCATGAACGTTCTGGGTATGTAATCAGTCATACGTCATCATAATATATGTGCAGGTAACATTAAACAAGGCTCAGCCATGCTAGCTGCTCTGTGAGCCTGTGTGGTGCTTTGTGCTAAATGCTAACGTAAGCACGCATAATTTTTAGAATGTTCACTGTCTTACAGTAGTTTAGTACGGAGCCCGGGAAATGAGACAGATATCTTTATTATTTTTAAAACACATGCACGTTTTCTATTTTGTGTGCACATTTTATAAATTGCATCCGCATTTTATAAATTAAACAGGCGTTTTAATCCTTTTTTGCACGCTCATTTTATTAAAATGTGTGTGCGATTTTTAAAGTGCACTCATGTTTTGTATTCTGCATGCATGTCTTATAAGTCAGACATGCGTTTTATAAATTACACACACATTTTTGCCTATTTATCAGTCGTGCAATTTATAAAATGCGTGTGCAATTTATAAAACTTGCACGCCAAAATACAAAACGTGCATGTGTTTTGAAAAAAATAAACGAAAAAAACCCCCCACATCCATGTCACCTCCTGGGCTCCGTAGTTTAGCATCATTGCATGTAACATTAGCATTAGCACTAACACAGAATACTGATGATACTTATGGGAATGTCACTAGTTTTGTAGGTATTTACTCATTAACCAGTGTATACAAGAAGTTTAATTTTTTTACCTGATAATGTGGGGTCCCATTTTTTACGGGGGTATGCATGTCCATATTAAATATGATGGAGATACTTCCAATAGTTGTCGAGACATTTAATTCAACACCGCAGATGTAAATCTTGTGGCGGCATTACTGTAGAAGTTTAAGGATCACTAAAGTCAAAAAAACATAATCTGGGAGCAATGGGTGTCCTAACAGATGGATGGATTTACTTTAAAAAAATATTTATATATTTATTTTTTTACAATTCCATAAAAGATATTTTTAGGATAAGTGAAAACTTTGACCTGCTTGAGGCAAAAGAAAAAATCATGGAGTGATCGATGCTATTGGAATTCATTATTCATTATAACGGTTACTGAGATATTTAAGACTATGTTTGGACTGGCTTACTGACAATGTGACTCACAGGGTCATGCTGCAAGTATTGCTAAAAAAATTAATGCAAATTTTACAATATTACATTTACAGATTTGTAAACATCTGGACAAACCTCATGCTTTTTGGCTGTAAATGTGAAAACTGTTCATCTCTGAATACCAATTCATCTCACTATTCACGCCGGTATTCAGAGTTTGACACATTTGCCTCTCTGTCACAGGTCTGATTGGTTTCTTTATTGCATTTGGCATCTGCATGGGCAAGATGGGAGAGAAGGCCAGACTCATGATTGATTTCTTCAACATCCTCAATGAGATTGTGATGAAACTTGTCATCATGATCATGTGGTCAGTATCACTTAAGAAATTCATGGACTCATTTTGAACTCATTTGATTGTTTTTGAGTCAGAAATAACTGTTAGTGTCAAGTTATTTCTCAAGTCATTCCAGCAAATGATCACAGCTATGTGAAGCAGAATTTGTGTCCTGGCAATTCTTTTTTTAATCTTCAGTATTAAAATAACAAAAGGTTTCTTGTGTCATCAGGTACTCCCCCTTCGGTATTGCCTGTCTCATCTGTGGTAAGATCATCTCCATCAAGGACCTGGAGGTAGTGGCCAGGCAGCTGGGCATGTACATGATAACTGTGATCGTTGGCCTCATCATCCATGGAGCAATCTTCCTTCCCAGCATCTATTTTGTAATCGTCAGGAAAAACCCCTTTACCTTCTTTTTGGGCATCTTCCAGGCCTGGATCACTGCTCTGGGAACGGCCTCCAGGTCAGCATCAAAATGAATGGATAGATGTTTCTTGATATCTGCAAAATTCCTACAAAGTATAAACTACCTTCTGCTGCTTTTCTCTCCAGTGCTGGTACACTGCCCGTCACCTTCCGTTGTCTGGAGGAGAACTTGGGTATTGACAAAAGAGTCACTCGTTTTGTGCTTCCGGTCGGTGCCACCATCAACATGGATGGAACTGCTCTGTATGAGGCTGTTGCAGCCATCTTCATTGCCCAAATGAACGGCATCCAGCTCGACCCTGGTCAGATTGTCACTGTCAGGTCAGGAGACACTCATGATACCTACCAAAAATGTACAATTTGATTTCATTTGTGTTGTTAAAAAACAATGTGTACAGTTTGATCTGATTTCAAATTATATCATGAAACCCATAAAATAACATTGCACAAATATACTATTATCTCTGGATTTATGAAAGACATGGGTGCTCTGTTTGATTTCGTACGAAATACCAATGTCAGGGTTGTAAAATAATAATGAAACCTTCCATGATATTTCAGCAATCCCTATTTGAAAACAGGTGCCTTAACAGAGTTTAGTTTTTTGCACGTTAAGCCTTATAATAGGGATATTTACAATCATATACAATGTTCTGCAGTATTATAATGATGAGCAGTGCAGTCCTGAGAGCGGAAGCTTATTGCCAATATTACAACTGACTAAAAATGGCTGAAAACAACTAAGGAACATGTGCACTCAACTAATCTGTTGAAAAATACAATAACGCTTGTTTTAAAAGACACTAAACCAAATGTATAATGGTTAAATATTGGTGTTTAATTTTGTGTTTTAGAGCCAGAACATGAGAGTACATCATTAAACATTTGGCGAGTTTTCTGTCCTTTAAAATGAATGTTTATTGTATTTTTCAATGGATTGGCTGAGTGCACATGCTCCTCTGTTGTTTACAGCCATTGGTGACGTCAGCAGGACCACAGTGTTTCTCAAAATATTGTTGTAGAACACTGCATATGATTGTAAATATCTTTATTATAAGGCACAATTTGCAAAAATGAACTTTGTTTTGATTGCTTACACAAGTCAGACTGTGACTCAAGAAAAACAATTTTCATAACAGTGACAATTGTAATTCCCACTTTTCAAAGTGGGTTAAAATGGAGCCCTGAGGATGCTGTTCGGCAAACACAATTAGCTCTCAAAAAACGGAGACAAACACAGCAGCGGAGTGGAGACAACAGTGAACAGAAAACCTTTTATGGTTCAAATCAGCAATTTTAGAGAAGACACTGTGGCATGAATAAACCACCAGGAGGAGGCAGCAGCATGTGCCAGTGCTGAGTCTATAACATGCTTTCTCAAACGCTCTTCTGTTAATAGAGAGAGTCAAGGATGGATGACCTTTGGTCTGACATTTTTACAGCATATTAGTCCACGAACCCTTAAATTAAACATTCCATCCCTCACATTTAGACCCCTCTTCATTTCCAGTGGAGGATCCACTTGGGTGCTCTTTATATAAGTACCATAGAGATTGCATGTCCTCATCTGTAGCTGTGTGTGTGCATTTTAATGTTCATCATGTCTGTGAAGTTGTGGCAAGGTGGAGAATCATCTTTGAGGGTGTGTTTACATTGAGTCTGGAGATTATGACTGAAAAAGCTGTGTCTTCCTCCAGTCTGACAGCCACCCTGGCCAGTGTCGGAGCAGCCAGTATTCCCAGTGCTGGCCTGGTGACTATGCTCTTGATCCTGACTGCTGTTGGCCTGCCAACCCAGGACATCAGTTTGCTGGTTGCTGTCGACTGGCTGCTGTGAGTTTGACAAGATTGTGGTTTCGAACTGATTCTTTGTGATCTGAAAACCCCTCCCTGCATTTTTTCTCATTTAATGAAGTAAAGAAATAATCTCAACTTGTTTTTTCTCCTCAGGGATCGATTCAGGACCTCGGTGAATGTGGTGGGTGACTCCTACGGTGCAGGCATCGTGTACCACATGTCCAAGGCGGAGCTCGAAGAGCTGGACGCACACGCGGCCAAATCAGACGACATCGAAATGATGACAAAGACCCAGTCTTATTACGACGACATGAAGAACCACCACGAAAACAATTCCAACCAGTGCGTCCTTACCGCTACTGCTACCACAACTGCTACCACCACTGCTAACAATTCTGTCGTAGTAGATGAATGCAAGGTACAATTAATGCTTACGGACGTAGAGACCTGTATATAACCCACTCTGCTGTTGCATGCTCACCCTGCACTTTTGCTTGACCCTGTTTGTTTTATTCAGTGTATCTTTGTGCATAATAATGTGTATACACTGTTTTATAACAGAAGTGAAGCCAGAGGACAACAGATGCATGTGTATGTATATATGTGTATATGTATGTCATTCTTCTGGAATAGCAGCTTTTGCGTTGAACAAATGTCCAGTTTCCAAAATCATATGAACTAAAAAAATGCTTCAAATTCAATGCATGCAAATGAGGGATAAATCAGTTTAATCTGATGACTGTAACTTGTTGGGGATTGGCTCTAAATCAAAAGGCAGTGCCAGATAATCCTCATTACGACCCTGAGGAATTATTTAGCAGCCCTCCTATCCATCAAAAGTTCACACTATGTCCATTTTTTCCTGAAAAACTTCTCAATAAGATAATCTTTTCCCTTTTCTGTGATCCTTTTAGCTCTCATTTTCCCTTTGTTAAGCCAAGAGGTGATGCAGTTTATTTGGCATTCTTCTAAAGTGTAGTTGACTTTAATCGTTAAAGAGATTTGTATCCAAAGGGTCCTTTAGGATTTAAAATGCAATGATTAACTGTCCCAGCCAATTAGCAGTTCATAAACACATCTACCACGCTGGCATTGAGTCATTGCTGGTGATTTTGCGTTTTGACACCATCTATTTCTAAACATTGTGAGAACTGTGTTGTGAAATCCTAAGCAGTGAAGTAGCGTCCATAATACAAAACATAATGTACCTGGCTTTGAGTGTATTCCTGTTTTTTGGAGTAATACAGCATATGGGAGTTCTGATAACACACACACACACACACACATACGAACCCCCTGGCGGAAAAGGTCTACTGATGAGCCTATTCATTTATTAAAGGATGAAAGGTGTTGCCTAGCAACGCTGACAACCTGTCACACAAGTAATCTGTTCACCGTAAAAAGTTATATCCTCCTTTCTCTATTTATCAACACACATTTACATATAAATGTGACACAAAGGCTTGCTATTTCCAGTATCCCCATGACTAATTTTGTTTTTTGTGTCTGTTTTCTGGTCTGCTTTGCCTGTAAATAGTATGACTCATTTTTCTAACCCTATTTTCAAAGACTTCTTTCTAAAAACACTGTAGATTGCTTGCTAAATAGTTAATAATGCATTCATTCTGTTAGCGTTTGTACCTTGTGTTCTGTGTGCTTTATTTTATTTGCAATTTATTTATTTGCATTTTCTTTACTTCCTGTTGAGTATTTTGGTTGTCATAAATGTGTGGTCTATTCCCAGGTCAGTTAAAGAAACTCATCTTTTACATCATCCATAAGCATGATCATCAGTACAGGAGTGTCTGTGTTCCTCCATAGTTTTATGCATGTAGCAATATAACTACCAAAGAAGATGTGTTATAAATGTCAAAGTTACCATTGCTATAGCACACAGTGACAGAGAGGGATGTCCTGAATGATATCCTGTAGTAGGTTTAGGTAACACTTTTCATGAAGCCTGTCTCTATAATGCTTTATGACACATTATGAATGTATATATTACATTCTCACCTATTATGAATACACCTATAATGCATTATATATGGTTAGGGTTATGATTAGGGTTAGGTTTAACCCTAACCTTGCTTATCACTATGATTACACAGCACTATAGGCACATTATAACGCATTCTAAGTATGTTTATAATGCGTTTTAGATGGATGCTTGTGTGTGTTGCCTAAGTTTATCCTAGGTGTGCATGATCTAAAAAGTTTATCTCAAAATATGACTCCTGACTAAAATCAGGACATAAAGCAGGTACGTATGGATGTCGCTGGTAGCTTTGTGAACTTCAGTGGCCAATTAGATTGCTTGGTTAAAACTGAAAGTTATATTATCTCATATGTGGAAGTGCTGAGAGAGCAGTGTGGTGCTATTATAAGCTCTTTGGTCAAAAACTTCATAGAAAATGAACTGTGTTTTTTTCGTTTATGCCTTGAATGCACTGTTTAGATTTCAATGCTAATTGCTTGCAGGTAACCTCAGCCACTAACGGCTCTGCTGCGGAGTGCACGCTTGTTGAGGAGGAACCATGGAAACATGAATAATGGCAGCACAGAGATCCCCTGCTCCTGGGCTCCACAAGCTTTCCTATCTGATGATAAAAAAAAAGAGTGAAAAGTCACACGAACAGAACTACTAATTGTTTTTTTTTATGTAGTTTAGTTGTATTTTATTTTTTTATTAGTCCCTTTAAACATTTTTTGTAACTGTCTATCTGACTGAAATATAATACTAACTGACTTAACCGTGAAATTATAACAGAGGTATACCTTTACCTGTTAGAGCACAATTATGTCCTATATAGCAGATACTTGCACAACATACTTCAAGGCTTGGGGAGGGAAGGAAGAGGAAAAAAAAGTTAGATAAGCTATTCCGAGCAATACATCTTGGTTCTACATTTCTAGGATGAGAGAAGTGGCTGTATAACATGGGATGCAATGAGATCATCTTCCGTGTTTCATGCACATATAAATACTGGTGACTCATTATTCTAATTCAAGAAGATGAGTGGGAGTTTGAACATTAATCACGACAACCAGTGTAATGTTTGTATCAAACTTCCTCCCTTTACATCCCTGTCAGTACCATCTCAGTGTGTGCACAAGGCCGCTGCTTTCCCCTCTCAGCTCA
This sequence comes from Naso thynnoides, assembly GCA_029783665.1. Classification (NCBI taxonomy): domain Eukaryota; kingdom Metazoa; phylum Chordata; class Actinopteri; order Acanthuriformes; family Acanthuridae; genus Naso; species Naso thynnoides. Next base: position 10,400,795 of record JAQLOL010000023.1, read on the forward strand.
GTCTCTCATCAGAGAACATCGCTTTTAATTCTTAAACTGTCAGAGCCTCCAAAAGTGCATCTGCGTGCTGACTGCATTTGCCCAATATTACCCGCTATCCCTGAGGTCCAGCTAACTGATGAAAGGGTAGGAGGAGGGGAGGATGACATGAGCAGGAAAACCTACAAGCGCAGTTACTGCGGAAAGCACAAACGATACCTTGGAGTCCTTTTTTATTCCAACTTATATTTTCCCCCTTTGTTTATTTTTTTTTAAATCTGCTGTGATCTAAAGGGACTTTTTTTCTTTGTGTCACCTGCAGAGTGAGATATAAAACTTGCTTGTGTGTGTGTGTTTGAGAGAGAGAGTGTGTGTGAGAGAGAGAGAGAGTGATTGAGAGAGATGGGGTTAAAAATATGACCAAGTCAATTATAGGGACCAAACAGGCAGAAAATCAATCAACTTGCAGAGGCCTTTGAACTGCCTCCATGTCGTCACTCACACATTTTTTTCACTTTTCTTATACTCCTATCTGTTTCTAACTGAATTGGACGCCAGCTGATTTTACCACGTTTTCCTCTGAAGCCTCAGAACTCAAAGCAAAGAAAACCTCTGTCCTAAATATGTCACTTTAAACAGTAATACCTTCCTTTTCCCTTAAATTTTCCTCCTTAAATTCAAAATTTAATTAACATCAAATGAAAAAAAAAGACAGAGAATCAAATGACATATCTGAATCAACTGAAGCACAAAGAGGAGATTAAAGACAGCACAAACAAACAAAAAAGATTGATAGAGCACAAATAAAACCCTAACCCAAATAAGGGTTATTCTCAGTGTCTGACGTAATTAAAGTAATGCATGTAATGCATGCATTTCCTTCTATGTCGACACTGTTCGTATATTTCAAATTTAAATAATGGTGTTAAAAAGACAGTAAGGGAACTGCAAAAGGTACTCAGGCTTGTATGTTTACTGTTTATAAGAAAAAAAAAACTGTTGTAATCCTAAAATGTTTACTTGCCCACTAGAGTTTGATAAAATGCCCTCTTAGCAGCACAACTGTTGAAAGCTTTGTCCCTGAAAATGGTGACAGTTTACGGCAAAAGTCTTTGATGAAAGGCAGTCACTTTGGAAAGCAAATAAAGGAAGCACACAAACACATTGCAGACAGCACTCCAGTGGTTGATGATCCTCAACCTGTACTCTATTTGAAAGCACAGACACGGTTTTTGCTGAACGTTGACACATTACACAAGATGAACCACCAGGAAAATTGTACAAAAAATATATATAAATAAAATGAAGGAAGAAGTAGCACAGCGCTCGGCTGTCAGATGGAGTCTTGGCATGCACAAACAGATCATTGATGTAACACTCCTGCTTGCCAGCTTCTTGTTTAGTCAGACCTAAAAGGTAAGCAACACTATATTTTAGCCACCAGAGCTCAAGACTGTTTCTACAAACCCTAGATGCTGCAGCTGTGTCCGTATCAGTGCGGACGTTTTAGGAAACTTAGCACAGAATGATGGACACTTCACATGCATTATGCCAGAATGTTGCCAACTACAAGGCGACAAAATACACATTCCTCTCATAGAGCCAAATGACTTAAAAACAGACAAAGCCTGGACTTCTGACTGTCAGCCTTTTTTAAGCCTGTGTGAGTGAGTGAGGAGACTTCCTTGATATGGCTGTAAACTTGATTTCTGTCGTGTCCTTCTCTCCTGTCTTGTTTCTTTTTATTTGTGCTTAATGACAACCTTGCCTTGGAGATGTTCACTTCCAACAAATGCCAATTAAAGTAACACTAGGAAACTTAACAAACCACTTAGCACAACACTCTGTCCTTTAGTTCCTGACACACAGTTTCAGAAGACGCATTTCACTTTATTTTTTCAAGCTCCGCAAGCAGAAACATGCTTTGACACAACGTGGAGCACTCTTGGCATTCTGCTGCTCACACTGCATGAACTGATGTAACACTATACAGACAAAAACAAGCATGCACACACTCACCCAGACATGCACACCTTTTTTATTTTAAACGCACACGTAAATACACACGCAGACACTCAAAGGTCACTATATTAATAATTGTAATCAGCGAGCTGCAGAGCACAACACCAATACCCTAACAGAGGCCCCTTACGTCTGATCTTTTGACCTCGTGATCTTCAGGAAAAAACAGAAAAAATAAAAACGTCTCTCCAGTAAGGAGACAATGCAGACCGCAGTGTCATCGATGGGGATTGAGTGTTGGACCACTATTATGTTCAAGCTCACGGTTTTAGAAGCATGAATAAAATAAAATTATGAGTATTTTTTTTGCACCACTATCTTAAAAGCATGATATTTTGAAGTGCCTCCTTGCACTTTGTGTATATATTGTAGGTAACAGATGTTTGATTGTTTTGTTCCTTTTGTTTTCCTTTGGGGGGGCGTTGAAACGGTATGTAGGAACATAGTTTCATTGCTGTAATGTAATCCTCTAGAAAAAATATCATCTATGTCCTGAGTAAAACTAGATTAGACAAAATGTATAGAGAGGAAATCGTGTAATAAATTGCTTGTTTTTTTATTCTCTAATAGCTGTTAACTAGTTGTTTTACTTACCTGTCACACAACAATATATAAATATCTTTTTTTTTAATCTAATGTAAGCGTTCTGAATGTTTGTTCCATGAAGATATAAGAAGTGTGCATTCATTTTCATTGTACATAAATAAATATATAATTGTTCTGTTCAGTGGCAATGCAGAATTTTACAGGAATATGTCAGTGATCCTGAAGCAAACACAGTTTGCGTGAAGAGGAGAAAGAAAAAGAGTGAGAAACCGAGAGAAAGCAAGGGAAAGTTTCTGGTTTGACAAGGGGGCCAACATGAGTTTTTTTTTTTGGTGGGGAATTACTGTGATAAACGTTGCTGAAAAAGGAGAGACGAACAAAGGAAAAGATCAAATTTGCCCTGTATGTAGGCTAGAAGGGATCAAACACAGACTAGTAGTTGATTTGAGCAAAAGAACAAACACTCAACTGCCTGTTAAAGTGTAGAGCAACATTCCTCAGGTGACTCATCTGAACCATTTTGTCTTTTCACTGGAGAAAACTGGCTTTTAGTCTCAGGCAACTTTTTTTTACCTGGTGCATGTGCATTTAAAGCTGCAAGACATGGATGTCTAGATCTTTTAGAGTCTGTGTTACCCTGTTTACAATCCACATATTCACACGTTTGACCTCTGACGTTCCTTCAACATCATGAGGGTTTATAAAGATCCCACTCGGTAAACTGCCTTTACTCCACTTGCCTTTTTTGCTTCCTACACAGAAACTTTATGCACGCACAAACACCTGGAACTTGCTGAGCTAAATGGTACTGATCAAATGGAAATTGAATGACACAGTATTTCAACTAAGAGCCAATGTATCTTCAAGCTTGTCCTTTTCTACTGAAATGTGTCTTTTAAAAGAAACTCCTAAAGAGAGCTGATAACCTGTCTCACTCCTGCCTACGACGTGCTTTCCTGATCTTACTTTTCTAGGCCTTCCCTCTTTGTAAAGCTGTTGTAATTTTGATGTAAAGGCAGAGCGTATGTGTTGGGGAGATACACTATCAAGAAAAAAAAAAGACAAAAAAATACATGAATTCTGTCCTCGGTCTATGGTATACATAAAAAATCTGTTTCTACATATCAATAAGTGTTGTACCTTTGGTGTACATATACAAATATAACTAATAAATGTTGATTCATAACTAAATATTGGCTGCTCTTCTCATTTCAAAGTGTATGACTTAATACATCACTCTCACACAGACGCCGAAATACATTTTTAATGTGTGTTTCTGTCCTTCAGCCAGTGTAACTGAAAGTCTCGACAGTCTAGTTTTTACTGATGTTTTATCCAAGATTTTGAAAGATCCACAACACAAATATGCTATCTTCAATTTCTAGATTAGGGGCCTAATAAATTGACCGTTGGCTATTTTAAGGCACCTCCATCCAGCCTTCTCATATCACCAGAACCACTGAGGAAACGAGTAATCTACAATAATCTTTACATGCTAAAGAAAAGCAGAGCTCTGTATGTAAACCCCACATGCAACACTTTAACCCATGATGTGTCCAACACCAACTGGAGATTTCAAATATTAAGTGTTTCTTAGGTAAAATTTTCATACGTAAATAAAAATATTAATACATCATACACTGTGTTTGTGAATGTAAGCACGAGTTAGCTTGGACAAATAGTGTTTCTCTTACTGATGCTTGTGGTCCAAAACGGGTAAAATGCATAACAACAAATGATTTGTAAATTGATTTTCCCTATTTAAATGAAGAAAGGTTCTTTGTGGCTGTCCTGTTCAGTGCAGATAATGTGAACGGGAACCAACATGTTCACAGTTTGACCTCTGCGATTTCCTCGCTATCGATCAAATGCATGACGTTGAAATTAAAACACAAGGAAATGTAGAATTTGCAAAATCTGGCTTTCTGCCTGTGTTTTTTGAGCTTAAAAATGGACCTGAGGGTGTGGACATAGTCATATGACTTGGACTGGAGTCAGATTTAAGTCACAAAACTTAAGACTTACTTGTGACTTGCAAAACAATGACTTTGTCCAACTTCTGAATGAATGTGAAGGAAGTGGACAGAGATTTCCAAACAGATTCTTTTCAGCATCGGAAGAAGTCAAAATAATTTTTCCTTTGCTGAGACTTGAAAGAGAAAGTGTTTGAGCAGCCAAAAAGAAAGTCTGCCGTGTTTTTTTAATGTAGCATCTGTTTTTTTCCATTAACTAGTGATGACAAGTAGTTAGCTAACATTACTTGTCAAGGTTAACCACGATTAAAGACTTGATCTTGTGGACTGTGACTGACATTTCAGCGTAAAATTCCCAACTTGTATTGATGGTGAAAAAGTCAGTAATGTGTGTTACATTTGCTTTTGGATCCTGGACACAGGCCAAATTTTTTTGCATCTCAAGCTGAAAATGTTTGGGAGTCCCTGCAATAGACAATGTGGCAATAACAACAGAAAGTCAGTTGTAATTTTTTTTCCCCAAACTTGAGTTTTAACTAGATATTTTACTTAATAATTAAGCATAAATCAGTTTATAGTTGAGATCATTTCAGCTTTGTTTGAAAAAATGATAAAACAAAGAAATAATTTATAGAAATATTGAACTCACTGGAGCAAAATAATGAAAAATAGATAAGTTTCACTGTACAACCATGTTTCTGCTTGTTGATGTACTGCATGTTCCAATTGGTCTCCATTGCGTCACATAAAAATAAACGCTCATGCATAAGAGAAATATAAGAATATGAAGCGAGTGGCACAAATAATGCATGTTCTTCTCAAGATCTGCATGATTTACCACATATATGAAAGTCTTTTGTGATGGCAGCTCTAGAACAGTATTCAATAACTGAGCATATTGCATAATGAATGAACGCTAAATAAGCAGTTATTGTGCTCTTTGTAGTGTTTGTCAGTGAAAAGAGTTTCACCATACTACAGCAGTTTAACAGTGTCTGGAAAGATGCCGTCAAAAAATGGCTGTCTTTATCTATTTACCGCAGTCTTCATTTCCTGCATTCACATATTCTCACATCATGACCCTGGTGCCATGGAAACCTCACTTCCTCAGATGTGGCGGCAATGTAACCACTCACTTTCCCTGTCACGCCATTCACTCGCACCCTTTTGTCTGCACACATAAAGAGGAATCAGTGAGCAAACACCACATTCCTACACATCTCTTTCTATACACATTTATTTCATTTATGACTTTTACAAATCTTTTCAGCAATGTATTTTGTTAATTTTTCATAAAACCGGCCTAGACTAGCACATTTGCTACTTTTCAAAGTGAATTGTATAAGAGCAAAAGCAGAAAAAAACAGAACAAGTCAAAAACAAAAATCCAATTGCAATCATTGCATATAATTCAGCGTTATACTGAAAACCAGGAGAAATTAGCCTTCACACAGAGAATTATATTGATATGACACAATGAATGACATATTGAACCACTGAGAAGGTCAGTAAAAAAACTGCTGCATGTTGTTTACATGTGTGAATGTACAGGTTGACCGGCACATTGAGGCCTTGGCGAGCACACAAGCTTCATTCATTGCACCCCTCCCCCTCTGCAGCTCACACGCTGTCACTGCCTCTTATTATGAAGAAACCATTACGTTGTTATGTGTTTACAGCACATGGGCCTCCCATTGTCATATGTGCCATGTGGTTTAGCTTCTAAAGCCGGGATGCTGACACCCACTCGTCTTGATTGAGCTTAAATTTTGCCTTTAAAAAACTGTTAATCTGCCATATCCAATGTTTTTTCTTTTGCTCTTTTTTCATTCTCCAGATGTACACACTGTGTATATAGCATGTATGCATTATCTTCATCGCTGTTTATCCTCAGGATAACATCAGGGACTTCATATCATCATATTCACAACTCAATAAAAAAGGTATATCATATTAAGTGACTCCAGTGGTGCATCGATTGTGCAGTTTTGGATATTATACATCAACTTGATTCATACAGTATCCACTTTACTCTGACTATTGCAATATCCATTCACAATTGTTTACCTTGGCGGTGCTGTTTTCTAATTAAATAACTCTCCAAAAAATTACACATTCCTTGATTTGAAAGGGATACATGTCCCCTTCCTACCAAACAACACAAAGCACTGGCAGCTATAGCTAAGGCATTTTCAAAACATATACTTTATATACAAAGAACAAGAAAGAAGGAATCAAAGCTGCATAAATTAAGGTAGTGACATCCCCACCCAATTTTTTTTTCCTTTTTTTTTTCCTTTTTTTTTTTTTTGAAATGGAAAAACCAAAGTCCAGTCCACAGGCAATGTCTGAAATATACAATAGCACAATTAACAAAGAAATTAAACACATGGAAAACATCAAGGGTTGACTTCTCAAAATTATTTTTTCACTATGTTGTGTGTCAAATAAAATTACCCAAATTCCATCAATGATTTATTTTTTTCCTGGGCAAAAAGACCCCGCAATTTTAGATCCACCAATTGTACTGAAAAAATAAAATAAAATGAAAATGTCATCTTTACAAATTAGACCCTCACTGCCCCCTCCCTTTAAAGCCAAAGTAAATCTGGCTCCATCATTAACAAAGCACACAGAAACACACGGAACTGACACAAAACACACTCACACACCCTGCTATGCACAAACGCATGTTACCCCACCATGCATTCAGTCCTACCTAACCTGACATTATAGACAAATGTTGCACATGCTGGTTTGAAAGACCTGGTCCCGCTGAGAGGCTCTGTGCCTCCATGAGACAATCTTTCTCAACCACACACACATTCAGCCTTTTTTCAGTGTCCATTCAGTGCTGGCCACCAAAGCAGTTTTTACTCCCAGTGTTTGGAGCCCCACCCCCCCACCCGTCAAATCTCCCAACCAACTCCTCATCCTGCCTCTCCTAGCCTCACCTGCTCCCTCCTGTCTGCATCTGCATCCCTCCCTCACGCCAGCTGTTCTTTATCTGGCGACTCCTCTAGTGTGATGACGGTGAACTCCTCCGTGTTGCCGTTCTCTTGGATCTTCTCCTTGTTCATGAGGGTCACCATTTCCTGCTCTCTCTCCTGGGCGTGGGAGCTGGATGCAGATGCTGCCGCCCCATTTCCCTCGCCGCCATCTTTGGGTGTGATCATCAGGGTCTGTTGTTTGCCGCACCAGCTGCAAAAGCACATTTAGACATGTTCTTATTTATCATTGATTTTTTTTTTTTTATTTTGCCATTGCTCAGTCTCAGCAAAACACGAAAATTGGAAGTATTGACTGCTTTGCACAGAAGGACTGAGAAACAGCGGGTAATGTTTATGTCCAACATGTTACATGACAGCTCTATTAGTGCTGAATATGATTAAAAAAGAGCAATCAGTCATACGTGTTCCTTTTGGCAACAGCTGCGCACACGAGGAGAATGGCAGCAACTGCTACAATCACTCCAATGATCACCAGCCAGTCTGGAGGGAAAATAACAAGACAGTCAGTAGCTGATTTAGTGCAATATTAAAAATCAATGTCAATAAAGAGTAAATCAAAATAGGAGTTCCCTTTTAACAACATGGTCTTATTTGACTGCAGTCACTATGGACCTCAGGGTTTACAGCTTATTGTTTACTCAGATCCCCATCAGCTGCCACACATGGCAACAGCTACTCTTCCTGGGGTCCACAATGAGTGCGTGTTACAGGTATGTGTCGAGGGACATGATTGCTCACTTGATGAACTGCTCTCCGTTTGATCACCCTGAGGCTCAGCAGGACCCAGGACCCGTCCCCTGCCATCAGGGTTTTGTGGTGGTGGGGGATCTGCATGTCAGACAAACAAAAATAAACATCAGCATCATCTTGAATACAGGCAGTACACTCATATAAAACTCAGAGGTACCCTGTTTTGCGTTAAAAATCATATTTAAAATGTAAATCTAGATGTCATATTCAAATGTGTGTATGGCTGTATCGCTTTCATTTCAATCATAAATGTATTTTTCATCTTTGTGTGAAGCTGCAGGCTTTGTGCCACCAGATACTGCAAGCTACATAATGAGAAAGTCGCTTTTTTAAATTGACTTGTACAGCAAACTGAGTTTATGCATTTGATGTGTTTGCTGAATATAATGAGGCTAGTTGTAAGGGACAAAATCACTGAGGCATGTTTTGTAAAAATCCACTCCACAGCTCAGTGCAACACAAGGGGGCGTCATGTTCTCAAAGTTTACTTTAGTCCTTCCAAAACTTGTTGCATCTGATGTCAAGAGGTGCTGTTCTTTAAGAATGTTTCCAAGCACTTTCAATAAAATTTTAACTCAAGCACTGATATTTTCTAAGATAACTGCTTTGGATATACAATGGGATTGCATTTCATTGCATTGCATGGATATTATACAGGAATGAATTATATTATCAGGTGCTGTTTTCCCCAAAATCCAGAACACACAAGTAAGCTTTATACACAAAACTCTACTTGTGATTTGATTTGCCGAGGCTATGTGTTGTTTGATTTTGGCTCATGTTTCTCTTACTCTCTGCTCTGACATCATCATCTTCAGGCTTTGCTTTCTCATCCTTTTCTGTGGTAGACTGTGGTTCCTCTGGCTCGCCAACAGGGGCCGTTGGAGCAGCTTCCTCCCTCTCAGGTGAGGTTGGCAGCATCCCTGAACCAGTGGGCTCGAACTCTCCAAAAGTGTAAGTTGGCCTCACAGTTATGTTGTCACTTCCTCCAAAGGGGTTTTCTTCCAGAGTGGGTCCCTCCGTTGAGGCCTCTGGCTCCTCTGGGATCAGTTCTGTGGGAATATCAATGACTGACGGGGTTGTCATCACCTCCCCAGAAGCTGCTTCCCCAGGGGCCACGGTGATGTCACCTCCATCGCTTTCATGTGGAGGGAGTGCTTTGGGAGTGGTCTCTTCCTGGTCCTCTGCTGCTGTTGGGGCCTGATCCCGTGGTGAGGGTTCGGCTGAAAGAGTCATGACTGGTTACAGTGACATAGTTTTTTATATGTTTTGTAAGAATGTTGATAATAATTTCTAATTGATATCACAGTATCCATTGGGATATCAATTCAGAATATTGTAAAGATTAGTTACAACTTTTTCTGGGATTTTAACCATCTCATCTTATTACTTTTTAGATAATCTCATCATTTATGTTTAAATAATTCATTAAAACAAAACAAAAAGCACACACACATGCACACACACACAAACATTAGACAGAGAGGGGAAAGCCAAACAATACTTGTAAAAGTAGAATAGCCTCAAATGTCTGTTAAACCATGCTCAAGGTAAACTAAAAGATGTTCTTGTTGCGGTTTGCGATTTTATTTTCAAGTTTTTTCCCCATGTGTAAGTCATACTTCCTGTTTTTGTGTGTTTTTCTCACTTTTGTGATTGTCCTGATAAGCTTCACCTGTTTAGCAGCCCTCTCTCCTTCATGTATTTAAGTCTGTTTTTTCCCCTCATTCTGCATATGCATTTGTTTCCACTCCTGCATTTGCTCCTTGTGTCTCGTCAGCATGTCTGCCTGTGTTCCTTGTGTGATCCCAGCTAGTTGTTTAACTCAGTTTTTGTATTTTCTCCTTAGTTTCTTGGATTTCTGTTTTTTTTCTTCCCTTATCCTGACATGTTGGTGTTTTTACTTTTTGTGTCTTTTTTTCAATTTGTAACACCTGACAGGAGAGCCATTATGTTTTTCTGTTTTTTTCTGACCTATAAATGTTGTTCAATGTCAGATACTCATGTAAAGCAATGCCAAAATGTCACAGGTACATGCATTGGGAAGTGAGCCCTGTCAGCTGTTTCAGTTGGCTTTGCACGCTGTGTTACAGTGACCTCAATGCATGCTGGACTCCCTCATACGGGCATGCAAGCTTGTGCACACAGTACTTTGCAGACCCCCTCCCTCGCTCTGCTCAGACACCACTGCGTGTTTTTTTCTGGCGAATGAGGACAATAAACTCTGTTAAATTTTCCTAAAGAAGCAAGCAACAGACAGAAGTTGATAGCGTTCGTGTTTCTATCTGATTTATCGTTTATATTTACTTACTTCTCCAACATGAGCACATGAGCTGGATTAACAGCTAAACTGCTGCTAAAGGATGGCGCTGTTCCCACGTTGCTTTGTTGTGTTGAAGGGTGGGAAGCACAAGCTGGAAGTAACATTTTATCCGTGTCCTAGCTGTGTTTATTTTGTGTCAGTAAAAGTATGGAGTAGGGTACAGTGGAGTGCGAAGGCGGGCACAAGGGAAAGAGGGAGTAGAAAAATTACACAGACCATTTTGAGAAAATGCAGAAAATAGAAGGAAGAGAGAGGGCACAAGGCACAGTTTTCTGAAGATCTACAGACCTTCCTGTTCAGCCAGTTGTGTCTAGCTGCTCTATAGGAGTCCAATATCAAAATCAAATAACCCAAAATGAGTATATATGAGCATGTATGTCCTCTTTAAAGTGTTACCACGGCTTATGTATAGTCTTGCTTGTGCAGTTTTTAATCAAAAGGAAGCCCGGTGTTTGATGAACTGATCCCTTACCAGCAGTTAAAGTGATAACAGAAAGTAACCTCATCTTCTTGTTCAGCCAGAGATGTTTGGTTTAATATCTTACCTTAGGTAACAAAGGAGCTGTGAGGATGCTGGTGTTTTCTATAGTTATGAGACCATTTGGAAACTTGAAAAAGGCATTTTCTAAGAGGTTTTGTTTTGTTTTATTTGCTTACAGTTACTATCCTATATGTAATGTAAATTCAGCATTATATTTTAGTAGGTCTTAAGATAGAAACGGACACAGTGTTTGGGTTACAGTGGATTAGAGTTTCATATTTTGATATACGGTGCACTACGTATTACATTAACATTAGAATGAGTGGGCATAATGTACTAACCTGGTGCATCTGAGACGAAGTGTTCATGTGTCTTTGGAAACTCTTTCTCACAGTTCTTGTCAGGCCCAGCTAATATATAAGAGACAAAGAAAGCAGATGAAACCAAAATATAGAAGTAAACTTACACTTACAGAATACATAACTGACACAGTACTTTTAGTATCAGCTTTACTGTACTGACAAAGTGAAGCATTTCTAGCAGATATTGTCACCTTTTGGATCATAGCAGAGGGCATCATACTGTTCCGCAGTACTGTCTCGTTGAAAAGTGATCAACCCAGTCATGTTCTTTGCACAGTTTTCATGATGTTTGTGTCTGAGGATGGCAATGCTCCCATTGCCGATCCAGCCGTTCCTGAAGGGACCCAATATCGTTATTAGAACACGTACTTAAACACAGTCCACATCAAATTTTGAGATATTTGTTGATACAGAATGAATTTTGTTACCATGTAGTGAGATCTAAAAACATTGCATAACACTACTCAGAGAACTGAAGATAACATTAGCTGAGGAACTGATGGTGGTTTCGTTCATTTGAAGTTGACCACATGATAGATACGTTTTCTGGTTTTACTTCTCTAAATGAAGTGCGCAGACACTGACCACATGCATTCAAAGTTTAAGATAAATTGTGGGATTTCATCATAGTTTCCTACTAAGAGTGAGATAGCCTTTTTTGTGACATTTCAGAACCAAAAAAAAAATCTAAAGATGAAATGTTCAAAGTAGGGATGGGCATGATTAATAAATGATTGATAACTGATTGATAAGGATTTTGTCGATCATGTGAAATTTCTATCGATTAAACATAATGTAACGTAAATACAGATTGTGTTGTGTAGTTTGAGTCTTGAAGCGATGCAATGAACTTCACAATGTTGCAGCAATGAGACATCTTACAAAAGGAGGGTGAATCTACTTTTACGAGACAGAGAAAATGGGTATAACGTTACTCAGCTGCCTACAAGCAGCTGACATGACTTTGCAGATATCAAACATTAACACAAAGAGTTCAAAGCAAAGTTTGGCATGGGATCATTTTAAAATAAAAAACGCCAAAGTTCGCTGTAAATTCTGTGAAGCTGTATATAAATACAACATGACAACGACCCCAATGATGTGCGACTAGAACAAAGTAAACTGACATCTGACCCTCGTTAGCATTAATGCACCCTCCTGTCAACCTACAATCACCTCAGTCTAAGCATGAAGGAGTGATGATGCACAACAGTAAACAATGTTTTGGATTAGGGTTCTATGGTTGGATATGATTGTTTTTTGAAATTGTTTCTAAGAGGCTCAAATGTGTTTAAGGGCGTCATAGCATCGCACTCTACTGTTTTTACATGTAGATTACATGTAGATTTACATTTAAATTTACATTTTTTTATATTAAACAGTTGAACTTTAACTGCTTTGTCAAAGAGGATTGTTGTTGGACTGTAAGTTCTTGGAAAAAAAGATTTATTGAGGAAAATGCAATGTATTCGGTATTTTTTGCCATAATAATTTTTGTTATCTGTAAATTTAAAAAAAATATATATTATATTGATAATTGATGGTTAATTTTCGCAATGATTGACCAAGGAAATTTCTTCACATGCCCATTCCTAGTTCAAAGATGTGAGAGGATCTAACTAATGGCAAGATATTGTCAATTTGGGATCCTTAAATATTGATTCTGTGTGTTACAACTTAAAAATGCGCATTTTCTTTTTTAAGCATTGAACTGGTTTTCAAAAAGTTTTCCATATATATGAAAATCCTGCTAACCACAGCTAATAGAATTAATTATGAAACAAAGACATGTGGTTTCACCTGCATGTTTCCATGCTTTTACTGTAGGCCTCCTGGACTTGTTCTAGACTTGCCAAGGTGCTCTCCAGCTGCTCACACACCTTTTGAGCCATGTCAAAGTTCAGGGAGTGACGCTGCGCTCCTTCAACCAGAAACACTCCGGCATAGCTGCAGCCACGAGAATTCACTGTGGGAAAAGAGATGGACAAAATACAAGTTTAGGTGTCCTCCAGTATCCATCACCAGTTAGATAAAGCATATGTGGGCATGAGAAGCCTTCAGGTCAGTCAGCCACTGCTGCACTTGAAATGTTAATCGACCGATTTCTAGCCAGCGACGGAGATCCACACTGCAGCCAAAGAGCTTATATGACTTTGATGTTGCAAATGAATGTTTTTACAGCCATAAAAAATATATATATGGAAATCTTGATTTAAGCATGCGTTTTGTTTTGCGTCAGTATTCAAGTATGAGTCACAAGTTGACTGGTTTGTTCAGACGAGTTCTCCAGGAAAGACGCACAGAAGCATCATGAGACAGTCAGCATACTTAACTACAGTGTTTAGCCCCCAGGCCTCACTGAGGGTCTGTTATGTTCTAAACAAAGTGTGCAAACAAGTGTATACTCAACACATAAAGAGGAAGGAAGGACAGACAATGCTACACATACACACACATTGTGCTGGACCCTTAAAATGTTCTAATAATAAAAGCAAAGTTCACACTAACTGATCTTATGTCACAACAACAGAGGCGTGGTCCTCCTGTTCCATTTAAATGGCGTCTTATTCAGTACGCCTTACTAGAAGATGGTGCCCAAACTTTCACTGCAATTAGTATTCAGAAACACAATCAAAAGTCAATATTAACTCAAGACTACAAAAGGATCCAAAGAATGAAGGGTTCTTTAAACCTGCTCTTTGTAAAAGTAGAATCAATCACTTTAAATCAGGGAAAGGTTTTTTCAGTAAAATGTGGCCTGGTGCACATGGCGTCTCATGTGATTTTTCAGCCTATTTTCTTTAGAGTGCTTGACTAGAGGAAAAACCTCAGGGAAATGACTTTCCCTCATTGAAATCCAACTGAAAATGCAAATTAGGCCAGCAAATGAGCAAATGATTAGGCGGAATGTGCATGTTAGAAATAAGCCCTAAATTTTATATAGCTACTAAAAGAGAATACAATGTTTGGATTTGGCAAAAATTTGATTTCAGAGTTCAAACTTCTGGGTAGAATTCCCGGTGTTAGCAGGTGATCATTTGCATTGAACATGTAAGAGAGAGACACTGCCTGACAAGAGTCTAGAGCCCACCCAGCCCATACTCTGAATATTTACACATAACTATGTCTTTATAGTGATCTTTGCTTGGTCAGCATATAGAAAAAAAATAATTGTATTGAAATATGCAAAGATATTTAGAAAAGTCTGATTAACATTATGTTAAGAAAAAGACATAAACGTGGTTATCAACTTTGTGCGACCTGACAATCTGACCAGGAAACTGATTTTGACTATGTAGAATCTTAACAGATAATGCTGAGTGAAGTGCCACAACCACATGACATTTTGCACCACAGAATTCATCTCGCAAAGTAGTAAAAATGCCTTTAAATTTTATATCTGAAATGGTTTCAAGGTGAAAGTAATTTGTGTACGAGAAACTAAAAGTAGGATCCTTAACCACAAGCACAGATGTTGTATTTTAATTTCCTGAAACCTGAACTGTGCATGCACAGAGGAAACCCATACCTACTTGTTGCTTGTATGAATGTGCTACCATGGTGACAGATACACGTGTTGTGAAAGATGTTTCATGTTAAATCCCCTGGCAACAACGCCAGAGAATACACCACACACAACACACAGGCCTGGGGTCATTTTGATGGCTAACCTTCATGTGGTGAATCCTGGGAAATAAGTAAAACATAAATATTAATAATCTAACTTTGGAAACACACTCCACTAAAGACCACTCAGCAAATGCAGTATTTAGGATTTTTCGGAAATGTGTTGAAAGTACCCCACAAGCCTAAAATCTGAAATATAGACCCCTCTGTTTTCTCCTCTTGGTGATGTTGCTCACATAATCAACTGAAATACAAATTGCAAGTTAGAAGAGGAACTAATGTTCAAAGAGGAATTCACATTGGTGCGCTGAATCACAAAGTAGTCACATTTTCCCTTATTCATCGGCAGTTAAGGGACCTTTGAATCATATGAACCTCTTATGAAACCTGC
Source organism: Naso thynnoides (assembly GCA_029783665.1). NCBI lineage: Eukaryota > Metazoa > Chordata > Actinopteri > Acanthuriformes > Acanthuridae > Naso > Naso thynnoides. Next base: position 10,416,260 of record JAQLOL010000023.1, read on the forward strand.
CTTCTTGCTACATAGAACAATGCCTGTAAATATAATGTAATGCAATCTTACATTTTTGTCTTGCAACGTGTTCCTTTTTTTCTGAAACTTTATTGAGAGGGCTTCAGAAATCATTAAATCTGCCAAATGGTCATCTTTGTTCCAGCTGCTTGCGTTGTGTTGTTGGCATAAACTGCATTATGATGTACAGTTTGTGATCACAAAGTATTCACAAGAGGCAAGTGTACTGTCAAGACAACTTTACATATTTCAGGCCACACCGAGGCATATAAATGCTGGAAAGATAGCCAAATAATTATCAAAATTCTAAGGATACTAAGGGCAATCACTTTTCTTTGGTTTTGGGTCCAAGAAACTAACCTAAGTTTTTAATGAGCCAGCACAGTGGCTTAATGGTTAGCACTGTTGCCCCATAGCAAGAAGGTCCAGGGTTCAAATCCAGATCTGCTTGTCTCACATCAAGAGGGTTCGATACCTGGCTGGGGTAGGAACTTTCTGTGTGAAATTTGCATGTTTTCCCCACATTCGTGTTGATTTCCTAAGGGTGCTTCAGTTTCTTTCCACCATCAAAACATGCATGTTAGGCACGTTAGGTTGGGTTGGCCCAATGCGGCAGCAGCTCAGGACTAACCCTCCACTCTAACCTCACAATTTCATTGTATAATTGCAATAAAAGCTGCTTTATTTGCTTTATGGATGAGAGACATGCCTCAACATTTAAGCAAAACATTAAGGAAATGTGTTATTTTGTGGCCACATTAAACACAACTGTTAGTGTTTAAACCCTCCCTCCCCACCTCCTCATCCCTGTTACGAGTAAACAGAGTACTAGCAACAGCAGGAAGTTGAGCTCTCTGCTGTTAGTGGCAGTTGTGCAACAAGTGTCAGTGCCAACACTTGTTTTGCAGAGCAGTTTGTTCTTTGCTTTCTCTCTCTCTCCCTCTCTTACACACACACACACACACACACACACACACACACCTGAAAGAGCCTCGCACCATACTGCCACATGGCACAGTGTCCCTGAAAGTAAAGAGCCCTGGCCTTGCAAACCTGCCCAGAGAGATCAAAGGGAGGACAGCTTACCATCAGTGAGCTGAAAAGGGCTCTGACATGAATCTGAGGCACAATCATTAGTATGCAGAGGGAGCATCCATGGGTGTCTTTATACAGTCGAGAAGCATGCTATGCCAAGCCACTGACTCTCCCAAAAGGCTCCATTGTCACCTAATAGAGCTGAAACCAAGGAGACTGCAAAGTCTGAGTGTACAGACCCAGAAAGAAAAGGAGCTTTAACAAAGCGTCTTGCCAAAACCTCCAGCTGCTCTAGAAGAAATAGACAAGCCCGATCCTCCACTCCCACTTCACTTTCTATTTCCACCCTCTACCTCCTTTTCTCTTGTTTTCTCTCATTACACTCTGTTTGTCTTTTCTACGCCAGCAATAAAGTAGAAATCACCCCCCGCATGCAGGTGCACAAACACACAGGCAGATCACAGATACCAAGGCACACAAACTCTCACTGGAGCCCAGTGAGAGAGCCACTTAGCTCTGTACCTTCATGTCAAGATTAATAACACACAAAACCTCAGCTTATTTTCTATCCTATAATCTGTTTTTTTTTTCTCTTCCCACTTGTCTTTCTCGCATAACTTACTGAAAATGTTCTCACTAAAGTTTTCCCATCATATCATGTGGGCAAGAATCTCACGCTTGAATGGCCAATCTGCTGTGTACGTCCCACTACTAATGTAATATCCTTTTAGCCACAGTTCATCAGCTGGTTTGGACAGACAACTTGTTATCATCACTCCCACAATGCTCCAGTGTCCCGCATTGTCACACTTGAGTAAAGTTGCTCTGTCAGCAGGCATGTCTTACCCTCCACTGGTCACAAGTCCACCAGGCCAGTGGGGCAGGTGAAACACGACACCTGGTGCAAATCTGTTTGTGCACATAAACACACACAGACAGACACACTCTGAATACCTGAAGGTCAACAAAGGACTCTCACTATCACTGTTTCTCTCTAATATGACATTTGTTGTCACATCTTCTATCTTGCTACATGTCCACCCATTAAATACATTTTTTTTTGAAGCAGCCCAGCTTTCCTCCATATAGAAAAGGCAGGAGTGCTTTTTTCCCTTGCCCTTTAATAAACGTTAGCCTTGAAGCTCTCCTCTAAATTAAAAATAAGGTTTAAATGAAACCAAACGGATGATCTGTGATAAGACACCTGACCTTCAACATTCTTCTCAAATATCCTGATTTGAAGATAAAGAAAACTTTATTGCACTGAAGAAATCTTTTGCTGGCTGTTTTTACAGCACAATGAATGGCAAACTATATTTTATTAAACAAAAAAGCAGTTTTCCACCTTACTGTAGGCATATTTTCATTAGTATTCGTCTTCCCTTGCCTGTACTCTTTACATAACTTTTTTAAATTGTTTTGTGCAAAAAATCAAAGCATATCCAGTATAATCTGCTGTTATGCCTGATGATACAGTGAGTTAGGATCTCCACGTCATGCAAGAGGATGTATGCACATGACAGAGCACTTTCTTAGCAGTTAAAGACACAAAGATTTTTGTGTACATGAGAGGAGAATGCCTAAGGGGAACATGAAACTCACAAAAAGGTTTAAAAGGTACACTGAAGGTATAAAAGCACACAAGGAGATATGGGAAACCTTGAATTTAAGGAAACGGGCACCGTTTTAAACCAGTTCAGTTGGTTTCAAAGGCGCTTGGTAAAGAGCAAGAGGAGAACGGTTATGCAAGACACTGGTTCAGGGCCATTTGGATTCAGGGTGGTAAGTTTTTAGAGAAGGGTATGTTGCTAGAAAAGCCAAACACGTGTCTGAGAGTTTCAGGTAGCAGGAAAGGATACTCAGAGCCTGTACGGGCACAAGCCCTCTTTGTCAGGGCCCGGTCCCAGTCCATGAGGCCCCTGACCACCCCTCACCTTGAAATATAACACTAGTGCATGCAGGAGAGCTCGTTATGCCAAGGAGGCAAATATGGCCCGATTTACAGGAAGTCCAGCGGTCAGGTTGGCCTGAGTGCTTGCATTACTAATCCTCTGCCTAGGAGAAGCAGCACTCTGTCTGTTATTGCTGTGGATGATCTGCACTCACTGTCTATATAGGAAAATTAAAAGATGGGAGAGCACCAAGCTTACAGATCAGAAGAAGTTACTGGGAGTTTTGGATGAGTTGAGAGCTCTGCATGGTTTTATTCTGATTAATAGGTCATCACTTATCTGGTGCATGAGACAGAAAATTGTCAGTTTATCAAAATTTGAGGATCTTAGACTTAACAGTTAGAGATCGAGCGAATTACTTACGGGGAGCATAAAGTTTTAGATAACCTACATGGGTTTTTAGTCCTTGTTACATATATAGGGTATCCTGTATTTCTTGTTCTTGCTTAAAGATACATGAATTTAAAATTGCTTAAGTTAATTCAGTTATCTACTGAAACATAGATGTCTAAAGAAAGGAGTTTACGCTCCACTTACAAATTATTTTTATACCAGACCATATTTGCTCTTACGTGCTACTGGCGGACATACCAACAGCATCATAAAACCTCTCCATAAATCTAGTTTGGTTAACTGGCTTCGTCACAAGTCCACAATTCCTGCTCTTAATGATGTGCCTCAGGCAAAAGACAGCCACAGGTTCAGGTTCAAAGACAATGTCTGGACCAGGACGAGCTGTAACCACCACAGGACACTTTTTGCTGGACACCAATTACTCAGCATTTCAAGATAGAGGCACTTGTACAAACACACATAAAAGCTCACAACTCCCCTGCACACAAGGAGCTTCGAGTGGGCAAACACATGTTGAAGCACTGGGGGGGAGAGTGGTCCACCCACCCCCCTTCCCACATGCAGTGCACATACCAGCTGCCTAGGTAGTCCCATATTTGCCTTTAAATACTGGTCAAATTTATAGTTTGATGCTGATTGTTCCCTGGCGCAGTGCCAAAGGGAGTCTTTGTAAAACAACCACATCACCGTCTCAACAGGGAGCAAGCCAGGCCTGTTTGAATCACTACCGAGTTCACCCCCAGAGATATATTGCTTGGAGCAACATATACAATCAAACCCTCACAGAGAAAGCACATGTAAGAAAGAGACAAAGACAAAAGTGAGAGACGCTGAGGGTGGAAAAGCTGGAGCGACTGCTGAGCATCCTTTGTGTCAGAGTGTGGCAGCAGAGCAAAATAATAAATAAAAAAATAATAATAATAAAAAAAACCCCTGATTTCTGCTTCTTCTTGAACTGCTTGTGAAAGCTACACAGATCATCAAAAGCCCTGATGAGTAAGCCTCTCTTCCCAGCGTGTGCCTGTGTGTGAGACAGTGAATGAGAAGGGGAGCCTGTCTCCTTTGTGTCTATCAGGAGTCTCAGACTGCCAGACGTAAGCCTGTCGGTGCTGGTGTAGCACACGCTCTCTTTTGCCGGCATCCGTTCAACACTCTACAAGCAGCAGCAGCAGCAGCAGAGCACAGGCTTTTCCTTTCACTGTCTCCTCTTTACATGAATGCTCACTCGAATTCTCAACAAGGAAGAAAAAAAATAACAATGCAGTCTGGTCCTGGATTCTGGCAACAAAGGAGTGTTGCCAGCCAGCCAGGCACAATTAAGGCAGAATGGGGTTTAAAAAAAAAATCTCAAACAAAGAGCCATCCATTGACTGAAGGCACAGTTCCCTCACCTTGAAGTTGTTCCGACCTGGAGGAGGCCAGTAATCCAAAGGTGATCCCCAAGAGAAGCATCCACATCCTGGGTAAAGCGTCTGGTGGTGGCTGGGTAAGTAGCTGGTAGTAAAGGTGTGTAACAGTTCTCCTGTGGTCCTGGCTTCCCTCTGCCAGGAGTGACGGGTAGTTTGTGTGTGTGTGTGTGTGTGTCTGCGTGTGTGTGTGTGTGTGTGTGTGTGTGTGTGTGTGTGTGTGTATGAGAGGAAAGGAGTGAGTGAGCAGTAAAAAAAACAAAAACAGAGAGATGAAACCTGTCACTGTGCAGGGAGTTGCTGAGTGTCTGCCGGCTGCTGGAACTGAATCAGACTTTGCCCCAACTTTTCTAATCTCTGCCCGAAAGAGGCTAGTGGCACACACGCAGAAGGGGAAGAGCCGTTCATGTGAGCACACACCCATCTGCCTCTCCCACACTTGCCCCACCTCCCCTCCCACCCTGACTCACACTGCCTCTCTTGCTCTTTCTCTCCCCTCTTCCTGCCTCAACAGTAATGCATAAGAAGAAGGTGATCTTTCCCTCTGTCTGGCTGCCTATCCTCATCTCTCTCCTTCCCTACCTTCCTCCCTCCCCGTCTCCCACTCTCCCTCCCTTTTCCTCTTTTCATGTCACTGACAGCAACAGTTTCTGAGAGCCCATCTGGTCTTTTGTTCAGTCCTCACTCCATTTTCAATTCATCCAATTTTCCTGTCTCGCTCCCTCACGCTCTCTGTCTTTCTCTCTTTGCTGTATGTCTCAGTGTGATCCTGTGCCACCGATTGAGAGAGGTCACATCCATTTCACAGAGACACACCTCATCTTCAAGTTTTTATTAACCTCAAACATTGATATAAAACTTTGAAATGTTGTACACATTTCACTGTGGCAAGCATCTGTTTTTGCATTACCTTCATTTCATTGCATTGATTTTCCAGCATACATAAATTCATCAAAGGGAAAATGTTAAGATGCAGAAACAATAACCGTGGATCTACTTATTTAAACCTCGGTCTAAAAAAAAAGGGAAAAAAGGATCGTGATAAATAATTTCAGAAGCCCTAGAACCATGAATGCTATCGGCAAAATGAGTAAATATGAGAAACTTGCCTCTGTTCCTGCCTACGGTTTAACATTTCACTTCACCAGGTGGCTGATAAAGTCATCTCAGGTTTCTGGAATCTCCCTGGCAACAACATACATCCTGTGCCATTTGTATTTAACCGTGCAACATCTCAAATAAACAGCTGTGATAAGAATGCGTGAGTGGTGTTTTATTGTGTGACTGACCCTTATCTGATATCTAATGGCTCAGCTTGGCAGTAAGCTTGCAGTTGTGTGACAAATTCAGTCCCTCAGTTGAACATATTTATTATTGAACTCAGCAGCATATGGGACATAAATTATTGGGTCTTCATCCCTGTATCAGGTTAGAGCAGACAGTAACATTTAAGTGTGATGACTTAGAAATAAAGTTGAAACCACATGAATATGGATAACTTGCACATACTGAAAGGTAATTACTCTTCTCATCCGGAAACATCTTACATGCTTCAGCAATTACAGGAAGTATAAATGATCAAGTGATAGAGTCTACAGCCTGTCTCTGGCTATGCAGCGCTGCACATTGGCAAAAGAGGCTTGAGCTTTTTGCTGACATCAGCGTGCTATCATGCTGAAATGGACAAAACATGCTGGTCTTAAGCAGGTGTTATGTTTTCCATCTCCATCGTCTATTTGCTACTTAGCACTAAAAACAGAGAACTGCTTAGGAAGACAGAAATAGTTTTGTTTTTGTTTTTTTGTGGGTATTTATCCATCAATTAAAGTCTTGGACAAATTGTCTAAGTTATGACACTAAATTAAAAGGCTAAGTGTCACTAAAATGATTACAAATCACCCAGAGTGGACCATGAATGTGCACAACATTTTCTGGCAACCTATGCCAGAAAATGTGGCTCTATAGAGAAAGTGAGAGGATCAGCATGGCCATTAGGGTTCTTTCTTTGGGGAGCATGAAAAACAACGACCAACAAACTGATCAACACACCAGCATTGCCATCCCTGCAGCTATGGAGCCAGCATGGCTGAAAATACATTAAAAAAAAATTCTTGAACACAAAGACTGAGAATAAATGAAGAATAAGTATAACTCGTTGCTGAGCAGAGCTGAAGGAAGAAACATTATATCATGAGGACAAACTACACTTCCTTAAGCCTTTACTGGCTGCTGCTTTGTAGCAAAAACTGCAGACTATAGAGCATTGGGCAGTAGTGGTTCACAAGTGGCCATAACAAACAGAAACATATTTTTATTTATTTATTTGGTAAATGCAAAAATAAAAATTGAACTTGTAGAATGCTTCAATTTAGTCTGGAAAACATAATACAGGAGCAATTAATACATTCATACTGGGTACTGGCTATGATTACTCAATGATTTAATTACATTTCTTTTTTCTGATGACTGCGTTCACTCCCACACGATTTCACCCAGGACACAGGGGTCAAAAGGAAAGAACTCTCAGAATGACTCACACCTTTTATCATACAGACAGAAGCCACTTCCTGTTTAAGCTGTTGCCATAGTAACTCTTGTTTTTAGGAAATAACAAGAAGAAGGCTTGTTTACAGCAAATATGACAATGCAAGGCTGTGTTTGGTGCAGGGTTTTGTTTTTTCTTTATGTAACTTTGTGAAATTTTTCCTGTGTGTGACATGTGCTAAATTATCGACTCATATAAAAATGTCAAAATAAAAGTGATTTATGGTCAATCAAATAACAATAACACCTGAAAGTAAAACAGTGAAAGAGAAATCCGGACACATAAGATAATGAAAGAAAGAAAGAAACAGAGTGAGCGACGGAGAGACAAATGATTACCCAGACTTTTTGTTTGATGTTTTCCTCCAAGAACAATGTCTGCCCTAGTTTCTCCCTCTCGAGAAACAGCATCGACAGAAACTGCAAAGAGGATCCGCTCTTTTAATGAATAGATGGGTCAATATGTAACATTTGCTGTGAATGACAAATCTCTTTTCAAACAGCTGCATATAAAAAAAGGTAGTGTTTCAGCCAATGCTCAAGCACAACGGAGCAAACAAAACTCTCAATCACTGCCAGTCTACAGAGGAAAAATAAGCTTGGTCACCTTAGTTTGACCTAGTTTGGGTCATCTCTGACATTTAAGTGTGTAATTGCATAAAAATGAGATGAAAAAAAAAAAGACAGGGAGAGATAAAGCCTGTCGTAGCCAGACTAGCCTGATAATAACCAGAAACTTAACCAAGGCTCCGGGGTTATTATCTGGCAAGCTTTGCTGTATGACGTAACAAAAGAAAAACAGCAGACGTGAACAGCTGTATCCAGGGCCTGACTGAACCCTAAATTAAACACCAGACTGCTGAGTCAGCCAGTTCGCATCCAGCAAGAAGAAAAAAAAAAATCCCATGATGGTGGCTCAGTGAGGACACGCACATGCACACTTGTCAGACGTCTCTGTGGTTGGGAATCCTTGTGGTAGTGGCTGACTAATGGCAACTCCTCAGCATTCCTGTCAGGCAACGCTCGTTTTCCCTTCGACCAGTGCAGTCACTGGAATGCGACTAGAAGAGAATATCCATATACGTACAGAACAGCGAGATGACATCCACCATTCACCACCATGAAACGTTCAGCGAATATGAGTGTTTGCACAGATGTGGTTTAAAAACACTACATGGTGTACGCTCACTGGTGCAGAGTGTTTGTGTAAAATATCAGCTGGTGATAAAGACAGCATTATTAATCTGATCCAGCAAAGGAAAAACATGTGATCTAATGTGATTTATCAGATGTTCAGTCTTAAGTCATCTGACAATTTAACTTCCTGTCACTATTTCCTAACAGAACCCTCTGAAATGCAATCAGATATTAAATTATATTGCCGCCTGTGCTGAAAGTCCGTAAAGAGGTGAGAGAGGTTGTGTATCTTTGGCCGACAGACGAGCTCTGCCTCACCCTGCAGTGTCTCAGGCTGAATGAGCGATCCTGGCGTCATGGGAGCATGACTGGAGTGCTTCAAAAGGCTGGGCTTTGTGCAACGACAACAAAGCAAGGGCCTCGCTTGTGTTTGGGTGCTGGGACAGCCGAGCGGGCGTGTTTGGACAGTGAGTGTCACAGAGTACTGTATAGCCATCTGGAATGTTCTGTGTCATCCCCACATCCAGATTGTACTCTCATCCAGCACGGTGATGACGGGCCACAGTAATCGGACAGGTGAAATGTACATAGATGCCCAGTTTCTGGTAAATTTACACATGCTTCATTTTAAACAGGATGCCTTGAGTTGGGTCGCAACATAACCTTTTTTAAGAAATGACATAAACTTTTAAAAGTAGTATAGCTTGGACAGAAGAAGGAAGTGGAGGTATGAGGTGGTAATTAATGTCTACATCCCTTTTAAAAGATGACTGAATAGAGAAGTGCTGGTAGTAAGGGGAAACGGGGAGACCAGAGGAAATCCTGGCAACAATGGTTGAACAAACTTGAGCGTGAGATAATGGATGAGAGCAAGCCTCTCACCAACTCTGGTGATCATTCACAAAGCCTGTTCACACAGGGAATAATGCGTGTGTGAGAGAGACCAGGGAAAGAGACAGCGAGGGACTCCTGAGAGGCAAAAAGGCTAAAATAGTTTGTAACTGTGGATGATACATGCATAGAGTTCCTTTTATAAGTGGGCAAGTTATTCTTAACTGATCCTTAGAAAGACTACCCTCTTTGAGAGGACGGAGAAATCCATTGAAAATCAATTTGGTTTCATTTTAAAGCCTTAGGACTGTTAATGAATAAGTGGTTCCATACTTTGAATCGTCAGGAAGACCGCGAAGGGTTGGATGAAGGCTTAGGAAAAGGGTGTGTGGTGTAGACTGGAGGACTGCACCACACCCCTTCACACTGTTATTTTTTGATTAATCGAGAGACGCTCATTGGATGTGTAGTAAAAACCCCTAAAACATGGATTCAGTCATCGGCCACATCTGTTATTTGGACCACTGCATGCCATGTATTTGAAGGACGTCCAAATATCAGCACAACAGAAGTGCATGCTCGCCCACTTTGGTCTCCATAGCAACTGCCTCCACCACTCTGCACCACGCTGTGTGTCCATGAGTCTGACCTACACGCCAGCCCAAGCCTTGCACTATCTTCCAGACACTGCACACAGTTCATCAAAACCTCTGTGGGAACAAATCTGATTCCCTCTGTCTGGCGGCTCTCTTATCCAGCTGTTACACATAACGAGATTGCTGGGCAGAGATTGGCGGGCGGCAGTCAGAGAAGTAAATGTCAGACTGTGACAGGAAAACCAATGAAATGTCAGAATCTGTTTTGATGCACGTTGCAGAGCAAATACTTAAAGGGGCATTGCTCCACTGCTCTGTTCTTTAATAGTTAAAGCAGCAGTTAAAGCAGGAAGCGTCATCTCAACATGTTGACACACAATGCCAACAAAGGGCACATTTGAACAAAAACAAAAACCATGTTGCACCAACAGCAAGAATAGTCTTCTTGGTCATAAATATTGGGAAGTATATTGCATGCTAAAAACACAAGGATACTTTGTCTCATGAAGATATGGTAGCACAAGAACATGAGACTACTTCACGTATCAAAGAAAATGTCATATATGTGGTTATCACTAGCCCTGAGCATTTTAACAGTTTTCTTGTTGTTGTGTTGCTAGGGTAACAGCCATCTCATTTCATCTAGAGGTGCTAAAAACACATAAATTGCCTCCACAAAGTGTTCACTTCCTGCCATTTTGCTGTACATATTTTTTTTCACATGCTTTGATGGCAGCTTACACATTGGTTTCGCCTTCTTAAGCATTTGTGTCAATTTCTGCGTTTGACTTGATCTCAGGTTGATCCATGAAGCCACTGTATCTTTTCATAGCAGCTGCTGAAAGTTGAGCGCACAGATAAATTCTCATACAATACAGCGGTTGGATTATGAGCACGGCTCACCGAGCAATAACACATTTATATTCAGTAAGGAGGAGATATGAAAGTGTGGCTGAGGTTGACAGGAGATGATGTCAAATGATGAAATACGGCCGTCACTGTGCTGTGAGGACATACATAACTTCCAAAACTGACTGATGTTCAACCATTAAAAAAAGGGAATGTCAGCTAAATTTGAAGAGGTGTGAATTATGATAACATAAGGTCTATAATGACATTTCATGCTTTTCAGAATACAATACAATGAAAAAGACACGACAGAAAAGCCCCCCCCTACCCTCCCCCCCCCCAAAAAAAAAGACTGCCCTCATGCTATTGTACAGTATGGAGATAAAATGTTAAAGGCCACTGTTTTTGTCCCTTTCCTCACTTACTTAAATGGACCTCCAATCACCGTGGCAACTAGCACTGTGGAAGGTGTATGTGTCTGCAAATGGCTAGCTGAACAGTGGGCATACTGTAGAAAACAGCTGGACTGTGCCAATTGCCTGGGGGGGGGG
>JAQLOL010000023.1:10434920-10462984 GCA_029783665.1 Naso thynnoides
AAGAGGAAGGGGGGGGAAAGAAAAGCCTTCCTGCTTTGGCTACACTGTGCTTCTGTGCAGCTCATGGATACATAGAAGCAAAGCTCTTTAATATAAAACCAAAACATGTTTAAGATGAGCTGTAGCATGCAGAGTAATTAATTATTAACAGTCAAAATATCATTACGCTGGTGAATATATACACTTGTAATCAGGCGAGCAAACCTGATTAACTGTATCAATGAAGATAAACTGCAGATATCCATCCATTAATAATCTCAGGATTTTTTAAAATGAATTTGATCTTGATTAATCTGCTGTAGTAAAACCTCGAAATCAAAATATATTAAATATATCATATTTTTCACATAGACAAACATGTATGCTTAATTTCTTCAGCTATAAAATTTTCTCTGAGTACAAAAAGTACAACGGAACACAAGCACCAGTGGGTGTAAAAGGTAAACCAAAGTGCCCTCAGAAGCCACTTCCTGAAGTACATGGGTAAACTAGGGGGGGAAGTACAAGTTCTTATGCCAAATTTCTAATGTTACAGTGTTATACAAGTGAAGCACATATCTCAGTTTAGTGCAGGAGCCAATCCAGAGAAGTATTTCGGCCGTGTAAGACCTTGTAAACAGTAAAAACAGTGTCTGAGCTATGAGAGCGCCGTGTGATGCTTTGGGATTTCACACTCAAAATAACTGGGAAATGTGCACTTTTTGTTCCACATTCCTCACATTTACTGCAAACAGCAAACAGCCAGCAGCAAACAGCAAACAGCCAGGTTTCTCAGCTGCTGCTGGATCTTCGTGTTGCAGCGTCTCAGACATTTCCTTCTTACAGTCTGCATGGTGCAATGTCAAGCTACCATGATGTCACATTTTACTGCTTAAGGCCAACACATATTCAGTGAAGCACAAAATATTCCGTGCTAAGTAATAAAGATAAGTAGATGATAAGCAACGCTGCTCTTATCAGACGCTGCGAAGGCATTCCTGGTTAAATTCAATAAATTAGCAGTAGACCACATCTATTTCCACTTATACATTTCTCAAATCATCATCAGTCATTAAAGTTCTTAACAGCATTTATGCTGGAAAAAAACCCCCCAAAACAACTGAAATACTTTTTAGATGTGTCTTAGAATTCTTTCCCTACATTTGTGTTTTTAAAAAAGGTTAGGGAGGTGGATGACGGTTTCAGTTTCCTCAGAATTTCCATCAACTGACACAACGTCTGAGTCTAAATTTAGTCTGGTCTTAAATGGCAAAAGGCTGCAAGTTGATTTACCCTGTGAATAAGTGAGCAACTAGAACAGAGAGACCTGGCTGCGGATGTGAATAGAATTTATTGACTAAATGAAGCTGCCTCATAAATCATATATACAGTATGAAAACAGATGGCAGTGTGTCCAAGAGCTTTGTTAAGAACTGAAAGACAAAAAAACAAAACAAAAAATATATTTGTAGGTATGTTGAATAAGTAAATGAATAAATACACATGGTCGCATCCACATTATCTGGGATTTATATATATAGTGTATATAAGTGTATTTGCTTTCTTTAAACAGCTACAGAGCAAATATGGCCTGAAGAACAACAATCTCTAGGTCCCGACCGATTAGGGATGGGAATCGAACTTCAATACCTTAACTGCAGTGATCAAACTGTATTTATACTATCGAGTATTGAATAGCATCAGGTATCAACATTTGGTCTCAAATGACCAAAGGAGGTAATCTCATCAGCATCAGTGAGCCAATACGCATGCAGCATGCTCGTTGTGCCAAAATCTACTGTTGATTGGCTGTACTCATGTTTTGCAGGAAAAACATCAGAATACGCCCAGAGACAGGGCTGACCCTGTGTGTAATGTGAAAAAATTGGTATCGAAAAAAGCATTGTTCAGTAACCAGTATCGAAGTCAACATATTGGTATTGGTACCAACAGCAAAATTTTTCTTAACGGTACCCAGTTTTTTTGGGCCAGATATAGATACAGATATTAGGAAGCTAGAATACCCCTGTGTCTAATATATCGGCCGATTGTCTCTACGCAATACTTTGAAAGTGGTTAATAAATACATGTGACAAAGACATAATGGAGGCAGGGTATCTAACAAACTTTATTCTCAACATCCCTGCACTGAACAGTTAACACTTTGTTTATTACTAATTAAATAATAGACTGCCCTCTGCTGAACAAATTATGTGATTACACCATTTTAAATTACTAGTCCAAATTTTTTTTTCAGCTTTAAAAAAACAGCTTTTTATATTGGCACTTATTAGAGAAAAAATACGCCAATATCGATAAATCTGCTAATATCGGCTGATATTATCGGCAAACTGATATATCGGGCGGGCCCTAACAATTTCTTTAACCATCTGCAATTTAGGAAATAAATACAGAAAGACTTAAAAGGTTTTAGGACTGAAACACAACAATTAACAACAGACAGTTGAATGAAATTGTCTGTTATGTCAGATGAACAATATTTTATTATAAATGTTAACCTCCCTTTGAAACTTACAATTCTAAGTGGGAAGCAGAAACTGGCTGGGCATTTACAGATGACAAATGGGGAAACAGCTCTGAGAATATTTCTGTGTGTTAAAATAACACAAGATACGATCTCATCCAATTTAAAATTATACACGAGGTTAATTTGTCCCAGGAAAAAGTACACATTTATTATTGCAGATGTGTCAGTATTTTTCTGTGATAAGCTATTTGTTAATTCTGTCTGTTAATTTTTTTTACTTAGATATCACCTCTGTGCTAAATGACAAAGCTACATGCACAATACAGTGACACATAGGAAATAGATAAATACATGGTAAGTGTTAAATCAACAAAGATAAAAAAGGTAAATTGTGATTCTGAACTATACTTACTTTAAGTGCAACAGCAGCGGCCTTGATAATAAAATCGTTAACAGACACTTTGATTTGCTCTGAAAAGACAAGAAGAAACAATCTGTAAGCTTTTAGTCCAAACTGCCTGAACAGGAGCAAATACAGGTAAGAGAGGAAAACAGAAGCACATGTAGGCATGTTTTGTGCACAAGACCCGACCTTGATACTACAGATTCAGGGCAAACAGGGGAAAAAATGTCCTATATCTCTTATATCTTACTGACCTAGAGTCAAGCTGATCAGAATCACTCTATCACTATATCTAGATGACTCAGTCACTAGCATTTGCTCCACTCCTCTCTGTGTGTGTGTGAGTGTGTGTGTGACACCAGTGGGACAGGCAGCCTAGGCTAGGCATCACTGCCAACTTTTACTAGTGTCCATTAGTGCCGTACCAGACAGTTATGAATGCTGTGAGCGGGATGATTAACGAGCTAACCGTGAAATCGCACTGCTCCTGAACAATGAGGGTCCGCAAAAACAACCGGGGAGAGAGAATCCCTCAGTACATACACAACCTCGCTAATAGGTCTGGAATGGCCGTCCCATTTCCTCCATCACAGAGACAGGACCCCAGAGATTTACTGTTTGTTTGACAGCTCTGCAACGTTAGGCTAAATATGGCTAAATGTTTAAAAATAACAGGCAAAGCACTCTTTCAATATCAACTGAAAAAACGGCCAAGAATAAGCAAAGGCTACATTTTAGGAATCTTTAATAGGCTGCTGTTACCAATAAATGTTTCCTTGGCTTAAGAAATGACTGTTTTGACACATGAACAACTTTCCCTTCCCCTAACCCTCCCTTCACCTTGAATACAGACAGCCTGAGATGTGTTGTACAAGAAACAGTGGTTAGCTGACAGTTAACTGAAGGAGTTGCAAGGGAAGATTATGAGGCGGAGAATGTAAAAAAAAACAGCTTGCAAAAGACGGGAAAGACACTGCAAGACTTGTATTTATCATGAAGCTCTACCAGGCTCGATCAATCCATACAGCACTGACCTTATAAGCTCTTTTCCTGCAGCTTACATTACCATCACTGATATCTATTTCTCCAGAGGCCTTTAAACCTTTTCGGTTTTCAAATACTTTTTTTCCCTTATCTTGGATACTGCTAAAATTTAAAAAGGTGCACTAAAGAGTCCACCTTTTTTAAAATTCCATTTGAAACTCTACGAAACCAGAGAAATTGGAGCACTTCACTGTAAGCACAAAGGCACAGCTATACAAATGAAACCTTGCTGTTTTGAATAAAAAGGCTTCCATTTCAGCCAAAATTTTTCACTGAACTTGTTCCCTGACAGAATTTGCTCCCTGACCTGGAGTAACCCCCTTCAGATGAGCAGCGGCAGTCACTTCCTTTGGTCAAATGTGAGCAACTAATATTAAAGTTATGCTCTATGCTACATGTGTGATTAACTGTGGTGCTAAGTGTGACACTAGGTGTGTCAAGATTTGGTCAAAAGAGCAGAACTGAACAGTGTCAGATATTGATGTTTCCAAGATACCACAACAAATACTTATGATTCAGGAATTTATTCACACTTTATAAGCCATACGGCATGTGAACTCTAAGTCAACCCCTTATTTATACAGCTCAGTTTCTCCTTATCACATTAAGAAATCATCTCTGTGGAATGGTAGAGGCGTGAGTGTGTGTGTGTGTGTGTTGGTTTGGACGACATGTACAAGACTGCTCTGACTGACGTGACCCTGACTGTACATGAACCATGACTGTCCTCTTTGTCAAACCAGCAGTCATGTGAAAACCATGAAATCCACATCTCTGTGGAAAAGTTTCCCACCAAATGTTACTGTCAGACACTGATTGAAGGACATGGTATCGACATGTGTACACACACACTCCTTCAGAGTTCTTTTACTTTTTTTTTTACCTTTGGCCAAGTCTTTGCGGAGGTGCATGACAGCAGCCATGTCGCACTCAACCGAGGCATATGCATGGGGGATGGTGGTCTTTGATTGTGTTAGTCTCTCAGCGATCACACGGCGCACATTTGAGGCCGGTATCTCTGTGAAAGTGCCCTAAGGACGACAAGTGGAGGTAAGGGGAGGTAATTAATTGGATGAGAAGAAAAGGACAAATTAAAAAGAGACAACAGGGAAAGACAGGGAGACAAGAAGAAGAGTGAACAACTGTCTGCACTGCCATTAATCACTCAATAAATATATTAGGTTATAAACAAGCTTTTTACAATGACTTCATGATTGGTCAATGGTTCATATTTTACAGCATATGCAATCATAAAGAGTAAAATTTCAAATGGTGCTAAAAGGTAAGTAAAATTTGACTCCAGTTGCCTTGTCTGTCTGTGTTTTACAGGAATACCAAAAGAAATTGAGCCAATGTAAGTGTTAATATGTGAGAACAGGCCTGTAGCACTTAAAAGTCCATTTCCTTAAACTCCATTCTGTGATCTTACAGGCAAACAAATACATACAGAGAAACGACTATAAGACTTAGGATGCTTGTTAAGTGTCCATGTCGTAACTCCTCCACCAGACTGACACTGTGGTGTAAGCCATTCACTGTAGGCCTTTTTATATTGCCATTTCATTCTGTGATGTTTTCACATTTGTAATGTCTCGCCTTCAATATAAACATCCCCATTGCAGGATGGGAGCACGAAATGATCCCACCTCTGTACTGCCTCAGGAGGTAGTAACAGAGGCGTTACATAGACAAGATGGTATCAATATAAAACAACCAGAGCGCCATCGCAGAACAGCGTGTGACATGTAATGACGGAATGCCGAGATCAATACAAAAATCACACATGGTCACGCCAATATTATGCCATCGTGGGATCAATATAAAAATCCAAAGGTGTGATGATCGCGGGACTTCATCACACCTTCATCGTGGAATCTCAATTTAAAAAGGCCTTGTGTGTAAGTTTGTGTATGTGTGAAAAGAGTGCTCACCGGTGCTCCTGGTTTCCCTGGTACAGACAGGGGAGGTATGTTGGGTCGGCTGCCTGGAGGTGGAGGTGGAGGAGTGGGTGCTGGGGTGGGGACAGGACTGGGAGCTGCTGGAGCAGCCGTGGCTGGAGTAGCTTTGGGGGCAGGAGATATCTTCAAGAGATTCAATGCATCTCTGTCAAAGTAATCAAAAATAAAATAAAATAAAATTTTTTAAAATGAAAAGGGAGGGTATATTTTCATAGATTTCTATACGATTCAATTTTATAATAATAAAGTATTAAAATACAATTATTCTTTGACAAGATGATACACACACGCAAACATAACTGCTCACTTTGTGATGGCTGCAAGAATAGGAACTAATTTGTACAGGTTTTATTGTACACTGTATATCTCACTTGGTATAGTGTACTGTATAAACTGTTTTATCCCAATCTACACAGGAGCATTTCTGTATTTAAACTTGTGAATAGGCATCTTAATTTTGCACTATGAAGACATGAGAGAGGGGGGGTTGGTATGGATAGAAAAAAAGAGGCAACATGCTGCAAATATAAACATAAAACCCACATGGCAGAAAACATCACTGAATACGCTTCATTACTCAACAGACTGGAGCAAAAGCTTCAAACAGGACGTATATTAGATGTGAATTACAAAACACCATCTCTGTTAAAGATGCACATGGAAACTTGCTGATTCCCAGCATGTCTATGTTAAAATAATTAACTATGCTATTTAAAGCCACTATTTTCTTCATTTCTAGTATTTATTGATGATGGCCTATTTTTGATCTTTAGAATTCTAAATTGAACTAAGTCCCTCTGCATGAAATATGCTGTCAAATTTTCTTTTTGCTTTGACCATTATAAATAGAATTAAAAGTGCATACACCAACACTAGCACAGCTTACAACAGTACAAGAATGAATTATTACCCTTGTGAGCACATAAGACACACTTTACTTGTATTATCGGGTATGTATTTCCATCAGGTGTTGTAGAGAGATGTAACCCTTGGTTATGCTCTGGTGGATTGCTGTCATGGGAATCATTTGCTTGTCACAAACAAACCCCATCAGGGTCAGGCCAGACAGGATCAAGTGTCAGGTGCAGCAAGGAAGAAGACCTATTTAAAACCCGGGCTTCATTATTCTTCCCACTGGCATGGGCAGCACTACCTTTCTTACAGCATCTTCTCTGAGATATCTCAGTTGAACAACTACACAGACACAGACTAATGATTTTTTTGGCACAGGCGCCTAGTGTTATGTTGCACAGTTAAAAGACAATGGCTGTTTCTGCAACTGCATACTACACTAGCAATACCCACTGATTTGGCCAAAAGGTAGTATGTGGTATGCTGTAAATAACACAAGCAAAATCTGTAGTATGCCAAAACATCATGCATACTGACTCAGGGGAAATCCCCAGTATGCATCCGAACGATCTGCCTCGCCCACTTTTAACAGTCGAGTTTGTGAAATGTACCTTTAAGACTCATTGTATTGCTTAGATACGAGGGGAGCAACGTCATCAGACAGCGCCTTGTTTTTGTTTTGAGCTAGTTGAGCGGCGTGCAAGCTGTGAAATGGACGCATGTTACTGAGCTCCTGTTTTGTTTTGCCCTCAACTCAAAAGTAACATTTGGTTACGTGTAGCTTTTGTTCTTGTATGATAAAATAGTAGCCATACAACCGGGCTTGATAAGGTTGATGTGGATGTTAGCAATAAACGACGAGCACTGTGAAAACCCCAGTAGCGGCATGGCTGTGAGTTTTTGACTCGTCTTCTACTTCAACCAAGAGACACGGACCCAAACTGTTACACACTGTTTCCCACAATGCAATGCGCTGCTATGTCCCAAACAAAACCTGGATATACACATAATACTTCTAATACATCAAATATCATACTGCTGTTTCATTAAGGTAAGTGACAATATGAATTGAGTCAAGATACAGCGCCACACTGATTAATGACAGTCAAGGAAAAGAGAGGGTTAAAAAACCTAAACAAAAACAGGATTTGCTCTGATTTATTTTTTTTTCACCCATTAATTTTAGTCTTAGCAGTGAATGAGGTGGGAGGGGCAGGTATCAGGTGTGCTTGCTTCAAGCTCTCTGGTTCCAGCTCAGTGCACTGGGGTCCCACCTACCCACACACATCCAGTCTTTTGTTTGGACCAGCTGACCTCACCGTGCAGCCGGGAACAGTCTGGGCCCTACAGCTATTTTCTCCTTGTCCCTCCCTGCGCTTCACTTTTGTATTTCCTCTTGCACACTAGCTTCCCCTCTTCTCTGACAGACAGGAGTATTTATTTATGGAGGGACTGAGGCAACTTGGAAATCCTCCAACTACCCATAGACAACCACACTGAAAGTTGAAAGATTACAAACCCACACATAAAAAGAAAAAGAAAATGTAGAGGTTACATTTGACTTAGTCTGAATACTTGACAGAGCAAGTACATTGAGAAAACAACCTTGAAAGTAAGTTAAATAAGGTTTAAAAAAGGATCCAAAATACTGAGTTGTGCAAAATTAGACTTATATTCAGTAAAATGTACTAGAACTATCCCCTGTAAGTTCAAGAGGAAGTCAAGCAAACAGCAGCCTATAGTAGCCAACGGATGGTGATGCCATTGATACCTTTTGTGTAGTTGGATAGCATGTGCTATTCACAGTGACCATTTACACCCCTACTGACAACCAAGACAAGGGAGGCTCTAAAAGACTGGGAGTCGGTGACTAGAATATTAAAAAGGGATTGAGGCAGCTCTCACATGCTTAGTGACAGAAGTACACACATGAATAAATGTCTTCTACTGCCACCTAGGACAGGCTAAGATGGATGAAACCTTTAGACGGGTGTGTACGATTCCTTCTTCCTCCACATCTAAAGAGCCTAATATGGGTGAAATTAAGTCCAGGGTAAAAGGAGAGAATGTAGTCATCTGATTGGTCATTTTCTAAAAATGCTATGAGAAGATGTTTTGTTTGTCAGTATCTCAAGAAAGGCACCCACACGCACAGCAAGTAGAACTACAGCACATACTAAATGCAAAAAAAAAAAGAGGACAAAATAAAGAAAGATTAGGTCCAAATCACCCTTTACCCATGAAAAATTTGGCACAAACAGTGGTTTAGTTTTGCAGGTAAAGTGTTGTAACAAGGATATGTGCCTCCCAAACAATGGCAGACCTTAAAAAAATATAACCCATCAACAACTGTTAATATGTTGTTAATGTCCTATTGCTGGGAAACAATTTGGTAGTTTATTTATGTATTCTGATTCTGAATCATCTTAACAAAAGTCTTTAGCTGCAGTACAGCTCTGGTGCTGTACATGAAGGAAAGCCAGGGCTCATTTCCCTCATCAGTGGGTCATTGTTTGGTAAAAAAAAACCCTCTGTTGTTCAAGGTCGAACATGTCATATAAAAAGTTCTCTTTTGAGTCAGCTTCCCTTGCAGTTTAACCCTTTTGGTGAGTTTTTCCACTTGCAGTGCTAGATGTCTCAAATCATACAACACTTTGAAGTAGCCGACGTACGTAAGATGTGACACAGCAGGATTAAATTAAGACTGCTTCATAGCCAATTAAAAGTTCCTCATCAGGAGTTTGAGAAACAGGACTGGACGAGCAAAACAACTGTATGTAGCAAAAAGAAACTATTAGTATTGGCTATAGGTGAATGACACCACAAAAGAATTGAAATTATAAACATAAAGTATCAAAGAAAGATTGATATAATGATTTTTTGTAGAAATTTAATGTCCATTTTACAAATTACGGAATCCAAGGGTCATCTTTTTTTTTTTTTTTTAAGTCTTTAGAGGTCATTCTCCACTTAGACAGGGTAAAGTCATTACAAACATTCTTTCTATAGAGAAACACAAACAGCCACTGGTAGAATGGCCCATGTGGAGAAAAAAAAAAAAGAAGGCCTTATATTATGTTACCATTCTCGTCTTGTCTCTTGGCTATCACTGCTGTTTATGACACTAATGAAAGATACAATAAGAAAACAATAGTTATAGAAATGAGTTGCTTTGAACCCAATCTGTTTTTAAACTTTGCTATGGATTATGCAACATGCTATGATCTCATCCCTGAGTTGCGTGACCTTCATTATTCATGCCTACTATAGAGGGGCCTCACTACAGCCGAGGGTGGAATAAGGAGGGGCGCCTTTCCCTGGTTACAGTCTTATCTGATGTGCTAAAGGACAAAGGAAGAGAAATCAGGTCTGTTCTGCCCTCTCTTGAAGGATCTTAGCTTATGTGAAACTACTCTCTTCGAGGAGATTTAGTTTTCAACAAGAACAGAACTCCTCTGTCTCACAACATACCCACAGTAAATGATGGCCTATATACCTCTATATTTAGTTCAGCAATTTTGTGACATCAGACTGATCATATGTAAATATATTAAAGATGCTGGATTAAAAAAAGGGCTAAATCACATTCATAAAAATAATGGCATCAATGGCTCATTAGCTTGTGGTAAGTATTTTTTAGCTTTGGCAAAATCATCAGACCAGATAACCCATAACTTACTGATAACTCATTATACTATAGTTCAATCATAGGTAATTCTTTAAGGCAGTTACTTTTTTAGGTCATATTGGAAACCCACATATGACTGGTTTATTAACAGGTGTTTTAAATGAATGACATTTGATTTCTTCAGTGCCTATTACTAACTTTTTCAAAAAGACAAACCTCATAAAAAAGCTAAAGAAAGGCCTTTTTATTTCCAAGCCTGGTAGCTCCTTAAAGTGAAGCTCTGTAAAGTTCTTTTTGTCTGTGGCTTGGCCAGCAAACTGTTTCAAACAGCACATCGTTTAATTCAGGAAGGCCTTTTAACACAGACACACAGTTTTTTCTCAAATCTTTTTTGTGCTTTTTATCTCCTAAAAAGTCTTTTTCTGCTTTCTTTATGCTTAAACCTTCCTTTCTGAAGACTTTTTTGAACTAGGCCTAATTAACCAGGGTGCAAGTATGAACATCTCAAATCCAACACATGGTATAAAGAAAAGGTAACTGGGCAGTCATGCCACTGACCATCGCTGTAATACAATTAAAACTCCACTGCCAATTAAACAAATTAAATCTGATATTTGAGGCTTGAGTTTATTAACCTGAGCAATTAAATGCAGCTTTTCACTGAAGGAGAAACAATAATATGAACAAAAATATTGTTTTTTTCTTCAACAGTGTTTCATTCTTGCTTTTCAGAAAATAGCTGGAAGCGAAGGGGTACATACCTGACACCAGGACTCTCTTCTAAAT
This sequence comes from Naso thynnoides, assembly GCA_029783665.1. NCBI lineage: Eukaryota > Metazoa > Chordata > Actinopteri > Acanthuriformes > Acanthuridae > Naso > Naso thynnoides. The sequence continues at coordinate 10,446,059 of JAQLOL010000023.1, forward strand.
TCACTAAATAAGAGCACGTGCTCAACTGTTGACACACTTGGTATTGAGACTAACAAGACGAGTGCTTCTAAACACATACATTGTAGCTAGTAACACCATAAATTCAGTCAATAATGAGCCTTTTTGCCACATTTACAACAAGGTATGTGTTGAGAGAAAATTTAATCAAGTTAGCATTTTTTATCTTTACAATTTGGTTTATGAAGATCCAAATATATTTGGTCTATTTTTGTCTAAAAAAAACACATTTCTGAAAATATATGGACTGCGTTTCTATAGTCACCAATGGATACTGGAGACTGGGTTGCTATGGCAACCGAAGTTGCCTAATGAGATTCCCCAGCAGGGTGTTAGGTGGGTAACGAGAGCTTTCAATCAGCTCCCTACTGACAGCAGGTGGCCATTAGAGCTGTGTGTGTGTGTGAGAGAGTGTGAGTGCGTGTGTGGTGAGTGTGTGTGTGGTATGTGTGTTCACAGCTTTTAGTAGTGTGAATTCCCCCATAACAGCATTAGAGCACCTGAAATCTTAACCATCTCTTCACTTCTCTTGTGTCATACTCATTCATACTGCCTACACAGTGGCAATGACCTGCCTGGCTCTGGTTGACATCTTTTCCCTTTAGAGATGCTACAGTGCTATAGAGGCCAAAACTGGGCCTGTACATCTTGATTCCACAGGGCATGGTTTTGTTGCCTCCTCCACGCAGCTTTAAGCCCACCGGTAGTGTTTCAAAAGCGAGTGTTTTTCCTGTTGTCATTTTTACATATTTATTGTGCTTCATCCATAGGTAAGTTGGCTATGTGGTTAAATTGTTTCATTTTTGGTCTGTTTAGTGTTGGTTCAATGATTTAATATGATCAAGAGCCTGCTTAGAGTGTTTTATTTTGAAAATTGACTGGATTTTCTGTATTATTTCTGAGTTTGATTTCCTGTCTAGCTGGATTTTCTCGGTGCTGCTTTAAGTGGCTTCTGTCAGAAACAAAGTTGCTGCATATTCGTCGTGGAGCAGAGCAGAAAGCTGCTTCTCAAAAGCACTGCGGCGCATCCAGTAGAAACACAAGCCCTGTCTTGAGCAGCAGCTCTGGCTGCAATGTAGGAAGAACATGATGGAATCAAGCCTTGTAAAATCTGCAGGTCAAAGTAGACTTAGGTCTACTACAACGCTAAGAGAAAAGTCCAAAATGCCAGCACATTTCACCACTAAGCGCTTAATTCAATGTCCGCAGCTGAAAAACTTGCAGTGTAAAGAAGAAATCGGTTATCATGTGTTTTATTGTATGTTAAACATGTTTTTTGTGTGTTTACCTGGTATGAATTGTAGTATTTGAATATTTAAACATTCCTGCATCTGAAATTATTTAAAGCAATACTTGAAAAGGCTGATAATTTTGAATGTAACCCTATATGCATAGGGATATTTTGATCTTGCATTTTTTGGTTTGAGTGGTGAGAGAGTGCCCTATGTCTATATATATGTCACATCTTTTTATGCCAACACAAAACTGATGAAGGCCATGTGCTGAAACATAATCAGATGACACACAGACACCTACAGCGGACACACTGTGTAAACAAATGATGTAAAACAACAGCAAAATGTGAGGCTACTGTTTTCAGTTGAATTTTTGATGAATTTGGTTGACCTGTATAGCTTATTTCCTTACAAATGCACTATTTTTGCAGCAGTGTACATTTTTTTACCAATAAAATCTATCACTTTTCATCCATGACAAATACCTAAAACTTGCTTATTTTTTATGTCAGACTGGGTCCAATGAAACTGACCTGCATGCTTGGTATGTAAGCTCAGAGGTTCTGTATCATTTGCATTGGGAAGAAACAATTCATTCACACTCACTCCTTGGTGATAAGTCCTCTTGGTCCAGTGGGCGTGGCCAGTTTTGGGTCTAGACCATGGGTGTCCAGGATATGTCTTGCAGCTGGACTCAGACGTAACCTGGAAAAAGATGGAAGGGTAGGGCATCGTTTTACAATGGTTCAAGATTTAAACTTTATTTCTTTAAGGCCAAACATGAATCCTGATGGTTTTAATTCCAGGAAACTGTTAGAAAGTCAGTGTAGCTTTTTAGATATTTTTATTTACAAAACATAGTAGAGGACCTGTGGCTCAGCTCATAACCTTTCCTCAGAATTTGTTCTTCTTGACCCAACTGCTTTAATATAACCAATTATTTTGTCTATCATCTAGTAATCCCGATGCTGCACAAGATGTCCACGTTTCATCTTTCACTCCTGCCAAGCTGATGCAACCCAGGCAAATCTGAATATGTGGACGGCTCAGTGTAAAATGTTTGCATAACAAATAAGCCCTGTTTGCTCTGTGGCGGCTCTTTTGCTTTTCCCGAGAGTATTTATCGTGTAAACAATGGTATGTAGGATCTCACACCATTTGGAATGTGAACAAAGAAAGTGGTCTTATTCGGCATGTTAGATGTTGGTATTTCCTGGACAACCTGGTATCAGCATGGCTGTATACTGAAAAGAAAAGGATGAGCCTCAGTTCATCCATCATGTACATTTCTGCTTCTGAACTTCATTATCCACCTATAAAAAGACTTTAATTGTGGGTTTGCGGCTCCATCCCGCAACTCGGGGCGACACAACGTGATATCATGGTGGTAATGGGATGACTGCTTGTCCATTCATAACAGCTACGTAACAACAAAGACAAAACATGCATTAGAGTGCTCAAAACCCTGAAGTTGATGTGTTGTAAAGACCAGCTCTGTAAACTTGAACAAAGAGCTCTTTAACAGTAAACGACCTACTCAGAAAAGCAAGTTAGGAAGTATTTTTCAAGTTCAACATGTATTAGCTACCTGATTTTATTGCTACACTAGCATCAGTAAATTTAGAAATTTAGTGATTTAACAACATTGTGACATTGGGGTGACTCATGCTAAACAACAAGCCTGGCATAAACAAAATAAAGCTTCTCTAAATTTTTAAACAAGAGTGTGTGTGTGTCACTAGACCTGTACACACTCTTTAAGCAAATCTGCTGTCATTTCATTTAATTGACACATACAGTGCAGGTTTGGGTATAGTTTATCTAAAATGGGGACAGTGCAAATTAATAAAACACTTGAATATACATGAGTTAAAAATGACAGAATTCGCCAAAGGGCTACTTTTTATCTGTAGTCCCCTGGCTGAGGAGTTAAAAACACTTTTTTGCACTGAACCAAACAGAGTATCTATCAAAGCAAAGCACAAAGCATAATAGGTTACAAGTTTTGACTACAGGGGATAGAGTGCAAAGATTAAAAGCACAACAGTTGTTGGGGGCAATAAAAGCAGTGGTGAAGTGTACAAAAATACACATAGGTTGGCATTGCAAACTAACAGAATATAAACATACTGTAATAAGTAGTTTAAGTGTTTACATGTATATGTATTGATCATCTATTGTTTCAGCTGCTTAGTACAAGACTTATACGTGTTTAATTGTCTAATATGGTCTGGAACTCAATTCCACTCTCTTGAGCCTCTCATGGACCAGGCTGACAGACTAAAAGTACTTTTTCGCGACAGAATCAGACAGCCGCATCTTGAAGATCCCCTTGTGACACAATCAGAATCACTTCTTCTGTTGATGTGGGCAGCAAGTGGTGGTGGAGCTAGATTGTGAGTGCTTAATAGACCAAGCACAGGTTTGCATATTTCATTTTTCAACTTAAAAGCTGATACTTTTTTTTTTTTTAAGTTTGAGCAGCGATTAAAAAAAAGCCTGTTTTTTTTTTTTTAGCTAGTATTTTTATGGTACAGGTATGATCTAAGCTGCCAAACAGACGAAAGGCAACACTCACTGTCCTGATGTGGCTGCTACTGGCGGAGGAGGAGGTGGAGAGGGAGCAGCAGGGGGGACGACTGGGGTAGCAGCTGCATGTGTAGCAGATGGAGCTGCGGATGGAGTTGCCACCTCTGGAGGGGGGATCTCAACCTGCTTCCAGTCCTGCCCTTCCTCCACCATGAGGGCGATGAGAGTGCCCAGGCGCACGTTGCGACTGCCCTCCTCCATCTGTAAAGCGGTGAGAGAAGCACTTAGACAGAAAGACTGGTTCAGAAGTCACAGCTAGAAAAAAGGTGAGAGTCTCTGCTTTAGTGATTTTGAGGCAAAGAAAAATAAAAGTAGGGAAAGTCACACTGAGTTAATCAGTTATTCAGCAGAAAATGAATATATAAACATTTTGACTGCCATCATAAGGAAACCTTTTTGTATAATTACACCCTCTTCACATTCACTTCAGTTTCCATCTTTCTATTTTTTGTATCTGTAACTTGAAAATTCACACAAAAAAATAAAACTGTTTTGAAAAAGGTTCTCAGTGTGCAATGCAGGATGTGTTTTGGTGTTTTTCATAGCTCTCAACTACTGATTGACTATCTTGTTACAGAGTAATCCAAATCATTTGCATGTCTTTGGATTCTCTCCCCAGGCTGTGCGAGGTGTTTTTCCTTAGTCAATATTAATCAGTCTAGATGAAAGGCCAAACACAGTAAAAAAGGGATGGAGCTGCTGCACTTAATCTCTTTTCAAAAGGTGTCCACTTAGAGAGCTACATCTACAAGGTACGGCACAAAATAAGTTCTTCCTACCCGTCGCCTTCTCTCGTTGCCAAAAAAAGGCAAAAATGTATCAGAACAAGGCTGTGCGGTTGAAATCAATCATCCGATATCACCACTAAGTCATGTCATAAAATATGATAACCTGCATTGTTGAAAACTTGACCTAACTGGGAACCCTTAAAAAAAATAAACAGTTTTTTAACATAGTCCACCTCTACCCCATCTTCCACTCACAGGCTTGCAAAATCAAAAAGCACTCCAATAATCACATCCACCTAACTGGAAAGAGCAGCAGAGTATATGAACACCTGCGCTCACTGGTGAAAGAGCTGCACTCCCGAGCTCATTCTGAGCTAATGTAGTTCATGTAGACCTAATTGTCCAGCAGCAAGGTTACAGAGACAAAACACAAAGAAAATCACCTTGCAGGTTGAGCCAGCAAGTAGCGCTGCAATTCAAAGCACTGCTGTATTAGGGGAATACTGACATTTAAAAATTTACCCTTTTGATTTATCAAACACAAATTAATTTGACAAGCATTTCTGTGCAACACTTCTACGAACAAACGTAATTATCCATACAAAGACCGCACCCAAGGTCACCAAACACAGAAAGGACAAAACATTTAGACAAAGTATAAACTCTGAACAATAAGTCTGAGGTCTGCTTTGGGAGGTGATGGATGAGTGTATGTGTAAGAGTTTCTAGAGAAATCTGGACTTCTGTAAATTTCCACAGAGATCCCTCTCAGTCCCAAAAGAATTTCCCTACAATGTGGACACCAGAGACACACTATGTTTTTCTCACAATGACTGTGGTATCATGACACAAGAAACATCGCCATATTTCATATGTTGTCTGCCATCAAGCTAAAACATTCATTAAGAGTTAGGGGGTGTGAATCTTTCAGTATCTCACTGTTTGATTTGTTTTCAATTTTCAGGGTCACGATTTAATTTTAAATCGTTTCTTGATTCAAAATCGATTCCTGATTCAGTTCAGGGGGTTAAATTTCAGAATCTATTTCAGTTTTGCAAGACAGAGTGGCCAATTATGGAAAGAAAGCAGAGTAAAGTGTGTGTAAAATTATGGAGATTTTTCACATAATCAACTCTAAACTGCTAAAATGTAACAGGTAAAGACAAACCTTTGCAAAAGATAGTATTTATTTATTCCAAACTTGCACAAATAAAAACTTTTTGACAAACAAGTTTTGACAATTTTTCAATTCTAATTAAATTCAATAACAAGTTTAAGTTGTATCGAGCTGATCAATCAGTGACTGTCTAAGACATTCATCATCCTTTCATATATTTATTGGCTGGCCAATAAAACAAAAACCTTATTAAAAAACGATTTTAGGATTTGTGAATCAATTTTAAATCTTAGAAAATGAGAATCTAGATTCCTGTGTGAATCGATTTTTTTTCCACCACACCTCCTTAGTGTCCAAATGACTAAAAGTCAGAATACAGAATTAGGCCTATTAAATGCAGGATGAATTGCTTACACATGCACGCACACACAATAGCATAAACACACACATAAGCCGGCGTGCATGTGTCATTTATTATAATCATAAAAGACTGTATCATCATTTTGGTGCCAGTTTATATATCAGCACAATATATCAACACATGAAAAGTCACATTTAACAGAATTTGGACAGTCAGCTCACACAGATTTGTACACAACCAAATATTTTGTTTGCTTTTTGTTTGTTTGTTTTCAAAATCTATGAAGAAATACATTTTTCAAATGAACAGAGTGATTATTATCCGCGACAGCATGGATGGCACAATCACAAGCCAGCCTGTGACTTTAACACTGTTCTGCAGCTGACTCCATATGCTCACATCGTTCACCAACACCACAAAATTATGCCTAATATTATCCTTTTCTATTCTCCTCAAGATCAGTGTACATCTTTATTACCCAACTGAGAGTTTATCTATCAAAAAACATGGAAATGTAACTACTAAACAGCACTTTGAAGATCAGCGTTACAGTTATCATTCCTGACAGAATTTTCAGGTAGACAGATGTGAGAAAACTGTTCCACAAAATGCAATAACAGCGACCACAAGGCAAGTGCATTTCTCACGAGAGTCAAAGTTTTGAAAACACTAACAATGCAAAATATGACAAGAAGAAGTATCACCTTGAGACTCACACAACAGCACAACACTGCCTACATAATGATTAGGTAGATTCTCACAGTAAAATAACATGCATTCTCCACAGTTGCAATGGTGGATAGCTGAATAAACAGATGCTCAGGACAGTGTAGCAGTGTGGGGCTCAATACTGCCATCAAATGGTTGTGGAACACATTGAAACCTATAGGAAGTATAGATAATGCTCACATCTCAACATTTGCAGTGGTTCAATACCCCCTCTAGGTTTACACTAAAAATTTCTGTTTTTTCTATGAACTGGTAATCACCTTTAAATAAAATACGCGACCGCTGGTCTTTGTGTCATATCCTCACAGCCACTCTTTCTCGGATGGGCTCATATCTGTGAGGAACGACAGTGTGAAAGTCTTTCTAAGGCAACATTCTCACAGTGAAAAGCCAACAGATCTCAGATGGGCTTTTAAGGGACCTCTCTAGAGTCCATCAGCTACAAAGTCAGACTGGACCGTTTATGAGGTTAACCTACTTACTACCAAACTGTTATCCCACAGCCATATACGCCCCCTGAGAGTCTGAACAGTTCGGTTCAAAGTTATCAACATCCTTTTCACTTTAATGGACTGTTGGTTGATGTAGCTGTAAAGCTTGTGATGAGGATCCCATAAAACTTGATCATTTCTGGTTCATCTGTCACGTGTTACAGGAGCATCAAGTAACTATCAAACAGTTTATAGAGGAAAGTTCAAACAGGAGTAAGGACAGATGGACACCTGATTGTGTAGTGAGAGTAGATTTATTTGTAAGAAGGAGAGAGCTCTTGCTTAGGGAGATAGGCAATTAGCACCCGACTGATATATCGGTTTACTGATAATATCGGCCTATTGCAGATATATCAGTTTCCCCATATTGGTTCTCTGATAAGTGTCAATATTAAAACAGTTCTATAAGGCTGAAAAAAAAAAAAAAACTTGGATTAGTGATTTAAAATGGTGTAGTCACATTATTTGTCCAGTAGAGGACGGTCCCTTATTTAACTGGCAATAAGTAAAGTGTTTACTGTTTGGCGCTATGATGTTTGGAGTAAGGTTTGCTAGATATCCCGCCTCAATATCCGTATCGCCATCGGCTCCAAAAATCCCATAGCGGTCGGGCCCTATAGGCAAGGTTCCCTTTGATCAATGGAGCATGACAGATATCACCCAAAGCGGACAACAACCACGTTTTTTTGTCTTAGCCACACCAGACTGTCAGCTAAATGTAGTTTCACACATTTAAACAGATTTAAACACAATGCGGTCTGCAACTTCCCATTCCACTCGTTTCCTAAGAGCAACGCATTCTTTTGTCTTTCTAACCGCAAAACCACAACATTATGGATTTGGAAGTTTTATCACAGGTAATTTCTGTTTTCCATCATATATTTTCTATTGCTCCCCACTCTGTCATAAAATAATATGCTGCCTCCCACCCCCCACATACTGCTGGTCTTTCTTACAAGAAAACAAGGGATGTAAACTCATTCAGTCAAGCCTCTTGGCCAACAGCCGGACGGTCTTGCTTCGTGATTATTTGGTTGGAAATTGTGGAGTTGACAAAGAGACACTTGCTTTCACCCATTTTCTCCAAAGGATGATGCATGGTTAGAAAGTGATTTACACCCACAACTGATAAATTGCCCTTGAACAACAGTGTTTGAGGATGACGTGAGGAGGGGAGAGGGAGAAATGATCGATGGGAAACTTACAGGTTAGCATCGCAGAATGTGTCGGGTTCCTTTATCAATTGATCCATCTGTTCATATATCTATCAGTCAGCATTTTCTGCCATTGAATATATAAATCATTACCTCGTCCACATTCACCCACCATCTGGTGTACCTATCTATCCAATTTTAGACTAGTATTCTCCATTTCAAGCTTAATAGCATTCAAATTTACTCAAGTATACATGTTAAAACAGAGGAGCTAAGTGCCTCTACAGCATGTATCTGCCAACACATGCTTGTCATCTCCTACAGGTTATGATTGATTGTACCCAGGGCAGATTTTCAGATTGGAGCCCTCAGGTCAGGGTAGAGCAACACAGTAAGAGTATGATGAGATGCAGTAATCTGTGTTTGCAGCGCTGGTGCTCCTACCCCCCATCCACTACATCCCAATATGAGTTGGATCCATCCCTCCCCCTCCTACCCCCTCACAAATGGTTGGAAATTGGTAGAGGGTCCTAGTATTCCTTGACCCCTATAAATAACCCCTGTGGAGCGCAGGAAGTCCCACGTCTACTGCAGCCTGTCCAGGCTTTTGGCCACAGGCAGGTAATTATGTTCGCTTCTAAATTAGAAACCTGCTGGGTGCTTTGAGAGTCACAATTACACCACTAAGGGCTAATGCACTCTGACCCAGAGCAGAGGAAGCCACATTGGCTACGCCATGGAGGGGAGTGTACAGATCTCTGGAAAAACTGCCAGGAGCTGCTATTTTTTTCTTATTAACTTTACACACATTCTCTACCAGAGAGAGAGAGAGTGAGAGAGAGAGAAAGCTGGGGGCTTCTTTAATGGAGACCATCCCTCTCTGCGAGCCTCAGCTCTAAAGCCCCTACCCCCAATTCTTGGGCAGTTGCTATGGAAACTACATCGTCCCCACAGCAGCGAAGACAAGGATGGAGTACAGGAATGTGAAAGAATGACAGCAAGTAAAGTCAACGGCAGGAAAAATGAGATATGAGCCTGTCGTTTATAACCGACATTTATCCTCCAGATAATTAATTCACTTATTTTGCCATTTCTATTTGTTGGTTTATGCCTGTACATGTAAACAAAGGGGCTGTGTTGTTCATGGACTGCGTGTCTGTGTGCTCATTTGTAATAGGCATCTGCCTGGGCAGTCTAGCTGTCTATTTGTTTTGAGTTTTTTGTAATGGCTGCACAACAGACACAGCTCCTAATTAAAGTTTCTGCCCCAGTTAGACATCACCACAGTGTGAGCATGTCCAAAACCACATGACCACACATGTTGCATTATTAGAAAAGGAACTCGCTGGCATGGAACGCAGCACGAACAAATCAGTTTTTAAAGGAAAGGAGAGCTAAAAGGTCAGAAAAAAACAACTTCCAATCCCTCACACAGTATATTCAGATCTCTCGCAGATCAGTCAGAGAGCAAAACAAGATAAAAACAAATTCTTCATTCTGTTCAGGGGGACGAACATGTGGTGGGGAGTACTGATGAAAGACAACCGATCGCTCCGTCTTTGGCAGCCCATTAAAAATTCAAACTACAAACAGCCCAGTGGGGGGTGGTGGGGTGGTGGAAGGAGAGTAATGTTTGTCACTGAAGACACCTTGTCAGTGCCTTGCTGTCTCTGTAGAGTGTGAGCAGATTCAACGAGCAGAGCCGATTAGCAGACGGCGAAGAACAAAACGTGAATAAATGTAACAAACTCATTTCAAAATAACCAGAACGACTGTGGAGGGCAGCTTGGAGGCATAATTACAGAATAAGTGAGCACAATTTTAAATCCTGGTCCTGACAAACACTTAAATACACAACATTTAAATACTCTCTTCACCACCACTTTTACAACTAATGAACCAAAGCCACTCACTCACCAATATCTTTGCCATGATACCGTCGTCATTAGACTCCATGGTAACAACAGCCTTGTCGGTCTCAATCTCACAAAGGGCATCGCCTGCTGCCACTGCCTCACCTGGAAAAGTAAAGAAACATGTTCAAAAACTCTCAGCATAATATTATCCACTTTCATTTGGCACTGTAGTACCTAATTCCTAATCAAGCTTTTCCTTATGAAGGAGTTTCTGATTTAGGTTAGAGCGCAAATGAATCAACTTAACTCTGATTTGAAATGCATGAATCATGATCATCAGCAGCATGTTCAAAACGTCTCCTCTTTCACTGGGTCTTTGCGCCCACGGAGAACAAATTACTTGCCATTAAAATGAGAGATTTCCATTGAAGGGACAAGAAAGGTTGCGTTGGAGAATATCGGCTCAGGCTTTGGCCTACATATCAAATGAAGAACCTAATCAATGTTTCATGGGAAAGAATGTGAGATAGTGAAACACAGCAGGTCTCACAGAAGGCGAGATCTCTGCCTGTCTTTCGAATCCCAGTAGATTCCCACTGGTCCACCACACGAGAGAGCTGGAATATATTAGCATATGCTTAGCATTGAAAAGGGGTGGCAATTAGGAGCCACTGGTTCGGTTCTTCCATGCTCACGTATCCATTTCGAGCTACTTGTTTGTGCAAAACCTCACATGTGCTTAGGTTTAGGGTTCTCATCTCGCCGGGCAAAAGCAGAGTAGGAGAAAAACTGCTGTTGTCAGATGTGAAGCCCATTTGTGCAGGAAATGCTTGTTAGAATTAGAGATCAGTAGTTTATTGTTGGAGATAAAGAATGTTTTGGTTACATTGCAGGTCAAAGCACATGCTTTTTTGCCTTTTGCACAAGCAGTAAATTTGTTTCATGAAGAGAGTCAAGAGGAGGCACGACATGATTGAATCATATTGTGACATACGTCCATGCGCTAGGACGTGAGGTGGAAGCAAAGGTATATCAGATAAGGGTCAAGGGTTATCTAGATCTGACATCTGGCCACATCTCTATCATCTACCAGACAAAAAGCTGTAAGAGGCAGCATCACATGGACATGGAGCAAAGAGTTCATAAATCAAGGACGAGGCAAAACGAGGTTTCCTGTAAAACTTCAAACTAATACTCGAATTGAAAAAGACATCCATCTGTAGACTATGTTTAAAGGTAGAAAGATGAATGGGAAGACAAAAGGAGAAACAAGGTGGGGTGGATGGGGATGGGTGAGGGGAAAGGTTGACAAAGCAGAGGGAGTATTGACGTGGGAAGCCCCTGAGAGAGAGAGAGCAGTGCCGGAGTCGAGATTGGATTTGTATGAGGCTTTAACACCGCATGACCCCCGGGGGTTAGGTGTGATGTGCAATATTAAAGATTAAACAGGCGACCCCGAGCCTTTTCACCTCTGCTCTACAGAAAGGCAACTGACGTAACAACAAAAAAATACTTAGACTTCAAACAAATATAGGACAGAGCCATGTTAACAAACACTACCTGCACATGTACTTTGCTTAAAGAAAACTAAAAATGGCCAAGCGTGTGAAAACAAACAAACAAAAGCTTTTTTTTTTACCAGTTCAGATGGATTAATTTTATGTTACATTCTTCTTCAGAATGCTAAAATTATGTGAAGGTGTTTTTCTACAGAAAAAAATGCTTTTTTTTTTGCAGAACATGTAATTATAATATGGTTACAAAAAAAGCTTTTTGGTAAGTTGTGATGAATTTAGGGGAAAAAATAGCATCCCAGATGTGTTGTTCTTGTCACTGTGAATTTATCTTTCCCCTCTTTTCCTTTCTCACTTGCGCACACATATACATATCTCACCCCAAGTCACAGAAGCACATGGCAACACAGAGCAGCCAATCAGAATTCAGTGTGTTGCCTCCTGATAAATGAGAGAGTGGCTGAGCCGCCTCACTGAGCAGAGTTGCTAAGCAGTGATGAATAGCGACTGCTGTGTTTCGTCGAGCCAATTAGCCACCAGAGGCCCTCAGGTGCTCCAGCGCTCAGGCCGCTGTCTTACAGTACAAAGTGATGTCATCGAGGAAATGATTTGTGCAATCCTTGGTCGATTATTGTGGGGGAAAAAAGAAATGATGAGCTTTCTGATCTGATAAGCCCTGATGCGCGGGGTGTTACCGTAAGATTTCCAAGTACATGCACTATTTTCTGAACCTCTTCTCACTAACCTGCCTAACAGCTGTTTTAGCAGCTTAGTTGGGGGAAATTAAGCAGAAAGGCGCAGTGATGACAGGTAGCAAATGAAGTCCTGTGTCCCATGTTTTCTTACCTTCCTTCTTCAGCCATTTGACAATGTTTCCCTCCTCCATGGTGGGGGAGAGGGCAGGCATTTGCACTTTGACTGGACTGACACCTACAGGTTAGAAAGAGAACAAAACAATTAACATAAGGGGTCATCACTCAGGCTTCAAACTTAAAGGAGAAACATTTCCTGAAATATCATTTTCACAACCTTCTTACAGTCAGGTCAACACTAGAGCTGCAACGATTGACTGAATAATTGATTAATCGATCGATAGTAAATTAATCGGCAACTATTTTGAAATATTAATCATTCATTTTCCAAATAAACAAGAAGAAAGAATTGCTGGTTTGGCCTCTTAAATGTGAGGTATTGCTGCTTTTCTGTGTCATTTATAAAAATAAATGAGGAATCTTTGTGTTTTGGGCTGTTATTTGGACAAAAGAAGCATTCTGAAGACATCATATTTGGCTATGGGAAATTGAGATGAGCATTTTTAGCACTTTTCTGACATTTCATAGAATAAATGATTAATCGATTAATTGTAAAAATAATCAGCAGTTAAGTTGTTAATGAAAATAAGCCTTAAATTGCAGGCCTCGTCAACATCAGCAAGCCAATGTCACTGTCAAAAAAGAAAAAAAAAAAAAAAAAGCAAAACACAGAGAGCCCTAAAAGTGATGCAACGCGTTCAACCGGGCGGGCAGAGCGCAGGAGGAGACAGTGCCGCTATGACAGAGAAATGCTGGCAGGTCACTTATGTAATGTGATCCTGGCTGACACTGGACCAGAGGCTGCAGAGCAACTTGCACTCTGATACTCTGTTTGAGCTACCATCAAAGACCCCCACTGTCACCAGCTGCAGTCGCTCAGCCAGGGTTCGCCTGGCTCACAGCACTGTGTTGGACACTCGGTCTCCAGGCAGTCAGAGGAAACCACAAATCCAGGGAGCACAGACATGTCTGCTTCACAACAACTAGCCTGCAGTGCTGCAGATAAAAGAACAGTCGAGCTTATTGTTCCAACATGGCCAAACTCTAAAGGAACACCTCTTTGTTTGGTGTATTCTATAAACTCAGGCAACTGCTTGGGGTAATATAAGGGGCAAGATATTGAAAAAAAAAAACAACAGATAACAGATGAGGCAGAGAAAAGGTTTGTAAGACGTTAAAGAACTTTCTCCATATCTTCTGAGATTTATAACTGGATGTGACCCAAGTAGGTTAAATGTCCAATGAGACCATGTCCTAAAGATAATAAGATGCTGCATGTCTGTACAGGTAATATTAACAAAAATTACCATAAGAACTAAAACAAAAACAAAACATACAATAATTTAAAAAGAAAATAAAACAAAAATAGGCTGCAGTTAAAGAATTAAAAGACACTTTCTTAAGTGCAAATAATCATAAATAGAGGATCAATAATTCTTAAGAATTGTCTCATTTTGCTTCATTGGCCCACTATTTTATTAGCATGTGCTACAACATCACACTTATCATCGAAGATCAGTAAAATTAAAGAAAGTCCCTTACAAAAAAGAAAACTTGATATTGTCTCTAATATCAGAGAAAATATGTCAAGCTGAAGGGAACAAGTATGTTTTGTTTTTTCTTCCCTTCTTATTTTGGTTTTCCCACTTAGGTGAAGGCTATGCAGGATTTTCAGCATTTAACTCTTAGCAATAAATCCATCTGTCCATTAAATTGTGCAAATCCTGTGAGGTCTCAGGCCACGTTGTGTGCTGCTGCCATCTGCTGGATATTTGGCAAAGTCACAAAACTTCTCTGTATAGGGAAGCCTCGTATTATCAAAGGTGTTACACAAGGTCAAGTCCTAAAGGAGAAGGAGAGGAGTTACACAGCTCTTCATACATGCATCAGCAGTTTAATAATTTGAGTGATTATAAGGAAGTTTGAAATGATTATTGATTATTGACAATCGCAAGGCAGCACTGTCTGACAAATAGTCCACATCAGTTCAGCCTCTGTGCAGTCTTCTCTCTCTGCCACTTTTGAGCTCAGCAGCTCATTCATGCATGCTGTGGAAGTGGGCACCTACATGTTGTTAACCCTCTGAGGTGAGCACTGGAGATGTCTGCACAGGGGCTGATATTGTGCATTTTCTTACACAGTGCCTACATGCGAATTTTCAACCACAAACACCAAAAAGACCCCCCCAAAAAACGAGAAATACGTCATCAATTTTAAACTTTCTGCACTGTCACTCAAGACTTGAATTGCACATGCATGTATTGAGAGGTGCAGTACTCGTTCTATGTTCGTTAAGATCCCTCTATGGTCTTTCATCTGTTTTGTTGAGGAATACTACATATTCATAGAGTCAAACAACAGTTAAATTGTACAGCCTACTTATATCTCATTCGGACTTGATAAGGATTACTCATTTTTGTCTGTGTTGGAAGATGTGGTCTTAATATAATATAATAATATGTCATTGCTATTCTGCAATATTCTTTAAAAAATCCGAATTTATCAAATGACAAAATTATATTAAATACTGTATTTTCAACTTCAAGAACAAGCAGCAGCAATTAAAATTTACAGCTCACAAGAGTTTGTAAGCTCCAGCAGGATTTTGGATCTGTCTCGAACCTCATGTACATCGTCTTAAGTTGCACACATTTCAAATTATGACCTTTTGTAATGGATGGAATATATCGCAATAGGAATAGCACAGCAGGTGTTTATAATAAAAACGCTTACTGGTTGACTACACTGTCGGGGTGTTAGGTAATAGTTAACTTAGAAACCCATATTTTCTAAAGAGTGAGACAATACTGAGGGGATAACGGCGTCTTTGGCCACCAGACTGTCAGATATCATCATGTAAATTTCCCCACCATTTATGAACCTCGCTTTTAAATAATTTGAGACCTTTTTAAACCCTGACTTTTAACGCAGGAGTACAAAATAAAACCCACGATCACAATAACACCTATAACTTTCATACAATAACAAATAATATCTAACAGACCTGAAAAAATATATGATAAACGGAAGTAGAAAATTACGGTAGTAAATGTCAGCGGCTGCCGCAGAGACAATGACAACAGATAAAACTTATAATGAACTGTCAACACTCACCGAGGAACCATGGAGACTGAAAGAAGTGTCTGACATGCTCCTGCAAAGGCTGCGCGGCCCGTAAACATTTATTTAAGCTAGATAATTTGAGGCCAAGTAAAATCCCCTGATGACCCAGACGCAAGGAGGCTGCCATGTTTTCGTCCTCGCTCCGTGGGGCATGTCCATACAACTGCCTGACGGTAAAAGTGCGGACGGGGAGGAGGAGAGAAGGGGAGAACTAGAAAACTTTTAGAAATATGCCGTGATTTTTGACGTATCTCATTTGCATGGTTAAATGCATCATTTATTTGAAAAGCGATAAACGAACAGGCTAAAATGAAGTATGTTTTCTGGGGTCCTTCGACTTTCTCGCTCTGTTGTGTTCAGCTGTTCACTATCTCCACTGCTACATCTACTGCCCTCTGCTGGGGAAAATGTCAAGGGCGCCAGCACAAAACAGGCTTCGTATTATTTTCAGTTTAAAAGATGTAATTTATTGCCCAGTTTTTTTGTTTGTTTGTTTGTTTGTTTGTTTTGGGTTTTTTTTTTTTTATAATGAATGTGAAAAAATAGTAAATACTTAAAGTTAAACAAACTACTGAACTCTGTAGCTGCATTTCTTACCGTTTAATATTTTAGATGAACTTATTCAGTGTAGGATGCATTATGCATATTCCTGAATCTAAACCGTTTTTGTATATAGTTAGTATAAAATTGTATAATTAATTATAATTTAATATAGTTTAGACATAGTTTAGAAATTACGAAAATTCGGAGTGTCTGTGATGTAGATGTCATGTAAATGTCATATCATGTAGGCTATTTGTTGATTTTCTCAAACAAGCTCTTCACATGCTTAACTTCACCTTATATGTGGTTGTTGTCGATATTGTCAAGGTTAGTATAATAACAGCTTGGCGTTGATTCCATGATAGACTATGTCAAATTCAATTCAATTGAAAAATAAACATGTAAATAAATACATAGATAAATATTTAAAAATAATATGTATTACTGGTTTGTGGAAGGTTGTAGTAGGCTTATTATTACATTGAAGTAATTACTTTGATATAATATAACCTTATGTCTGATATGACTACTGTCATGTTTATAATGTTAAATTTCACTTAATTATATGTAGGTCTGTCAAATATCAAATGAATGAAAAATAAGAAATACTTTTTTTTGCATCCAACTTTTTGTATTGTATATATATATATATGTAT
>JAQLOL010000023.1:10463190-10478802 GCA_029783665.1 Naso thynnoides
TTTGTTGTATGTATAGATATATGTGTGTGCAAACAGGGAAATTATTGGGTGAGTTGGTCAAAGGTGCAACAGGAAACAATCATTAATGGAAAGTCCAAAATCTTACTGGCAATCATGACATCTTAGCATAACATGACGTTTCCTCGTGTTTTCGTCTCATCAGAAATGTTGAAATTAAATCCTGACCGTAAACATCTCACGCTTCATTATCGCTTGTTTATGTAATCATAGTGATTTCCTGGTTGGTTTGTGTTTGCCATGTGGTTAGAATGATTTGATGAAAAAATTTAAACTGGGAAATTTGTAAAATATACTTTGACTCACATGTTTGTTTTTCTTTAATAGGAATATAAAATTGTGTGTCATCTCCCCTCCCCAAACTATGGCTACATTAGCGACGCGCTTCTAATCTGTCTAACTCATAGTTTGGGCTGAATGCCTCACAGGTCCATTTGGGTGTGAAGAGAAAAAGATAAGGGGGCCTGATAAGTTGAGGCTGCGTATCTGCTGAGAAAAAACAATAGCCCCACTGAGCGTGCTTGGGACACAGACACAAAATCCCAGCTGGCTGTCTTTATGCCCATGCTCAGGCTATCTTTCATCACTTCCCTGTTCTTCCTCCAGCAATTATCTGATTGAATTAATGAACTCCCTTTTTAAATAAGAAAATCTCCCTTGCATGGCTCATTCAAATCTGAAAATAATTTCTGACAATAAAAGATAAAGGCACTTGTGGACAGATACTGCATATTGTTTTTCGCACAACAAAGGCAGCCATTGTTTGATCCGTGCAGCCTTGGGTTAAACACAATGAGGGAGGCCAAATGAGTTTAAGCCCTGCAAACATGTGGTTGTCATCCTTCTAGACAGTTGTCTGCATTATTTTTTACTAATATGCCACAAAAGCACTCACTGCTGAAGTGAGACTTGTGGATTAAATATCTCTTCAGTGCAGCATTTGTTTGTTTTTCTTCCCTCTGAGATCAATTACAACCGGTTTGGGTGCATGTTTGCCTTCGTGCCATCAGTGCCAGCCACGAGTGCCCCGCCACCAAGCATTGTAAGTACTTGTTACGCTGGTTTAACTGTGCTTTCCCAAATTTCCAAGAACGCTACAAGATTTTCTCTCACTGGCAGTTGTCTCTCAAGAATCACTGAGCTCATAGGCCTCAGTAAATCACACAAAGAGCTCCTCGCACATCTCATCACACATATTAAAGGCCACTGGTATCTGATTTGAATCAGATGTCAGTGGCCGTCATGGATCCCCACACACTGAGGGTATGTAAAGCCTGCGTTTGCATTCACAGGGCAGTGGTCTGGTAGGAAAATCAAGCTCCTGTCTCTTTGTGCTGCAGAGGTTAGATTTGCCTAACTGTTCACTTATCTTAACTCAGCCATCGGACACATCCACATATCAAAGCTCAAAGCACATTCTTCAGAAGTTAAAAACCGAGGCCACATTTCAGATGTGTCTCTGTGCCTCTAATCATTAAACTGTCACTGATTATTAAACTGTCACTAATTTTCAGAGGTGGGGCAAAGTCATTACTTTGCAAGTCACAAGTAACTCCCAAGTGTTTGCTGCCAAACACTGGCAAGTCTCAAGTCAAGTCCAAAATACTAATTTGAATATTGAGTCCTAGCAAGTCACTAGCACTCTTCCAATCTATTAAATTTACACAAATAGTGAATGTTTACTAAAAATTATTTACTTCTAATAATAATGTTAAAACAAGAAGACAGTGTGACCCACTTCTTCATGGGTTGTTCTTTAAATCGACTGGATGTTGTCAAATGCTTCAAACAAAGTAAATTTTTGAGGAGAAAGTGTTGACTTGGTGGGAATGAAAAGCGCTAATGTTGGTTGATCCAGGAAATGAAGAGAAATATTTATTGATATATGGCACACGTTTTGAAAAACATACATTTAAATTTAAAGTATTTTCAGGTCAAAAGGCTCAAGTCCAAGTAAAGTCACGAGTCACTGGTGTTAAAGGGATAGTCCACATGTTTGGAACCAGAGCCCTATTTGTTATTTAGCAATGATGCTGTTGATCGGCAGAGTCTTTTCAAAGCACAGCACTTGCTGTTTGTCATGCTAGCTCCTAATAGCAACAAAATCAGCAATAAGTCAGTGGGGTCACACTCCTGTCGGTGCAAGTGGACTACAGGTCATTGAAATTTACCACACGTGGCACACAAATTTCAGTGACCCTCAGTCAGCTTGAACAGACAGGAGAGTGACCCCATTGACTTTTAACCGGTTTTGTGGCTAAGTATTCGGAGCTAGCAAGTGTTGTGCTTTGAAAAGAATCTGCCGATCAACAACATCATTGCTAATTAACAAAAAGGGCTGTGGTTCCAAAAATGTGGACTCTCCCTTTAAAGTCCAAGTTGAGTTGCAAGCCTTTTATGATGCTGTCAAGTCTAAAGTCGTCAAATTTGTGACTCTAGTTTGACTCAAGTCCAAGTCAAGTGATGCAAGTCCACACCTCCTCTAATATTCCAGTTCATCTCTTCGTGTTTTGCTAATCTTGATTTTCAATGCATGAACTGGTTAAGGGTATGGTAATCAATGCAATGAAGCATTAAAGGTAAATGGTACAATAAATAACACACAAATCCTACATATAATGCTTTACTTTGTGTGCTTGTCGGTATTAAACAGTTGCTCTTTGCTGCACAAAAACACTATTTCCTGACATCATCTTGATGTCATCATTATAATGATTACGTTTACCTTTGTGAAAAATCAGTCACAACTGTGCATGATGATGTTTACATTTCATATTTCAGGTGGATAATATGAGTCATGACAAGTGCTGCTCAAGAGAAACAACAAAGTGTGATTGCTCCATGTGGATAATGTCACTCTGCAGAATCCAAACAATAGAACATGATGGCACTTCAATTTGAACTGTATTGCTTAGTTGCTTTTGTCATGTAATCAAACAATATTGCAATCAGTAGCTTTTAACTCAGTCCAATCAGGAGCTGCTTATAGCATCTCTCTTTATTTCATCCAGTCATTAGCGGAAGACAAAATTATAGCAAACTCCCTTTAAGCAGACACTTTCCTGCTATCAGGAAGAAATGCTTCAAATGTTAATTGTTTAGAAATTCCATTAGTTCTCATACTGGAAGATTCTTCTTGATCAAATTCCTGATAGTGCATGTGGTGTGGTGAGATTTCCCTCAATTCACGTCATGACAGTGTTGGCATGGTGACACTGATGTGTGTGAGAGCAAAGGCAACAAAACTGAAAAAGATGCAGCAGTGCAGGGCACAAATTTTGAAGCCATCGTAAAGATAATAATAGAACATGGTGTCAATCAATTCCACACGATGTAAAGGAGGGTTATGTAAGCCCGATAAATTAAAGTGAAGATTAGACACAGATTTGCTTGTGAACACAGGCCAAAGAAAGGTGCCCTTTACCGACACTGCTTTTATCTCGTTAGGCATCTGAGCGCAGTCATTCTTCTGCTGCCTGCACGAACCAGCGTGGCAGCCACGGCACGCACTGGTGAACACTTCACTGTGTGGCATTTCACACTGTCGCAATGAACAGAAAGGACCTGCACTGCCTGAGTGCATGGTTTTTCAAAATCAAGATTGTAGGTGATTTAGTGGGAACAAGGCGGCTGTGGTTTGAAATCACACTATGGGGAAAGATATGACTGAGCTGCAGTTTGAGCGGAGGATTCAACTCAAAAATGCTGCCTGAAGTTGTTGATTAGAATAATATATTTTTTATATATTTTAGATTAAAAATATAATAAAATAAAATCTAAATACAAGATATAAATGCAGTTCTGGGAAAGAAAAAAGACTCAAGAAATAAAAACAACAATGAGCTTTATTTGTATTGAGCATCAACAACAATTCATACTTACAGCTCCGTGAATGCAAAGTAAAAACACACAGTTTATCACTTTTTTTGCACTTCATTGTCATATTGTGCTTGTGGAAGACGATTTTATTAGCCTATTATTTGATTTAGTTATTTTGCAGTGAACAAGCATCCTTCCCGAAGGACGCTTCACAGTATAAACGTCAAAACATTTCACATACTGTACACACATACTGTATCTGTTTGCACACGTGTTTCAGTTGCTATAAACATGTCCTCCTTTGGGACTTACAGAAGATGTTTGAAAAAAATGTAAGAAAAATGTAATGAAAAGAAAATCCAGGATTCACAACGTTTAGTTTGTTTTTGATATTCTTCAGTTGGATCTTATGTAAACAGGTTCGACTGCTGTTATGCTGGCATTACAAAAAATTTTTTTAATAAGGCACAGTGAAGAACATATCAAAGCAGTGTCACGACAAAGGGATGAATTTAAAGTGAGGCAGACAGTGTAAACAGTTCAAACAAATCTTTATCAAAAACACTCAAAGAAAACTACAATAACACAAAACAGCTATATACGTCATGAAAGAAAACATAAATTAATGAAAGTGTCACTTCTCCGACTCCCTCCATCCTCTCGCGTTCCTTCCGAACTTGTAAACAAGTCTGCGTCCGTCAACTCGCTCCAAGATTTCCCTTTTGTAGTAGTATCTATAACAGAGGGCAGACAAACTGACTGGTAAATTAAATTGAAAATGACTGTATTACAGATCATCTAAAATGTGTTTGAAATCATAAATATTATAGAAATGCTGTGTGCTGTAATACTTTGTGATGTAATCTGAATAACTGAATCTCTTCTCTCTTCTCCCAGGACCTGCACTTCCAATAAAGCTGCTCTAAATCTGATGAATTACAACAAAATATTATTAAACTAATATGGACACTAATAAATTTCAAGTGGATCTAGGGCTGCACAATAAATCGTAAAAAAATCACGATCTCGATTCAAACATACGTGCGATCTCATTTCTAAATGATGGCGATTTACTTGCTCCTATTTTCCTGTGCGTTCAGATCACGCTGCATTTACCTGTTCGCCTATTTATAACAATCCCAGATGCTCCGTCACAGTCACAGTGTGAAACACGCAATTAATTCAACAATTAAGTCAGAGATGCGACAATGACTCAACCAAACAACTCAATCACCGCTCTCATTTCTCTTCCTCATTTACGTCCCTCCGCTGTCACTCACCGCTGCTACGGTAACCAGACACGGCATCGGCAATGTCTCGTGTAGAGAAGCAGGAAGAAGGAAGAAGTCAGTTTAGTTGATTGGGTTGGAGCCGCATTTTACGTGTGAAAAAAAAAAGAGCACGGCTGAGGAAAATCGCTGTGGCGACAGCGAGAGTAATGACGTACTCATGCAGAAAAGGGGGGACATTTCATCTTGTAGAACTGACAAAACCTTAAGACAATGTGTAAGGAGTAATAATTTGCAAACAAGTCCTTTGGCAATTGCTGCACTGCAAAGTAACACGATGAATCTCTATAACGTCAACCAAGCTTTTGTTTTCTTTTAAAGAGAGAATCGTAATTTCAATTCTCAGGGAGAAAAATCGTGATTCACATTTTAGCAAGAATCGAGCAGCCCTAAGTGGATCCCACATACACTGTAACGATGGAGTTGGAGCTCAGAAGTACAGCAAATGCATGGCTATAAAGAGTCTCTTGTCGCTAATAGTTGTTCACTAAAAATTTCAGTACTCTGCTGAGTTGTTTGTTTCTTAGCCTTTTAAAAATGACAGTAAATTTTTGTCAGACATTTTAAAGATTTATACAGTCCATTAACAAAGCAATGGACTTTGGGCTGTGAACCAAAGGCCATATAGTCTGTTGACAAGAACAAATATAGAGTTTTTATAGAGTCCTCATCTCATTATGGTTATCATATGCAAAATTCTGTTTGATTTCTACCACATAATGTCCCTCTCTCACGCAGAGTAATCCTAAAATTGATGGTTGCAACACAGCTGATCCTGCTTTTATCAGATTACTTTAACCATGCACGGCAATTCCTAATGAAAGTATAAGGACCAAGCCATCAGTTCCTACTTTTGTCATTGAATGACTTCATCAGTCGAATGATAGACAGCTTTGCGAGTATATGAACAAGTTGCCTAAGTTCCTCAAACACCTTTTTCTTTCATTAATATTCAATCGCATGAAATCAAATGACAGTGAAATAAATTAATTTGGGTGTTATTCCTTTGCTATTGTTATTCTTAAAAGAAAACGCCAGTCTGTTCTGTGATGCCATCAAGCTGCAAATTCTCATGCTGCACCACCACAGTAAAAAGAAAATCAGCTTTGCAGTCACAGTGACAATACCTGCAGGCACATTTTGTAGTTCCCAGTGGTTTGCACTACAATGAAATTAAGCTCATTAGATTAGCTCATTTGAATTAAAGCTGTGACTATTGCAGGAGCTGGGAAGAGTTGCTGAGGAAAAGGCCATTTCAGTTCATTTGGAAGAGAAGAAAAAACATGAAGCAGTTCAAAAACTGATTTCATTCTAGGTAATCATTGATGTTAAATTGCAGATATGTGTTTTTAAAAGGCTGGATTCCCTGGTTATAGATGTGTTATCCTTAATGATGTCACCTCTAAGCATCTGAAAATTGTTTCAAAGCACATTTCCTAGTCATTGTACGTTCATTTTCGTAGCAAGTGCATCATAAGCTTCTTAAGTAAATTGGATTAGGAACAATGCAGGGGGAAATTTATTCCTCATCACAGATTTCACAAACTAATCCCAAACTATAGAACACCCCTGTGACCATCAAGGGGGTGTATTAAAAGGGGAGGGAATTGTATTTCTGCTGCTAAGTTTAATTTTCTACGTGTGGGAAAAAGCTAAGCACAAGTAGGACTGTCTTGGCTGTCAGATAAAAACTCAAACTAATACTTTAGATTCTAATGCAGTAACTGGAGAAATTTCTTCCTGTGATTAATATTGTGCTGTCTGCTTTGACATTCATGTAACCACATGTAAGAGAGCTGCACAGGTGTACCTCATTGCCCGACTTAGTTTCTCGTAAGTCATGCTGCTGTTATTCTTCTTCTTGCCCCATAATTGTGCCACTGCCTCTGACTTTAGGAAACGGAAAACCCCTTCTGTCCGATCCTCCCACTTAATCAGTCCTGGGTTGCGCTCTGGGTCCAGCAGAATGTCCCTGATGAACTCCCACAAGTGGGTCCCCCTTGGGTCTGTTGGGAGAGAGAGTGCATTGAAATTTAAGAATGTATTCTAACATACTATATACTTTAAGTACAGATGGGTATGTATAGATATGTTGATTACTTACTGTGTTTTTTGACTTGATGAGGGCGATTATAAGATCTTTTGATATCTGAGGGGAAAAAATCCAGTTATCGTTCAGTTCTCTTGTTCATTTTTTTCACACTTTGTCAAAAACTTGAAAAGTTGCTCATTTTATTGATTGAATTGTGAGTTCCTTACCAGGGCTGGAAGGGGTTGGAGAGACAACAGGTGCAAGGGGATGAATCGAGGGGTCGTAGATATCTTCGTTTAAAGAGGGAAAAAAAGAAGAATCAAAGTTAACATTTTATCTATACGCTAGATGATCCATTTTAAGATTGATTTAGAAGCAGAAAAAAATGCAGCAAATTGATATATGAACATTACCTCCAGGTGGGTAGCTGACATCTGGAAACGGACAGGAGAAGTCTACTGTAAAGGCAATAAAAAAGTTAAGTCAGAATTAATCAGGACAGAGTGGTTGATTTCATTTATCTGAACATGTGGGCAAGCAAGCGAGTGTGGCATAAAGTGCCACAGAAATGATTTATTTTAGCATCACTCTGGTCCCCTCAGCAGAAAGCATGTGGGACTTCTCCATTAGATCTTAATGCAGAGAGTAAGCTCTGTGGCTACAGGAGTTTTGGACGCTTACAAATTTTGTTTCACATGATCATCTTCACAAATGAACACAACCATTATGATTTTTGAAGCCAAATGTAGTTGTTAGAAGTAAAAGGACAGCCACATGTGAACTACACCACTGTGGCATGATTTCAACATCATCAACACTGAGCGTCTTACAACACTATATACATATTTTAAGTTGAGAAGTCAACAAGTTGCACAGTTTGTAAAAGTTTGTAAGAGTGAAGGTTTAAACACAACTGTAGAGGCTGCAGTGATGAATTAGCAGGAATATATGTGACTGTTGTCAACATGAAGACATTTAATGTCACTCATTTAGCTCAACTCATTTAGCCTCTTGTTAGCAATCACTTAATGTTAAAGCTTCAAAAATCAGGAGTAGGGTGTTACTGATGTATTCTCTGTTGTAGAACAAAATGTTAAAGCTTTAGCTTGCATTAACCACAAACTTAATTTCGGGCATCTAACCACAAACTGGTTCAAAAAATTAACTGACTCAAGAGGTGGAAATCAGAATTTCAGAGATGCTAACTCTTTTGGTTTTAGCATTTCAGTTGTAACAATCATACAGGCTCCGCCTTCTACCTGACTGCAGTGGAGTGCCTGCATTTTCAATTTGCTCATGCATAGCTGGCATATATTTAATAATAGTGGCCAGTACCCAGTATACAGGAGTTTCACTGCCCACTGCCATCTTTTTAAATTCAGTTTAAGTGTCTGTCCTCACTGGGTGAAAGGCAGGCAGGATCAGTCTGATGATCTCTCCAGCATGGAGGACATTCATCAGGCTCCACCTACTGTTCTCACAGGGTCCACAGGAGGCTGGAGCCTCTGCAAATTAGAACGAATGCTGCGATATTATAAGCCTAGTTCTACAAACACAGGTGGAGCTCTCTGCTTATGGATCCTACCTCTCCTATATTGCTCGCTGAGTTGCCAATAACAGAAAATGGTAACACTTCTGTAACTGAATGCTGGGAGCATTTGGTTGCAACATCCTGATTGGTCAGCTATGCATAAGCAAATTTCAATTGGCAAATATACGTCTGACATCAGAGAAGAGTATTACCCACTAATTCCAGGAGAGGGTTTCATATGCTTATAGAATTAGGGTTACATAGTTGTAACCTTCTATTTTACTTTTTGACTAATAATTTAATTGAGAGGCTCTTACAGTCTGGTTTCAGGTCCAGTTGGTCTATTTCCACATGGTACTGTCCTGTGCAGGAATGAGAAGAACAGGGAAGTTAATTATTAGCACAAATTAAGAAATTAAATTTGTCAGTGCTGTGTAATATTTGAAGATTTATTCTCTTCCACATTCATGGCGAGACATTAAACAGCAATGAACCTAATCCCTGCTTAAAGTATTTAAAGCCTCTTCAGAGCCCTGAATTGCACATCACACTGTGAGGCAGTCTCTGATTTTCATCAGATTTAGAAGGAAATCTTTCTGCATAGCTTGATGGCATATGCAGATATTGTTTTACAGCTGTGTTGTGTTTTCAGTGCAAACTGGTACAAAATATCCTCTATTTCACAATAGCAGACAGATTGAAGGAGTGGAAGGGTGGCTGAAAAATAACCTCCTTTCTCTTTTGTCATTTTTCAACAGAATGCTACTTGGAAATTCTAATTGAAATTTCCAATTCAATCACAGTTCCCACACTGTGACCTTCCAGGGCCTTACGCTGTTGTGGTAATTAATCCCTGATATCAAAAAGAGTTTGACAGTATTATCTGAAAGCTGTTTTTTTAGTGTCTGTAAGAACAATAGCAGCATTGAGCTCTAGTTTGGCTACTTGTCTTTGGGGTGTTGAATGGAGGTTAAACCTGTTGTGCCTGGTCTCGTGTCATCGCTGTTGTTTTGAAATGCCATTAGCCTAATGTTTCCCAAGAATCTGCATCATTTTATTGCTTTCATTTCCTCCTAGTCACATGCCTTAAATCATAGTTAAAAGTCTAAAGGTAACGCCTCAGGTCTATTATTTCTAGTTTCTTTACAATAACCCTCAAACTTGAAATAAAAACAACAACAACATTGTTTTTTAGCCTGTTTCTCAGCTTCACATCCCCTCTGTGCTTTGTTAAGAAACCCACTCTAGCAATAGCAAACAACAAATCCATCATATCCCTCGCCCTAAGCAGTCCTTCGCTGCTCTACAGCACCATGCAGTGTGACCCCTGACCAGCTCTGTGATCCCCTCTCAGCAACACTTCAGCAAGACTCTGCTCCAGACCCAACTAAATTCACCCAGCTTGTCTTTTGTTGGGACTAATCATCTTCCTTTTTTCCCCCTCCAAACACCTCCCCCCTTTAGCCCCCTCGCTCACCGCCCCACTTGAGCTCTGTGATGCTGTGGAAGAGAATCGGTCCCACGCTGCCAGCAATACGGATGAAGTCCTGATAGCTCAAACTGCAGAGCTGATGGCCGTCCATATCAAAGTTTTGAAGGGGAATGTTGGAGGCGTCGATCTGGTGCATGTCCATGACCTGTTGCAGCCACTCCCACACCTGGTACTTTGTCCAGAACTGTGGCTGGGAGTCACGAGGCCACAGGCGACTTGTGTAACCAGACATTACCATGGAAACTGGGGATAAACATTAATATTTGTATATGAAAACACTGTAAAAACTGAATTTGTCTTCATCAGTGAATTAATTTTGTAAAGTAATATGCATCTGATGAGGGAAACACTAATTGTCAATAATTAATCTGCAGAGCAGTTTAGTGAAAGAGCTGTTGAGCTACTTCTCAGTCGGGATCCCTAATTTATGTCTTCTGTGTCAGAGCTCTGGGCCTACCAGGTGAGCAATACATCCGTAGCTAATTGTCGAATGATTTTCATTATGAATTGCAGTTTCATAACCAGTTTGAGAACTGAGTTGTTGAATAGAGAGCAATCAGAATCCTTCAACAGAGAAACAAATGGAATCTTTTCAGGAAAAATTATTCAGACAGTTTAATTAACTGATTTAAGTCAGTCAAGTGTGCAAAGGTGATGGCAGGAATGTGTACCATATGCCTTGTTAAGAGTGTGTTAGTGTGGGTTGTGAGCCTTACCATCAGGGTAGGAGTTAGCCAAACCCCAGGTTGTAGACAGCTGGCTGTCCAAGTTGGTGGATGAAGTTACACTCATGTTGTAGCTGCTACACTCTGATGTATCATGGCCCAGGGGCTGAGGCTGGAGAGGAGGAGGTTACTGTATGGATAGATCCAAAAGGAAACTTTAATCATTACTGCTTTAGGGTACCTATAAGTACACAAAGTGTCTATGCTTTCAAAATTTTAGTGGATGTATTCTGTTTTTTCTCTAAATATTACTAAAGTACTCGTGGATTGTTTTATTCAATTGAATGGTTATTATCATTAAGATTTTTATTGAGTCAAATCCCATTTTTAAAAACATTTGGTTTAGTGTTTGAATATTATTTTTATTCAGTGTATTTACATTCAGTAGCCTAATAGTTTATCTGTGTAGTAGTTTACATTACTAGTAGCAAAGTCCGCCACTCCTGCACTAGATTCAGGAGGAGGGATTTACAAGGAAATCATGTTATCTCATTGCCTCACTGTTTACTGTTAGTGTATCATAGGTTTTTCAAGTTTCTGCCGATTGCAAACGCTGAAAATCTTACAGCTGATTCTTCACATTATAAGACAAAGCTAGAGGTAGCTTTTCATGTGAAGCAGCCACTGAAAATGTAATGTGTTTGTCATCGCAATAAGCGCTAACTGTCTGGCCTCTTAATATGCGTTGTCTATGAACTGTTTGAACAAGTTGATATTACAGTAAGTCTAATTATTTTATCCAGCCACTCTTGATAAGCCCATGAAGGGCATTGATAAACGACAATAAAAAAGAATTCTGTGTCAGGACAGTTTAAGGGTTGTGCAAGGTGTCCCTGCAAGTGATCTGGGTCAGTTGGGTTTCAATGGAGGCATATCTGAACATTACAAAATGTAAAAACTTCCAACTAATCTGTTAACCAGTTAAGTGTTCATATTTGTTTTGGATTCCTTGCAGTGTCTTCGGTTCAGTGAATGACCAACATGCCTTCAGTGACAAAACTTAAGACGCCGTTCCTGTTTGAGTTCCCAAAGTTAGTACGTGTTCTGCATTGATTTTACATAATTACATTACTTATTTCTATACTGTGGGCACATTGAGATTTTAATAAAATCTGCCCTCCCTCTCCAGTGTCAGTTTCAGTTAGTATTTAGAGAATTCAGTGCTGTATACATGAGGTAAATTAAGGCAAAGTTTCAGACTTAACCACAAGCATTTTTGCATCCCATGTAAATAACGCCTGTCAGAGTTTCTACAGCTCCACTGTTGTGGCCAGAGAGAGGTGGAGAAATGTTAGCACATGCACAATAGGCAACTTATGTCTGACTCTGTTCACTGTCATTATCCAATTTCATGTTGTTTTACATAAGTAACATGGAAATTGATGATGAATAAGACCTGAAAAAACTGTTACTTGTTAGTTTAGCTATTGTTCTTCAACACAACCCACGCCTATTTAAGTTGTAACATGTCACAACAATAATAATAATAAAAAAAAAAACTTCATGGCTTTTTTAAGTAGACCTAATGATTCTTTTTTAATGTAAAGTGTTTGACAGTCTGTCCAAAGTCATCACAATGAGTGACACCTGTTTCAGACGACAATACAGTCAGTTTATTTCTTGACTCAGTGACCCATATTTCATATGATATTCCTGGAAAATCTTGGTCACACTTTTATAGTAGGTTATAAACAAATTTAAGCCAAGCCCTGTTTCACATTTCAACAGTTAATTCCCTTCTGCCAGACACTTGCATCTGGGGCATACAAACAGGCCACTGAATCTCCTAAGGGATCTTTAAGGCAAATCAGTTTTTTATCAACCCAAAGTCAAGATCCAGAATGAGATTTCCCAAGCATGGTGACACATACCGTCATGCCAGGATCTGATTCTCCGTTGACAATCTGCCATGCTGTGCAATGACCCTGACCACTATCTGCTATTGAAAGCCTGTATCTTATCAGCAGGGCAACAAGTAGGTTATGTCAGTGCAGAAATTATGTGGACAAACAGTCTGGACCAACAAATTTATCAATCAATATCCCACTAGAGAAGTCATAGAGAAGAATCATTTCACTTATCTGAAGAAGTTCACTAGTATTGTGTCCACTGTCTTCTGTTTGGTGGTTAATTTCAAGTCAAAGTCACCTGACTGAATAGGTTTACAGATTTTCCAGTTTTAATCCTTTCATTTTTGCTTTATTTTTTTTTATTCTGCCTCTATCTCCTTTAAATATTGTTTTTGAAACCAACCTATGATTGAAACTGAGGTCAACTCCAGATATGCAACCTTTCTGCAACAAAAACAGCTGCGACAGTGAGGTGGAGCACTGTAAAGTGTCAGATTGTAGCAAAAAAACAACAACTATGTAGTTGAAGGGGAATAAATTACAGTAAATGCATTACTGTTCATGGTATTACACACAAAAATGAGCAATTTGATATTCCCTCGACTGATGTGAATAGACAAACAGAAAAACAATAAAGGGTTAATTGGTCAGTTTGCACCATGAAAGGAAACATGTTAACAATTTTACATTCTTAACCATCTCAAATTTTCATTACAATATCTGATGTTCTGTGTGATTGTTTAGATAAACATACAGTTACTGTTACCAGCTTTGGCATCAGTCAAAGATACTTGTGCGATGGTTGGATGTCTTAACCCTTTAAAAAAGACCAAGAATATTTCCTAAATTTGTTGTACTTTTTCTGCAAAAGCTTTTAAGAAAAAAACAAAACATCTCCCCATCAGAATTTTAAAATAAAATTCTAATCATTTTAGAATTAAGTAGCATCACTACAACAGACTCAACACCAGCCTTGTGGTCATTTTGAAAAGCAATGCTGGTTGCCCAGCACCAGTGGCAGCCTACCAGAGCAGTAGAACAGTGTCCGATCAGGTCTGACAGACTTCTCATGCAGATCCACTCCAAACAAACACGGGTGAATAGTGATAATTACAATCTCCAAAAGTCTAGAAGATGGGTGTTTACAGAGAGTCGAGGTGAGTCCTTTTGCTTCCCAAGTCTATGAATTACCAGAAGAAGGCATGCAGACACACTAGGTGCTGCCCCTGCACAAAGGCCGTTTTATCCTCCTAACTTCCTTATCCTGCTCCAATTGGCTACCTATTCAGGCTCATACCAGGTAGGTATTTGCATAGTGCACACCCACACATTAAGAACACCTAACATAACCTTTATGTGCCCTTTTTGCAAGTTTCCTTTCACTTGCTCTTACAAACACAAAAAGACAAACTCACTCAAGCAGAAAAGCATAGACAAAGGTGACAAATACACAGGCATGGTCTTAAACACACTCACCAGTCCACAGAGGGGACGTTAAATTGCATAAAGTCATTGTTTACATTGTTGCTTAAAATAGTGTTTAACCTTCAAGGAAAATTTCCCCTGTGCTATAAGGTTGCACAACATTTGTTTTCCTTATTTCATCATGATGAACGAGCTGCTGACAGTTTAGGCAAGGCCCTGAGAGAATTAGTTTTTTTCTTTTCCTTCTGAAAGTCGCTGAAATCACATGGAAGATAAATATTAGCGACTGAGCCTGAAAATACTATAAGAGAATACCATTACTGGGGTAACACATTACAAATGTCTCAAATTTTTCCAATACAGTGGCCTCTTTCAGTGTGTATTTGCATAAACGAAATGCTTGATTTTTGTTTTTTGAAGAGCGATCACTGTTTAGGCATAGATTATTTAGCCTCACAGGCAACTACGGATGACCTCACCTCATTACAATCTTATCAAACTTTTATCTGCAGGTGCCCGAGTTTAAACTGTAAGGTGACAATTAGCTTTGGTATGCGTCCCACAAATTCCAGTGAAGCTCGCACAACAATGACAGGAGTGGAGAATCAAAAGCAGCTTCATAATGTGTGATTTCTTTGCCAGTTTATACAGGGTACAATTATCTATCTTTCTGGTAACTATCATGTTTTTCCCTACATGACATTTACAAAATTTGCTCTCTTTGAGGAGCACATTAAACAATACTGTAAAGCATGTGTATATTGTAAGTAAAGGCCCCTGCTGTTCTCCAAAATATAAAATCTTTTCAGATCAGCCATTGGGTTTTGCAAGCCTGTAACAACAAAGAAAGTTGATGAAAGCGAAACACCTCAAAACATGTTTGTCCTGTTTTGTTTTATCCAGCGTACGTACATCAGTCAAATGCAAAGCACATCTTTCCAAATCAAACCAGATAGATGAAAATAAATATACTGTACATGCAGTAGTAAATGTGTCAGAACAGCTTTTTTACTGAACTTAGTCACCCTTTATATCTGCAGTTGCCCTATGCTGACAACAATCAGAGGGAGTTCAAGCATTCTATTTTTGCTTGACGCCAATTAGAGTTTGGGCAAAATATAACATCTTTGATCTGAGATCTAAATCTGATCTGTTGCCTTGTACCACTACAATACCTCTTGGGACCAGAGGCACTAACAGTATCATGTTGATAACTGAAGTGACTTTGAGCCGGGCTGAACTGTATAATAGGCTGAAGCTGAGAGAAATTCGTCAGTAAGTATGTCAAGTTTCTCTCACAGTTTTTTCATGTGGAGCTGATAAACAAATAAATTTCATTACAGTGAGAAGTTCATATGTATGTATGTATGTATGTATGTATGTATGTATGTATGTATGTATGTATCTATCTATCTATCTATCTATCTATCT
>JAQLOL010000023.1:10491685-10545047 GCA_029783665.1 Naso thynnoides
CACATATACAGCAGCATCTTGTTATTGGTGATTGCAGCATTATGATTAATTTATTGCAGTACTCTAAAATACTGAAACTCGTCAGCGCCTCCATTCTTTTGTAATTCCATCTCAACTGCTGTTAGCTTTAGCATCCTCTTCAAAAATGAGAAAAAAAACTTTTTTTTTCATAAAATGTGACAATTTAACGCAACATTCTCTTGTCTTACACAAAGCGCACACACACACACGCACACACACCGTCACACACTGACAAAGCTGTGAGTATCTTGCAGGTTTTCTTCTCTTGACTTGCTGTTGAATATAAAAATTTGATGAGCTGCTGCTGTTGTTTTCATCTTGATTCACTTTGGACCAACACACAGGAAAGAGCACCTACTGTAGGATCGTTCAGACCCCTCCGCATCCTGACATCCTTAAACCTGCAAAGATGAATACCTTCGTGTACCTCAGTGTTAAGCTCTCTATGAGTCACATGCTCCATTTTCTTCCACTGCCAGAGGAAATGTGCGATAAAGAACTGCAGTTACCAAATTTAAAAGTCTGCTCCAGGCGAAACTCAAGTTTGTAACCACTGACTCTGCATTTTATTGCTTTGCTTGAATATCTTGGCTTTTAATTTGTGTAATACACACTTGATACTGATATGGTGTGTGTGTGTGTGTGTGTGTGTGCGCATGAGATGTACAGTGTATTATTTTCATCAGGCTATGTGTCCTGTTTGTTTAGTTTTTCACTGGTGTTCAGTACTCTGTGTTTGTTGTAACTACAGGGGGTGGTAACGTGTTACAAGTAACACACGAGTAAAAAAAAAGTAAAGTTTTGTGTTCAGAAACGTGTACTTTTCACGTTCATTTTTCTGAACTGTACTTTTACTCTCCACTCAAGTATATTTTGGTTAATCTACTTTTTGCCTCGCTACATTTGCCATTTATACCTCGTTACAAATAGTCTAGTCTGCTAAATGTGGGGGTTGAGTGTCAGGGGAGATCACACCTCTACTGCAGACGCTGATATCAGCTGCCTGCCTGGAAGAATAAGCCCCGCCCACCTGACTTCTAAACATGAAGCACAATGATGATGGAGGCAGCTGGTAACTTTTTTTTAATCTTATTTTTTTTAACAGTAGTTATCTTGTCAAAATATCATGATGTTTATTTTGCCCCCACGCCCTTTTGTCTAATATGTTAACATGCAGATTAACAGCAGCTATGAGAGAGAAAAAATCTCAAGGCACAATCCAAAATCCAAATAAATCTTGAAATGAAAAGTATCTGTATTTTGAGTAATTTATTAACAAGGTACTTTTTAAATTTTACTTCAGTAGGTTTCTCAAATGATAATTTTCATTTTTACTTGAGTAATTTTTTATGGGTGTAATTGTACTTTTACTTGAGTACTGATTTTCAGCGCTCTACCCACCACTCTGTATCTGTAAACTGCTGAGAAACTAAAAATGAAAATGAGCTTAAAGCTAACTCTGGTAAACTGAATCAAATTACAACTTTGATGTGTAATGTTATTTTTTACTTTAGACTTTAAAAGTAGCTCTTTGCCATGAATGCATGACTCTGTATGTCGGGCTGTTTGGTTAAAACAGAAATGTGAATAAGAAGGAAAAATCACTCTTTCACTTTCTTTTTTAAACCTTCATCCTCTTCCTCTTGTTCACTATCCGTCTGTTTTTGTGCCTACACGATCTCTCTGCCTTTAGATCTCGCTTCTCTCCGTTCTCTGTCACATTCAGTTGTGAGTTCTCGCCCCCTCTCCCCAATCTCCATTACAGCTAAACCCCCCCATTCCTCCATCTTCTCCCCATGTAACCTCCATTTTCTCAGGCGTCACCTTTGGCATGTCTTGCAGAAAATTAATTTGATTGGGCAGAGTGCTTGCCAGTCAATATTTCCAGCCAGAGAGGGAGAGAGAGCGAGATTGCGGTTAAGTCTCCAGACAGGTGCTGGGCGTCCATCCAGACCTCCCTCCTTCCCTCCCACTCAACTACCGAGTCAACAAAAACCTGCAGGAGATCTAAAGAATCATGTAACAGCTCTGGATTATGTTCCGTCCATTTCGGGGGTAAACTGAGGACCCCAACAGTACTGATTTAATTTGTGTTTGCATGCAACTATAACAAAGAATTTAGTGGGGTTTTTTTTTTCATAATTGGTCTGTTTTCATTTATGTTTTATTTTTAAATATTGAAAAACATCAGTAAAGCAGTTAGTGCTGTATCATCACAGTATGAATTGCAATTAATATCAGTTATTTCCTTTGCTCCAAATGTAACTGTCATGTTCACTTCCCTGAAGGCAAAAATATGCAGCATTGGTTTTTCATCCACTTTTAAGTATTTTAACATAATTGACATGATTGATATGCAGCTAATGTTTTAAATATAAGATGAAGCCACAGACATTAATGCATAAATGGTATGAACTCTCTCAATCACCTTTCCATAGTGTGTACAGTCGGGGTTTTACCAACTGATCAACCAGTCAACTACCTTTACCACTGGTCGGCGCTGTATGCAACAGTCGACTAAGCTGTGCGCGAAACTGTTCCCTCTCACGGAAATAGTGCACTATGTGGTGTGTTTGCCATTTTGGAGTGGTGTTTGAATGAGATGTATCCTACATTTTATGCCTGTACACCACAATGCAGTGCGGTTGTTTATTCTGAGGGAGAAGAAGAAGTAGCAAGAGTTTGCTAATGTTAGTTAGCATGTTAGCTAATAGAAGTTGGTCTGCAAATCAACCAAAGACGTCTGAATAAGGCGAGTTTGCCTTCACCTCTGTCTGTGTCAAGACGTAAAAGCTTTACCCAAAGTAGCAAAACATTCAGAGGAACTATATTCTTCAGCTTTAGCCACTGACCGCTAAATTAGCCGTTAGCTCGTGAGTTTGTGAACTGTTACACTTATTGTGGGCCATTACAGCTTGTGATCAGGACCAATAAGGACACAGGTCCATATCTGACAAAACAAACATCCACATCATTAGAATTTCGCCAGTTTTAATGAAGGATTTAACAATGAAAAAAATAACATGCAACATCAATACACCCTCCATACATTTCAATGCTGTACATAAGTACTCGATGTGAGTCCTGCTTTGATGCGAGTGGCGGATGCACGAAACGCACGAAATGTCCGCCATCTTGAACAACTTGCAGCAGCACCTGGACAAATGACACGTCACGTCAGAGTTTCATGTCACTATCCGAGTCTGATGATCTAAATCACATTTCTGTTTTAAAACTAAATTATAATTGCAGTCTGGCTAGCGCTAGCCAGCTCTGGAGCTAATGAGAGCCTGTTTTATAATTTCAACTTGTGGTAACTAGTTTGCTAGCGCTGAGCAAAGATGTTAGCATAATATTAGCTGCTAATAATACTCAAGCTAATGTAACTGGCAAATAACTTACGCCTCAACAGTTAACATCCGATTTACAAATCGTGCCTTTGCTGCTAAATCAACTTGTAATCCTATCCTAAACATAAAAAGTTGGGGATAGTAGAAATTTAATCAGTAAACTTTAAAATTAGCATTTAAGAACCACGTGTCCAAGTGGCGTAGCTGTAGCTAGCTGTCCAAGATGGCGGACCTCTTTGTGAATGATGCGGGACTCACATCATGTACTGACTCTGTGCTCTGTTTGTTGACGTGATGCTGGGCGTGCCTGCTTAGCGCTTCTACTGACGCAATGATGCTTAAAAAATTTCAGTGCAGTTTCTGAAATCTCGTCATTTCCTGCATAGTTTACTATATAATACACACTGTATAGAGGATAGTGAG
The DNA here is from genome assembly GCA_029783665.1 of Naso thynnoides. Lineage (NCBI taxonomy): Eukaryota > Metazoa > Chordata > Actinopteri > Acanthuriformes > Acanthuridae > Naso > Naso thynnoides. The sequence goes on from JAQLOL010000023.1 coordinate 10,495,480, forward strand.
TGAGTGAATGAGTGAACGATTTAAAACACAGCTTTAGTCTTTTGTTTTTCTTTATCTTATTTTGTTCTTCTTTTGATAAGAAGAGACACATTGTGAGGTTGTATATTTTCTTGTCCATATTCTAAAATGTAATCCTGCATCATTTGACATGTCACAGTGGAATGCTTGAATCCTCTGCAAAACAGAATGCTATTTTCATTTCACAGAAGAGCCTTTCTTTGTTACATAATCTCTAGTCAACTATTATTTTGAAAAACTTGGCAACTACTTATAATTAATAGTCGTAAAACCCCCTAGTGTTCAGAAGGTGTGTGTGACAGAAACGGGCAAAATGAATCAAGGAGACGCTGTATGTGAAGAAAGAAGTACCACGGAAAGGAATGTGTATACATTTACTACTTACAGTGTACTCAAAGAAAGAAGACAAAGATGGTAGACAGATGGAGACGTACGATAATAGAAGACAAGAAGCTGAAGAGAGGGAGCAAGGTAGAGATAGGAAAACGTTGTAGCCGGGAGGAAAACGTGGAAAAGAAGCAGCAAGAAAGTGAGGAGAGGAGGAAAGAACAGGAGAGAGAGAGAGAGAGAGAGAGAGAGAGAGAGAGAGAGAGAGAGAGAGAGAGGATGGATGGAGCAGGAGATGAATGATGTGAGATGTGAGTGCTGATTTTAGAGGAATGGCTCGTACTGGCATCGGACTTCACTGCCCCCACAACCCCTCCCTCCCAGTGTTGGTGTTACTCCCCATGGCCCAGTGGTGACATGGCATTTAATAGACTCCCCGCTGTGAAACAAACTACCTCAATTAATTCCTCCGACTCGGCCCTGGCCTTTCTCTCACTCTCACACCCTCGGGTGTGTGTGACCGTGTGATTTAAGCCATCTTTGGTCCACTCTCTCTGTCTCCCCACTGGCTGTGTAAGCTGCATTAAAGCACAGACTCGGTGCTGCCTGCTCCAACATGATCCACTGTTATTCATTATTTCATTTCATTGGTTTCCATTTCAATAGATAAATTCACCCCCGTGGTCTTGAAACCGTTTTTCCGCAGTCTTTTTCTCGGCCAACTGAAGTATCAGCTCAATGTTATGTGTTAATGAAAACAACGTATGTGTGTGTAACTGTGTTGGGGGTGGGGGGCTTGTGTGTGTATGCGTGTAGTCCGCATGTTTAGTGGCAGGACTGTGGCAGTGTCTCATTACAGAGAATTATGAGAGCAATCGCCTCCTGGTCTACATATCAGAAAACAGAAGAGCGGACGGGGCCAGACGTGTCTGGAGGTCAGAGGGAAAGAAAAGCAAAGGCCGACATTTGCCACGCTGATAAAACGACAATATCCACACTGACGTGAACATGAAGTACACGCGGCGTAAAACTCCACAGACAAAGTAGACTGGACTTTGGAAATTCATTCAATACTAAGGGAGGCCGATGCAGTCGAGAAACGAGCTAGAACAGGATTCTTGCGGCAAATGTGCATCATCAAAGTTCGCTCACTTAAGTGCTTGTTTTTTACCGCTGAGCCTCGTTACCGTTCGGTTTGGCGCAGCACGGTACGCTTCAGAGCGGCACACGTTGCAGGAGCGCAAAGAAACGATTACAATTTATGTTATCATATTTATTTTTATTATCTTAATTCATTGTAATGTAATTTTAATGTATTCCCTCATTTTGAGAACAGCTCTTATCTATTTTTGCACATGAACTCTTGAAGCCAAACCAAACACAACATTCACAGCCACTGTAGCCTGAAGAAAATGAAATCCATATTTGTCTTCCTGTTACTCTTTTCTTTTCCGCAGTTGGCGCATCTCTCCTTTAGTGCATTTCTTCTTCTTCTCCCTCTCCATTTCATTTTGCGGTTGCGCCGCTCATTCTCTGAACTCTCCAGGGCAGAAACCACCGAAACACGCAAAAACCTTTATTTAAATCCCGCCCCCTCCACCATGTTCGCACCTGCCGTAAATCATGTGGTTTTTAGCAAATCACTTGCAAAACATACACCAACAAAACGTGCAATGTGTTACACAGTTCAGTGTGTTTGGGATCTGAGTAAATCAGGCCCAGTGTGTGGATAAAGTCGGTGGAAACACACAAGTAGATGTGACCAAAACACAGACTGACTCCCAGCAGTGTGAGCTGAGACAAAAGGTGCACGTATGTGTGAATGTTGAGGGAAGAGATGCAAATGGACAAATAGTTTTTGTTGGATGTGAGCGAGCTGCGGATGCTGACTAATGCACCGACTGACGAGCGACTCCGTGGAGTGTGTGTTGTGAGGGAATGCTTGTAGCAGTGAATCAGAACATTATTTTGAGCAGTTGCTTTATTATTTACCAGCAGCTCCAGCATTTGTCCCTCGATGACATCATCAGAGCAGTCAGACTCCTCTCTTCAGCGCCTTCATAGTCACAAATAGAAACTTTGTAATATGAGTGAAGGAAATATGCGAGTTTTCTTATAGGGCAGATCTATTTAATTAAAGTGTGAATGCGGCACGCTGTGCTGCTGTGCTGCTTATGCACATTTCTGTTGAAAGTGAACATGCACCATGCAGTGTCCATGCAAAATACACAACATTTATCCAAGTTAGGTCTTGTTAAATGTATTTTATTTATTCCAATTACAAGGGTTCACAAACCTTTCAGCCGGTGACCCCCAGAATAACTTTGTCAGAGACTGGGGACCCCATCGACCCTGGAGGTGGCATATAACCTTGTGGACACGCACTGTAAGACTGATGCAAACACAAAAGAACAACAGTGCATAATATTGTTTTACAGTGATTTAAGACGGAATATTTCGAAGAATATAACCAGAATCTATACAATAATGCCTTCAATATGCAATTTTGCGTTGTTTTAAAAATGTATTTGTTCTTTGAAAGGTTTCTCGCGACCCCCCGGGAGTCCCGACCCCGACTTTGGGAACCACTGTTCTCACACACGCTTTATTTGTCAACACAGTGTTCTGTTTAGGTGTCTTGCTGCTGATTTCATGGTGTTGCAGATTTTAGAAATACTGAGTGTAAAGGTTAATTTTACACTCAGTATTTATAGGGGTGGGGGGGGCAATCGTCCTCCCTGGTGCTCTAATGTTAAAAATGACACCACAAAAGTGCCCGATGTCCCTATGGTGGATATAACATGATGAAGCACCTGTGCCAGCGTGTCAGCGGACAAAACAAGCTTCATAAGAATGAAAGTATTTGAGAAAGATGTGACATACTTGTTTACTTGTTCATGCAAACATCTCCAGTCAAGTTGTTTACATCCACAACGTGCTTCGCTTGAGTCAACAGAACCATGTACTGGGAATCTTAGGCGTGTTCTCTCCTCGTTCTTGCGTTCTCTACACTGATGTTACTATTGTGTCATTTTCTCCCAGTCTGCCTCTCACACATATCATAACTACATGAGTTATTTAAATCACATTTGCAATCGTACTCTTGCCTCGTGCATTATGTATCGACGTGTTCCATATGACAGTGATTTTCGTCCGCTGCATTCTGTTTTGTAGCACCAGAAACTTAAGCTGAGTTTTTGCCGTGCACAGGACAGACCCACCATCGACATACGCACCTCCAAATTTTCAAAGGGTCTTAAATGTCCAAGAATGTGGCTCACAGTGTAGCAACAAGGCACAGTTTGTCCAAATATGAGGACAGTTCACAATAACTGAACACTGAGAACGACTGTGATTCAGGAGGTAGATCGAGTTGTCTACTCATCAGAAGGTCGTGTGGTGTGTGTGTGTGTGTGTGTGTGTGTGTGAATGCTGACATGCAATGTAAAATGCTTTGAGTGGTCAATAGACTAGAGAACATGCTGTATAAATGCAGCATTTTACACAACAGTAAGGTTGATGTATATTAATTATATAAAGCAGTAGCTGTCTCAGATTTTCCTCCACACATCACTCTTCAGAGAACGCTCTGCAGGGAAATAAGAGGCATCAGTATTTCCATTTCATTTCCAAGCATAAAGGCCCATTAGCCCTGAATCAGTTTCTTGTTTGTATGGATACTTTATTTATTACTTTGCTGCCCTGAAAAATTACAATCTAATACTGAAATTAGCAAAAATAAATAAATAAGCTTTAGAAAAATAAATCCAAAAGATTGCTTTTAACCTCAAATTACTGGGAGAAACATCGAATATTTGAACTTAAGTGCACTGTGTACTTACATTATGGCAATATTTAACTGGCATAACCTATAATAAAGTGCAGATTTAGCCTTAAAAGTCTCTTGTATGGGATTTTGGGATGTGGTTCCTTGTTCTTCATTGTGACTCATCACTGGAGGTAGTTATGGAGATTCGTAGTGTTGTATAAGGACCTTTTCAAAGAGGAATGATGCAACACTATTTTGAAAATGTGTTTTTTCCCCTCCTTTCTTCATTACCTTTTCCCCCTTATAACCACATGTAAACTCATTTTGCCGTCATTATTTAATATATTATGCTTTTTTTCCATGTTTTATCTCTGTTTTACTGGATAGAGTACATGTCTGATGTGTTTGTTCATTTTCATTTTTCCAGTTAAGTTTAAAGAAAAAAAGACACAGAGAGATTTGTAGAGTTACCTTGTTGTGCTGTGACGATGCCAAAGCATTGTTCGCACATTATTACTCTCTGTTCATCGCTGTCAGGTTTAAACTTTAAAAAGCTCCATGCGGTGGAATATCCATTACTCCATTACTTTTGCTTTCACCACTGGGATTCTCCTCAACAGTGCTCATCTTTTTCTTTTGCTTATAAAATGCAACTCCATCTCCAACAAGTAAACTGACTTCTGCCTCCTTCCTGCCTCTCTACATGTTACAGTGCGACGCCGTGTCTGGTTACTGTAGCAACGGTAAGTGACAGCAGAGAAATGAGAGGGAGAGAAATGAGGGCGGCGATTGAGATATACGGCTGAATCGTCGGCTAATCTCTGGACTGATTGCTGAGTTAATCGTGTGTTTTCTTCGACGCTGTGAGTGTGACTGACGTGAGACTGTTGTAAATAAGTGAACACGTGAATGCAGCACGATCTGAACGCACAGGAAAATGCGAACAAGTGAATTGCCGTCATTTAGAAATGACATCGCATGTATGTTTGAATCGAGATCGTGATTTTTTTTTACGATTAATTGTGCAGCCCTGATTGGAATTGTAGAAATTGAAACAAAGGAATGACAACAGTCTTATTCTATGAACCTTCGACTGTTGGGACCTGAATAGTTTCAGTGCCAGCTCGGAGTGTTTCAGTAGCACAATTCACATTCAGAAAGAAAAATGGCACAGTGGGACACGTAAGAAAGTGTCACTCTCCCAAATGCCAATGAACTCGAAGCTGGCTGGCGCTAAATCATCAGCCTGTCACTCACTAACAGTTTAACTATTCTTCTCCTCAGGTCTCTATATATTCCCTTAGCATGGCTGATGTGTGGACTGCTGCAGCTGTAAATCAGGCGGGTCCAGTTGGGCTGACTGGCAGTATTTCTCTCGCTCTCTCCGTGCAGTGATGGCTTCATTACAGGGAAACTGCCTGCCAGTGCTAGCCTCCGGCGCTAAGCGCTAATCACACTGCTGACCTTGGCTTGATCCAGGACAGTGGACCACTCACCACTGGGATGCGTGTGTGTGTGTGAATACTTGGAGAGGTTTGGCTGGCATGTGTGTTGGCACTGAGATGAATGTATGTCGGGTGAAGAGGCTGCTGTGGTTTTTGGAGCAGTGTTAGCGTGGGCGGCTCAGGTATTTGTCTTTGAATTCTTTTAAATATATATTAAAGATGTTTTCTATGTTTTTATGACATTTTCTTCACAAAGTATTAATCCTCCATTTTCCACGTTGATGCTCATTCACAGTCTCAGTGTCTAAATGTAATATGGCACAGATGCATGTAACATTTTATGAAAAATTATTGTGAAACTGAGAAATAAGTGTCCCACACTTTATGACAATATCATATTTTTCCTCTTTTTTAAAATCTTTACCCAAGCCACATAATATGATTCCAACACTGAGTAAAATATTTAAATTTCTGGGGCGAACAGTAATATTCTATCATAAAAGTTTTACACATCATTATATGCATATGCATATATCAATTTTTAACAGGGCACTTGAAAGATTTTGCACTTTCAGTTCAGCTTCCATGTTGTACTTCTGCTCAACAAAATATTTGTAAAGTACTTTTCTCAGTCTGACGACTACAAACAGTAATAACACTTTTGTGTTATTAATCTGTTTTACCAAGATAAACTAATAAGAGAAAATACAGAATTAACTCATTAAACTAGAATCTGTTGAGGTTAGATTGAATGCAGAAATATTTTGTCCTTTCTTGTTCAAGAGATTTTTACCGTTTTAGTTTGTTTTGTTTTTTGTTTTTTCATCAGTGCCGAAACTTGAAATTCAACTGTGAACAGCTCTTGAAACAACCATGACCCTTTGGACTCAGGCATGACAGTTATTGTGAAAGATGTTTACTAGATTCTATTATTGACATTTTGTTACTTTCACTTGCCATCGATTTAGTTCTGCATAAAAAGGAGAAGAGGAGAGGAGAGGAGAGGAAGGCTCTGTCTATTCAGCACTGTCTTGTTTGGTTTAGAAACACACCTCATATAACTCCCGCTGATTAACTTATTGATGAGCTTATTGCTCTGGAACAATTGCAGATATAATAATTATTATGGGAAAAGAGCTGCTTCCTTTTGCCTGGCATGAAGAGAAACTGATGAAGATCAGAGGCACTTCCTGCAGGTCGGAGTGACTCACTTTGTCAATGATCAGCAAAAAACATTACAACAATCGTTAGGAGAAAAAAAAAAAGGATTTTCTCTGACTGCTCACAGGTCTGTTCCATTCCTCCTTCCTTTTTATCCTCTTTCTCAAACCGTCTGTCTGTCTTTTAAACAGTTTCAAACACCCTCCCACGTTCTTCCACCACCTCACCTCCTTCTGAAAATGCGTCTCTCTGCTGTGGTCGACCACCTTTCACCCCCTGCACGCACAGTCAGCCCAACACACACTTAGTCCAGGAGAAAAAGTGTAGAGTGAACCAAACAGAAACGCACTGATGCAGTTACAGACAAATCCTGACTCACAATAATAATAATAATAATAATAATAATAATAATAATAATAATAATAATAACCATTGATGCTACTTTGTTAGCTTTAGCTCATTAACTCACCTGTTACGTCCAACACCGCCAGTTTTTGTCCTCGCCTTTCCCTTGTCAGCCCTGTTGTGATTTGTCTTGCATGAGACGGTACTCATTGACGGCACTCGCATTGCATAGCTGCCATAATTCCACAAGTTGGTCTTCATTTTTTAATATTCAACTTGGCTTGAGGCACAGTTTTGTTTTTGTTCGTTGCAATTTTTGTAACTAGGTATGCAACATCTGGTCGGTCACATGTCCCAGTCTGCTTGCTCTCATTTGCGATTGCGGGTATTCAGTTGGAGGCAGCCAAATCAGGAGTCATGTCAAAAATGTTAAATATTTACGATTCGAGATTGGGGAGGCTCTGACTCGACTGGGAGCAATAAAATAATCGCATTCACACTACACATTTGAGGATTATTTGGACAAATAGTTGGTTGTGACAAGCTTTGAATAAGGCATAAAATCCTCTAGTGTGTGGCCAGCTTTATGTGGGTATTGTGTTGTCTGTACAGAGCTGAAATGGATCACAACTTCCTGCTGTTTGAGGGTAATGTCCACATGTAATACCCCTTTTCCACTGGTCAAAAAACCCGTGTTGGCCCGCTAAGATCAGGGTATTGTGTGCAACGGGAAAGGGTACACTCGCCATTTACTCCTAGGTCAATTTACCTTGCAGTAGATGTAAGGCCCAGGTGAACATACTAACTTCTGACACATTTCCCAGTGCCTTTCTTTTCCTTCTTCATCTGGTGCGTAATGTCATCCAGACCTGGTGCAGGATTTACATTTTTTAATGGACTTTACAATTACAGAAGTTAACAATAATAGACCCAAGCAGAAAATGATTCCTGCCTCCCTTTGTCTCTATAAGCAGTGTTCACTGATGATTTGAGCATCTATACTTTCATAAAAGCTGTACAAATGTCGAGCATTTCCACACAGATCCAACTTTTGTAAAGCCTGACACCCAGATTAATTTCTGATAAATCTACATTCTTCATTAATTTATTCATAGCTAATATTTAAGTTAAGGGACATTTGTCTCATGCATCACAGTGACGTTTCCACACGATGCAGTGCAATCTTTCATCCAAATACAGTGCTTCACATAAAAGTTACAGATGGGCTGCCTTGCCTGCAGGAAGTGGGAACTGGGTCAATAGATGATTTTCAGTTGGTTGACTCACGTTTAAAGAACCTGTGTAGACTCACTAATTTTGGTGGAAAAGAGGTATAATAGAGGAATGACAGGTGAGAAATAATTGACTCTCTTGATTCCTTAAATTGAGGTTTGGTGCCAGGTAGAGTCAGCAACCTTCTCCTTAATTAAAATAAAAACACTGCAAGATTTCCCCTTATCATATCCGTCATCAGCAGTGACAGACAATCCTAATTTCCTCATTCCTTCTTCAGAGATGTTTTTCCTTATTTCCTCAAGTTGTGTGTTACTGTCTTCCTTCACAGCAGAGGCTTTCTGACGCTCAGAGGAATAAAAAGCAGGTGAGACTTTTACAGTAAAACTGGACAGTGGACTGAATTTGTCTAATTGTTTCCAATGATTGCCTGCCATGTTTTTGAATTCAAAGAATTTTTACTGAGAGGTCATTTTATAACAGCTAGAGGTGTTTGTCTCATATAAGTTTGAGGTGAGACAGAGAAGTAGACAAATCAAATCCACACATTTGTGCTAACGCAAACAAACAGCCTTGCCCTGTGATACTTGCGCCAGTATAATCACCTCTTCAGCATCTGTCACCTCGGACGATAATCACCAGGTTTTAGAAAGCAGTGACAGCCCTTCTGCCCGTTCTCATTGTCCCTGCTGGCAGACCACTTCTCCCCCTGTCCCTTTGCATTATCTCTTTACACATGGCGCTCCTAGCCTACGGATGGACAAGAGGGCTTAAAAGGTTCATTAGGATTTATTTTTGTTCATTTTGTGGTCTTTCTATGGAGTGTTATGGTGCCTCCGCAGCAGGACTGACCCTGCGGTTCAAACACTCTAACAGCCCATAAACAGAGACAAGGCCTGCAGATGACAACCTGCCATTGCCTGGGCTCCGTCATCTGCAGCTCACCAAGCCCTTTAAATAGGTGTCTGGGGTGTCATCGTCTCTGAGGGCTGCCTTATGGGGAGGTGTATAATAAAACTAAGACTATAAACCTGAGTGTAAGTGGCACAGCCTTGCCTGTGGCTCATGCTGCAACTTTTGAGCAGCAGCAGCAGAATGTGGGCATGTGGGCTGCGTTAGTTGTTTGAAAGAGAGAATGAGAGAGAGAGAGGAGAGAATATAGAGACAGGATGAGAGAGAAGTAATGAAAGACAGGCTTTATGACATTAAAGGATGAAAGCAGTAAATCAGCATTAATGTCAGACTGATGCATTCTTTGCACATTCTTCATGCATGGTGGTGTTTTGTCATATATTCTATGGATGATTATTGCAGTACCTTATGATACATTAGTCATGTACCATTTAAAAGACTTAAAAGACTTTAAATGTGAATGAAAGTTAAATTAAATTAAATCTCCCCCCTAGATTGAGGCTGACACATCACTGATTGATTCTGTCTACCACTGATAACCCCATAACCGCAAAGCTTTTTTTGCTCTCCAAGGCTTGCCCAGTTGAACTTGGCAGTTCTCGCAGTCCAGCCAATAATGATGTGTTCACAGTGTTGAGAAAAAGATTGTCTGTCCTAAGCCTTGGCTTTAAAAAGGCCTTTTTTCAGCAGCTTTAAGTGCATATAGTAGTATGATCTAGGGAGAAGAACGGCCAAGAGCCATCTGCCAAAGTCAGAACATCATGAGCAGCTGCTGTGCTTTTATGCATGTGTTGACTTTTTTTTTTTACATTATGTTGTTGATGTCTTGACCCTCGTATCCAGATGGAAGCATTCAAGTAGCTGGGAAAATAATAAATAAGGGAGTGGAGGCGATTCACAGTGCTCCTACTGATTTATGAATGCAAATGTTGTAAAAAGGCTGGTATAGGGATTTAACGAGCAATGTGTTCTGTGTATCTGCGAAGGATGAATGACTGATGTGGTTATTTTTCCCTTCAAATCTCCTCTCTCCATGATGTGTAATAGTGATGCCAAGGGGGAAAAGGGTGAGGAAATGATGCACTGCATTACATGACTGGTGGCTGATCTTGTTTTCTTTCAGCTGCCGTGTTGTAGCCTATTGTTAACCATAACAGGGATTGCTGGATTTGTGGCTCCTGCACCATATCTGCGTAATGACCATCTTCCTGTAAAGGGTCCCTGTGAGAGTCATTATCCCTGATCCAATCGTCGATGACAGGAAAAGGGGATGGAGAGGATAGATACAAGATGACAGGCGTTGTGCTTTCTGATGTCCCCCGCATGTCTCCAGGGGGAAGACTCACAGCCCCCACTCTTACAATGAATCCACAGAGCAAGAAAAGTAATCAGGCTTCTTCAGCGTCAAAATGAGGGATTATGTTTTCTTTTCTGGTGAGACCATATATTTACTTATTGATGTGCTCCTTGAAGGGCAGCCTACCAGTTGTGCACAAGATAACATCCAGGTCACTGGGGTTTAGAGGAAAGTCTCATCACACGCCACATGTTTCATGACATTTGGATGTGATGCTTCTATTGTGTATTACTTGAGCTCAAGGGCTGTGTGCATGCCACTGTGCATTGTTTTGGCTTTGTATGCATGAGCATGCTTTGTCTTTGTTTTTTCTTTTGCAGAAATCAAAGACTACCAATATTCAGCACCATACAAATATGTATTGGATAATTGAAAAATTCTTATTTGCAGTGTTGTATAATTGTTATAGAGCACAACAGAGATTGCGATCGAGATTGCATCCCAGTGATTTTCACAAAAACACTACATGTTCAATCATGATAACATATACTCAGGGTAATCACATTCCTCCCCTCTGATTTATGCCTGGCCCACATTAAAAGACTTTTTAAAATCTTTACAGAATTTGAAAATCTTTTCCAGGAGGACTGGAGCAGAATAGACTCAGACAGAATCTATGGGCCAAGTGGGAACTTGTGGGTGGGTCCAGCAGGGGGAACTCAACTGCGCATATTCAGTGGACTGCATAACCAGGAAGTAACCTGAAAGCCAGAAAACTTTTTGGGTGTATGCGCTGGGTGAGCAATTTTCATTGGTTTGAATGTTCAGCCATCTCTGTGTACCAAACCCAGTTCTCTTAATACATCCATGGGTTCCTCCCAAGGACAGATATCTGATCATAAATATTGTGCATATTTAATACTTACAATTTGAAATCGGTGAAGCCCCGATGTTCTTTGGTGCAAATCGATTCACTCTTATCACATATCATACCACAGGAAAATCTGACAAGACATTATTTAGGAACCATCAAAATATCGTGTCTTTCCTGAGGTTAGTCGGAAGGGGAGTATTGGGCCAAAAATCCATCCGATTATCTTTTAGCTTGTACTCCGCTTAAGTGTGTGAATGTACAAACATAGCCATAAAAATCCTGCTCCTTGAAGTATATGCACACAACATTGTTAAAAAGTAACAGTTGAAATTGTGGCAACAAAATACATATAATTTTTGAAGAATCTTAATATCAAATAAACACACGTGACCTCGCCTTCAAATATAATAACTCACATAGGTAATTGTAGCGGCACCATTTTTAATTTCAATGCAGGGAGTGATGAGATATAGTGGAGTAAATTACTTTTGGCGTGTAACTTTGACTGTGGTTATGTCCATTACCTTGACTGAATGGCTTTGGTAGTTTTAAACGAATCATGCCCTACTTGTACCATACTTTATAAGTCATGTTCAGATTATTCTAGCAGTAAATGCCGTATGGAAAGTTTGTTCAGAGATGCTCAGTAAGAACATTCTGTTTGATAAGCAGACGTATTCTGAAAAGCGCTATGTTTTACCCAGAATGTATCTTGCTGATGCAAACTGGTTGTGTATGAATGTAAAGTAGGGGAAAAGGCTGGAGGAATTATGCAACACTTGGGAGTACAGCTGGAGATATCCGTGTATAAATTAGCTAAAATGTTTTGTTCCGAATTCAGTCCATTCTGTTCAGAAGTATTGCTGTGTCTCTTTTTCTTTTTACAACTGGCTGCGTTGCTTTGCTGTAGGGAGCCATGTTTTCCTATTATCTGGTGGGCTACACAGCCAAGCTGTGCCTGCTGACTCTGTACTTTGTCAAAGTGGTTAATAATAATAATACATTTCATTTGATGACGCCTTTCAAGTCACCCAAGGTTGTGTATTGAATGTCATTCTCTATTGGCAGGTAATCTGCCACTCTGTTCTTTCTTTTTAGGGGCACAAAGCACTGCATTCTGCTTTGTGCTTTCCCCCCTGTGTTCAAATGAGTGTTGAAGTTTTGTTTAAGTGTTGTATTTTGGTTCAGTCTCATTCGTGTGAGGCACAAAAGTGAACTGGTGTCAGGATCAGTTCAGAAGGAGACTTTTTCTCTGCTCATCTCTTGGCTTTGTAAAGTTTTGTTGTGATGGGAAAAAGAGTCTCTGGCTTTGAGATTTTGTCATTTTTGACATTTTGCTATAAGTATTACATGAGCTTTTTTTTTTTAAATCAATGTTTTTCTATGCATTTTCAGAGTTGTCAGAGTTACAAAAATAATTGTAATTTGGCATTTGTTTCAATGACCTTAAAAAGGAATTGGTTTGAGGAAGAAACTAAAGCACTAGTTTTCTCTTTAACTGAACATTTTAAGATAATGTGCATCTTTTGTGTCTTGGAAATTTCAGTGCTGTGTCTCTATCATTAAATGCATTCATATAGAGATGATACACATATAAAGTTTTGTTTAAAAAATATACTATTATCCCTTCACACAAGAAATTACTCAAGGAAAAAGTCATTTCTCCAGTTCCTTTTTATCATTTCCTTTCACTGGGGACACAAAGAAAAAAAATGAATGTGACAACATGTGGGGATAAGTACAAGTTATAGAGATTTATAATTTAAGCATGTTTAGTCAGGATGCATTAAATGAAATAGGATCTAAATTGCATAGAATTGCATGCACGCCTTCCTTCTTTGTTTGATCAAAGCTGGATGCAGCTCTTTTTCTCCATTAGAGTGCAGTTCAACACATTAAGCTTCTGTGCAGATGGTTGTAGTTCTAGAAGTTAACCAATTTGAGTGTATTTTAAAAGGATGCAATGTTTCCCTGAGTTTTGGATCTTTGGAGTTTATCATTATTTTAGTAGTTTTTCTGTTTACTGCCATCAAACTTTTGCTTTCATTTCTCTACGCTTCAGTGCCAGACCTCATGCAGTTACTGCATTGATTTTTGCTGTGTGTTTGTTTGTGTGTGTGGACTGGGTTAACAGCTCTCGCTGCCTAGTTGTGTTTTAACTCTTATTTAAGTCCATGTCTGTGAGCAGTGGTGTGGCTCTGCAGACGAAATTGTATTGTTGTCGTGAAAGGTTATTTGGAGAAATAACAAAAATATAATTTGGGAGAGCAGTTAGAAGATTATAAACACTATAAAATTCACTTGTGAGTGGACAATACAATGACTCACAGCCCTACAGATGACATCTCTAATTTTAGTTCAGGAGCTAAGCATGATGGAGCACTGTTTGTACACTGACCTGAAAATGTTTAATTACACGCTCGTTGTGTCCCCTTGGCTAATAGCGAGCCATTATCTTGGACTGTGCATGGAATCTTGACATAAGGATCGTAACAAAACAAACATAATTAGCAGAGGTAAGGGGGCGACAAGGATCTCCAAGCTGATTCTTTCTCTGTATGGCCTGTTTCTGCATTCAGTCTGATAGTCATTAGGGAGAGCTTGTAGGTTGGGCATGATTGGCTGAGTTTTGCTCAGCTGACTAAACAGCAACACTTGTCTTATCTGATTGCCAAGGAGATGGTTCTATCAAAGGCAACAATCGGGTAGCTTTGCCCTGCAGAATCCAATGAGATATGTGTGCTTAGTAGCATCGCTGCAGATTAGGCGGCTGAATAAAGAGAGAACTTTGAAGGAGGCAGAACAGGTGCGAGATAAAATGGGACCCTGGAGGAACATTTTCTGTTAGCTTTGACAACACACACACATTTACCTTCACACACATGCATGCACAACACTCTACGCACACAAACATGCACACACGGTATATACACTTTACACCTGAAGTAGGTACATGTACTCACACACACATTAACACATTCACTCAGAAGTAGCAGAACTGGGGGAGGGTATCAGGGAAAAAATGGCCTTCTGCTAAAAAAAAAAAAAAAAAAGCTTTTGAAACTTTGTTTATGACCTTGACAGTGCTATTGCTGCTTCACCTCACTTCATTCCCGTCATGCACACAAGCATACAGTACTGTAAAATCTCAATCCATCAATCCATATTCAACAGGCTTCTTGTAAACCATTCCAAGGGTACCTTTATATGAAACATTAAACACAGCTTGGCTGGCGTTTTGTCTCCATTTATCTGCACTTCACTGTGACCCCAATTACATTAGGTAAACTGCTGATTCAAACAGCAAACTTTTAACAGACTATTAACAACAGTGGCAACAACCCAGACTGAGTCGAGAGTAGCAAAGCGAAACATTTCTGCGTGATATGTTAATGTGAAAACAGCTCCCTGATGTAGCATGATTAAATCATGCCAAATGTTTGTTTTTGTTCCCTCAGTAATGATGATCATTGACTGTTTGTGTGATTAATTTGCATTTAATAAATATGAATGTTGGTAAGTATGTTTCATGTCCGCTGCATGTAATAATCAGTCATCTGAGATGAATGCATTAGACTGGTGGTTTATTCTTATCCTGCAGGCCATGATGTAGAATATGCCAGTGATGAAAGTTTAAGTCTAAGTTAAAGTTGAGCCAACATTTCACATTTAACATTTCAGCAAGCTGACATTTGGCTTTCTCCACAGGTAGAACACACTGAGGCCAACTGAGGTCGCATTTGCATGCAATGGTAAACTCTTAAAAGAATTGCATAAAAGGGTCACATAAGTTTAGAATGATTTATTTCCTTTTGTCTTTCTCTCATTGTGGCACTGAAGACTGTGATGTATTGCATTTGATTCTCACTGAGAATTCCATTGTCTACTAATGTGGACGATTGTGCATGGGTAGTACAGGACAGCTCAAGTGCTGTCAAGCTGTCCTTTGTTTCACACATCAGCGCTCTCTATGCCTTCATTATAGGCATGACGTAAATGCTTTGTGGATGGTTTATGTAATAGAATACTCACAGATAAAGGCACATTGCACAATTGGCTGCACATGAAATATGATTTACCTATTATGATATCAAGACTGGAGAATTGTATGTCATTTCAGGTCGTGCGTCCCATCTGCATGCTCTAGAAAAATGCATCTGTGTCAGCCTTTATAGGTAATGTGCATGAGGCTGAGATAAGTGGTTGCAACACATCGTGTATGTGGCGCTCTCTGGGGGAGCACAATGAATAAATCATATTTTATTGAATATACCAGACTTTATTTGAGGCTGTGCTATTACTCATTATGTGATTATAGAAGGTAGATTTGTGAATATGTGCTTTTACTGATACGTAAATTTTCAGCAACCTTCAAGAGAAAAATGTCAGCACCAGTGAAAAACAACATCTGATTCCCTGTTGGAAAGTTATTTCTCTTTTAGAAACTGCTCTTTCTATCACCTTGTTTTTTTTTTCCTGATGTGCAAACCCAACATCACTTTCCTTCTTTGTTGCCCCATCTCTATCACTCCCACTGCTCACTCCTAAAGTTCTGTTCTTCCACCTGGTGTCCTTAAACATGCACCTGCCCTTGACAAGTGAAGTTGCCACTCAGAATCCATCTTATGTCACAAATGTAGTCAGCGGTTCCCAAATCACTGGTGCAACACCTCTGTATGACAACAACACACCATTAGTGGTCTCCAGTCAACATGTGCACTTTTACAAGACTGGGAAGGTTCTCCATAGGGAGTTATCTACTGTGTGAGTTCGTGTGTGTGTGCGTGCGTGTGTGTGTGTGTGTTTCATTTCCTGTAACTCCCGTGAGAAAAAGCATTCACTCTATCTAAGAACACAGCACTGAGGGCTGGTCACACCTCATTAATCAACCAGGAATCCTTGTTTTTTGCTGCCATACACCTGTACCCTTTGTAACAATCTCCACAAATCTATCAACACATAAGGAAGATACAAGGCCGGCTGCCTGGTGTGTGTATTCACACGTGTGTGTGTAAGAGTAAGGCAAAACGAGCTTGATTTAACCACGGCTTCACTGTCTTTGTCCTTCCCCGTGTTCTCCTTGTGACTACCGTACAGGTCAGCCCTGATTTATAATTGGGTCCAGAGTGGGACACTGGGTACGTAGATAATGGGTTGCCCCCGTCTCACGCACACATACACACACAGACATACACACACACACACATAAGACCTCTCCTTCTCCTATAATCCATTCTTTTTCTTGAAGGCAACACACAGTCTTTCTGTGCATGTGTGTGTCGTGTGAACCTATTAAGAGGAAGTTAATGTCCCATCATGCCCAACAATACAACCATCTAATAACCATATCACATGATAAAATTAACTCTGACCCTGCTTGACTGATAGCTTGGTTCAAGATTTCCTTGGTTTCCTGTGAAGCTGCTCAAAAAGATGTAAAACCACTTTGTATCATAATGTGTGTGTGCGTGTGTGTGTGTGTGTGTGTCTGTCTGTCTGTCTGTCTCTTTGCAGCTGCTGCACAACCCTTTTTTCCGGCCTTTGCCTTAACCACAAGGCCGTACAACAACAATATCAGCCTGAAGAAGACAATGAAGCTGAGTTTGAGTATTCACCTTCAGATGAGGTGGCACTTCATGCAATCCAGCGTGAGAGTGGTCGTGCTTTCCTGCACGTTCCTCTCTGTTTGTGCTTGTGTGACTGAATTATTAATACTTGACAAATGACAGCCATTTTGAACAGACCTTCCACTCGACATCGATTAAATATAAACAATGGGCATGTGTGAGCAAATGTGTTTCTACCACTGCCACTGGAGCAGCAAGGCACTTTGAGCTGGGGAGAGGGATGCGGAGATTGTGCGTGATGGCAGGGGTGAAATTTATAGCGCCAGACAGTCACTTGGTATGCAGGGAAAGGACAGGCAAGACTGTTCTCACATAATTGTTCCATCATCATGCTCTCAGAGATATGCTTTTGTTTATAGGATTTTTGCTTTGTTTTGTTTTGTCTCTGTTGTTCTGTGTGTGTCTTTGTTTGCTTGTGAGGGACAAAAGGAGAGAGCGAGGGACTGTGAAGAGGGCATACAGAGTGAAAATGGAATATAGTGAACACATGAGTACAAATTTGGGTTTGTGAGAAAGGAGAAGAGCAGTGGCGAGAGTGGGTACAAATGGAGCATAGAGTGTATGACAGCACTGTGTGTATATGTCTGTGTGTGCGCGTCTGCATGAATCTATGTGTTCACCTGTCCACGTTCACCTAGGAGGGAGAAAGCTGGGAATGAGATCAAAGGCAAACAACTTTATTGGCGGTCTCCATAATTCAGCAGTTATACCAGGGGTCATAGTCTTTCCTTTGAGGTTGAGCTGCAGAGATGAATCTTTAATGCACTCCTGCCTGAGAATAATGGATGGCACGGGCCAGCTACTACCCAGCCCTGCTGCAGGAGCTGGGAGCAGTGGAGAAATGAATGGGGGTGAGGGGGAGAGTATATGCGGGACATGTATGGACTGTGGGCAGAGAGTGGAACGAACAAAGCGAGGAATGTGCAGAAGAGACAGCACGAGAGTGTGGATTTGTGTTTGCTTTGTAAAATATGTCACCTCCTGTTCATATGTTGCATATCTTGGCTTCCTGCATGGCTACAGTATGTGTGTTATGTGTACAAGAATGTGCTGCACGCTTTATCTCATGCTTTGCTGTATGTGGATGAGTTGAATTTCCCCGGATGACAGTCTTTTCACAGCTGCCTAGCTTCGAGGTGCCCTTAGGGTAGGGGAATGATTGAGCCGCACCACCCTCCCCACTATGACCCGCTAAGCCTCTCTGCCCCCCTGTGGTCCCCTTGCAGTCCCGCCCCTGTCCACCTACTCTCCTTGCACCTGGACTGGAACAGTAGACTTACTAACACACTATCTCAATGCACCTAGAGGAGGGGAAATGTTCAGAACATCCAAGGGGAGAATGAACAAACCTGCGGCACAGCAGCTAAAGCAGAAGCATTGTTTTTTTATGGCTTGGCACAGCAGATAGTACCAGTACAAAGCTTTAGAGTTAATGTCATTGATAGTCTCAGAGAAGGATCCTTTTAATTGGGCTTTTTACTCACTGGCAACAGACATGTTGATATCTATGAGCTGTATAGCCTTACTTTTCTACTCATTCAGGTATGTTAATTACTGGTTACTCATACATAAACACTGTCAATGTCACAAGTCTACAAATAGGTCTACTACAAAGACAGCAATTTTTTATGGTGAATGTTTGCATTAGCCATATGTTATCTCCCTTATATGCTTCTCTGCACCCATAAACAGGCAATCTCTAAGTTTAAGTACCCCATGTTTATATCCCTGACGGCCTAGATGAGCTTTAGTCCTTCTGATGTTTAGAGTGCTGTCAGAGTGGTGTCACGCACTGCACTAACATGCTAACGTACTGCATAGCTGTGCCTGGGGGGACGGAGGGGAAACTATCACAGCGGAGTAGCTAGAGTTTATATTTTCCTCTAGTTTGAAGGTAGACTGCATTAAATCAAATCCACAAAGTGAAACATTTTTACTAAAAGTAATGTATTAAAAGGGGGATGCTATATTATTAGAGAGGGAGAGAGAGAGAGTGAGAGAGTCACACAGTGTTGTGAAACTGGGTCACCCGCAGCTGAAAATGCGGAGCCGGCTCGTCTGAGCCGAAATGAGGTATAAAATACAAACAAATGAGCTTGCGATGCAATAAACCGAGCATCACACATTGCCCCAGCCTTTTCCCTGTCTTCCACTCACACCCGTGACACACAAGCACGCATTTCACATTTCAGCTTGCTCAAGATTACATCTCAGCATCTTAGTCAATCAAAACCTCCCATTCCCTCTATTATCTCGATCTCTAAACCAACACAGGGTGGAGGCGGGGTGAGGTAAGGTGAGGTGAGATGAGGGTGTAGCGATGCAGGAAGGAGTAACAGTTTTTTTGGGTGGTCACAGAAGAAGAGAAGAAAGACAGAATTAAGGAGGGAAAAACAGTTGTCCAACTGTCTGACAAGGGGGAGAGAGATAGAGAGAAAAGAGAGATAGCAAGGAGACTGAGAGTGAGGGAGAGAGAGACTCGTACACATTGCATTAGCTCAAAATATATTCCACATTCAGTGGGTGTGAAAGCAGGCAGTGGCACGGCAGCAGCATGCTTAGAATAGTTGAGGAGAGTTCATTATGGAATGACATAGACTCAGGCTGATTTGCTGAGACGAATCAGATTGCAAAATGAGACATATGCATTTTTTTTCTCCCCTCTATTCCCGTTCCCTGACGTGCAATGAAATATTAACTCGTCCTGTATGGCAGCCCCTTAAATTGCATGCACGCCCCACACAAAGGGCCTAGCAAATGTGCCATTACCTCGTTTTAATCTGAACCATTTTCTCGGCTGCCTGCCTGCTCTCGCCTACCTAGAGGAGAGATTGTTGATCTGAGGGATTGAAACGGGGAACGAGAGGAACAATCCTGTTTGAGAGTCTTAAATTTCTCTCTCACCCAAATTTAGGGGCATCCATCAACTG
This sequence comes from Naso thynnoides, assembly GCA_029783665.1. NCBI lineage: Eukaryota > Metazoa > Chordata > Actinopteri > Acanthuriformes > Acanthuridae > Naso > Naso thynnoides. The sequence continues at coordinate 10,515,418 of JAQLOL010000023.1, forward strand.
ATGAGGATAATGTCTTTAATAAAAAATGCAGAAAAAATCATGGAGATGAACTGTCAATGAGCATGCAGTAACACATGGATCTGCAGTCTGGAAAGCTCGGCTCAAAACCTTCCTGTGTTGTGATTAAAATGTAGATGATTGCTGATTTTGTCACTGCTAAGATCACATTGAAATGAAATCTGCAGGTAATCTGTGCCAACACCTTTTTTTCACAGCTATTAGTATATAGCCTGCATTCATGCTGAACTCCATAACACAATAGAGCACACTGTGCTCCTATCAGATGAAATCGCTTCTTCTATTAGAAAATTAGAAACATGCAATTATATAATATAATCAGTTTGCAAACTGGGAGCATAATTTGTATGATCCTGGAAGTTTTAAGGCTCATCAAATTGCACAGAAGCAAAGGTGGGGTCCATGCCGCAACATTTTTAGTGGACCCCTGTATTGGCACCCCTGCTGCGTCAATGGACTGGCTTCACTGAAATTAATGAGGGAAAGTGCATGTTTTTTTCACTCAGGTCGAAAATCAGTCTGAACACAGCATTTGGGAGCGCAGTTAGCTGAAGGCTTGTGGTCAGTTCAAACGAATGGTCCTTCCATCCTTTACCATCCTGATGGCAACTCCAGCACCCTGCACAGTATATTATTTCCTTTTAACGTCTACATGCGCACACACACACACACACACACACACACACACACACAAAACATTCTGGTAACACCTTACTTAAAGACAGAAATGCCTTTTTCCAGAGCGTACACCGCCATGTTGTGATGTATTTGCTATTCAAACAATTAAACAACCAATGAATGGGCTGTAGGGGCGGGACATAAGTTGCTAGCAAAGCTAAGCTAACTATCGTAACCCAAACTAGCTAACTAAACTAACACTGTATCACTTCCTCTTACTAACGTTGTTACTATCACTCGCACTCTCACTCTCTCTCTAAATCTGTCGCTCTATCTATTTATCTCTCACTATCTGTCTCAATCTGTCGCCTGACGGTAAACCCACAGAGAACCCAACTGACCTGCCCTCTATTTAAAGGAACCACAAAATGATTGACAGGTGGAATGGTGTGATATAACTGGTTGAATTCAACAATGATCCAACCAACAATGGCCTGAGTCACCGATGACATCAGGGACCCAGAGGATTTTTCTTACATAAAGACGGAAGTGGCAGACTTTCATAAAAAATACAAAATAATTCATTTTTTGTACTTTTCTTGTGATATATTTTCACATTTGACAACAGTAGGAGCAGGGATATGGTCCAAATGGGTTGAAAATGCATTTATGACTTCAGCTTGACTTTGAAGCATCCATCCATAATGCATTATGGACATACTTATAAGGTGTTATAATGTGCCTATAGTGCGCTATAATCAGTTTTAAGCAAGGTTTGGGTTCACAGTACCCCTAACCATAACCACCTGTAACACAACCACCTGTAACACATTATAAGTGTGTTCATAATGTGTTACAATGTGTGACATATGTTAATAATGTGTTATAATGTATTATAGAGGCAGGCTCCATAGAGAGTATGAGCAACATTTTTAATAGAAAACACAAATAATTTCAATATGACAACAGCCTCATGGCTATCAGCAAGCAAATAAAAACTTTTCTTTAATCTTAACCACGATCCTTCTGTATTTGCTATCTTCTATCGTGTTCACTTGTAATCTCTTTCACCTTGAAAAGAGATTATCACAAAAAACATAAAGTTCTTCAAATTATTTCCTGACTTGAAAATTCTTGTTACTGGGGCAGTTCTGTAGGATAAGTTACCCAGGCTGTTTCTATAAGTAGATTAAAATGAGCCAGATAATTTCCCAGCAGTCTAACTCATTGTATTTATTGTATCCAGCAATTGTGCTACACCTGCACCTCTGGTTCCCCTCCTAATGCTCTCTCAAGGATTTTGTTGGGGCTTAATTAGCCATGTTGATGGATTGTATAGACTGTGCACTAAGGTCCTTATGCAGTGTGGTCGACTATGTGTTGTGAGAATCTCTAGAGTCTATGTTAACACAGTAGTTCCTTTACAGAGAGTGCTAGCCATTAGCAGGCCTCTCACCCGGCCAACATAGGGGATTATGGGAATAAAGGAACGAGACTTTGTGACCTTGGCCTTACACAGCTACTCCAGCATCAGCCCATCACACTGGGGTCATGTGTTTGTCTGCAGCTCTTTGTGCTGTGAGTGTGTGTGTGTGTGTGTGTGTGTGTGTGTGTGTGCGCGTGTATGAATGCATGTTCTGTGCTCTAATCTGTGAGAACAAAAATAGAGAAGGGGTTCACAAATAAACACTTTTTTCAAGGGTGACCCTTTCACAAGGACCACCTATTCACTGAGACGTGTATGCTCTCTTTGGCATCAAGTCAAACATCAGAACAAGTGAGATCTGAAAATTATGTGAGTGCTCACTGCACTGCATGCTGAGTCTCTGACATTCTTACCAGGATGTGCTGAAATATCAACGGAGACAATAGGGAATGGGGAATTGCACCTCAGAGTACTCAGCAGGAAGTGATACTCTTTTGGTCTGTCTCTATCAACCAATCAATTAACATCAAATCATTTCCATGGAACTTGACAACCCTGCAGGAGCTTCATGGCGGGCCTTCAAAGCCTCGCTGTAGTGATACCTCAAGAAAGCACTCCAAGCTGACAATGGGTTGCAAAAACACACCGGAAGACTGAAATCAATGCTCTTTTTTTTCTATTGATATCTAACCTGCTGCTGGATAATTTGACCTAGCAGCAGATGATTTCTGTCACAATTGATTTGATGTGCAGAGTCCTCATGCTCTGTTGCCAACAGCTCTATTTAAGGGGAATGCTGTACATCCATCACCCACCGAGATGAACTGTTGGTAAGTATAACATTTACAAACCATTTGCTGCTTTCCTCGCGGTCTCAATCCCTCCATGCCTTGGCAAATATTTGATTTCTTTCTCTCTGTTTTGCTCTTTATCTGCTGCAGCATTTTTTTTTTTTTACCATTCTGCACCAAGACAACACAAACATATGCACGTGTTCATCCAGTGCCCGCCCAAACATGTGCTCAAACACAGACTTGCAAATGTCAAGTTGTTTGGTGCAGATGGTGGTTGCACTGATAACCAGTAGAGGGAAACAAAGCGCTGTCATTTCACCCGGTGCAGCCACTGTCATGGAGGCCCTGATGTGCTGTTATCATGCATGCAACAAGCGTACCATTCAAAGAGCCTAACATCCTCCACCCACAGAGGAATGTTTTGGGATCTTGTTGATAATTTCAAGCAAAATGAGGCACAATCAACACAAAATGTGTTTATATTTGTATATGTATCTGCAAAAAAAACAATCAATTATTGTAAATACATGCTAAAGACAAAAAAAGTATTAAAAAGGGTTTTGAGACAATATTAAAATGATCTATAATCATTGGATATAATGCTGCCCAGCAGTTTAAACTACATATTACTTTGAGGGATGAGGCCACATTCCACATCATTCACTTCTGCCTATTAAGCAATATAAAGGTACAGGTGATCATTCTAGAGTCCAAAAGCTTATTCTGCAATGCATTTACAATGAATCACACCAGAATGTCTGAGACGGAGAGGCTCATTTATTATAGTTATCTGAACAGTACTAGAAAGAGATTTTTCTTTCACACTTATCATTTTCCCCCCGCAATTTCTTTTTTTCTCATTCAGGGCTGAGCATATTTTGCACGATAACTGAAAGTGTAAGAGTCTTGACCTGTGACCTTGTGATTTGAGTTTCAAGAGGAGAAGAGAGAAGAAGAAGCCCTCACCCCCCACCCGTCCATCCATCAGTGACTTTAAATAGTGCACATCATCAGAATGCATTATTCATACAATCAACTTGCTAATCATCTTTTATGGAGCATCATCTAGGGAATGGCTATTTTTACTTTGCTCATTTTGATGCCTTGTTTTCATTCACTTCCAACTGAGCAGAGTGACAATAATAACAATTAGATAGAAGCACAGAAAGCAATGGGTGATAGGAACATGAAGGGTGAGAACAAAATAACAGCAACAGGTGTTCCCGTTTATTGTGTCCAACCTGTTTATGCACATGCCTTTATTCATTTGATGTGTCTGGCTTTTAAGTGAGGAGCAGACTGTAAAAATATCACCTTCTCCCAAATTTCAGAGAAAGTTCTTTGCACCTAAAACTCCAGAAAGGGTAGTATAGAGTTTCAAGAGGTGGACTAATATGGTATGACAGGTGCCAATGTCCATCATATCACTGTGTTGATATGCATGCTGCTGCTGTAAGCCAACATGTCAGGACCAAGCTTCCATCACAGCCCTTCTACAGCTGACCAATCACTCTGTGACGACAAGTTAAAATAGCATTTTCAGCAGGATAGACAGCATGGCTCCTTTTGGAAGTCATACAGTGGACTGTTCTACATAAGAGGGGCCACAATTTCACACCTGCAAGAAAGGCCATGAGTGGTCATTTTGACTGCCAGTTTCCAAATTCAATCATCTCTCATGATAAATACCCAATACAGTGAGGATGGAATGCATTTATTGTGTAAGGATATATTTTTTTTAAGATTAAAAAACACCTGAAATTATGCTAAGGTGGGAGAGAAAACGCCCACTTTCATCTGAGACGGATCATTTAAAGCAGCATCCAGCTGATGCAGGTAAGCTCTGCTGCGCTGCTTTGAGTGACAAAAATTGCCTCTGTAAATTGAACTTGCGGCAGCACTCAAAATTTTACTTTTGACATACAATGATAGCTGCCAGGCAACCACGATGCAGCTGCCACCATGTGAAAATATATCAGCTCAACTGCGGCAAAATCAATAATAATAATAATGACCGCCTGTGGCTGAAATAGGTAGTAGTGATCACATTTTCTTTGTCTCTTGTGCAATTTGTATTAAACGAAACATTTAAAAAATAAAATACAGACATTTTTAGGAAAAGTCAGGGACCAGCAGCACTGTAGCCTAATTTTTAATTCAACAGTAATATGACTTATAAATGTGAAAATGGACAAAATGACCATCATGGCTGATCTAGTGTTGAACTTTTCAATAATAGAAACATTAAAGTTGTGTTCACTGTCATAAAATTCAGGGCAGCTTTGTAATGATCATGGTGGATCTGGTTGCACAATGTTAATAAGTAGGCTATATCCACACAAACACTCACATCATAAACACCTCATTTCCACTTACATATGTAATTAGTGTCCATATATATTGAGAAAACACCCCTAGTGTCCAAAGCAAGGAAAAGCATTTCTTTATGGAAGGATAGAAATGTAACAGTAGAATCAGATTCAGAATATGTTAAAACTATAACCTTGTACTTTCTAACTTTACAAACTCACTTGTCAATCCAACTGAGCAACTGAACTGAAGAAAATGGACAGCTAGCAACAGCTGCTTGTAAGATAAGCAAGCACATTGTCAAACAGTCTCTCCAAAATCTACCTTCCAAAGTTCAATTTTTTGAATGCAAGCAAATTCTTGGCCGAAATATTATGGAGGGGAGGAGTTTCACAGGTTCATCAGATATCACAGAGATTATCATAGGAATGAACAGATTTTCGGTTGAATCGCCTTCTCACGCATTCGTAAGTGGAAACTAGGTGAAAGACTTTACAACTGGACAAGACATAGCTCAAGGATCCTGATGAAATCTTGGAACAAAAGCTGTGCACTCTCTGGCAAAGGATGGAAACTCAAACATACAGTTTTTTCTTCCTTAGTTATGATTGTCTTTATATCAGTCATTTCTGAATTGTTATTTCTTCATTATGTTTGTTTGTCTATTGTTGGAGCCAGAAGGTGGAATACTCATTAAATCTCATTGATGGAGGAAAATGCAAGGTTGCACTATTTTGCATTTCATACTTGTTTGATGTTTTCATTTTAGTGGCTCAGGCTGTTTTTTTCTTTTTCTTTCTTTTTTTTTTTTTTTTTACTCTTCGATTTCCTTATTCCTTATATTTTTTCAGCAGGCAAAAGATTCATATGAAGGCTTAAAACAGGCTCTGCGCGGGACAGATAGCAGAAGGAATTAACAGCCATTTCACGCTAGCACCTCGGTCGCCGAGCAGGGCAGTGTGAGAGGGAAGCAGTCTGGGTGCAGCTGGGGCACTGACGGCCCCCGAGACACTCTGTAATTGTACTGCTCTGAAGAGCAGGTAGGTGTGCAAATTACCAAATGTGCCGTGTAAGCCCATTTCAGCCAGTTCAATCGCTGTCAAGCATTTCCAATTTTTGAGCAATTTCATCTTTGGTTCATTTCTGGATTTCTCAGTGTCGTGAATGGAGCAGAGTTTTTCTCTGTCTGCCAAGTTTTAAATACAGCAGAGATGATATGTAAGATGTACGTCATCTCTCCTCTGTGCCTGATTTTAAAAACAAGTCTATAACATGACTCCATCAAATACATTCTTGTAGTTTGTAAGTAGATATCTATGTTTAACTTCCGCACACTTAGATATTACACCTTTGTGATGGCCTGGAGACATTGTTTTTAAATATGCATTAAATTATTTATTAGGTTTACAACACACAAGTGCTTATGTTATCATATTTAATTAAATGTGACTCACTGAATTAGAGCATGAGCATTTTCTAAGTCTCCTCAGTAAAGTGGAAATGTGTCCTTACATGTCCATAAGTATTATAGCGTTATATTTCTCTTGATATTTCACACCATCTTGTATTTCATTTTGCCACTCTGTCCAACTTTTCACTGAGGAGAAATTCCTTCCCCTTGATGTATTGCCTTTATATAAGAAAGTGTCAAACCTGCAAGAATGTGAAGGATTGCAGGGCGACCTGAGAGCGCCTCGGGGTGGGCAAAAAATACCAGCTGATGTCACCTGGGCTTCCGCTAACAGAGCTGCAGCCTCCGTAGGCGCCGTGTGGGGTTTGTGACCAGAGAGGGAACAAAGGAAACGCTGACCCCTCGGTGCGTGACAATGAGGTGGCACAACAAAAGAAGGTAGACGCTACACAGAGTACACGTGGCACTGTGCACTGTGATTTCTATCTGGCCTCTCCAAGCACTCGCTGTCATCCGCAAGCCACTCGTGGGGCAGGTGCCAGGAAATCCAGGGCACAGGTCCTGTGAGCTGTCAGGTGTGCTGACAGAGCTGAGGTTGGGGGCGAATAGTCCCCAGCACTGACCTGACGCACTGGAACATTACATAACGTCCTTAATTAAGTAATTATATACAAATGTTTGACATGACATCCCTAAAGCGTAAGCAAATTAATTTGCATTTTGGCTTTATTTGTTTTTTATGTGCATATTAAGCCTAGCTTTAGTTAGTCATAGCTAAGGCACTGTAAAGCAACATAGAGTTTGACACTTTGGGAAACACTATTACTAGCTTTCGACTGGAGAGTCTCATTTCTGTTTGGTTAATTCGGAACTCTAGCTTGCAACAGGTTAGCTTAGTTTAGTACAAAGACTGAAAACATGGGTATCATAGGGAAACAGTTAGCCCGGCTTTGTCTGAAGGTCATAAAATTCACCTTCCAGCAACTGTACAGCTCACTAATTAACACATAATATCTCTTTTGATTATTCCCTACAAAAAAGAAAAGTAAAAATGACACCACAGACTGTTGCAGCTTTCATGAAGTTGCTGATACTGACTCTACAAAAGAAAGATACTTGCAATTTCCTCAAAGTATTTGTCTTTGATGCTTAGAATTTTAGTCTGATGTCACTGAAAGCATGAGGACTATATTAAAATGATACTGTAAATTTGTAAGTGAAAATACTATTCCACAGCAGTATAATTCCCCATAAAATGCATCCTGTATGTTAAGTAAAATTTAAAAAGTAATAATTAAATTAGCATTTTCATTTCACATACTGTGAAATGAAAATGTGCTTGAAAAATTTTTAAAGTGAAAATGGATATGCAGTTAGAAATGTTACTGTCAAAGAAAAAAGCGGAAAATAATAAAATAAAATAAACGAAGCAGGGCCCTTAGCATTTTGCATTTACATCATAGATGATATGTTAAATGGACGGAGCCATCATGACATAACTCGCTATTACTTTTTTTGGACAACTGTTTTGAAGCATCAAAGTTGGCATGATGCCCATTGGCTATCCCCCCCTCCCCCCCCCCCCCCCGGTTTTTAGGTGGCATGCAGCTGCCTTCACTAAAAAACACCCCAGCAAACCTATCAAAATTCACTCCATGCACAGTTATCATGAACAGTAAATTGAGCGTTAAAGACCAAAAGTTGGAACAATGTCTTAATTCTTCTGTAAAGTTTGGCATCGTAATTTGGAGCTTAAGGTGAAATGACTTGCTTTTAGGGCCAGCCTTCAGTGGCCATTCAAAGAATTGCGATTTTTGGCAAGTTCCATGTTTGCTTGATTTTTTAGCCCCAAAGATTGATTTAAATGGTCTAAGTGATAGCATGGAAATGAAATTGCCATTTTCTAACGATTTAAAAATGTACATAAAAACAGCATTTGACATTTTATTCTCAACTATTTAAACTGCTTAAAAGTTTAGGCTACATTATTGGCACGCTAATTTTAAATTCAAAAATTGCAGTACAGTGCATACAATGCATCCTAATTTTTAATTTGTGCATGTTAAGTCAAAGTTAAACTGAAACTCTATTTTTCTATCTAAAAATTTAAAAAATGACTTTAAAGCTGTTTTTTAAAAGATTTCCCCTGCTTCAAAGTGGACAACTTTTAAATGCAATAAGCAAAATAACACTTCCGGTCTCTCTACATGGCAACACACTTTTTTGTATCATTTACAATGTTAAAATAATGTGTTAATCCGTTAAGGTTTGAACATGAATACATAAACAATGAAGATTTATTTTTATATTATGTTGTTTTACTAGAACTTATCCTATGTTTATTGATGAGGCATGATATAATGTAATACATTTTTCCCCTAGAAATTGAGCTGGTTGTGTTTTCTACAGTGTCTCAAAATTCAAGAGCGTAGCTTACCGAGGATTTGAATAAATTCAAAGGCCTACAGTATGTATTTTCCTGCCTGACTTGCTCCACTGTTGCACAGCAGCATGCAGGCTACTTTGATCTTGTGTGTGAATGGAGGAATACACCATGACCCAACATCCACTTAGATGAGAGTCACTGCTGACACTCAACCTGTGTTTCCAACAAATTCAATGCAGACGCAGCGATAACAAACCTGATGATTAATCGCCATGAAAATCTTTAGGGGATAGTCCATTATATTGCCTTAGGCTAAAGCCATGCATAACTAATAGTGATTTATTTAATTTTTTTTATTTGTAACAAGATCTTTAATTTAGATTTTTCCAGAGGGAAATTAAATCCGTCTGCTAAAGTGTGCAGGTGGGTACAAGTTAAATCGTTTGTGGAGTTTTTTTTGTTTGTTTGTTTGTGTTTTTCCGGCTGCAGTCTGAATGACATTGCAATTCAAAATGATATCCACTGAATGGAGTAGGTATCTGACTCTGACATTTTAACTGATGTAATCATTATGAATCAACTAAATACAGTCCAGAATTCAAACCCACACCATGTTTTAGATTATTAGCTCTTATTACATTATAATACTGTTCAGATTGCAAGTTAAAACACATAAGCAGAAAAAAAACCTTGCAGAGCCATCTTGAGTCACATCTGTCACCTCCACTCGTCCAGCTGCAGTTAAGGGCTGTAATATCAGACATATAGCTGATGTTTCAATAATACAGAAAGTCCAACTGGCCCAACTTGATATGTGGCAGGTGTTGTTTGTGCTTCTACTAATCATCAACACACTCGTGTTTCAAGTTACACTGATTTTTTTATTTTTTGTCTTAAATATGCTTGATATCATCAGAAAAAGATGTTGAGCTATTTGCCCACAATCTAAGAAGTTTTACCTTCTCTCAAAAAACGAGGTGAAATGTTCCCTTTTTCCCTCTAGGCGTTTTACTATTCGGGTCTAGATATTCCTCATTTTTTCATCCCACGTTTCATTTAAAAACCTGTCAGAGTGAGACATTACAATAGAATTCCTTTGTCAAGTCATGTTGCTGTGATGGCTGAACAAATGCCTCTGCGATAACAACAAAGGATAAGGACCAAAACGAAAGAAAAAAAAAAACACTTAATCCAGTGCCCACATTCCGCCACATTCAGTGGCTTCGAATGCCACTCAAATTCCACTCTATTTGGAGTGTTGCGCTGGTCACCAGAATCTATGGCGACGAACGCACCTCAACTGTAAAATTGGGCGGGCATGTTGACCCACGAGCTTCCGCTTTGGCTGCAGCTCTTCAGTATTCAGCTGCCCAACCAGATCAGAAGCAACACCGTCTCCTCCACTCATCTCACAGGAGAGAGCCTCTCTGCCCATTTCACTCAAGTGCTCATGGTCCGCAGCGCAGCGATAAGACAACCTGTTGACGTGTGCCACCTAACTCTATGTGTCATGGTCTAGAGTGTTTTTTCATTCTGTGCTTGTCATCGTGGTTGGTGGCCAGTTGCCACACTCGATTGGTTCTCTGAGTGGACAGAGATACTACTGCAGTGTTGTCGAGAAGAAAATGAAAAAAAAAAGAGAGATTCACCAACAGCAATCTATGTAAGTGAGCGACTTCAGTGGATAGGCAGCTGTAGTTCAACTCACACAAGCACAAAAGTGATGAATGTCGACTTGTAGGCCTTGTGTTGAGTACAGAGACTGAAGATGAATTGTTGGTTTTACCGTCAGCTGAGTCATCGGTGAAATCCTTGACACACCTCCCACTCTTGCTCTTACTACACACATCTTGATGGCATTATTTACTCTGGGAATAGATTGAAGTCACTGCTAATGAAAGCACAAACACAGGACAGCAGGCATTTAGGACTTCATCCCTCATCCACTGAGGCAGCTGAATCAACCAGGCTCTTATCTAAATGTTGACATTTGAACCTGAGAGTAATATCTTGAAGAATTATAGTTTTAAGCCGTTCTTAATGGTCGAGTCGATGGATCGAAATCAGCAGTCTTCCTGTAGCAGCAGACTTGCTGCTCCTAGAAACCATGAGAAGTGGAGAGGCTTGATGAATAATATATCCAAAAAGGAAGGCGATATGACAGCAGGAAATTAAACACACTAATACTGGGAACAGAGGACAGGACGATCAAGACTTAATTAAAGACTTTGAGGAGTAGAGGGCATGATTTAAGGCCAGAGATTTACTGCTTTCCTGCTGACATCAACGATGAGCCAAGGATTATGGGGGCACGACAACTGGGTGTGTTTCGGGAGACCTTGTGCCCTCATATGATTCTTGTAATGAGTAGCTATTTCTGCTGTAGGATAATTACCACCCTCATGTGTTAACATGATGTCTGGAGGAGAGTTAGCTTTCTAATAATACGGGCATTGGCAACAAGCTTTATTTCAACTTGCACAGACCTCTGTTGTTAAAACACTGGACCTTCTTGAAAGGAACTAAATAGAAAGACAAGTTTTTTTTCGTTTTTTTTTTTTCTTTCACCAAGCTGCTGTTTAATTAAACACAGGTAAGTACCAGCACCTTTCGTGGTCCAACATCCCTCTTGTTGTACAGTTGCTCTTTAATAGAGATGCACCACACATGACAGAAGTTGGGGTGAGCTGAACAATCGCTCAGAAAAAATACAGGTACAATCTGTAACAAAAGAGAAATGAGGGAAAAGGGATATAAAAACTCCAGCACTCTCCCTCCAACGCTTTTAACAGTTGCGTCGAGAGCCTCTCCAGGGGGGACCATGAAAACGTGGCTCAGACTGCTATTTATCTTTGCTGTCATGTTTATTTTTATTCACAGTTTCTGTCCAGCTCTTCAAGCATTATTTTATTTTGCAACTGCACGTGGTGTTGCGTGTGAGGAGCCCTCGTGTGTATAATCATCATTTGACCTCATCTAACAACGGTTTTGTGTTTCCTTAACCTCTGTGCATATGGCCACAGATGCTGAGTGTAATCATTAGAGGAAAGATAGGAATTCTGATGATATTTACCCTGGATTAGAATATAAATTGCTGTCATGTTTATGTATTACATGGTGCTACATTAATAAAACATAGTAGCAAGAGTAGTACCGAAATATGAAAGAATATGTTTGGAAAATTCCACCCTGCTGCAGGGTCCTGCTGTGATGCTTTTGGGTGGACAAATTCACAATTTCATTGCACTGATGTTACATTTTGTCATCTGCCTGTCAGGTTTTACAGTTTTAATTTTCGGGGAGCTCCAGCAGGGGAGCTCCAGTCCTAGAAATGCTTTCATTTGAGGGCGAGATGAGTTTCTGTTAATACTGATTTAGGCTCTGTTAAAATTCCAATTTTTCAAAGGTAAAAGCTTGTCACTACGGCACTCATTCAGGATAATTCAATAAGCCCTCATTAATATTTAATCAAAGCAGACATAATGCCACTTCAAGGCTGAATGGAGCAGCAAGAAACAATAAACAAATGAAAAAAGAACTGATGCTTATCTTTCTCATTTAACTCCCCTCCAGTTTCACATATCTTCTGTCCGACTGCTCCCCTCTGCCTCTCTGTCTCTCTCGCTCCTACCTTCACCTCCCCTTCTCGTAGATAGTGGATGTAAGGTTGATAAATGGAGCTAATTGTTTTATGGCATGGCTGGCCTGATGCTAGGAGCGCAATCAGGCTGAATGAGGAGGCCTTGGGGAGGCCATTACCCTTCCCATTGTTATAAAGGACAGGAGGACGAGGCTAGGCCAGTGCACTCTGGAGGGACTGGGTCACTGAGAGACGCCCTTGCATTATGCACCGCTGCAGCCTGTAAATAAAACACACACACACACTTCTATATGTACATGTACACATTTACAACACCTCTAGATTAAAATAATAGTTTGTGCAGTTCAAATTATCCAAGTAAGACTTTTACAAACTACTCTCTTCAATAAAAACCAACAAACCAGTTGACTGAAGCATATTTTCGCCCTTTTGTTTCATCACAATCTTGTTCAAAATTGCTGCCCTAATCGAAACTTTTATATTGACAATAAATTAAATGACTATGTGTAATGTGAAAGTGGCCACTTGTAGCGTCAAATCCATAGAGAATTATGACCCGAGTCCGAAGTTCCTTTCAGCCCCGCAGAATTTTTTTTAACTTGTTTAACTCATGGTTTTGTTTCTACTGATGCATCTCTACTGTTCTCAATCACCCTCACCGCTCTCATTAATCTCATTTTCTAACACAGTGGACAGCGGTTTAAAAAAAAAAAAGGAAGAAAGAAAAAAGACAAAGAATCAAAATGGATACATCGACTGTTATCTCCCTGCTCAGCCTCAAACAGCAAACAAACAGAGCCAGAAATCTAGTGAACATAATGGATTACTGTGCTGCAACATAATTCCTTAAAGCGAGCTGATCACAGCCAAGGGGAAAGGCAATATTGGCCTTCAGCTGACCTGTTCCATTTTTACCCTAATCCAGAAATATGATAAATCTTAATTCTAAGGCGAGCAAGCCTGTAACCCACAGTGTTTCTGCCTGTATGTTGTATTAAGTGTGGATGTTATTTAAAAGTCCATTGGCAAGCCTTTTCTGTCAGGAGGGATGCTTGTGTGTGGTTAACTCACCGCCAGTTCACAGTTCCTGCTTCCAGCAACCTACTTACTCTGGCCAGCCTGTTCTGTGATGTTTTTCTTCAGTTTTTAAAGGAGTTCATGTGATTGTGATTGTGATAAGATTATTATAAATTTACATTATACCAGCCAAGCATTCGTGTTCTTGTCTGGATGTATTGGCTATCTGGTATACCAAGAAAAATCCCTGTTGGCTGCTGCCATCCAACCCTGTCTGTCTTTTTACCTGCGTGTGCCTGATATTCTGACATCCCAGCATCACAGCTCATTAAATAACATGGCATTACATCAAATACTAACGTTCAATGACAGTCTTTATGTAAGGTTTAGGTGGTGGATAGTGGTGCGCAGCACAGACATTCATGTGGAAAACTGTAGTTTTAGGTCCATTACAGACTTTAAATAAATGCTTTTATTCCTTTACTGTTATTACCATGTCAAGTTGGTAACCTTATCCAGTAGGCTATACACTATTTGTTATATTGGTTGAAGTGATCTTTACATTCTGACAGCAATCAATAATCATTAGCTCTGACAACTGACAGAAAAAGACCTGTCATCTGTAGCTGCTGTAATCCTGTAAAAACTCCGACTCATCATTGCCGCAAGGACCAAATTGAAAGAACCAATCAAATGTCTCCCTGCACGTACTCTACCCCTAGCGTGCACCAGCCTGCACTCAGAGCACTTCACTGCTGCCGGAGGTATTCCTCATCTACCAGAGAATGGCAGAGAAAGCCCAGCCGAAATGATCACTGCCATGGTTACTTGTAATTGCTCGCCCTGCTAAACAGGGCAAGAAAAGACAGAAGCAGAGAAGCTGCGATGATAAAGAGTTTAGATGAGGCAAGAGGACAAAAAAGAGTACATTTTGGTATCACTAATTAGTGAAGGTGGCAACTGAGGGAGTTAAAAAGTCTAGAGAGTGTTGCCCTGTTTTTTTGGTTCTTACATTCATTATTTTAAGATGTTTTCATACCACTGACTGAGACATGAGGTTAAGTTGAAAGCGATATTTTTGGCTGGCTAACTTTAAAACTGTCATACAGTCATTTTACTATGCAATCACAGGCCAGCTATATGTGCATAGATTTATTTACGAGTTAAATCGTCGTTATTTTGGGATGACAAAGCTCCTTTTTCTCGTGATCTCGAGATAATGAGGTAACTTTAACTTTTTAAAATTAATTTATTTTACTTAGATTTATTAACTTCATATGGGAAGAGCATAAAAAGAGCATAAATGAGATCTTGTGTGTGTAATTTGTCCTCATTAGAATAAAGTTTTGTGCTGATGTGGGCATATGTAAGGTTTAACTTTAGATTGTTATTTGGCAATTAAATGACAGTGCATCTAAAGTAATGTTGCGAAGTAATGCCAAAATAATGTTACTTGTAGTGTAAAAAATTATTTTCTGCAGTGAGTAATTAAGTAAAGTAATGCATTACTTTTTAAAAAATAAGTAGAAACGTGTAATACATTACTTTTTTGGAGTAACTACCCCAATAATGAAATAAGAAATGACACTAGGCCCAGTTGCAGTCACTTTTTGTAACCTTGGCATTGATGCAAAAATATTCTATTTAGATCACACAGTAGTCAATCCTTCGGCTAATTAAATAATGCACCAAAATCAAAGATCATCTTTCTTCTACACTGTGTTTGTAAAGCACTTGGTGCACTCACATTGACTGCTATCTTAATAATGATAGGTAGTACAAAGATTATTGCAATTGGAACTGTTATGATGTGTGAAAGGCTCTTACACATTTCTATCAAGGATAAAGTCAGCAGAGCAAAGGTTGTTACACACTGCAGGCATCTGTAGTGGCAGGAGGTGGCTTATAGTCAGACCTGCCTGATTTTTCATCCATCTTTTTTTTTTTTTTGCACATCCTGAATTTCAGCCAGAGAAAGTCTGAAAGTAAATATCAGGTTCATAAAAAGTTCATATGCTTAACCAAGATAGAAAAGCTGGCGTAGTGATAAAGAGAATGTGCTTAAGTATGACTGAAACAGTTTTTTGGGGAAAAAAATGAAGCCAATGCTTGGGTTGCTGATATGCTGTAAATACAGCACACAGCAGCATTCATTCACCTGTTATGCACCATTGCCACTGCTTAGTCACTGACTCATAGATCATGAATGCTGTATTTTAGGAAACACGTTAATTAAGTGGTATACTTGTGTTGAAAGATGAGTTATTGATGCTTATTACAAGGCTTTGTTTAATACTTGACTCTGATTGGTCAATCATAGCATTCTAAGGTGTGTTATTTCTGTATAACAGACCATTGCTATGAATAACAGACTGTTGTTAGGGCCACTGTTTGGACCCGGCTCATCCTCGAGTTATATCAATCCATGGAAAGAAGTCCGGCATCTGTGTCTATCATCTGTTCACTGTGAAAAGGTGAAGCAACAAGCTGAGGTTGGCATGTTTTCAATGCATTATTCAATGTCACAGTTTTAGACATGTCCACTGGTTTGGGAGTTTATTCCTTGAGGATAGAGCTTGTAGCCAACTGCTGCAAGGGTAGCGTGGCTCCTTTAAGTGAGTGTGGTTAAACGAAGGTGAGAAACTGGTGAGTTGTATGTGTGGAGCGACTGGAAGAGAGAGCCGGCAGTTAGCAGTTGGTGTAGCAGTTTACCAGTTGTCTCAATGAACTGAGCCAACTTAAATTGTTGGTAAATTAAGACTGCAGCTTCTCAAGACCAAGGTGGAGTCTCCCATATCCTGCTTGACTACTGCTGGTAAAGTGAAGCAGAAACAACTTCGGCCCCATTTTCCAACCATGGTATGGATCCTAAAACAGGACACAGCTGATGTTGACACTCCATTGCTACGCAAGCAGTTCCAACTGTCAGGGGTAGACATAAAATTAGTTTAGTGGTAGACATAAAATCATTTTTAAATCAGTAAAATGATATTTAAATCAATATTTTGTGACAAACTATTGATTTGTTTAGTAAATAGCCACGTAATAAGCAGGACAAAGTTGAGCGAGTTGGTCATTATTGTGAAAAGAACCCCGTCAGGCTGATGCAACACCTCTCCGCTTCGAGTCTGGGTCCAGCATCACCCTGTCAGGCTTTTTTGACAATAAAGACCTACTCACTTGAAATAATCCCTTACTTATTTGATTACATGTTATTACGTAGCCTTTTTGGATGCTCTCCTCTAATGAAAACACATGTTAACTGGAATTGTCCCATGCCTCATTTCTGGAAAATTCCAATAAAATAAACAGAAATATATCCACTCTGCTTTGATGTACTGTCAACAGTGACTGCACACCTGCCAACTGTCTGGGCTCCAAAAGCTCGGCCTGAACCGAGGCAAAATCCAGCTCCTCTGCCAAAACACAGCACCATTTGGCCTCATTGGAAAACACTGCTCCTTCAGTTTATATCCAGTGTGAACCAGGGTCAGGTGTTCAGTCCGGTGGACAGTTACGAACGCAACCCAGGCTGTGGACCAGGTGAAGACAATGAAGTTTTCTGAGTGATAAAACACTTTTAGATCCTGACCAATTACATTCTCTCTCCAGTTAAGAGTGAGGATCTTGTCTTTGGGAAAAAAAATGGGTGGCCCTGGAGTGACATTCAACTGTCTGCTCAACCACAGAAGGCATCTTTGGTCATGAGATAGAACACAATATGCAGGAGGTTTGGGGGTGCATGATGGGCAAACTGAGGCAGTTTCGCCTGACTGTTAACAGTACCAGTGTCTGTTTCTTCTCAATTCTGCAGCAGAACAAAAGCCAGGGGGATATTTTCTCTGTAGGCCAGAGTCGCAGAGAAGTCTTTGCCTGCCTGTGAGGAACTGGACAAGAGGAGTCTTAGATGGTGGTTTATCTGTTCATATGATGGAGTCTGTGTCACAGTCAAGACTGAAATGAGAGCAGGCAAAATTGTTAGAAATGAGAAACAATTGCTTTAACATATAGAGAACTACCCGATTAAGTTCTGACCCCTGGGGTTGACTTGAAAGTTAATGTAACTCTAAAACACATTGCCATACAACAAGCTTGATGTTGTTTTTTATAGCTTGCACAAATTACAAAATTGCATTACTGCCTTTTGCAGTCAACAGAAAGCAATCTGTAAGTAAATTGTAGCTTTCAAATATGACCCTAATTATCTTACATGTATCAAACAATTACCATTGAAAAACTGCAGTTTGTACATGTGCACACAGGGATCGTGTCACTCTCTGTGAAATATGTTCTGTGGTCCCATGTTGGTGTTGTGCGTATTAAATGTCGGATACTGTTCTTTGCCATTTCAGACATGATTAGCGGTTTCATTTAACAGATTCTTGTTTTTCACACTTTGTTCTTGTTACTTGTCAGAGAAAAACTAATTTCCTCCCTTCCCAGTTGTGTTCATGTCCTCGTGTACTTACAGTTGCTGCAGAACAATCACTTTGGATTTAACCATGGTAATCTCTCCCCTAAGAGACATCTGAACAAGGACATTTTAGGCCCAGTTTGGCATTGTGTGTCAGCTTTCAGTTCCAGTGGAAATTTGTTTCAGTGTCCTTCCAGCTTCATTAACGTTTCTGTAAGGCTCAGCTGTACCTCTGTAAACCCAACACACAGAGTGCTGCTGATGCCAAGAAAAACACAAGAGCACCACCTTTCCTAATGCACCAACAGTGGAATTGCTGAGGTCCTTCCGGCTGTCACTGCCTATTCAAATCAAGACCACACTTTTCCCTCAATGTAGTTTACTCCAATCACTGAACTCGATTACAGACATAGCTCATCAGTTTCACAATGGCCGTGGATATGAAGGGAGTTAGTTTGTCAGGGGGCAATCAGTGCCAAATGAAGAGTCTTCATGCTTTATTTCACCCTTGTCCATTAGTTAACAATGATTGTCTGTTTCCTCTAACAAGCCTCCAGCTCCCTTTGGCTCTAAAAGCTCACTATGCTCAGTAGCCAGAAAAAAAGAACGTTGGCATTGTACTTTTCTGCAAACCACAGAATTTTTAAGTTAGATATGTCTCACAGCAATGAACTACAATACTATACTGGGACGTAGCTCACATTACATAAATAAGAACTACCCTTTCTCATTTGTAGGGGGAAGGTGACAGTATAACAGGTAGGTGAGAGGCCTGCCAAGCAGGAGACAACTATTCAGGACCCAGTGTTGCCAGCTTGGTGACTTTGTCGCTAGATCTTGCAATTTTCCAGACCTGTTTGGCAATTTGAATTGTTAGAAGCAACTAGCCACAAAACTAACTACTTTTTCTGGTCTTTGGGAGATTGTTTGTGTTGACAGCAATACATTTCAGCAACAAAGTGATGTGAAAGTATACAACTTACTCCGTTCCCCAGTTAAATGTCCTTAACAAGCAGCGGGGGCTGCTCCCCAGTCCCAAAAGCACAGTCCCAGCTGCAGTTGCAGCAAATCTGCACCGCTCCGCCCTGGCTTAATGAGGAGTGTGTGTTAAATGTATTAAAGTCATGAAGTTATTTTGAAAATCGAGATATTTCAGCTGTAAAATTCAAAGAAGCTTTCCATTCAATTCTGCTCTATGATTGTAGTTCTTTTTCCATTATGAGTTGTTTTGATCAATGTGTGTCATAATATGAAACGAGGATCAACAGACAAAAGGTAATTTGTTAGTCTAAACATATTTAGGCTAATTTTCTCTCACTTTTTGTCTCTCACCGATCATGTCAATCCTTTCCCCACCAAATTATGTCCATTATATGCAAATTAGTTGATGATGTCATTCATCTACTTTTAGGGCAGTCAATAGCTACTTTCTTTACTGACACTGTCACAACCACTTAGAGGTTCAGAATTTCTACTGACAAATCAGACATTAGTGATCGTGTTATTTTCGAGTCCTGTTTATGGCCACAAAACTGTGAATCTTTACCCATTTAGTCAGAGTCATGATCTTTTTCTGACCCTGACCAAGAGTTTGCTGAGCCATGACCTAACAAGAACTCGACAACAGCGCTACCATAGCACAAAGGTTTCCGTCGTTTGCAGAAATATACAATATCAACATTTATTCTGGCGATTTGGTTGACATGAGGATGTTAAATGCACCAATAGCTAAATATGTCAGGGTTAAAATGCCATGCTTAAAGCCCGATTAGGGTTTTTGTGATAATCTGATGTCACCATCTTCAGTTTTTCTTTTCTGCAAAACTAAAATTCAGCATAAGAATGAAAAAACCCAACACAACGACGTGGTGGACAGGGGAGTGCCACAAATAAACCTAAGAACCCCTACACAATGAGTTCAGAACCATTACAATGGTTAGAGGAATGAAAGAAAAGAAATTCATTACGACAGCACTTTCTTTGTTAGACAAGTCACTTAACAGTTGTCAAGCTAGGCAAAACGGAGAGTGAATTTCCCCTGAAAATGTCTGTATTATGTAAGTGAGCAATTATCGATGGTTCCTTTCCCTGTGGACTGATAAGGTGGCCGAGCTGACAGATGGATTGCTGTGCTCTGCATATCTGGGGTTGGAAACATTGATCTCTGGGATTAATGCTGGCCTCAGAGGAGTTGATGGCAGTCAAACAGTGTTTCTGTAATTATACATTTACACGGGGCTGCTATCTTGAAAGGTGCTGACACACACACACTTTGATGTTGCACAACTGCTCAGGTAAGGAAAGAATGTGTATTTAATATATTTTTTCCTCACTCATTATAATATTACTCTGCAGATTAAAATAACGAATCCATTCATCACAATTGCAACAAGATTTACAGAACCTTTTGTATGTGACCATATCAAATTTATGATCGTAGGTAAGAACTCAGCACTCCTTTGGCAGCTAAGAGGCAACATCCAATCACTATTTTACTGTCCCAGTGGTTGCTGATGTATTGATAAGCTTACTTTGAAATTCACCAGGCTGTTACTTAAGCTGACCTACCTGATCAATACATAAATTTGCCCTGCCAACCATAATTTTTCCAGTACAGCCTGAAGGATTTAGGGCACATGACTGTTTGGTCACTACAACAGCAGGCACCAAGATCAAAAAGAACGTTAGGTTTGTCTGACATTAATTCAGATATTAGTCCATAAGATTTTGTAATTAGTGTACTGGATGTGTCCACATCCTTTCAATGAGGGAAGAATAAAGCTTTGCTTACTCTGCAGCTTTAAATCATCACATGCAGGTTCAAGAGTGTTATTTTGACAATTGCAAACTGAGTTATGGGAATTACAACAAAAGACTGTCTGTCTCTGTAGGAAAGAGCAGCAAAATGCACTTTAGTTGTCCCAGGCTAAAAGTAATCTTATTTCTTTTCCCTCCAGGATATCCACTTTTGAATGTATGATTTAAAACAAACCATGAACAAACTACAGGAGATATTTCTTAAGAAGTGATTCATAGAGTGTGCATGAACCACAGATTTTAATGTTAAAATGATGATACTTAAATGCAATACGAAGGCAGAGGAACTGTTGCTCATGATGTAGTTGAATAATTGATGATGTGTGTTTGCTTCTATTAATTGGCAGAGAAGCAGCTAACGCTCCTTCCTGTGAAGGACAATGATGCACTGACTACAGATAAGCCTTCTCAGTAATTACTATTGACATTGCTTTAAAGGTAAGCTGTGAAGGAGTTCCAGTGGGGTGTTTGTGCTTTTCTCAACAATTATATAGCTGAAGAAAAAAAAAATCATTTCAGTTAAACATCAAGAGTCGCATTAAATGAGACGTACAGAAAATACATAATTACACTTTGGTTGTTAGAACAAATTCCTCCTGGACTTGTCACATGCATTTGTAAATGAGAATTTGTTCTTAATTGCTTGCCTGAGTAAATAAAGGTTGAATAAATAATAAATAATGTGCAAAATCGATAAATGGACAGATTAGGCATGAAAATAAAATTGCAAAGAATTGAAGGGGGAGAAATTTGATGTAAATAAAAAGGGACAAATCATTTTGCATTATAAAAAATATTGTTCTTATTGCACTAATAAAGCACAGACATATGGCACATAGGAAGTTTTAATTAAAAAATTATTTTCTTTTTCTCTGTATTTTTTTATGGTCGTGATTTTTATCATCCCAAAAGGCAGCAGTGTCAAGCATGTTTCGATTTCAGTGTCTAAATATTAACAACCAGGAGATGATGAGATGTAACAAATAGTTCTGACTAAACAAAGCAAGATTTGCAAGATTTTTTTGTTTTCAAATTATGTAACTTAGAAAATCACTCGGTGCTCAGTTTCGCATAAAAATATTTGGGCCAGAGAGGAGCTTTTGGTGGGAATTAAAAATTCCAAGAGGGAAAAAAATAAATAAAATTGTGCTACGCTTGATTATATGAGAAGTCAATACACATGTCGTGAAAAAAAAGAAATTGCTATGAACGACTTAAAAATTGTACATTGCATTAAACGAAACTTTGGCATATTCCTGTTGTTACTGACACAGTTATACCACTTACAGATCAGGTGAAACAAAAACATTAAGAATTCTTAAGCAAAAACTATTATCAAATTGTCAATGAGTGAATTTTGCCAGGTATTCTGGTCCGTAATCCTGATCCACTAGAGGAAAGTGTTTAGGTTTAACAATTTGACTTGCCGTAATTTATGTTATTATAGACTGACACCCAGTCACTTCTTAAACCGAATCAAAATTTTTTTTGGTGCCTCAACCTAAACAAAGTGCAAATAAAATGTTTCTTGCTAGATGCCTGGATGCTTCAAGTTACACTTGTTGCATTCTGTGTGTAACCTAAATTCTGCATGGATGAGCTGCAGTTTCAAAATGTCACAAGCGGCAGTGTTAAACCCAGAGTGGAAGGTATTGAGATAAAGTTATCTTCTGTAATTTGCGCTTCAGTTCTGTCTCTCCATGTCATGGCTGCCTGGTTTGACGAGTCTCTTGCTGTACTTTCCCACTGAGGACACGAGTGTTGTCATGTCGTTGATGGACACTGATTAGCAAGGCCTAGTACCAAAATAATATACACAGTGTACCTCTAGCGTAACAATCAGAACTGTTGCTGTGGCAAATAATCATTTCAATGTATTTGCATGCCTCTGTGTGTTGCACACAGTTGTGTGGAAATCTCTCTGGAGTGTTTGGTCATTACGTTGTTTAATTTCTGCTTGGATGAACAGAGTGTCCTCACAGCTGGGCTTTAGGTAGATTACAGCCCAGTGAATGATAGGAAAACGGGAGGTAGTGAAGTGACTCACATCACATTCAGCTGAAGGGCCCTTTCCTGTCACGCCAGATTTGCCATCATCTGTCATCATGTTGTAGAGATTGGTAATGCCACTTATTCTACCAAATATGAATGTATCAGACCAGGTGACAGAAAATAGTAATCAGGGCTCGCAATGAGACATCACAACAGCATGTGCTTGCTCTAAAGTATTGCTCCCATCAGATGCAGCATGACTGGAACAGACAGTTGGGCTGGCATTTCAGGCTGCTGTTATTGACAACTGAGTGAGATTAACTAAATTGATATTGTCCCAACATTTTTCTTGATTGTGTTTTGTTTATGTTTGCCTTTGGACCTGCACCATTAACTCATTGTTGCTGTTATTATGGCGCAATACCACTGCCGTGTGTGAGGCATATGCTTCCATCAAACTCTCATTAACCTTGTGTCTGATTATGTCCTGCATGGTGAGATTACTCTCTGAGATTCCCCTCACACAACAGAGTGGCCATTTGCAGCTCAATGATGATTAACAGTCCAAACAAACAGTTGCCCTCCAAGCTAAGCTCAGACAACTGTGACTGCAGCATGGTCTTCAAGTACTGGAGAAAACAAAAGGCATGGGCAATATTTTCACTTTTTAGTTCTCAAAGTCACAAATATCTTTATTTTCAGTTGCTGCGATTAATGACATAAGCGAAATAACATTAGTTCTTTTATATCTGACAAGATTTATACTAATCAAACGTCTGCATGGTGCAGTGAATATGGCTACAATAGTCAGCGGGCTGAATTAGCATGAAGACGGGTAACAGCTAGTCTGGCTACGTGAAAACATGCCAAAATCCTGCAACAATCCTCCTCTAGAGCCCAGTAGTTAGGTCTGATGTTGTTAGTTAGTAGAAGGCATTTCAAGCAAAATTGTAAGTTGATAATTATTGGCAATTATTTGAATAGTCCCCACCTCTTCTTTGCTTTATCTGCAGATTAGCTCCTTTTATTTCCCAGCTGTATGACAGATGTTTACATATGATTTAGCAGTGAGTGCTTTTTTTCATGTTTATGTTGCAAGCTGCTGTCAAATTTGAATTTCTCAGGGGCGTGACACCTAAATCTGTAGTTTTAATCTGAGGTCAGTTTTTAACACTCATCAATCAAGTACGCAGCTGCAGTATCATCATACAGTTTCTTTAGTTTTGCAGTACTAAATAAGTGCAGTTGTCATCATTAAACTTACTTTGTCTCATGTTGATTGGTAAATGGGTTCCCTCCTTCTGCTGGGGGCTTCGCTCTCTATAACAATAATGTACATGATTGTTGTTGACTTGCAACATGCAAACAATACTTGAAAGTGTTTGCACTGCACCTCATTTTCAGTGGCATCCAGCAGATTTGACAGCACTAAACCAAATGCTGTACTGCTACCTTTGACCTGAGAAGAACATGTCATACGAGTTATGCTTGATAACAGCACGACCAGACCCTGGTAGTATCTGGTTAGATGCAAATGGACTGACAGCTTATGATAAAGAGTGAGCAAGTCAACAACACAGCCAAACGTTGAGCAAGTAGGCTACAACAACACCACACACACTATATTATATTATATACAATATTGCCTATAGTCCAACAGCAAGAAGGCCACCTCACATTTGTCTTGCAGCCTTTTATTTCGCAAAGCTCTTGCCAATAAAAGCCAGTCCAACATTTAATTTGGCGTTTTGCTCCTTCCTCTCTTTTTCTCTTCTTAGCTTTTCAGACAAGGTCTTCTTCTGTATCTTCGTCTCTGTCGTGATGTTGCCAACAAAGAAAAGCCAGTTGTACTCTGGCATTGCTCCTCTTGCGCAGTTGCTCTCTCTTTAATTAATACTTGGTTCTCCACAGTATTCTCCAGTTTCCCCTTTGCACTCTAGACTTCAAAATTCTCCTCCTCCTGGCAATCCAAATCTTTTTTGAATAGTGTAGAAGCAAACACTTTCTGGTGCTCTGTGAAGTCAGCTAGTCGGCTAACAAATCTAACTTGCAGCTATAATAGCAGGGATACAGGCTACTTCAGAAAACTTCATAAATGGCTGAGAGGCAAGGCAGAGCAGCCACAGAATATCAGAGGCAAAACCAGAAAATACATTATCCAAAAAATATGATCCAGTTTTACCAAATTTGCGATAGCTGTTGGTGTGTGCGACAGAGTGCTGTAAAGCATTTTGCAGGGTTCCCTAAACCGATCCCCCAGGTTACTACATGCAGTAAGCTGCAATCAGGGCACAGAGTGACACAGACACACCACGCAATGCATTATAAGTCAATGTACCACTGAAATGATTTTTAGGCTGTTTATTTAAGATGAAATACTATAATGTTGCTTTAATGTATTAGGCCTGACTGCTTTCAAGAGTTATACATGAACTAATAATAGTAATTATGATACAAATAAAATAAATTAGTTGAAATAAAAAAGTTTGGTGCATTGCATACCTGGCAGTAATTACTTATCACTAAGAGGTCATGTTTATGTGGGCAAAACAATGTTTGTGTGGCATAGATGTAGGTGTAATTTAAATATACAATAATATTTGATCAAACGGAGGGTGGTTGCCTCCGCAGCTTAATGCACAGCTACATGCTGATCATCTTGCTTATGTCATGTTCATTTTCAAACTATACAAAATAAAAACATTTGCAAAGTTTTGGTGAAAGTTTTGCACTCAATCTAAAGGTTATCAAGAAAGAGCTTGATGTTGTCATGGCTACAATTAATAAGTCCCTTTTACAATCGTTAGTCTCAAGCTATTTCTAAAATCACATTCTGCCGTTAGTAACGTTACACTAACATGTTAGTTTTGCTGTATGGGATATACTGTTGTAGTGCATTCATTTTAACAGGGTAGTGCTATCTACACAGCCACTGTGCGAAAACAATCCTAGATTTATTACATTTGACTGTGACTGTCACTTGCCATCACATTTTTATAAAATAAACTTGCTGTCATATCTTTAATGCAGCAACTCTGTGATTGAAAAACCAGCAAACTTCCTGACACCAGCTTATCTTCATAACAACCTGACAAAATAATCTCAACTAAAATCTCCACTAAAGCTGTTTTTCTCATAAAGAGTGGACCTGATATAATTCAGTAAATCATGGTGCTTAGTCTATAAATGCAGTTGTAATAAAAATCCTAATTGCCGCATAAGTTAGCTGAATGAAATAAAACAATGGTGATCCATAATACATTTATATTTATTAAAACATGGTGATATATACAGATACGTATCTATTTGCACAGGTACAGATACTCAAAGGGAACGTTCTTTTGTCCGATCAAAAAATTCAAACAAACAAACAAAGTGTAGCAGCTACAGTTACCTGTCAGATTTAACCCTCTATGGCATGGTGTTGCCCTCAGGCAACAAACCACATAACTGGACCAAACGATGTCCTTAATTTTTTGGAGGGAATTTTTTTTTTTAAATATCACCAGCTATGTCTGTGTCCAATAATAAGTGGTTTTGATGGTCATGTGACCTTGTGTGTGAGGGAGGGGCAGCCATTTCAGGAAGCAGAGCTGCAGCTTGCGCATTGCCACCATGGATGTATTATAAGACCTGGATATGGTGCCGCCTCTCAGCAGGCATGCTGATTTTTCCCAGTAGCCACTCATGGTACTGCAACAAAAAATCCCATGCGGCCCAAAAAGCATTTTTCTCATAGACTGCAATAGTAAAAAAGAAGCCTGTAAAACTTTTCGCAGGACACCCCCAGCTATAACCCCTGTTAATTACTGATCTTTGTATTCTATATTTTTAAGTCATGGATTTTTTATCTGTCAAAAATTGTTCTAACGGTCAGAAAAGCTCTGGAAAAGTCTCTTTTCCCGGCGTGACGTCACAGCTGTTGCACTCCCAAGGCGCAGTCGCGCTGTGTCTCAGGAGCGTGGATGCCTGCCTGTTGACTTAATGGGGGCTCCGAACGGTGCTTAATGTGGTCGGCAAAGTGAATTAAATGACTCAAAGGTGAGTTTTTTCACGATTTGACGTTCTCATCGCCCCGGGGCATGATGGGAGGCCCCAGAGCATCATGGGGGGTGACTCTACTGGGCAGTCTCTATGGGCCGCATAACGTGGAAGTAAACCCGGATGTCAGGAACTTTTTCAGCGTATACGCCAGGCGAGCAACTTCCACTGAAATGAACAGCGGCCATTTTCCGGTCCGGTATCCAGTTCTTATAATACATCCATGGCCTCTACCTGAGGCCGCAAACTTAGCGATCACCCCCCCTGCACTAAATAGCATAAAACACAAACAGGAAGGTCAGTAGTTTTGTATGTATTTAGTCATAGATCACAAACATTGGACAAAATAAAAGAGGACCGCCAAAGTTATTACAATTCATCCTGGGGGAGATGATATCTGAACCACATTTTATGGGAATCCATCTAGTAGCTGTTTATACATTCAAACCTGGACCAAAATCATTGCCTTTATTAAACTCACCAGGTAACATAGCTGATAGAAACAGGTCTTAAATTTGTGGTTTCAGTTCAATAATTTCCTAAAACAGCTGAATATTGTAGTTTTTTAGCAAACATTACTTTGACAGGAATAATTAGCATATCATGAAGCCTGTTTTAAGCTGCAGATTAACAAACATTTGGTGCTGTAGTCAGCATGTGCAGCAGTAGGACAGCACACATAGGACTGATTACAAATAGGTTCTGTGTCCATAATAAAGGAATGTGTCACTTTGAGGTGTTTTAATAGCTACAGCAGGCTTTAGGGGCATCAGCATAGAGAGTTTGAGGGATCAAAGCACTTTTGGTTTTAGTTTTTTATTCAATTATATTAACAGTATGAAAAAAATAGACTATTACCAGTCTGTCTTTTAAGGAGAGTGAGGTCTTACTCTAAGCAATTAGTGTTGAGGCAGTGTGGAAAAGGAGCAGTCATGACACTTCCCCTTTCTTCTTCTGATTTGAGGGCCAATCAGAACACCCACCGCTGTCATCAGCTAATCACATCACACTCAATCAAATGAGCTGAGCCCCTGGGTGCAGATTACAAATTCATCAGCGATACGAGACCACACTGTCTGTAGCTGATGCTGTAGTATAGGTCAGAAATGAAGGGGCTTTATGGGGACAGCCAGACATCCGATGCCATGTCTGTTACGTAACAGTTGTTATGTCATCTGTTTGAAGCATGTTGTACTCTTGTCGTGAGTAGTTCCTTTTATACGAAGTGGTATTTGTGCCAGCTGGCATGCAACTTTCATATGCAGATATGAAGATAAGAGATCGGGAGCTTGTGTTTAAATAAACTGGTTATATAAGATGGAGATCTGCACTTAGAAAATGTGTGAATGAAGCACACACACACACACACACACACACACACAATTATAATTATTCATTAAACTCTTAAACTCAGTGCAAAAACATGATATATGCACTTACACACCCATGCACATAATGTAACATACACACTCACACATACAGCAGATCTCTCCTTGCGTTCAGTCTTTGATGAATTTGCCACAGAGTTGCATCAAGCTGGCTAATCAGGGGGCTCATTTGTGCCTCTGCGTGTCTATGCATGTGCATATTAAATCTGCAGCAGCATTTCTGCCGAGCAGGATCCGTTCTCCCTCGAACAAAGGCATCGCTGCTGAACTGGGCTGTTGTCGATTGTTACCCTGTGAGCTCTCTGGCCTTAGATCTTGTGTGGGGTCGGGGAAAAGGCTTTCTGGTTGTGCAGGTCTGAGATGTGGCCTCTCGCTTGCATACACTCTGACAAGTACATAGTCCTCTGGAGCAGAGCAGCCCTCTCCATGTCTGCATCCTGCCTGGCTGCAGAGATAAAAGCCTCCCACCACTGAAACGTCCCACTGTGTAAGTGTAAGTGACAGTAAGAAAGGGAGATGTGGGGGAAGGAGGGGTAGAAGTGAGAGTTTGTGAAGCCTGTGGGCAACGAAGGAGCAAAGCAAGTCCGAATGCAGCATCTCTGGTTCCAAAGCAGACTGGACTGTTACCTTACCTAGGGCACAACCATTTTGGACTGTCAAATGTCTCCTGTATCCTGTCAGCATCGTTTATGGTAGAATGACTGCTCCTCACATCTGAGTAAGTTACTGTCAGTCATTGTTTGAGCACAATAGTCAGACCATAAAGTGGTGCAGCCTGTATGATGACATATCAACCTCAAAATCAATCTGAATGCTTCCTTTTTACAGCAGGAGCAAGCTTCCTTTAAAAGGCCTTCTCTTCATTGCATTAAAATGTAACAATTTGTGCTCATCTCTTAGTTGTAACGATGCCCAACTGCATTCTACAAATGCCAGGATTTCCTCTGAGCTCTCTGCTGATATTCTGAAACATAACACAGTTCGAACTAAGTGGAAATCTGGCGAATGGAGGGTGCAATTCAGCAAAATAAGAAATGTCACTGAGCATGTCATCAAGATTTAGTACACAGGATGGAGGAGGGGTTAAGAGGTGTTTCTAATATTTAGTATTCCCTCATTGATTATAAATGTGGTGGAATGGATATTATAGAGCAATACAATTAAAGATCTGCATAATCTACATCCTCCAAGATGACCATAAAATTTAATCAATGCATCTGTTAAACAGTTACAATATTAAACCTTCATGGAGATGGGATTTATTTTAAGTGTTGTTACAGACTGCATTAGTTTCAGTGTGAGGTACCGAATATAACTGGCTACTCAGGATGATTTGATGATACTGGTGGTTTTACTGCCTGTAGCACTGAGAGAGTTGGGTTGTAACAATTTACATG
>JAQLOL010000023.1:10559327-10571860 GCA_029783665.1 Naso thynnoides
TAGGGGGCAAGCTTTTTAACCGTGTTGCGCCTCTAAACACACTCAGAAAACCAATCCAAGACCTGTGGTACATTAGTTGGGTCCTTACGAGACACCACCATGCACACTGCACTCATATAGTATAGCAAAACTGTATGAACTGTATGTTTCTGCATGGAGTCACTCACTTCTGTTTACAGCTGGGAAAGACGCTCGGCAATCGGCTAGCAACGATGAGTTAGCATTATAGCTAACCCAAAGCTCCAGTAGCCAAGGGATTACTCCGGTTTGGTCGCATCATTTTTAGTCGCGTTTTTTGCTACCCCCATCACTGGGTGACCCTCAGGAAAACGAGAAAAGGGTCAAAAATGGCCGGAGTTCTCCTTTAATATGAAAACCTCATTTACATATTTGGCTGATGAGCCACATTTACATTAATGAAGTGTAGCCTACTCCTGAATAAGTATTAGTTAATAAATAAATAATATATACAACAAATCTTCTTCTCTTCCTCCTCCTCATAATAATAATAATAATAAATAATAAAACTCAATATATTTTGTGGTTTAGAGTGTGGTCTAGACCACAAAAATGTGGTCTAATAATGTGTTTATACTGGTAGTAAAACAACAGATAATAGTAAGACCAAATTTCAGAAATATAAACAAACAACAATAAAAAAAAATCATTTGCTCTGGTTAAAATTATTAACAGAGCTTGCATTTCTAATATATCACTGAGGTTTGTTTTCCCTCTATCAGCAAGGTAGGTCTTGAACCAAGTGAGAATCTAATAAAACATTCAAGTAGGTTAAGAAGCATCTCATGGTTGATCAAATGCAGCATTTAGATTAATGATAGACACATTTGTATTTTATGCGCTGCTGTCTTTGGAACTGTGAGAGCCTCATTTAATGCAGGAGAAAGAACACTAGGCTGGGCCGATCACATCTCTTAGTTGGACAGCATGTGTTGGTTTTGCGTGAAGGGTTTACGTAACTAATTACACCTAATGTATGCACCTTTCAAAAATCCAATCATTTAAACAATTACCTCTATAAACGCTGTTTCTGAACAAGTTACTGTACACATCCTCTGAGATTCAGATGTGCAAAACAAATTGTACAACAGTACAAACAGCTGCATTTCTGTACATAAATTAGTCCCTCCACTTCCATCTTAACTATTGGATCTTGTGCTTCTATCAGATGAAACATGTTATTAGGGGCTTGAGTGGCGCATTATGATGGTGGCATTTTAGCTACACACATCACTGAATATCTACAGGAACACACGGAAGAAGAAGAGGATCTATGTGGACACTGGAAATGCAGAATAATAGGCTACAAAATGTGAATGTACATTCACCGGCTGCTTTATTAGAGACACCTGTTCAACTGCTTGTTAACACAAATATCTTATCAGCCAATCACATGGCAGTAACTCAATGCATTTTAGCATGTAGACATGGTCAAGATGACCTGCTGAAGTTCAAACCGAGCATCAGAATGGGGAAGAAAGGTGTTTTCAGTGACTTTCAACGTGGCATGGTTGTTGGTGCCAGACTGGCTGGTCTGAGCATTTCAGAAGCTGCTGATCTAATTGGATTTTCACACGCAACCATCTCAAGGGTTTACAGAGAATGGTCCGAAAAAGAAAAAATATCCAGTGAGCGGCAGTTCTCTGGGCGAAAATGCCTTGTTGATGCCAGAGGTCAGAGGAGAATGGCCAGGCAGGGTGATTAAGTCGTGGGGTGTGTAAGTGTTTCAGAAGCACTTGTAAGACACGCCCATAACAGAAGCAGGAAAGCAGGACAGAGACAGAGAGTCAATCAGGACAGCGATCTGCATAAAAGACGCTTATACTGTTCTGACATTAAACAAGTGCACATATAAATTACGCAAATGCCATGAACAGACACAAATATTTTTCTAGAAAACAACATGCGACAGTATACTGATTACACAGGTAATGGAGTGACAACATAATATTATCAGCCCACTAACGAAGCTTGGGGTGTTTACATGAAGAGCGCTGTAACGTTAGTTCCCTCCCCTTACACAATAAAACAAGATCACCCTTTATTAGTCCGACAGTGGAGACATTTTGCTGAACAGCAGCAGTAAAGTGGATGGTAGAAATGAAGCGGTGCACTCGGAAAAAAACTTAACAAATAATAGGTTAACACAGAGTGATTAGCAGCACTGACTGCCCCCTCTTCCCTCTGCTACTGACACAAAACATGCATATGCCAGGAGAGTTTTCTGGATGGGCGAGGGAGTCAGCTGTATGCTGTGAGAGAGCATTAGAGCAAGAGAAGCAAAACTTCAGAGCCAATCACAGGCTTTATACTCGATTTTGGCAGTAGCCGTTCACTACACAAAAAAGATACATCGTCTGGCGCCCCGTGACCATTTTGTGCCCTAGGTAGTTGCCTATGTCACCTGTACAAGGAGTCGACTGTGATCGAATATTTTGAGCTTTTCTTCTTGTGGGGGCAGGGGGGTGCGTTGAGGGGGCCAGCTGCCCCTCCAAATCAAGGGCAGGGGAAACACTGTGAAGCCTATAGTACAACTTCTAAAAGTGCTTCGTTCTCATTTTGATGCAGGAGACTAAAATTATGATCTCATCTTGTAAATTTACGATTTTATTCTGCTAACATTACGACTTTATTCACATAAATTTACCACTTTATTCTCATAATATTACAACATAATTCTCACATATTTACAACTTTAACTTCATAAATTTACGACTTTGTTCTCCTAAATTTATGACTTTATTCTTGTAATATTATGGCTTTATTCTCATAGTTTTATGATTCTTTTCTCATAAATTTACGGCTTCATTTTCATAAATTTATGACTTCATGCTTGTAACCTTACAAGTTTATTTTTGGAAATTTATGGTGTTATTCTCATAAATTTATGACTTTTTTTCTCAAAGTCTCTATTTTTTTTAACAGTTCTTACGCTTTTATTTATTCTCTCTTTTTTTAAAAAAAATAAATTGCATTAGAATGTAATTAATCTGCTACTTCAGTGTAAAATATCAACTCTACCACTGACTACCCAGACCCACATTAACCTTATTTAGTCCCTTACCCAGATGTGGTCTTTTCAACCTAGTATTGTTAATATTGACAATAGGGCTGTCAGTCAGCTTACTTGTATTTGAATTGTGGTTACGATGACAATAATGCTGTAGATGACAAAGAAGCAACAGAAGACAAGACTTATGAGTCAACACAGGTTCCGCTTGCATGGAGTCATTTGAGGTTTAAGGTTATTTTTTGAACAGTTACTCAGCAGTTTTGAAGTTTTCAGTAATTGTGCCCAGAAATAGCAAAGCAGGACTTGAACACGAGGAGAACAATCAGCCTCATTCATCAGCTGAGTACGGTCTGCAGTGAAGAGCTTTCAGTTCAAGATACAATATTTCATTACTATGTCAGCATAGCTGCAATAAATAGGAATTTGTTTTTTCTGCTATATATCAGAATGCACCAAGCACACACACACACACACACACACAAAGTTGGCTCAGAAGCTTGTTTAATGACAGTGCCTTAAATGTGCATGTGTGCAAGACCTGATTCAACATCATATCAAACTTACATATAAAATGCTTGTAAGCGGTTTGTTGTGACCTGATAGCAATTGCATTTCCTGTTTCCTAAATAATTTTTGTTTCAATAAACGCTAAGTATATATTACTCTCATTACTGTGATAGACTGACTTTTCACTTAAATTATATTAGTATAAATTTAGCTGCATCACTAATATTACATTACACTACAGCAACAAAAACAGAAATTTCCTGGCAGTTTCCCCTAAAATGACATATTTGTCTCCAAATAGTTTTAGTCAACATTTTACTGTAAGTGTTCAATTTCTGGGCATCTGGCGTATTTAACCATTGGCAACAGGGCTCACATACATTTTGCAATGTATCATAGTTTGCTGACTTGTGAAACTAGCTAATCAATGAGATAAACTAAATTCAGACAAACAGTAACAGTGTATAGGAATAAAAGACAACAAAGAAAAAAAGAATCTCTGTCTCTAGCAAAAACTTAGACGAGTATCAGAGAGGACATTGGCACACAGACGCATGCCAGTGAAAACACCATCTGCTAACATTTCAGATCTTTTCAGAGTTGGTACCAACACACAAAAAAGAACTGTTCATTCTTCTTGCTTTTCAAATCCCCTGACCACTCAAAGTAGTGTTCTGTGGGTTCTGAGGCATATGTTGTATTGATTCAATCCATGTGCTACACTTGTTTTTCTGTGGAGGTCTGAAGATCTAAAGATGGAGGTTTGGTCTACTCTATGACTTGCAGTGAGAAACAGAAAGCGAGGAACAGGATTATTCTGTGCATTGGAGAATTGCACAAACAGCTTCTCATTCTCTGCAACAGACAGTCTGTAGAAAAGGTTTAGAAGAATATCATGGCAAAACATAAAATGATAGACTCTGGCCAATAATAAATGTTAAATCAAAACTGCAAATCGAAAATTGCTTAGCTGATACCTATTTGTCCCAAGTGGAACATCAAGGTAAACAATGACATCAAAACACTTGAGTCTCAGATCAATTTGTCTGTTGCTGGAGGTGGTAAAAATAGACCAGGATGTGTGTTAGGTTTTCACTGAAAGCCTTTCCAACTGATGCCAGACAGTGAAGACTCACATTACAGTGTGTGTGCTGAAGGCCAAAATACAGCCTACATACAGTTAGGATGCTGCGAGACACAACTAGCAGGACAAAACCATAGAATACCTTGCCAAAGGGTGCCTGAACCTTGAAATATGGAACATTCTGAGAGGTGACCGTCTCTCCATTGAAAAAATGCTCCTTGAGCAAGGACGTTAGCCCCTTACTGCTTCAGTGAGACTGCTCCATGGCTGTCAGACCATCAGGGCTTTTGCTCCTGAGAAGAAAAGACTAAAAATGAGCACACAATGGTGCATTGTGAGCAGACAAGAAATCAAATGATACATTAAATTGGCTGGATAACAACCTTCTCAGACAAGAAATAATAATGACAGTTTAAATGGACAAAAACACAAAAAAGGGCAAGACATGCACAAAAAATATGGGATAGAGGGGTACAGATTATGACAACAGAGACTCAATAATACAAAGTCTTTTTTTAGACTTTCCTAGACAGGTTCTGATGAGGTTCCAAGGACTATCCGGACCCCCAGGTCTATGAACGCCTTGGAGAATTACAGCAGCCTGCACCATTGAAATAAAACTCATAAAGTCCTTTCACCAGTTCTCCATAGTGAAACAGCTTGGTTTGTGTTGTTTCCAATTCATTAGGAAAGTCCTCTTGCACAGTGTCCCGATACCAATGCCGGTATTGGAAAATGCCCCCCAATACCGCCGCAAATGCTGGAATTGGTGAGTTCACCAGTCTGTGCACCAATCTGAAACCATGTGATATATTAGCTGCAATTTTACACTTTTTTACACAGGAAAGTCGACCCCCCAGTAAAAAGGTGATGCGTAAGGAATTAGATTTTCCTAGATTTTAGTTTTTGAGTTGCTGTTACACCACCATTTAATAGTGTTTTATTTGAATCTTTTTATTTTACTAAATTATTATTACACCTTGAATTTTGAGGGAATTTTTATTTTTATCTGTTGGTATCAGATCAGTACTCAGTATCTGCCGCTATGCAAGTTTGGGTAACAGAATTAGTATTGGGAGAAAAAAATTGTATCAGAACATCTCTATCTGCTTGGCTGATAGGAAGACTGATGCTACAGTATCATCCTGTGCACAATTTTTGGTTGTGCAATGTCCATTTTCACACCTAATATTATATGAAGTTATTGGACAAAGTTTGTTATCTATATTAAGAAGAGATGACAAGTTAACAGTAACATCTAACCAGAACTGTTTCACAAAAGGACGGTGCCATAGCAAGTGCGTCAGGGTACCCTCTGCCTCACTACCATGCCACCACAATCCGGAAAATGCGTGGTCAATTTTGTTCAATGTGCATGGTGTAATGTACATCCAGTGTAATATCTTTATTTGCAAAATCTTACATCCGATACATTTTGACACTTTAGTTTTTTAGTGCTGCATCCCATTGTGATGTCGATATGGAACCTATATCATTTTGCCACAATAGTTTCGCTGTCAGAGGAGGCAGAGCACAACAGCCTACATTGCTGAGACTGGGTAACAGTCTTCTTATTCCCAGATACCTGAAGTGACAGGTAATAGCATATTAGATATTTACTAGCAGTTGAAACCCTTCATTCATTCAAGTATTTTGTGACTAAAATCGCCTTTTTTATTTACGATTGGCATCTTGTAATTTATCTTCCAAAATGATGTTCTTTATGCAAAAAATTTAACCATAATTCAAAATGCAACACTACTTGAAGCAGTAAATAAAGAATGCAACATTCAAGTCTTTCAAGTTGATTATGCAGGCACATTGTCACATTAAAATGAACCATGGCAGCCTGCACCTGCACAGTATACACTTTTAATGCAAACAGGCACATTGAAAGTGTCTTCTTACCAATTATATGGTGAAGGACAAGAGAGAGTAAGTGATTGTCGAAGCCATTTGGGTGACTTTATGGTCTGTTCAATCACCAAAAATAAAAGTTTGCCACCAATGAAAAAAGTCTTTCACATCGCATTTATTTTCTTTATATTCTGTGAAGTTAATTTTATACAGTTGGTCTACTGTGATGGTTTTAATAATTAACATTCTTCTAATTGAAGAAATGTTTGATATTGCTTCCAAATTTACTCTTTCAGTGCTGCTTGTTTGGGAGATTTTAATACAGGACCCTATTACAGAAAGATGTATCCATTACAATCTTTATATCAATGCCACATATTGGATGGGATGAAAATTGTGGATGACCACTTCCCATTGCTTGGATTAGGGTGGCCCACTTAAGATCAGCTGGTCTAAACAACATTAGTTTCCAAGCAAAGGTGAAAAAGCGGTAGTGGGGCAAGGAACCAGATGAATTAAATGTATGAGCGTATGTATGTATGTATGTATGTGCTTTTGTGTCTGTAAGTGAAATACTACTTTAATATGTAGACACGCAGATTTTGAGATCCTGTCCTGGTTGACACTCTAAATTTTCATTTTACTTACAAATTGTAAGGCACACCCTAAGTAAAATGAGCACTGGCCCACTGTAGGTATAGCATGTTGTATTTAAATTTCATACAGAGATGACACTAGACCTAAGAGAACAAAAGAATCAAAGTTAAATATCACATATCACTACAAATCACAAAGCAGAGAGCTGCTCTAAAGTTCAGTGAACGTACATCACATTGAAAAGCCATTAATGAATCTGTCAGTGCATAGAATAGCCTCAGCCTGACGTACATTACTGCTGTTACTTGGAGTCCTTGCTGTACTATCAACACAAAATAGGCTCAGCATCACCTCTTCTGTTAAAAACATGAAGTTAGAGAAGAAACATCCTCAGTTTGTACTTACAATATTCTCTATAAACCTCCTGCAGCAGCCAAGGCCAGGGAAGTGCTAAGCTGAGCTTAGCTGCATTGCAGTGATGTGTAATGGAGGTTTAGATGAGGCCTGATGTGTGTGTGTATGTGTGTGTGTGTAACCAATGGCACAGTAATGATTTACTGAATGTTTAACATATAAAACTTAGATACATGACATGAAGAGCAATACACTGTTCACAACTAGCTTTATCTGTATATTTACCACTATGTTCAGGTCATCTGGCACGTTGTCTTAATTGAGTATGACCTGTGAGGAAGAGAGGGTTGCAGTCAGAGATAATGTTTTTCAGTGAGCTTTTACTTGGTCATGTCTGGCAGGAAAATCACACAAAATGTTTTCAGCCATCCAGCCCTGCGACCCTCTTTCCTCCATATACCATTTGGTTGTAAGCATGAGTGACATCTGCAGTAACTTTTTTTTAAAATGCTTTCAGCTTTTTTGCAACACAGAGCACTACTAGAATGGCCGTGATTAGCTCCAGCTTTCATGTTGCAGCCTGAACACAAAAGGAGGCGTCTGATGTGATGTAGCACTAACACTGACACCTTTAGTATCCACCTTTCCTCCATGGTAAAGCTGCTCTGTCCCTTTTTTACAGCTCTCTGCCACTGCTCAGTTTATTTTAGAATGTGGATCAAGACCCCATTACCTTCATTCACTTTGTGCAATCCACCCCCCTTTTTATTAGCAGCATAATGACACAGATACATTATCGGAGCTAATCAGAGTCAAATGAGGAAAAAGTAGTGGAGTGAGACTGCAGGAATTGCCTTTTTTTCTATCCTTTGCAGTACTGCCATACTGGCAGCCGTTTGTTAAACTTTTCCCAACCTCTCTCTGTATTTTTTAATCTTTTTTTTCCCTTTTTCTCCTTTCAAGCATCACCCTGTTTTCTTGCTCTTCATTTTTAGTCCTGATGTTACTCCCTCCATAGACGATTTCCTTCCTTGCTAATATCTCTTTCTCTGTTTCTCTGTTTCTCTCCTCTCTGCCTCTCTCTTTCTCTCTTCCTTTCCTGTGGGATTGCCTGTTTGATATTCTACTTGTGTGGCAGGGCAGCAGGATGGATTAGAGCATGGACAGGCCCCACAAACCACCCTGATCTACAGGACAGCTTTTCAATCACTTCTCCAATGCTGTTCCACCTATATAAATACAAGCACAGGGAGAGAACCACAGAGCAAGAAGGGGGGAAAAAAGTGAAAATAATAGAGAAGGATTAAAACAAACAGGGAAGGACAAATGTAGAATTTTATGAAGTAGAGCTGTTGCTGTGCGAACACAGTGAAATATGCCAGAACCTCAGATTTACCTTTCTCTGTTCACTTTGAGTATATAAAGTGTCTACACATACTGTCTGGAACACAAGCCAGCTCAAAGAGAGAGCAGTGGCTCATTTGCACCTTTGATGGCTTCCAGCAGTTTGGGTTTAACAGTGGATGGCCTGCATAGCTGCTTTTGGCATTTTTTCAAAGGTATACATTTGTTTTTTCTCCCTCCCTGTGTGTTTATACTACTTTTACCTTGATCCCTAGGACCTTTCTCATTTCGATGACAATTGCAGATTCCTCATGTGGGTAAAACAGAATTACTGTGCCTCCTCAGCCTTTTTTTTATTGGATCAATAGGGTGATCTTCCAAGGCTGACATTACGGGGGATTATAAAAAGGTTACAAATGAGAGTGTTTAGTACATTGCACTCTCCTCAGGTACTAGGAGAGTATTGATCCATTGTGGCTCATCAAACTGTTTGCTGAAAAAGGACACTTGAACAGTAATCACCTTCAAAAGGTGAGATAATAAGATGCTGTGTAATTGCAGCAGCTTAACAGAACCACTAATGGCTAACGCTTTCTAATACCTAGGTACTATTTTGTTTTGTCCAATGTTCAACAAGGTTTCAAGAAGTAATACTTTGTACATACTTAAACTTCTTAAAACCATTATGAATGCAATTTTGGACCAATTTCATGCTCACATTGGCAAATATGTACAAAGGGATAAAAAAAAGAAAACCACAATTCCAAAAAAAATGTACAAGGGTAAATGCACATGCAATCAGGTAAATGCACAGGCAAACAGGTAAATATTGGTTTTATCAGCTAGTCTAGTCTTTAGATTATGGATCTATCTGTAATTTAACAAATAGTATATTGATTTAAAGTGTTATGATTTTGTATGTGGTAGTATAAGACACTCCACAAGGTGGTGCATGTCACCCAGATAAGTCTAAAAAGTCAGCGAGAGAAATGAGGAAGAAACAGGAAGTGAAAAAAGAATGAGCATAAAGAGAGCATGACTACAGCCATTTTTGTGCGGAGCGTGGAGTAAATGTTGATATATTTGATTAAGTTCGATATTATTGGTGTTCAAGAAGAGGTACAAGTTTTCTGAGATAATGTGTGTTGCCAGAAGATTGAGGAGGATGACTAACTATGTGTTTTGATGACTATTCCCCGTGAGTGTGTTATGTTTCCAGTGCTAGCTTAAACTTTGTTAGCTTATGCTCATTTTATGAATGTGAATGATGAAAAAAAATGATCAGAGAAACATGGGATGTTTGGAAAAAATGCTTTTCACTGTTGATTTTATGATGTATCTGTGATCTATAATACTGCTAGCAGAAACAATAGCCTTTTAAGTTTTATTTTCTTAAAGGCATGTGTACTTGTGTTGGTGATTGTGTGAATAAGTAAAGAAGAAAGATATCGAAACAAACCGCTAAGGTCTACTAATGCTGCATGGTTTCAAGGATTAATATGGACCTAAACTGAGGTTAAACTATACACCATGCAGGTTGTTTTTTTTTTTTAATGGTTGACTTCTGAGAGGGGACAACGGCAACGACGTGGTTTCAGCGCGTGAGAGGCAGTCTGGCCGCTACTACAGCTTCAAGTGGAGCCACTCCATGAATTTGGATGGGACAACTTCAACTGGCTTTCGGATAAGATTTGACAATAAAACATGAAAAAAAGGGGCCCCTATATGACTGAACTGAGACTGAACTAACTAAAAGGGAAACAAAGTGACTGAAATTTTTGACTTGACTAAACTGAACTTGAGAAACTTCTATGGGAAAAGCAAACCTAATTTTTGCACCCGTTTACTGCCTAAATCATTCCAGTCTTGTTTTGCTTAATAATCCTCCATCTAGAACCTAGATTTAGATATTGATGTCATACTATTGCACAGGTGTCTAACCTCTCTTATCATTAGTGTTACATTATCTATAGATCCATTACTCATCTATTTGGAGGATGGTGTACTATATTTTTTACATTATTTAGAGCAAAGAATCGTGAATACATTTTTTTTTCCTTTCTTGCAGCCTTAATTAGATGGGTCAGACTGCAGCAAGTTTGCTCTAAAAAGTACTGCCACTGCAACAGTCATCTAAGTAAACCTACAGTAGACTTCAGAAGAGTCCAATGGACAAGCCGATTCCTGAAATTTAATAAGAATAAGAAAACTGCAGTTATGTGAATAAAATTAGTATAATCGATGTGTAGTGATTTTCCTTTGAGGTAAATACATACAGATAAAATTCAAGACTGTCATCTTGAAATATTGCACTGCCTGAGATTTCGAAGGTGAGCTAAATTATTAAATTCTGCCACCATAACCTTCTGAAATACGTCATGCAGGCCACATGCAGACATTTCTTAACAAGTATGAATTCTCCACTGTTAGAATGTTCTATGGTGATTTTTTAAAATCTTATTTTACTCATAGTGACACTCTGACGCTGTTTACCACCCAGTGGTAGAACTTCTGTATATGAGCCAGACATCCATCCCCCTCTGTAAGTGACAGCTAATACGCGACATTTAGTGCTCTTCCCAAGAGCACTGGCAGGCTAATGAAAGATGTGATGTCAGAGAGTGAATGGGTAACGTCTAATCCTTAATATATTAAAGAACTTTAATGATATGCTATTTTTTGCCCCTCCCACCCCTAGCCATGCTTCTTCTCTCACTGTGAGAGATCCTCATTGCGTAAGCGCACGGTAATTTAATTTAGTTGCACCAGGGATTTGTTGCATTATACACATTAGGTTCATTAACTGCCCATGTCCACAAAAGTGGAAAAATACCGAAATAATAGCTCTGCCTAAAAACATGAAATTATCATTCTCTGTAACAAATAGTTGCCTTATAAGTATGTTGCCCATATTGAGCAAAATCATGGAAAGCATTGTATCTGAACAAATGAAACTTTATCTGTCTTTCATTACTGATTTTCAGCATGCATACACAGAAGGGCAATCCACAGCTACTTCACTGGCCAAAATGACTGATGACTAGCTCTCGGAAATTTGAAGAAAAGCTGAAAAAAAGTTAGTACTGTTCTGCTAGATTTCTTGGCAGCATTTTGCATCACTAATCACAAATTATTTGTGGAAAAACTGGAATATAATGGCTTTGATCAGTCTGCACTATCTTGGTTTGAGAGTTAGTTAACAAACAGGACACAAAAGTGTTCTTTTAATGGAAGTTACTCTGATTTCAGAACTGTGGCGTGTGGAGTGTCTCAGGGCTGTTATCTTGGACCTTGGCTGTGCAACATTTTCACTAATGACTTCCCACTTGTGTTAAACAAAACTAAAACTGTAATGTATTTGGATGATCCAACAGATAGATAGTGTTCTAAATGAAGAGTTGCTATCTGTGGTCAAGTGGGTTAATAGAAATAAGCTGGTTCTGAATGTATTCAGGACTAAAAGTACGATGAGTGAGTCAAACTACACCATCAGTAAAAATCCAGAATTACACCTTACAATAAATTATGTGAGTATCAAACAATTGCGTGAAACCGAGCTGCTGAGCATCATCATTGACAGTAAATTTTCATGAACAAAACATAAAAATAAAAATACTGATATTGCCTGGTGGAAATGCAGCTAATGTTATTCTGGGCGGTTCTAATCACAAACTGCAGAGCCTATGAGGTATATTTTACACCCCCTTAGCAGGCTATGTGGACTTTATTGGTCTTAAGAATGTATGTAGATGAAGACAC
>JAQLOL010000023.1:10578419-10593281 GCA_029783665.1 Naso thynnoides
CTTTTTTTACCATCTACAAAGAAGACGTGTCCGAGTGGTCTACTTCTTCAGCATCAACATCAAAATATACAACACCTTCCCGATCTGAGCTGGTGAATTTTTGATTCGGATTTGTTTTCGGTCAAAATACTTATGATGGCCTTTTCAGATTTTCTGTGATGTTGATTCCATCTCAGCTTCACTGATGAAGACGGGGGTGTGTGTCTTAACCTCCTTTTTTAAAACCAACAGTCAACTCCTTGCTTTTGGTGACATGAGCGGGAGGCTGCTCTCTGTGCACCACTCTGCAAGATTATTAATATGTTGTGATCTGGTTTATCATCTTTGTGAGAAATCTGACCAATGATAGTGGCGTCGTCTACATTTGGAGGATCGCAGTAATGGGTGCACAATGTGACAGGAGGGGGCTAAGCAGACATCCTAAATTGAGGTGGTCTATTCATAGCTCCTCAGTTTCCTCTGATCACAAGCACATTTGTGCGAAAGCCCATGTTTATCTTGTTATGCGAGGTTAAATTGCTGTTGAACACAGACAGCTGATCACCCAAGATTCCACTATTTATTATTTTTATTACATATTACATTATTTTGTTGTCAGCTAGACTTAAAGATATATGCAAAAAACTAAACTAAACTAAAAACAAAAAAAAAACATTTGATGTAGAATATGATTAGACTAATATCTCCTAAACCACTCTCTTTCAATATAATCTGGATACAGTTATGATTATAAATATTTTTATGACACAAACAGATACAGAAAGTGATACCTCAACCTCAATTTTTAAGGTAGCTATCAATACAGAAATGAATGGCTGAGATGTTGAGGAATCGAAACACACCTGCAGGCAGACTATCACAAACATGGAAACTGTGATTGTATGTACATGTGTGAATAATCAGATTTATCATGCTCCAAGTAAATGTGATAACCCTAACATGATTTTTGAGCTCACTATACCATGGGAGGACATAGGAGTCCACATGGCCCATGAGTAAAAAAAACATCCATGCAATGCTGAGCTAGCTGCAAAAGCACAACATCATGGCTGGAGTACTGTAGTTCATCCCATGGAAT
Source organism: Naso thynnoides (assembly GCA_029783665.1). Taxonomy (NCBI): domain Eukaryota; kingdom Metazoa; phylum Chordata; class Actinopteri; order Acanthuriformes; family Acanthuridae; genus Naso; species Naso thynnoides. Next base: position 10,579,498 of record JAQLOL010000023.1, read on the forward strand.
TGGGGTGCAGGGTCTTTGTGGCAACATCCAACACCAGAGTGCTCAAAAACCTGGGAGTCAGAGGCCAGATCTTGCGCTTTGCCATCAAGGCTGCATTGGAGACTGCAGAAAAGCAGCCAGCGGCTTTGGATGAAGAGACAAAACCCCTGCTGGGCCTCGAAGTAGCAGACCAGGAGGACACAGAGGGGGATGTCACTTGTGGGCTCATCAACAAAATGCCAGTGAAGGAGGGGACCCTCTTGATAACCCTTCTGTGTCAGCCTTCCATCAGCAGTCCTTCTTTCGCCACAAGAAGACTCTCTTGTAAAAGCTAGCACAAGGAAATTCATAGCTGTTTCTTGAAATCTGAATATCTGGATTCATCTGGTGACCCATGAGAAAAGTCAGCTGACAACAGGGGAAAGCCCTTGTGACAGCCTAGGCACAGTGCCTAAGCACAGTGGAAGCACCAAAAGTGTGGCGTCACACAACAACACCACAGTTATTAGGTTCACAGATGACACAGCTGTCATTGGGATGATAAGAAACAACAACAAAACTGCCTACAGAGAGGAGGTCAAGAACATCATCGAGTGGTCAGCTGCCAATAACTTGATACTTAATACATCTAAAACTAGGTAGATGGCTTCAAGAGGAAAGGACAACATCCAGTAATACCACTTACAGTCAATGGTGAGCATGTGGAAATGGTTTCTACTTTTAAATCCCTAGGAGCACACATCTCTGAAGATGCAACACGGAAAGTACAAGAACAAGTAAATACATCTGTGGTAACAAAAAAAGCACAGACACGATTGTACTTTCTGAGAACTCTGAAAAAGACGAACAACAGAGCACTTATTGGTGTCTCTTTACAGATGTGCTATAGAGAGCTTGTTCACATATGCAATTACAGTCTGGTACAGCAGCTGCACTGTGGAGGACAAAAAAGACTTGCACAACATCATCAGAGCAGCTGAAAAAATCATCAGTATCCAGCTTCTCACTCTGGAACAGGTTTAAAACAGTAGATGTTTAAAGAGAGCACTGAGCATTATCAGAGACTCTTACCATCCTGGCCACCACCTTTTCTACACTTCTGCCCTCTGGGAGTCGCTATGGAGTGCTCAACACCCGAACAACCAGATTAAAAAACACTTTCTATCCCAGAGCAGTTGCGCAACTGAATAAATCAACCAACTAATTGTATATTGTCTAATGATACTTGTGGTTTTTATTCTGGTTCTATCATGGTTTTATCTTGGTTTTTATGAGCTATGTTAAATACCAGTGTACCTCACTGTTATTTATTTATTAAATTTTCTGCTGAGAGGAGTTATTTATTACTATTTACTATGATTTAACTTATTTCTAGATGTTTGCACCAGTGGCAGCTTTGATAATTTCATTGTATGTGTTTTTACATATATAATGACAATAAAATCTGATTCTGATTATGATTCAGTAGCTACGGTAAGACAACGAAGAAGAATACCCCCAGAGTCTGTAAGAGTAGAAGTGGAAGAAGACTCATTGGCTGACTTCACAGCAACAGACGCTGGACCGGAGACGACGACGAACATCAAGAGCACAGTGCACAAGAGCACCACGGAGAATGTCACAACAACTGCTACAGCAGCAGGTTACAAACTGTGGATATGTACCTGTGGATGGAGGAAAGTAACATCACAGCTGGGATTGAGGATCCACCAGGGAAAGAGAAGGTCCCTAAGGAGCAGTTGATCATGTAATCAAGAATATTCAGTGGCTTGAATTAAAAAGAGATGCAATAACACCTGTTCAAAACACATATGGTTATATATACACAGTGTTCTTCACAAAAGATGTACAGTGTGCATTAAAATTCTGGACAAGAACAGAATCTCTCTTTTTCTCCCATCATATACACTCCCATCTTCAGCCATTACTGTCATCAGTCTGGAGCTCTCTGACTTTGATAGTGCGTGAACATGTCCTGTGCTAAAGTGTTAAGGGCAGGAGGGAGTCAGTGACTGATGTGGAGAGCAGCAATGTTCCCCCCAGTGTCAGGCTGTGATTGATGTTCAAAGAATGGTCCAAAAACCCATGACCAACTCGCCTCACAGCCAGAGGCACCTCACTCTTTCCCCCATATGAAAGTGATATTTTCAAAGATATGAAATAATCATAATATGCAGCTATGTTCCAATGTCTCAGATGTGAAATGAAGACCAGCCCATTTACATTTTAATAAAATTAATAAAACACACCATTAAGAGATAATACAGTCCACCTTGTCATTGTAATTTTGGCATTGAAAAAATGCACTCAGTTTTATGTTATGATACAGTTTAAGGTTTTTATTAGATTAAAAAAGATGTCTTCAGTTGTTTGACTTGTTCAATATAATGGATAATTATTAAGATATAAACTACCAAAATGTAAGTTGCATAGCAGAAAATGTAACAATTAGAAAATATTTTAGAGTATATAAATGCATTACTTGCGTACCGATGTACTCTTGTACATCAGGCCTTTTTCTTCCTGTTTCTCTTGGTATTTGACCTTCACGTGTAAACACAGATTCATTTTTCTTCCTGCTACAATGAGTTGTTGGGGTTACAAAAAATATGTTGTGGATAAATGAAATGCCTCTGTCAACAATGCTATTTTTACATGGTTGGTTGTTTCGATTAAAATGTCATTGCCTCTGTTCATTTTCTTTGATGTTTCTGTTGAACTTTACACACATGACTTGTTCTGTCCATAAAATATGAATTATCCTCACTGACTTCACAAGACCTCCCCGTGTATCTACATGCACACATGTGATTGCACACACAAGCAGGCCTTACATGTACAAATATTCCCGTTGTGAGCTTTTTTACGATGTTTAGAGGGACTTGCAAAGCAACAATTTATAATGGCATTTACAGAAGCTAGTTAAAATGTAGTGCAGCTCTACAGGAGAATTTGTATAAAGGCAGTGTATTACAAATATGGAACATAATGGAACTGACAAGCCTCAGGGTCAGAATAAGTTTACCTGAGAGTATACTTGGCTGAACACTAAAATGGGCTTTTTGTATTAGAATTGTGTTGTTTTATTCATTTGAAAATAACTATTCTTTCTGAGCTTATCATATATTCAAAAGTTTTAGTCAATTCACCAGCTCCAAATGATTACTTGCAATTGTTGTGCTCATTGTTGAACACAATCCACAAAGTGCATTAATTTACCAGAGGGACACAACTGTGGAAAAAGTAGATATTAAACATAGGGCTGCATCCAATGATGGAATAAATGGAAAAGCACTTAAGAGAGGATGATGAGAATGCTGTTGCATCCCTTGAGAGGGTAGCTGGAACAAATGGCTGTGGGAAGATATGAGCTGAGAAGTATTCTTAAGATTGACACAGTAAGTGGTGCTGCACATGCAGGGGTGCCGTGTCAATTTAGGTTCATAGAGCACCGCTGTCTGTCTGTGAAAAGCTCATTAACACTAGGGTCAGTTTCATCAAGCCCCAAAGCTGTCGTTATTCTCAAATTACCAGCAGGGACAGAAATAAACGTGCACATTGGGCATGCATTTGCAAACCTCAGGAATGCATGCAGATTCTGGGTTACAGATGCAAATTCAGACAGTGCATAAATAGGAACAAAATACATTGTTATACAGCTGCCACCACCACCACTTCCATAGAAACACACAAGAAACTCACACCTGCAAATTAATAGCTTTTTAAATAGCTGTTCCCCAAGAGGGGTGGTATAAAGGCAGAGCAGGTAGCAGGTGCTGAACAAGATGAATACTGCAATTGTGTTTATGCAAAACAATATTATCAATGATTAGACATTGTAATTATGAGCATTAAATGTTTGAAAAACTATTGCATATCTGCAGCCTGTCTGCTCATGCCTACTTGAGACATGCAAGTAAAGAGACTAATACATTTGTTTAAGCATGACATTCACACATTTCATTTTCATAATTTTATAGGCCTTGTCTTTTACATTTGATTATGCTTAGTGCCATAACTTAAGCATTCAATACTGAGCAATTGTGTAAATGCTCATATTAAGTCAAAGTGTGTTAAACTCATTGAGAGATACGCAGTTAACTGTCTAAGATGTCAGGCACGATCTCAGTTGCAGTTTACCCCCTGCCTTTGACCTCCACATCAAGCATGTGGGGATAAACAGTTAATTGCCTGTGTGAGCCTGGTTTGTGAGTGCACGAGCAGGTAGAGTGCCTTTATCACTGTTAGCTGGTTGTTTCAGCAGCCAGTGTTTTCCTATATCTTCTGACACCGGGCCCTTACCTGTCTCTCCCATGTTATTGGAAAGTGCTGATGGGAAATATATAACAGCTCGACACGGTAACTGCCAGCTCTGTGCCCTGAGCCTAACCCTACACTCAACTGTCAAGATCTAAAAGACAAAAAGCCTCTTGTTACTATGCCTAGGTGCATGGCTACAGCTCAATTTGTTTGCAGGAGACAGACTTTCAAAGAGTGAGAGTCACCTGCCTGCATCCCTTTGCTCTGTTTGCTCTTTCACTGAATTGTCACTCAACCTCTCTCCCTCCCCTCCTGCTAGTTTTGCCTTTGTCTCTGTCTGGATATTCATGAATGGTTTGTGCCTAAAGGCAGTCGTTCCACTTGTTTATCCCTTTCTTTTTCAATCAGAGAATGTGGAGGACAGGTTCAAACTCTTGCTGACAATACAGCCACATCCACTCTCAACTTGATTCCACCAGAAACTGAAGTCTGGTCTTCTCACTTTTGCTAAGCCAAAAGTATACAGACATCAAGGCCAGAGAGAGCACACAATCATTTATGCCAATTAAAGAGAAGCAAGTAGATGAATAACTGTGTCCAGAATGATGATGTCTTATGTCCCTGACAAACTCTGAAGCCTCATTTTGCTACTTGTAAGCAACCACTTTTTTTTGAAGACTTCTAAAAGCTTTGAATTTCAAGACTACTTTCAGAGACGGTGAAATTTTTCTAAGCCTGTTTGTACCACAGACCATTTTTCAGATATTTAACCAAGACGAAATGAAGGAACTGGTAGTGTAACAATGCTAACTCACTGCATTACCGAGGAGCTTATTTGACCTTCACATGGCCCTTCTGCACTTTGCACTGCTGCACAGTTATAAACAGAAATAGAAGGTGCACGCTGAGACACCCACATAGTCCATGCATCTAACCTACCCTACCACTGTGCACTTCGCGTTTACTATTTTAATTTAAGCAAAGGTGCAGCATTTTAAAATGAGGTTGAAATGCTTCCTTTTGTACCCTTGGAAAGCCTTTTAAAATAATACATTTTTGGAGAGTCCCTCAGCTGAAGTCTAAAAGGCTACATATCTCTATTTACCCAAATATTTTTTGAGCCCAAATGATCAAATTAATTACGTCAAAATAAGAGGCTGCTGCTGTAAACTCCATTTATTGTGCACACTATCAGTGTGTATCTGAGTCAACAGGGCAGATGACCCTCACATGTAGTTTGTGTTGCTGCCAGCAAAACTAAGTAAAATGGGTGTCATATATGGAGTAAGCCACTAATTAAGAAAGAAATCCAGTGGTTTCATGCTATGAAAGGAAGGATAGCTAATAGAATAGCTCTTTTCAAATGCTACATTTAACAAGAAGTAGGTGAGCAAATTGAAATTAGTTCCATTTAAAACCAATGTCATGGTCATTATGCCATTCATACCATATTTGCAGATATTTTAAAAACATTGACAGTAAGCAGTAGAAGACACTGTCACTGAACATATTTCAGAATTTTGCATCATCATCCCGTACAAGTGTTCTGTTCTGTGATGTGGCTGACCTAGACGGTCTCTCATGTGGCTCAGAGTGGAAATGGTAATTCTTATGATGTGGTGCATTATGATTGAACCAGTGTTTATATTTGTTATTAGATTTTCTTATCTCTTTACGCCTTAAAATCTTCAAGATTATTGTGGGATTTGGATAAATTCACATAAACTCAAGAATCCTGTTATAATAAAAATTTACATCAAACAAAGAAAACCTCAGAGACAATATTTTGGGGCGTAGTGTTAGCGTGACACAGAGCCAAGTTGGTGTTACACGCCTTTGTATTTGCTGAGGGGTTCTGAATGGAGACATGATTGAAATCCACACATGTGCATTTTGTTAAAAAAAAACAAAAAACAAAAAACATATGAAGACAGAAAAAAAATCTGATTACATATGCTACAAAAATATTGCAACTAATTTACTTTAGATATAAATCCAGATAATCACAAAAGATTAAAACAGTCTGAATTGGAAGGTAAGAATGTTTCAGATTGTTACTTACATATGAATAAAAGCTTGGGGTCTATACAAATGCTAGAACATCTGGTCCCTTCGAAATGTTCCAGCAGTAGACAACACTCTTTTTATGTGTGCTTTTAAAAATGTTGAAATATTGTCATATTGTGCACTAAGTAAATAGTGAATGAAAAGCACAGGAAGCGACCCGGCAGAGCCCTCCCATGCTTTTTATGCTTTTTGGAAATTGCTTCAAACTGAAGGAAAGAAGTGGGTCACAAGAACTGAGCTCATTACTGAGACAACAAAACCAAGTAAGCTGTGTGCATTGTAATTATGGTCATTAGAAATCTATGAGAGCAAACTGCAGTGAGGTATTACTGCAGCTTACAATTTACAGTCATATGACCCCCTCTTTTTTTTAAGTGCACATAACATAGAGGCTTAAACTGGATGAAGTGATAGAGGACAGCATCATCATCTAACTCCAATTTATTTCTAATGATTTCATTATTCTTTTGATGCCCCCCTTTTTTCAATCTTACCCCAGAGGCTCAGGAATGAACACTATTCTGCCTTTAAATGGAACACTGATTGTTTTTCATGTTTATTCACAACCCACGGGTCAGCAGCCTCCCATAATCTGCTGTTTCTTCCAAGGACAATTTGGGGGATATGTATGAATAAAAATGATCTTAATAATATCTCAGTGAAAGGACCCATGGCAACTATGAATACCATTACAGTCTGATCAGAGGCCGTTAGTGGCACATTTATATGGCGAGAGAAACTGTATAGGGCCTGCATGAATGACTCCGGGGACTGGCTGTTTACACTCTTTTGTCATTGGTTCTTTCATACATTTTCTCATCTTCACAGTACTGTATTTCAATGAGCTTTTTTATAGTGTAATGGAGTTTTGATCCCTATAGGCAGTGTTATGTGTATTAAGATAAAGTATTCATCTCTTACTTGTGCTGTGTATCTCAGAGTGTTAAGATGAAAACGGAAATATAAGACAAAGTCATTGTGTCTTTGGAAGTATCTTTACTGTGCAGCAAAGCTGCATGAAGCAGTCACAGCAATTTGCCTCCCTCCAATACCCTTGACCTAAATGGCAAAACTTCCAAGGGAGTAGAGAATTAAAAGAGAGAGAAAAATACAATTATGTTCAGGGGAAAAAAGGTGATCAAATATAGTATTTTCCTTGAACTGTGTGTTAAGGAGATGACTCTTCTCACGATATTAGCAAAAGAACTGTAGGGACTATGTTATACCTGCAGAATCTCACAGGGAGGGAAATGTTACCAAAAAAAGCTTTCTGGATAATACAAATTACACATAATGTATCACAGTGTCTTGAACCTGACATTTTGGCAAGGTGGAGTTAAACAATTACTATGCATAGGTTGGATTTTTAACAGTAACAGTTAATATGGTATGAAAATAATCCTAAGGTCAAACAAACCTGTTTCAACATTCCTGCTCAAACATTTATTTCTTTCCTGCTTGTACTTTTCCATGTTTTATATGATTCACGTCCTCTTCTCTTGACTTTGAGGGCTCTGTTTTAATGAATCCAGGTGCAATGTGCAAAGCAGCCAACTGCACTGTGGCAATGGGGTGGGATGAAAAAGAATCCATTATCATACATTATATGTGGGTGTGTAAGGGGTTGTAACACTCGCGGCCAGTCACATTGGTTCCTTTCACCCCCTTAAGAGCAGCGCTATTACACGATAATGTACTGACAGCTTAGTAATTGAGTAGAGGGTTCATGAAGCTTTTTTAAATGAAAATTCAAATCATTTATGAATGATTACTGTAGAAAAATTACTATATGGTAGCAGACACACACAGTATAAAAGTATGAAAAGGCCAGCAGCACGTTTCGACACGTTTTGACAAAGTCTTCTTCAGTGTGTGTGACACACACTGAGGAAGACACACACTTTGTCGAAACGCGTCTGTGTTGTGTTGGTCCGTTGCCTGCCAGTGAGACATTAAAAATCAATTGATGATGGACACTTGAGTGCTGCTGGCCTTTTCATACTTTTATATGGTTTCCTGGGCCTTGCACCTTTAGTTCTTTTGTGCATTTTTGGAGAGTGCTCATTTTTCCTACTATTTTTAGCAGACACACACACATACACCATGAGATGCAGATGTCTTCTTTAAAGCTGAACAAACATTTTTAGGTAAATTGAAAGCCTAATCTCAGGGTTCTGCAGCCATGTCAATGGTCATAACCAGTAATTTACAATTATTGTCTATCAGTTGTCTTAGGGAGCACTCACACTAGGCGATCCATACCGTGCCCAAGACCCCCGAAGTCCAGTTTGTTTGGCTGGCGTGAGCACTCCGTACCATGTCCGAGCATTGCACGTTTTGTCGGCCCCTGCACGGTTGGAAGAGGTAGGCTTCAGCACAGTACGGATGCACATGCATCACTGTGATTGTTTGTGGAGGATCCACCATAGATTCAGGCAGACAGCAGTATACAGTCTGGATAAAGAAAAGTGGAAAAATCCGCAACCATCTTTTAGATCACAGATACCAGAGAACACTTTAAAAATTTTATTACAATTTGAAAAAAGCATGCTCAGGCCGGGTTAGACTGGAGCGATATGAGTGCGGCCCAGCTGGGAGAGAGGAGATGGGGGACATTTGTGCTTCAGCACGGTACAGGCAACTGGGCGCCAAGTGTGAGTGTGCCCTTACTGAGAGGATTATTAAAAGAAAAGATCATCCAAAAAACACTACCAAGTACATCTTTTCACTTATTAATGGTATTTGGAAGCTACAGTTTTTTTCCTCTGTAGGTTAGGTCAAAAAAACTTTTGTTTGTGCTGCCCAAAGCACGGTAAAATATTTACATTAGATAACTACAATGTTTTATTTGAGGAGCTCCAATAATCTATTAATATTAGCTTGAAACATCATGACTTCTTGTACTATAATGACAGTTGCTTTTAGACAAGATTTTGAAGAAATCTGCTGAAGAGGAAATGACTTGTTCCTTTAATTTTGGTCTCAGAGAAATCAGCTGTAAAAACAAGTTAAACACAGTATTAAATGCTTTTAATCTGTCATTTGTGTTAAAAGTAATTTTCTGCAGCACTATGTCCCCCATATTTAAAATAATGAACATACCCTTAATAACATAGGTAAACATTTAGTACATTTCTTTGTGGATGATTTTCTAGCAAAGACCATACGAAATATAAAATGTATAATATTTGCTCATTTGATGTAACAGTAATGCAACATTTTATTTCAATCAGGAAAAAACAAAAGGATTACAGTGGTTTGTTACAACAGATGCTGTGTCATATGTCTGCCTTGTCAGAGAGTCTTTGGCTCTTACACTTAACAAAGAAATTTTGTAATCAAGGGGCATCTGTCTTGAGCTTTTGCTGGATAAATCCCCTCATGAAATCCAGACACTGATGTAGGTGTTATCTGATGACTCTGCTGAGACTGATAGACTGATGAAATGGTAAAGCTGATGAATCTGCGATGACTGCTGGTGATTGGGAGGTGGAGGGGCGCTCACAAACTTGTTTTGTCATCTTCATCAAATGTGCAAGCCTTGTTTGTAGAAAAGGGATCTTGTAAAAATTGGATTCCTGAGGATAATTTGTTCTTTCTCACTCTGGCCCACTAAAGAACATGGCTTCTTGTAAAGCTGGCTGATAAATATATAAATATATATATATTTTTTAAAAAGTCTCTCACATGAGTGTACATCATTAAAGGCTATCTTTGTCACGAGGCTCGTAGGCTTTTGGCTTAACCCTAAAAAGAGACAAACATAAAACCCAGTTCAAGGCAAGTTTGCAGTCTGTTCAGTTAAACTGTCTGCATTAATTATTTAGTAATTAAGTACACGTAATTGCTTTCTGACACCTAGGATTACATTGTCTTTGTAATGCATTAGCCGTCTCAATTATAGCACGGTGTTGGATAAGCCTGCACTTGTGTGGCTTATCTTTCCATTTTCTTTCTCTTTACCCCCCACTGCCTGATTTCCCCACTTCAACATGCTCTTCATCCGTCTCTCCTTTGGTTTTTCCACAAGAGGCAGGAGGTGGAGCTGGCACGCCATGGAAGCCATCATGTGATGCTAGACCAAGACAAATGATACCCCACATGCCTCTGATCTCTGAGCCAGGCTGGCTCGGTCTTTGTAAGGGTCCAATGCCACTCATTAAGTTCGCAGTAAACAAGCACACTTCTGGATGTGTTTTCACAAATGCAGCAATGACGCTTTTGTGGATCTCATCTTTTCCCTCTCGCTGCGCTCTATTTGCACACTGAGACCTTGAATCCCAGGCTTGGATGTCATATCTCTAGGCCGAGGGATATTCACCCAGACTTCAGGCCAAACAGAGACGGCTGATTATCAGAGAAGCCATAGGATGGATTGAGGGAACTGCAGAACCAGAGGGCTCATAGATGCGATAAGCTGGGGTTTTATGGGTTAGCTGAGCAGTCAAACATACCCAAGAGGAATATGTGAATATACAGTATGCACACACAAACATCTGTGTTTAAGTGCGCGCAAACAGGGTTGTGTTTGTTTGAAAGTGTAGAAATGGCTTTGTGATGTTTGAGCATGTACAGTGTGTGGATTTTAAGGCTTTATATGTATATGTCTGGTATGTCCTAAGGGATATGAAATTTCTTTTGTAAGCTGTGAGCTGTGCTGGAAGGTTAAAAGTAGCAAAATAGACCTGGCTTAAAAAGGTTTGGGGTTTTTTTTTTAGATGCATGGGTAACTTGGACACACTGTCCCATGTCAGTCTTCCTGACAAAGAATATATCTGAAACTGTAAAAAGTTTGCAAAAGGTCCAACAAAAATTTTGGATAATTTAATAGGGACATGATTTAAGTAAAAGAGCAATGGGGAAGTTGCATCTTCTTTGCCTTGTCAGTCTCCAGTGGCATTTGGTGCAGGTTGGGTGTGCAATCTCATTCAAATTGTGGTCTACCAGTTGCTTTAAGGGCTTAACGATGTGATGAAGGGTGTTAGCAGAGCAGCGCAAGTCTGAGCACTTGAGCTTTTACAGAAAAAGAAGTGTTTTAACATCATTTTGAAGCTCCACCTGATCAGAGATATAATTGAGTTTGACTGAATTGACTTAGTATTTAATGATATCAAAGATATGAGCTCACCCCCATATTTGTGCATTTCTCCCGAGAGCTGACTTGGCACGCGGATTTGGAGCATTTTACCATCAAATTGCTGCTCTTGAGCAAGAAATGGGACACAGCAGGGTGACAAGTCAACTGAATTTATATTCCACAGCCAAACCAAAGGCCTCATATTCCTTGACAGCTTGATAGGAGGTTAATTTAGGAAACAAAACCAGCATCATTCTGTCTGTAACCTTAAGATGTGAAAACGACCACCCACAAAAATATTTTGCTTGAAACATTTGATTAGAGGAAACAGAATTTTAACCAAGAGTGTATGCACATGATGTGTGTAGTGTGCACATTTATGTGAATGTGCCGGCAGGGACCTTATCCTTCAGCTTTTCTTGTGAAAACATGTCTTATTCTACTGTAAATATTTTCTTAAATGTATTCCAAAATTTCTCTTAGATGTCAGAAAGTGATGACTTATACTTAGACATAAACGCACAGATGTATCCCACCACAAATCTAGAGCATTTGCTTTGAAATACTTTGAGCATTTTAAAATATAGACTCTAAACCTATAACTGCCATATAGATAGTACAAAAATATGGGATGAGATTGTGCCTGCAGAGAGGCCAGAGCTGATAGAAAGTCTCATTGATGGAGCAATTACTAAATTCAAATGCAGTTTTTCAGTTCCACACTAAACTAGCTGTATTTAATAGGTGCTGAATCTTTCTAGTTTCCATTTTTGCATTGGCAAAATATGGCAAGTTTGTTGTAAGATGCTGTTAAAAAAGCAAACTTAGATTGTTTTCATTACCTTAATCATTTTTACTGCCATTGTAACTCCAATTTTTTTATTTTCTTCCTTTACTTGTCTCATCAAAATGTACAACTTATGTATTTATTTGTCTTTTTATAAGCAAATAAATAAAACTATATTTTAGTTTTTTGTTGTGCTCAAAGTGAACTTGCATTATTTCCCAGCTGAAATTGTTGATGGAAACAAAAAAACAAACAAAAAAGACATTATACAATGTCAATTACATGGAAGTGGTTCAAATACCTAAAAGGAACAAGATACAGATTAAGATGATCTGCAAAATATGCCCTCTGTCTGTGCTCACCAAGATGGGAAAGACAACGAAATTTTCTTTTACCTGAAAAGGTATCCTCTTAGCCATCACACCATCATTTTAGGGTACAATCCAAGCTTACTTGTATTCTTTTACTAAAGGCAGGTTTTGTATTTCAGTTGTCTGAAAGAACCACTTTCACAGCTTTCCCTGCCTCTGTATTGAGGCTTTAGAAAATGAAGACCAAGACGGAGTCTTTTCGGCCAATCACAGGCCATCCATCCATCCATCCATCCATCCATCCATCCATCCATCCATCCATCTATCTATCTATCTATCTATCTATCTATCTATCTATCTATCTATCTATCTATCCATCTATCCATCTATCCATACATACATACATACATACATACATACATACACAAAAGTTACAGTTGAGGATGATTGAGGAATGTCATCGATTTTGCAGCTGTTTGGTCAAAAACCAAATATCAGAGGGATCAAAATTTAGACCTCATTGGAATTCATCTTGAGGGATACCAAATTTCATATCAATACATCCAATAGTTGTTTAAACATTTTACGTATTACTCACATTATTGTCAGAATCTAATAAGCATTGAAATACAAATGTCTGAAACAATGAATATTGGCCCAAATTCAGCGCCAGTCAATCACTTGTATCACTGTATCCCTGTCTACCGGAAGTCAGACGGCGAATGCAGCCGATAGGTTCCGAGACTGAATTCGCACTAATAATGATAAATTTATAAAGCCTAATTGATCTCCATAAACAGGATGGGATCACAGCTACAGATTGTTTGATTCACTGAGAGCTTGAGCAACTTGTGTGTTTATTGGATTCACGTAAACAAGGAGTAAACTGTTAAGATTACATCTGTCAGAACCTGATGGAACCTTGTCCAACTCTAGAGACGTTTCCTTGTATTTCCTCCACCAAATGTCACGGTGAATGCATTGTGCAGCTGCCTCTGTGATACCAGAAGATGAGGTAACAACTGCTGCTATTTCAGACCACTTTTCTTTTTTCCCTCACCGCTTGGAAGGCGACCTGCTGTCTCATTGTGCGCTAATCTGTCTCATGATTTGAAAATCTTTTCTCTTTGTTTGTACCTGGTAATCCTGTCAGTGTTTGCATCATGAGCGCACCTGATCTTAAAGGTAGTGAAAACAGACTTTCTGATTGGCTACTGCGTCTCTGGCCAAACACACACAACCATGAGTTGATGAAGCGATTGTGAACAGATGATAGGAGAATTCTCTGTGCACCATGAGCACA
>JAQLOL010000023.1:10599738-10614805 GCA_029783665.1 Naso thynnoides
AAAGCTCAGCTGATTTAGTCCTCGTCAGTGTATTCTGGCTCAAAACGGTAAGGACATCCATCATACTCAAAGTCGTCATCCGACACCTCTACATCAGATAAATATTCTGCCATGTTGCACAAAAATAGCTGACCATAACAAAGTAAAACAGCTGCGCTTTTGCGGCGATATCTGTGACGTGGGGAATTCCCCTTTAAGGACCTCAGACTTATACATATATATCTATTTGCATGTACATATAGTCTTTTTTTAAACAATAACTTTCTACCATCCTACCATTTTTAGAATCATAGTATATAGTTATGGTTCACTTCTACTGCCTCATTGTAATTAAAGTTCTTTAGAAAATTATTGTCTAATTGGGGTGTTTACTACAATAACAATCATTAGCATGTCTGGCCTCGGGAACAAAAAAAAAAAAAAAACACCATACAATAGCTGATTGAAATTTTAACAATGGTAGGTAGATGCTGGTGTTTTCTAACATCAAAATAATGAAATCTCAAATAAATATTCCCTCACTGTGTGCCTTCATCCACCATTATGGGCACACTGGATGAGTGTCCTAGTACAAATCAGAAGTTCAATTGGACAGCCTCTCATTACATTTTAATGATGTGGCTTCAGAGAGGGCCTCAAAAGCTGCCTGTCTCTTCAGGGCTACATGGTAATTGAAAAGAAATTTCAGTCTGGTAAGTGGAAGCCAACAGGGATATTTCTGAAAATAACCCCAATTTTAATGAGTATTTTCATTAAAAGTTTAACAACTTCATATATAATGTATGCTAAATTTCATGCTGACTGAAAAAAATCATATATAATGACAAATTAAAGGATGGAACAAAGGTGCTAGCCTACCAATCTCAGTAGCGTCCTTGGATATTTTTGGCTTTATTTTACTGAAAACAAAGAGGCTTAAGAGGTTTGCTTTCAGTGTCTTCACCTTTGTTTATTGTGTATCACAAGGATCGCATGGCATGCGAGAGAGACAGAACTTAGAATATTATGATTATTCCAGTTATATTTCATTATCTGTTTGACATGTTTTTTTGCACAAGTTAGGATTGGTTTAGTTTAAAATTTCATGAGTTATTAGCATTTAAAGTATTTTCATTTGCTGGAACACTACTATCCAACACACATTTGAGAAACAAAGTAGCTGCTGAGGCCTGATTAAAACACATCCCCTCACAGTAACCCCTGCACTGCACTGGGGCCTGCCTACATTCAAGTTTCAATTATCTATTAGTAATTGAATATGAGCATCCCATTGGAGTTGCGTCTCTGGCCACTTAATGAATTAAGTTTATTATTCACCCTGCCGTCAAAGCAGTGTAACACAGGTGCTACTAGTAACAGTCACTGCAGCATTTATTATGTAAGGCAAACTTAACCCAATTTTAAGCCCTGAACTAGAACTAAATTAGCCCTGACTAATTTTAGAATCAAACTAAATTTCTGAAACTGTGCAGTCTAAGAGAGGTAACAACAACAGATAATTGCCTGAACAAAAAGATTGGCTTTGGTCATTTGTTTTGCAGTCTGAGCGGTTTCAAGCTCTGGTTTAATTCGTGGCAGCTGCCAAAAGATCCGTTATGAACTGCAGTCAACTAAAAGAGAGGTAAACCAGCTAGGACAGCTAGGATTCAATATGCAGACAAAAAAATTTACAGATGAAAATATTATGGCAATGTACACGTATCGGCTTACGTTAAGTGGTAATTACCGGTTTTTGACCAAAGAAATCAGTTGAAGTCAGCATATTCAAATCTCCCCTGTCAAATGTTTGGTGAAATCTCTCTAATTGGGTTGGAAATGAACACTGGCCACTTGCCAAGTGTGAGTAGACCCCCCCTGCCACCCCCGAGCTGAGATCAAGAGAGAGTGACAAAGAGAGACAGAGCACTGGAAAGTTTGAATGACAGAAAAACAACATTAATGTTTGATTGTTTCACAGCAAATTAAAAGCCTGTGCTTGCATACTGTGAAGACAGGTGCCCTAATTTTCAGTTTAATTTCTTCTTCTCATTTAATGTTATCAGATACCTACAATAATCTAAGTGGTGGATGCATTGATGAGGAGCCACTTTCATGGCTCCACGAAGTTGAGCATATTTTTAAAATAGCGTTAAGAACGTCTGTTGATGTGACTTTTTATTTGAATGTTTACAATAAAGAATATTACAGGCTAAATCTACGTTCCTTGATAAAGTCATTCTTTTTTTAGGGTGCATAACAGGTTATTTACTCATTAAAAATATTCGACCAGAATTTCTCCAATTTGTCCAGGACATTGAAATCTTTCAGGACTCTTTGACCGGCATCAGTTTTTTCTAGCATAAGCCCTGGTATACAATAAAGTCTGCGTAGGCTTGGGTTAAGACATAGGTCAGACAAACACAGGACGATTACCCAACACACTAGTGTCTGTGTGAGACCAAAAGTCAAGGTTGACACGTTGAAATGTACATGTTTCACAGTTGTACCTACTGATAGTACTGACAAATATATTATTTTGGGTTTTTAACCTAAAGCGATGAGTTGTCTTGGATGCACCTTTAGTCCCCCTCTATCTGTTCATCTTCTTGTGCGTCACAAACACTTGCTGCACCTTTTCTGCATTCATATTCTCATATGTTACCTGTTAAAGAAAACAACTGAAGTGTGTTAATGATGTTGGACAGTGTTATTACAGCCACTGACTCTTGCTCTCTTTTTCAGGCACCGCTGTGTGAGTGCGTTTGGCCCTTTCCACCCCTTTTCTGGCCCACCTTTTCACTCCAGGTCTCTATATCTCACACAGCTAATGTGACATTTATCTGTAATTAGACTCTTACATATTTTAATAGAAAATGATATCCCTTAAGGTCTTCCTGTCATTTGCATGGGCAGCTCTGATGATAATCAGGTCCTAGAAAAAACATTCTCAATGACATGAGCTGTCATCCCAAATTAGCAGGCGCAAAATCCTTATCAGGGGAGTGACCTTCCAGAGCGCTGCTCAAACTTGGGCAGCATGTGGGAAGAGAATGGTTGTTGCACCTGCATGGAAACATTTCATATGCATTTTTGTTTTGCATCATATTTTAGTATATGTGAAGCTTATTACAATATTTATGAAACCAATGAGGCCATGATTTATGGTTTTGTTTTCTTTCTACTGTATTAATGTAAGGAGTAACAAATAATGACAAATTTCTAAGCACATTTAAGAGTATCTGTTCTAGGAAGTTGCTAAAGCCTCCAGATGATAAAATTTTTACAACTGCTATACCAAGACTTAGGTCCACATTTTAGACAGGAGATCTCTTACTGGTGCTCTTCTCTTTTGCAAAACTATGCAGCAGCCAGTCTCTCGCTGCTCACACAATGGCCCATGAATATTCTGTGTAAACAGTGCATTTGCTAAAGCTGGTAATTCCATAAAAAACCCTGTGGGATTTACCATCTTATAAAAAAACTTCTAGTGAGCTACACCAGTTAATAACAAATGATCATGTTGCATGCTGTAATGACACCTAGAAGTGGGCAGTGCAAATTATTTGTACTCTGTTTGAGGTATAATTTTAGATAAGATAAGATAAGATAAGATAAGATAAGATAAGATAGGCCTTTATTGATCCCCATGTTGGAGACATTCAAGACAGCAGAGTAAAAAGAACAGCGGCACAATGGTAGAAATTGTACTGCAGAAAAGAGTAAGATAACATTAAAATAACAAAGCAATAAAATGAAATGCAAAACGACACAGCGCACAATAGAATATATCAGTAAGTACAACTGTGCAATGTGTGGATCCTGAGATGTGCTAACAAGTTAGCAACCAACCGCCAGTGTGTTGCCTGGTCACACACTGGGCCAGTCAAATGCACTTCATGGTTTGAAAACTGAGTGATCTTTATCCATATTTATCTTAACTGCCTGCTTTCCATTACTGTTGTACATAGCAGTTCATGTTTCCCAGTTTATGTTGCTGGCTCTGGTGGGACACAGTGCGTAGTGTAAACCTGCAAATAATGATCAAATTTAAACAGCTTTCTGTTCAATATCTGACCTTAACTTTTTTTGACCAAAACCAACAGATGGTCTAAATTATCAATCAATTACAATATGATAATTTACATTGAGTACAGAAAATGCTAAATTACAGGCTGAAACATAAATATTGTCCTAGTCTTATTGTAGATAAACTGTGACAAAACTTTGAATGTTTCATTAAATTAGAGTACATGTGTGATAATTTGCATGTCATAGATAGATAGATAGATAGATAGATAGATAGATAGATAGATAGATAGATAGATACTAATACAATGTATCAACAGCATTTAGTTATTAATTTTTACTTTTTTCTTAAGAGAGTGACCTCCTGAAATAGACATAGTGCAGATATTAGCAAAATAGTGGTAATGTTGTATTTTTTTATATAAGAATTTAAAAGCATGTCATAAGCTTTTACCAAGGCCATCCTGTATTGATGTCCACAATACACTCAAACAAAAACAGAAAAAAATTCAAATGCAACAGTTTTGTTTTTCCTCCCATCATTCACAAGTCAAAGTAAAGCATCTATATCTTCTTCTGTGTGCATAATAAGCTCACTTATGTCAAATTTTGTTCACTTTTTTAAAAAATCCAATCGGAACACGTCCTTGCCTAGATAATATATTCACCGGAGAGGTGCGGTATATCAAGATGCTGATTGAACAAAATGATTATTGCAGAAGTGTGTCTTTGGCTTTTTAACTCCAACTTGAGAAAAATGGAAATAAGTGTGTTTATATTTTTGTTGAGTGGATTTTTTTCATCCCTTTATTTCCTTAACACAGTGCTATCTCTTCACCCCTTTCTTCAATCGCTCTTTCCCTCTATCAGGGGAGCTCTTTGCGCTGGAATGAGATTAGATGAGTAAGGTGGTCGAATGTGGCAGATTGGGAGTAAAATGTGAGACAAAGCAATTGCATTTCATATTGAATTGGGAATAAGGGACAACATGGACTCCCCCTGCATAGCCTTCATCATTTAGACACCATGCAGAGACAGATGAAAGTTCAGAGGAAATTGAAAGGCCTTATCAGTCAGCCTGATAACCCCACAAGTTATGGAGCCTGTCACTCTTTCAACTCTGACATCAAATGCGCTTTTCCCCAGAAAAATGCAGCTGTAAATTTTGGGTTTGAGAATGTACAACTTCAAATGCGAAACAGCACTTGAATGTATACAGGACTGTTTTTTCACCTTTCACTATATTTGATGACACGTTGAAATCTAAGAAGAGGACACAACACAATAGTCTGTCATGATATTGTGTCGGTTTACCATTTTTGATGGTGTATTTATAATGTTGATTTGCTTCCTCTTCTGCCCTTGGTGTCAATGAGTGAAAACATGGACAGTGCCATCTGCCATCGCAACCCACATTGTGGTCAAAGGTGGGTTTGAAACTTGAATGACAGAAGTACAGCCCAATGTTTTCATTCTTTGACAGCAGTTAAAAACCTTTGTTGTTGTTACGTAGCAAAATAGAGCACATCATTACTCTTTCCCAGAAATAACCTTTTTTGCGACTAACATTACAGCTGCTATTGATAGAACTGCAGAACAGCGAACTGTAATGTTACACCATCGGATGATTTTAATTCCAAAAAACAACAAGGACAAGTGGTGAGTTTTAGCCTAGTCTCCTAACACTATTTCTATTCCTACTGTTCAAGGAAGTTTAGTGTGTGCAACATGCAACCTAATGTGAGCTGTGTTTGTGTGTGTGTGTTTTTTGTTTATTGTTGATTACAGATCCCCATTAGTCTGCACCGAAGTGAGGACTACTCTTTGTGTGTGTGTCCAGCCTAAATTGGTAGGGGATCTTGGAGCAGCAGTGGGCCACAGAGGTGAGGTATGCAGGCCCACAGCCATTTGGACACACTCTGTCACTCACCAACCACTGCCTCATTGCCATATGGGTCAATCTGGGGGCTGTGTGGCCACGGGAGTTAACCCCAAAAGTCCTCTCGCGCCACCAGAACATTGGTAGTGTGGAGCTAAGCTGTGGAGACAGGAACTGCACACCCCTTCCCTCATGTTAAACCCACTCCTTACGCAGGTTATCACTTTCTTGGCAGAGCGGTGGGGGCAGGTTGTGGATGAAGACTGGAAGCCTCTAGCTCATGTCTTGTACAGAGGTGGCACAGGCAAGTGGCATGTATGGATGGGATTTTGGAACAGCATCCTACTTTGGCAGCTACCTGTGTGTCTGAGCAGAACTTTTCATAGTCCATACTGCTAACCGCTCAACAGGGGAAGGGTTCAGAAAAGACGCCCCTAAACATTACCTGTTCCTCCCTGACCTTGGTGGCAAACCGCAATCACCAAGGCATCCCTCACTGTGGTCGCAAAACTAAATATATTAGGAATCTCAACATAGCAACGTGGAGTGTGCGAACTCTCTTGGATATGTCAGATGTTTTAAGACCTCACAGGTGCACTACAGTTGTCGCCCACAATCTTGGCAAATACAACATTTACATTGCTGCCCTGAGCAAGACCTGGTTCCCAGGGAAGGACTCACTCACAGAAGCTGGCAAAGATTACACCTTTTTCTGGAGGGGCCATCCAGAAGACACCTGACGACTGCACCAAGTTGGCTTTGTGATGAAAACCAAACTCCTCAATAACATCCTCAAATCACCCCAAGGAATCAGCATAAGATTAATGACCTGCTGCATTCCATTTGCCAAAGAAGGCTTTGCTAGCCTCATAAATGCATACGCACCATTCCTGGTTGCAGATGATGGCTCAAAGGATGCATTTTACAAGGTCATAGACAGTATATTGTCAAAATACCTTTGACAAAATCATCCTTATGGGAGACTTCAATGCCAGAGTGGGCACTGACAATCTTCTTTGATTGGGAATTATTGGAAAACATGGCATAGCAACTCAAATAGCAATGGCCTAAGGTTTCTCTCAATCTGTGCCGAACACAATCACATCATCACCAATACCATTACACAGCATAAAACATCATGAATGCACCCACAATCTATCGTCAGAAAATGCAACTTTAAATTCTCTTCTCTAAACCTAATTTCGCTCATCTCTGTTCTGTTGCCTCCTAATGTGATCTAGCTGTATTTCCCACTACTCAGTGTGGTTCCTCTTTCTGGTTCACATATGTCATGGGTGGCGAGGGACTGACAGACAAGGGACAGGGTCTGTAAGATAGAGAGAGAAAGAGCTACATTTGTCACTATATCAGAAATTCTGCATGCAATTTGCTGCAAAGTAGCAAAGGCTCTCTAGTTTTCTCTTGGTCGCATTGTTCACAATAAGAGAGAAGCTTTTTGCTTTATTTTGGAGTGAACCTGAGAGAATAACGGGTCCCCATGCAGTGTCGCACTGCACTGTAAGAGCAGAGAGCAGGACCACTGTCCCTCAGGAGAGATGCACTGAGAGAAAGAGAGAAAAAGAGAGAGCAGTAGGTGAAATTGGTGTCATGGTAAAATTTTCACACCTCAGTGTGAGATGACTGGCAGCTTATTACTTTGTTGGGAGACCTATTTCAAACACTCTGTTGAATATCAAGGGGGACAAAAGGAGGAGTTGTTTTAGGACACTATATAAGGCTGTAAAATACAAAATAAATAGTGAGGTAGCACTGTGAATAACATACAGCTTAAAATTTATTTATTTTTTCAATTTGTTCAGAATTCTTTATTCAAGGCCAAAGCTGTCATTCACTGGAGATTGCTCATCTTAGGCAGGCTTCAAACCGCACTTGGTACTGAAGATTATTCTTTACAACCTAAACATGAAGGCAGCACATCTATGCACTTCACCCTTGTGTCATGCCTCCTGTTCACCATGCAAGATGTGAGGCAGCAGGCATTATGCCACTAGGTTTATCAGTTTTTACCTGAAGGGGTGGTGTTTGCTGGTAGTGTAGTTACTCCCCCCCAAAAAAAAAAGTAATTTTTGTGCGTTACTAGATATTCTTTAAAAAAATAATGCTTTATTTCCCTTAATTGCTCACTGCTAAGAGTAGCTACACTCCTGGTACATTACTTTTGCACTATCCCATGACATCACTTAACTGCCAACTGACAATATTAAGTGAAACCTTACGTATGCCCACATCAGCAAAGATGCTTATTCTAATAAAAGGACAAAGGGCATACATAAGATCTCTCTTTTTATGCTCTTTAATGCAACAAAGCCAACAGCAAAGTTGTGAAGATAGGGTGGTTGAAGAACTTAAAGTAACTTAGGTATTTAGAAAATTGTTTGGTTGGTAACTGTAATAAGATTACTGCTGTTAGCAACAGTAATGCCTTACATTTCTGCATTACAGACAAATGTAGTTTGATTAAAGTAATGCATTACTTTGTAATGTGTTACCCCCAACAATGGTCATCAATCGCATTTTACCTCTTCTGGAATTACAACTGTTGTTTATGAAATCTATTTTATTTAGACTTCTTTCATGCACACTTAACCTGATTGCATTTCCTTTAATATGACAGCTCATTTTAACCAGAGTACATTTTGGAATGGAACTTAAAAGTGTTAGAAAGGTTCAGTTCAATTGCAGAACAAACGCAAACTTTCAACAGACAATGATGCATGTCAAACAAAAATAGAACTACACTTAATTCTCTGACAGAAGAAACCCTTGTGAAATATATTTCTATATCTGAAATATCAGAGATCTTAGGGATGTTTGAAAATAAATCAGGCGTCGCTGCGATCACCACAGTATTGTGTGGCAGTATGGAATTGTCAGCCTGTTTTCACATGCAAAATAATGCCTTGTACTGCCTCATGGCAGGATTGTTCAGCTCTGCTCTGTCTGATCCACTGACCAACCAATCAGCTCAGAAAGCCGTCATTTACAGTCAAACTCTGCTCAGACCAGCTTGCTGTGGGTTTAGTCCAATCAAATTAAGGTTTATTTGCTAATAGCTTTTCAAAGCCAAACCAGAACCCTGTTATTTCACTTACATTCAGGCTATTATGACCTACATTAACCATCTACTGGTTGTTTATTAGGTCTTTATTTGGAGAAGAACATTATTTGGGGGTGAAAAAGTTATGATATATCTCCTAAATTAATGGACTATTTAACTACTTTTTGGGGGAGAAGATGATGACTACCAAAATCAGCACTTAAATGCCCTACTGCTGCAATCAAACAAGCAATAACAATTTTTACATCTAAAGCATGACTGGGTGTCAAAGCCAGTAATTTATGGAAATGCAAAAGGTGTGTTGCAGGTTAACTCTGCTGTGCTCAGAGAAGATCTGATTTGATCTATCGTTGCTGCTTCGCAAGTCAGAAGGGAAATTTAGTAAACTAAAAAAAGTTTATGACCAAAAACAAGACAAGACTACGAAAATGTCTCTAAACATAAACTGGATGTTTTCAACTTTCCATGACTACACCGTGGCGACACACTTGTCGGATGCATTGTACACTGTACATTGTAAATTTGCTAACATCAGTGATGACACAGAAGACACAGCTGAACTCACTCACCATTTGCCATCTACTAGGGTAGACACCTGGGCTAAATAAGTATGAAGTATTTTTTTAACAAATGCGAAACAGTGCTTGAATGGGTGCAGGAGGTCTTGCATCTTGCGCTGGTGCTGGCTGCTGTGTGAGTAGGGGACCAATTTTCACTGCACGAGGACACTTCAGTGTGGGAGCAGGAGCTGGTTCATTACAGGGAAGTTAGGCGACAGACCTTTCATCTTTTTTTTCACCAAGTTTAAAATCCACTAACCCAACAACCGTGTTTGAAGAAAGCTCTAGCATTAATATTATCACTGCAGGCAGGTAGACCACAATCTTTAACCACCCCCCAACATTGGATAAATGTGCACATCATGTTTTAGACCAATGAAGATGTTCAGTTCAGATCCCTGCAGACCAGAAATCAACATGGGCCTTTTATTAACAGTAATCACTGTTTTTCTTTAACATCAACCCAGTGTGTAAGATGCCTTAACTTTATCCTGAGCAATTTAAGCATAACAGCCAGGACAAAAACAAAGCAAAACAAAATAAAACAAACAAAACAAAATAACACAAAAAAACACTGACCTTGTCTCAACCAAGTGGCTTGGTTGTTTTTTACCATCCCCTAATGTAAAAATCTGGTTTATTCATAAGTGCAGGGACATATTTTTGTAATCTCAGTGTGTGTGTGTGTGTGTGTGTGTGTGTGTGTGTGTGTGTGTGTGCGCGTGTGGTAGGTAGTGGCTTGGGGATGGGAGTGGCTGGCTGTCCAGGATACATGCACAGCTTTGATGCATCTGTGTATGAACGTTTAAAATGGGGAATTGACAAGTGCACCTTATGTACTCTAATGTGAAACTTGAGTGGAACTGCATTCTTACAGTAGAATAAACGATATTATTCATGAAATTGAGAATATTTTTGCCTGCATCATGCTTTTCTGAATGTAAATTCCTGCAGGTCACCAGTAGAAATGGCTACAGTTGCTTCTCTTTTGGCTTCTGCTTTGACATGTATAAGTCAACATATCTGATAAACACACTCCCTAAACTGTAAACTGTATGTTAAAAAGTGCATTTTCTGTAATACTGAACAAAAATCTCTACCTTATGCACATACTGCCTCCTTTTGTAGCAATGGGTAGCCATGAAGTTGTTGTGAAAATTCAGCGACCATGTAGCATACTCAGAATAAAGTCACTTTGTTCATGTGGAATGTAAAGTACAAGTTTAATGCATCTGTAATCCTCCCATTATGTGTGTGTTATGTTGCCAGCATGTGTGTATTACCCATACGCTCCAAGTGAAGCACAGGGAGATTGAAAAATGTTCCCAATCTGTGTTAAACTATTCTAAATCAGAAATAAAATGTGTGATATCTCACTGGATCCCCCATTAAACCAAGTTGCTTACAGTACATGATTTCTCCATCTGAAAAATATTGAGTGACTTTTCATGTAACCTTCATTCCATCACATCCCTCCTACTGCTGTTCCTCTCTTTCCTCCATTTTTGGCCTCCCAGAGGCCTTGTTGACCTTATTATAAATATTTTGACCTTTTCAGCGGCTGCCTTCTCCACTTGTGGACAAGGGCACACTACAGGTAAGTGATCAGTCGGACAGAATGGCTGACAAGGGCTCAGATGGACAGGACAGTGGGTTGCAGAGTGCTCAAGGCTGGGCTCGAGGTGGAAAGACTCCTGAATGTCAAAGATGAGCGCAGCGATGAGGAAGGAAGAAGGTGAGAAACACAGAAGAGTCAAGGCACCCTGGCATGCTGTTCACTGTCCAGATGACCCCTCTCACTCTCTCTCAGCGGAAGGATGTGCCTGCCAGCGACTCAGTCCATCATGTTGACTCCAACAGCTGAGCAACATCTGTTCATTAGACTTGACAGATGAAAGAGAGGCCTGTGAAGATGGGATGAAGAGGATGCAAGCGGATCCAACATATATCTCTCATATATTAAGAGGATCTCATGAAATATAGCAGCCTTGGCTTGCTGTTGTGTTCCCGGCTTCTTGTACATGTGATCTGCACACCAGGCTGCACTGATAAGTAGCGAGAGAAGGAACTGTGTGCGTTAATCGAGGCATTTGCCTCATCCGTCACGCTTCTTTCAGCTCTATTGTGTTGTGCTGAAGGTCTTTCTCTCCATTACATTGTATTGTTGCTTTTTTCCTCAACCTTTGAAATGTCACAGGGAAATGAGCACAAAGCATTGACATGGATGAGAAACGATAAATAATGCAGCGTACATTACCCTCTCCCTCTCCACCCCTTTCACACACTGCCTTCCATCTGCCCTCGTGTATTTACAGGGGACAAGACGGTGGAGGGCAGGCACCCGGGGGAACCAGGGGCCAGAGACACACATTGCACATTTCACACACACTCACAAACACAAAACATATGAATCTTTTGCATGTCTTTGTAGACTTCATTTAAATTTTTAATCCAACATTGCTGGGATGAAGGAACATAACATGACCAAGCAACAAAGAATACTTATGCTCAAACAAACCTAAACATGCACATACAGTATGACCAAAAAAAAAAACAAACAAAAAAAAACATAATATACCAGAGTTGATGCTGCTTTACATAAACTTCATCGGACATGCTTGTGAGGACATGCATCAGGATACAGGCAGCGGCAGTGTCCATGAATAGAATGAATTTGATTTTATCACCCTGGGAAGCAGGTCGCACCATTCAGGCCTTTGACAAATACTGAGCTTGAGGAAAGGGACGAGAAAGAAAGGTCAGTGAGTGCAGGACTGAGACCGAAAACAAAATTAAGTCATTGCTGTGGCCAGCCTATCTGAAGTTCAAACACAAACCTCCATCCACCCCCCTCCATCCTTATCTCCCCCACAACAATACCACTTGCCTGCGGGGTAGCCAGACAAGCCTTTTTTTTTTTCTCTTTCTGATGATAGGCGTTGCCCACACATTTTTACAACATTTTCCATGTGTTCTTGGCATTTGTCGAGGACTGATAAGGATGCATCTTGGAAAGAACAAAACAGAAAAAAAATTACTCTGGGTTTGGTACAAACAGAAGTTCTAATATGTTTCTTTTATGCCTATTCTAGTTGGGGGAAAAAAAGAACCATCTGTTTTTTTCCGCTTAAGCCACAATGACAAGTTCAAGTTCACTAAACCTTAGTCAGACTATAATACTGTCTTAATCAACTCCAGTTCTACAAAACATTTGGAAATCAACATCTGAGAAATTGGCGTATTTAGGTGTACAACAGGATTTCTGTTCAAAGAAATGACACATTGTTTTAAAGTGAAGCATGACAAGGGGTTTAGTGACTCTGCTGTCCTCTGAAAACGTGCAGCATTTGTACGGTGACAAAAATCTATACAAAAATGCAAATATGCACACATCAAACAATGGTGAGTGATTTCTTTTGACCATAATCACTGCTGTCTGATCATCTGCATTATCTCATTCTGTCATGTGCTAAACGGTGGGATACATACCTGTCAGCACAACTTCTCCTCACAGCCTTTATTCATATCCTTCAAACAGCAGACACACAACCCTTTGTCTTGCAAAGTTTTATTTTCTCCTTGAGTAGTTTGCTTCTCATCTTTCTACATGACTCTAAGTGAGGCTCTCCTTTACAAAACAGTTATTTCAGAGCATTGAACATTTTCACACTTGGCTAAGAGGCTTGCTTCTTCACAGCCAGTGTGCTTAACACTTTACACTTTGTTCACATTTTCTTTTGTGATTTATGCAATGCATGCATGTGTGATAAAACGGGTTCTTATGCTATTTTAAATCACATAGATTAGATGAATGACTTAAAATCATGGATTTAATGACGTCTTTCAAGTTGACATTAAGACCGGCATTTTTTCAACTGTATAAAAGAGAACAAGAACCACAATTATACTTCATATTTTTTTCTGGTTTATGTTGAGTTGCAACCAGCATTAAGGTGCATTACTGCTATCTGCTACAGCAAAGCAAGAATGAAAAAAATGCAAATGATTTAAGAGGTGCTGTATTATTTACAAGATATTATCATAGCTGTATTATTGAAACAATATCAATTTTTTATTCAGTGTTAACACCAACACCCCAAGTTGACATGGGCTACCTGTTTTGATAGGACAGGATTTAGATTATTGAAGCAGTCCTGCCAGATTCCGGCATGTCAAAGTCACAATAAATATTATTGTTGGTGTTTTTTTGCCTATTAAGCTAAGTAACAAGCAAAATCATTATTATTGTATGACTGAACGGAATGGCTTATTTTTATGTAACTTGCAATCCTATTTTAACGTGGGTTCTCATGGGAATTTGCTCACTTTTGGAGCCAGCCTCAAGCAGTCAGTAGAGGAGCTTCAGGTTTTTGAACTAAATGATTTGCTTCAATGCAGAGGTCGAATGATTGCTGCAAGGCATGCACACAGTACTGCTGGAGGAGTAACGTTAAGCTGCAGTGGTGTGCGCTGATGCTGAGGTGGTTAGTAGAGCAACGATCCAATGAAAAGCAATTAGTTATACACACTTCATTGAATTTGAGAAATATCAGCAAAGTTTGCTTTGCAAGATAGTCAGCTAACCAGCTAGGGCTACACAATTTTGAAAAAATATCTAATGCAAGGGGATTTTTGCAGGGATCTGTACCAAATGAACATTTCTGTTTGAGCAAATATTATGACCCCTGCGATTCAGAAGTTGCAGTATTCCATATTGCGATTTGATTAAATTTTGATTTATTGTGCAGTATCATTTTAGGTTATTATCCCTCTGTCTGGTTATTAAGCTCTCTGGCTCAGTAGGTATAGGTGTAGTTACAGGTTATATGTGCTTTGGCTGGTGGTGATGATGGATCTTTCAAAGAGACTTAGCAGTTTGGAAAATAAATTACTGCTCCTCAGTCTGAGCTGTTATTGTTCGTGGAGCAGACACTAACGTGTGATGTCAGTACAGTCTCATCTGTACTCATACGGCTTCCTGCACTGTGTTTGAAAATCAAATTACAGCTATTACAACATGGACAGGGATTCTTTCATCTGTGAATTTATTGTGTATATTCTGTAAATTAATCTGCATTGTGGATGTGGTCTTTTTATGTGAATTTATGCCCATTAAAATGTTTAGGTGAAGCAGACAAGATTAAGCTCTTTTTCAAGAAAAATGGTAGTCGTTTTTGAAGTTAGAGACAAAGTGAATGTTGTGTTCAACAACCACAAAAGCACAAATAATAGGCATGAAAGTCTCTAGGTGAATATACAATATTTATTGTACATTAAATATAAAATATTCATACAATAAATACAAAGTATTTATTTACACTAATGGGAGATTACTGAGATACAAAAATCATATCCTGAAGTTTTAAACTAATCTCCCCAAAGTCTTTGAATATACGGTGTATGGCAAAAGCAGAGAATTGCATCTTCATTTTATGTCCTTTTTTCCACAAAAGCACCCCCATGACACATGCTCTGTGTGCAAAGAAGAGAGAAGCTCAGATATGTATGGGGGAATGCATGTCTTATACAGCTATGAAAACATTT
>JAQLOL010000023.1:10614905-10627549 GCA_029783665.1 Naso thynnoides
TTTTTTTTTTTTTTTTTTTTTTTTTTTTGCTTTCTGTCTCATAATAATCCATTCTCACTCAAAGCTTATTTCAGTGGGGTTTTTTTCTCTACTTTCCAACACTGTAACACCATTCTTCAAGCTCTCTTTGCTTAGAGAAACTTTGCACAGCAACAGATGTTTGAAAGCCTCCTACACATTTGCAAAACCTGAGCTGCACATGTCTGTCCCAGAAAGCACGAAGGCTCTGCCCCAAAATAAGAGAAACAAAAGAATCAAGATTGAAAAAGAGGAGGGAGAGGGAAAGGAAAGCACAGATTATTCACTGCCATTTGTTACCCTAGGAGGCACTGTTGTTCCTACATTGAGAAAAGCTGAGTTGTTGGCACTGTCATCTCATCATACCAGCTCGCTATAGCATAAAGACAAACTATACAGTGGAGGAAAGAATAAAACACAATTCAGACAAATCTGAGATGCTGCACATTACTCCTGACAGGACTAACCTCATTAGTTTTGCCCATAAAGCTAAAAGAAAATAGCCCAAGTGAGCATAAATCGTGTTTACATTCATACATACATCCATATGTACTGTACATACATAAACCACTGGACCAATAATAAATGAATATTTGGTACAGCCAACAACAAAACAAACTGACATGGATGTTGGCATTGGAAATGAGGCACAGTGCACTGGCACCAATTCAGATGGTAACCAAATTTCTTTTTTAAGGACTAATAAAGTACACCTTCTTTTTCTTCTTCTTCTTCTTCATCTGTAATACACACAGTTGCATTTTTTTCTATACAAGATATTCTGTTGCAAATAGTTGCTCTTTTTTGTAGTTCCTCGCGACATTTATCCTAATCATATTGAAAATTTGTCAACCTCAGAACCGATACATGGCTGAGATTAGAACAGGGAATTGTACTCGCACCTAAATGGCATTAGAAAATAAACTTCTTTTTTTTCAAAGGTTTTAGTTTGAAGGTCACATTGGGAATTAAAAAAAAAAAGCCTTTACAAGGACACATACAGAGAGCAAAAACCTTACAATTTGATTTTCTGGTTTGTGGCATAAAAAAAGAGAAAGAAACCCTAGAAAAGAAAGCCTGTGTCAATGTGCTTGCTGTCCCCTAGAGCTCCTGTGCCATCACAGAGTGACAGGCCTTAGTTCTTACTGATCTGTGAGCATGAGCGACAGCCACTGATCCTGCCTGGAGTGGCGCCACTGCAGTGCTGGCAGTGCCCAGAATTTTTTTTTTTCTAACAGGAAAGTCATTGAAGGAGTTAAACGTTTAGCTATGTGCAGAAGGGAAACAGGCAGATCTGTAGCTATGTGCAGAGGGGAAACAGGCAGATCTGGTTAAGGACCCAAACAGAGGCAGGGGATGCGTCTTCTTCCAGGGCAGAATGCCAGCTGGAACGTGGCTCACAATTACAGGCTTCTATTCATTTCACATTAGTTGTGCTTGGTCTCTGCTTTGAGTCGGGAATGAGCCTTGAACAGCTGGTTCATGAGGTGAGACATTTTTCAGGACACAGATAACACCTCATGATTGCAGGTCATATGGTACATGGAGCTTGGCATGTAATTAGCCTCATTTATAAAGATTTGCAACTTGTTACAGTCGGTGGAAATGATTACAGCCCAAGTCTCAAAATAATGGAACATCCTCAACAGTTTTTGCTACCATGAATAAACAGGTGTTAAAGAAAGTAGAGGCACTACAGGATATTGTAGATGACACCTATTTGTTAAAAAAAAAATTCAAATGCCACAGCACTTAAAAGGTCAGAACTATGCCACACATAATCATTGTTAAAGGACCATTCCAGTCTATTTTTGACTTCTCACCATTATTGAGATTGGGACAATATCTTCTACAAATAAATTCGACCATGTGAATAGTTTATTGGATCTCAGACTGCATTTTTTAAAACCCATTCACAGCCAGTCATGTTGAAACAGGGTATAGAAACACTATAGGATACATGAAAATTGCGAGATATAGGCAATTCACACTTTCTAACGAGAAGGCTGATTCGACACAAAAGTTTTTACGCATGAAAAAATAGTTCCTTGCAAGTGCTGCCTTGCTGGCTTGAATATTAGCATTAAGAAGTATTCTGACACATTCATTTTTTTAAACTAGTGTAACACATTTTCAGGTACTTTTTTCAACATCTTCAAAGCTACTTTAATAAAAAAAATGTGTGGGGTTAATGTGACCTACGTGGCCGATGTTGACAAAGGACAATGACATGGAGTAACACCAGCCTGTTTCTTTAAGGATTCAATACAACATAAAGGTTTTCAAAGCAACTTTACTGTAAGTTTGTTGTTACTGTTCCACTCATAAAAGTGCAAAACTTCCGCAGTGTCTACACTGCAGGCAGAGCATGAGGGGCATCCAGAACTAACTGTGGCACTTTGATGCCTTTGTTTGCCTGCAAGAGCTCAAGAGATCTCTTGGTCCATTGCCTGCTGCCATCTTATTTATACACCTTACTGTCATACCCCCACGTTCCTTCTGGCACACAGTTTCCCCACATCTGCTTCCTCCTGGGCCAGACAACTTCAACGTTTGCTTTGGTGATTTAACATAATGCAGAGTGAAGACCTGTGGCAATTTATATCTGCAGCAACGTGATGAGGGATAATAATACACGCTCTTAGCACTAAATTATGCAAAACATGTATCTAGTAGCTTCTTTAAAAAAAAAAAAAGTCAGCTTTAATAATGCAATTTTTTACTATTTAAAAACCTATAAGCAGTAAGTTGACAGTGTGTCAAAGAAGTCCCTCAGTGCAGCCCCAAAAACTTAACTCTTTAATTGCACCCACTAAATTATTTGCATGAGGGATTACAGTCCAAGACAAAAACTGCTTCTACTTTACAGTATGCAGACTGTTTATCGTTCAGCAAAAATCCCTCAACATCACTCCCATGATGTCCAAACTGGGAGGAATTAAATGCACCAGGTGTAAGGAAGACAAGCCTGTGTGGTGAGTTCAATGCCTCAGGAAACCAAAAGAGAGAATATAAGAGATGGATTGGAAGAGTGACAGAGAAGGAAGGGAGAGAAGGAGCTCTCTAGGCCATGATGCCCAACAGACAGAATGTGGTACACAGACGTGAGTATTAATAAACTGTCTTTTTGTTTAATTGCCATTTTGTCACCATCTTGAGAGACAAGTGATGAGAACGTTATGTAATCAAAAAATGTGTTCGATAATAAACCAGAAGAAAAAAAACACTCGGAAATTCTTCTATAATTCTCCATGTCAACGTAAATTAACTTCTTTTCTTTGACGTACTTCGGTGTGTCTGTGATGTCTAAATCAGTGTTTTCAAAAGAGTCTGCTGAGTGTATTCCTTTGTTTCCCTCACCTCATATCAAAATTGAAAAAAAGTGAAACTTTTGGGTTAAATTTCAGTTAATTTTTAAGACCTACTTCCAAATCTGTCTTTCCTTCAGATTGTTCTTTTTGGTCTGGCTGGGTAATCAGTTATAGAACCTAAGGCAGCAAAAATCAAAATCTATATGCCAACAATATATGGTGCATGGGTAATAAGACTACAGTAAAAAACAAAGTCAGCACCTAAAAAAACAAACTTGTTCCTCTGGTCAGTACTTAAAGGGGATATATTATGCTTTTCTGTCTCTTTCAACCCATAAATGATGTTACAAAGTCAAATTACTGGTTAAAATGATTCCAGAGTGTGAAATCATGAGGTAAAGGTATGTAGCAGTAATCCCTGTGGGCTGTTTCTAACGTCTCTGAAGGCTCCACTCTCATCAGTTTTTTTGAATCTCAAACCACTTGTGTTTCACAGTGTGCTGAGCTTCTCTATAGGTTCATCTGGAAGGTGTATGTTTGAACTTGCGAATCAGAGCAGAGTAAGCCTTTAGAGGCAGAACAAGAGCTAAAACAGAGTGTTTCAGACAGTGGAAAAAATCCTGGAAAAAAAAGGGCTGTTGCAGTCGGCTGTGTGAGAAAACAGATGAGTTTTTTGAGCATCAAAGCATGTAAACCAGCTGTAGAAGTAATCGAGAATAAAATATGAATCCAGAAAATTGGCATAATATGGCCTCTTTAAATAGGTTCCTGTCTCCGGTTTAAAAACAAACAAAAGAAAAAAAAAATAGAGATTTCATGGGGTTCATGACAGTCCCTGGCAGCCTTGTGACTGTGAGGTCTATGACTCTGGCAAGAAGTACATGTCTCACACAAAAACTGATAAACAGGTGGGTTAGTGTCCTCCCAGCCAGCTGCAGCCAACACTTCTACAGTGTACTGCTGCTGCTCGTGCCACTTCCTGCAATTTTCTCAAATTATTCTGCATCCTGCTGTTCTACCTGTACCTCCTCCAGTCTGGCTCACTCACCCTGTGCTAAAACCCTGGAATCTCCTGTTAACTGCGACTTTTATGCCATGTTGGGTGTGGTGTTCCTGGTGTGTGTGTAATATTCTGCTGACAGCGTTCAAGATTGACTAAAGCCTCCCCATCTGTGACAGCCAACTAGCAAACAAATCTCTTCTCTTTTATTTGGGGAACCTCTGAATAGGACATGCATGCTGTGAATGAGTTGCCCACATAAATTGTAATAAAAGCCATGAGAGTGCTCTATATAATTCAAACGGTGCCTGCAATACATACACTAATTACTTAGTTTGACAGTGTCAGTGGGGATGTAAGGCGTTACAAGTATGTGCACTTCATGGTGCTTAAAGCTTCTGGAAACGTGGTTTGAAATTGTAAGAATGCACAAGTTGTGTCAAAGTTGAGTGTTTCAGTATATACAAAAGTTTGAGTGAAAAAAAAAAATGTTGCCTGTAGAAAACCTAGTTCAAAAACAGCTCATATTGGGAAAAATACCATTTTTCAAGACTGTAAGCGGGTTTCCATTACAGATTAGCAGAAAACTTAAGTGATATTTACTAAATGTTGATAAACACAGTTGTCATGCGACCTCTTGAGTGATGTAATGGGAATTCTCCACTCACAATAATAATCCAAGAAGCATGACAATGCTTGAGTGTAGCTTGATTGACACTTTTCCTTTGGGGTGAGTAGAAAGTAACGCTGAGGGGATGCAGATCTGCTTTGAAACATATGCTGTCCTGAGTTGATCAAAGCAAAGCAAATCAATCTTCAGCTCTATTCCAACAGTCAGCAGTTGATCATTCAAAATCCAATTCATTTACAGCCTATTTTTCTCTCTCGTTTTATTTTACCTTGGGGGCATCCACATTTTAATCATCATTACCATGATCATAATTACCATTCACATCATCATAATCCTAAAGACATTAAACAAGCTGCTGCTAATTCCTCATGACGAAGAGCTTGGGCGCATTCACTGAGTGTACTCTGCTCTAAATTTTCCAACCACAAATGCTTGCTCAAGTTCCAAATGAGTTTGGCTCAGAGAGCTGAAAGACCTTTACTCTGGCTAATTCTATTCAGATGCAAGAAAAAATAAATAAATAAAATAATAATAATCAGTCGTCATTTTGACAGACTATAGTTTGAGGAAAAATGTATCAAAACTTTAAAGCTGTATCAGCAAAAGTGTCAGTGTGTTTGCCAAGTTCAGCGTAATTTGAATTTGCACAACACTGTTCTGCATTGTGTGTGTGTTTTTTATTATTATACATATATGGATGACAGCTTCTATTATAAATGAATATTTGACTGAAGTGTATGGTACAATGTTAGTTGGGGATAAATATCCAATGCAGTTTAGAAGCAGCAATGCAGAAATGGGACCCCCCCCACACACACACACTCTTTTGAGTCGTAGTGGACATAATGATTATTTAACTCCCAACTTTATTCCACAAACCTCTCCCCTGAGGTAAAATTAAAATATTTAAACTGATCTATCTCAGTAATTAAAGTGGGCAGCTGTACTCTTCTGTAAGAGAAACAGTAAAGCTGCATAAATGATGGCAAACCCGAGAGAGGAACTGTAGCAGCAATTCACTGTTTCAGTCTCTTTCTCGCTCTCTCTTTCTCTCCCTCTCTCTCTCCCACACACACACACGCACACATGCGTACACACACGCAGAGTTTCTTTCAGGATGTCACTTATTTTGCAATTGAAATAACGGATGAGCTGGCACTCAACGAGCTCTGTATATAACAGTAGCCATGGTGACACATTGTCCGTCATTCTCTGAGTTCCTGTAACTGAGACCATAATTCTCAACTAGGATTATACACACAGTACAGTCTGCACAGCTTAAAACAGCACAAGAGTTGGAATATAATGTGCTTTCATTTTAAAACGTGCCCCTGGTACATGCACAGGCTAAGTGCAGCCTGGGGGTCCGATATGACCCGCGGATCGTCTCATTGTGTCCCACAATGTCCTCGCAGTGTGGACAAAATCAATAAAATGCTCTTTGCATCACTGAATCATTTACTTGTAACAACAGGCACTCATTTATCCAATATCCGAGTTCTGTTGAACGTAGCAACACAAGGACCAGGCAGCACCTGTACAGACCGACGCACAATAATTTGGAGAGTGATTAAAAAAAAAAAATGTAAAGCACTTTTGAATGTGAACATTTGTTCACAAGTGTCCGTGAGTATCAACATTGTCTTTATGCACTGATTCAGCTATGTTACGTAATGGTTAAAATAAAATTGTCATAATTGTGAAACAATCGCCTTTGAGTTCATGTTTATAATATAAATCAAGTGTTGTAGCAAGTAATGTTTCATCAGTCACATTAATTGGTGCAGCCTTTTCTAACTAAGTTTTCATTTGTTTTATTTTTAAAAAGGCCTCATGCCCTCTGAGCTGAAAAATAAGCTATTGTGAAGCAGCCTGTAATGTCTACTGAATTCATGTCAGCTCTGATAAACTTAATTTAGTACGATGTATTTAATTTTTCGATTCAATTGTAGAATGTGTGGCCCTCCACTTGCTTTTCTAAGTCAATGTGGCCCTCTGGAAGAAAATGTAGCCCACCCCTGCTCTAGTAATTTGTGTCTTTTTTGTAAGTCTTCAGTGTAGGAAGGAGCAATACAACAGCATGCCAGGTGGTAATGTAGCAAATTAAAAATGAAAAGTATGCAGTTTACAGTAGACTAGGTTGTCTTGCTAAACCCTGCTTTCAATGTGGGAATACTAAAATAATGTAATTAAAAGGATAAAACTCTATTTTGAGTCATTAAAGTCATAAATTTGTGCGTCTTTGCCCCAATATTGTGGATATTTTGAATACTAAGTTAAAGGAGTATTTCATTGGTCATATTTGTGGCAAATTATTGGTTGGGTTGTTTTTAAGAATGCTACTACACAATACAGTGAAAGACAATTTCCTCTGACTACAGCATTAATTTTGTCCCACAACTCTTTCTTTTGCTCTTCTCCTTCAACGTCCCCTTCTTCTGTCTCTTCACCTTCTCTTTTGCCACAGCTGAGATCCTGTCTGACTTTACTCCTGTCCCAGACTCTTGCTTGGTCACCCCTTTGTTGTCTATTTTTCTGTCCTCCTTCTAGTTTCTCTTCTGTATCTTCGCCTCTGTGATACTGAGGCTGCTGAGCCTGTTTCCATTACCTGGCTTGCTGGTTTCGATTCTGTTGTTCACGCTGCCCCTCAAGCCACTAACATCATCGGCCTCCCGGTGGTCCAAAGCTCCATCGATATCATGTGGCTAAAAACAAATACTCCGATGCCCCATGCAGCCAGCTTGTCCCACAGCTAAAGAAGCTAGTTAGCAGCTACAGCAACAGCAGCAGTTACAGGTTACTTCGAAAACTCTGTAAATCACGGGGCAGCAAGCAAAAAAGAATATAAGGGGCATACCAGAAAGCATTTCTCCACAAAATGTGTGTTAGATTCAGTTTGTGGGTTGAAGTGCTGTGAGGGGTTACACAGGGTTTCATATTATTTCTTACCTGCTTCTTCAGGGTACATGGTGCAGTAACTAGCCACTGAGGTGTAGATTGACCAACACCATATATAAGTCTGTGCACTAGTCAGATGATTTTTTATGCTGTTAATTTAAGGTGAAATAGTAACATTTCCCAGGAACTGCTGATGGAAAATAGCTTGTAGCTAAATCTGGTGCAAGCATCTCTTCCTCTTGTTGAGATCAGTGTATTCTGCACATTGTCCCTGAAACAAATAAACTTAACAATAAAAAATAACAAAACTGGTCTTTTAAAAAGACATTTTTTAGGGTTACCTTTTAAAATAAGTTAAACTAATAATTAAAGTAGTTAAACTCAGAAAAAAACACTGACATACTGAAGTTTTTGGCTGGTCCTGGAAGGGACCTGCCCAACACGACTGTATCTGTGACTGAGTTACTGACTGAGCATAGTTTAGTGAACATAGTGTGTTCAGCAATAGGCAATAGGCGGGTCTTTCCAAAACAAAAACCCCAAAACAGCAGTATTCTGTTTACAGTCTAATTAGTGTTATTTCCCTTTTTTTTTTCAGAGGAGACGATCTCTGCAGATAAGTTTTTAGACAGTCACAAGCACAGCATGCTAGTTCTACAGCTAACACCTCATTGTTACAAACTAGCTTAAAAAGGAAGCTGTATGCATGCCATTTAACCGTTTAGCTTATCTTTCCACGAATTCAAAATCTCACAAACTCTTGTGTACTGCAGCTGACTGAGACAACCAACCCCTCCTCTAGCAGCAGCACAAGGACAGAGGAGATCTGATCAGGGGCGCCACCAGGGATTTTGGGTCCCATGAATGAAATATTACTGGGCCCCTGTATAGCCGGCCATAAGGCCGGCAAAAAAATTTTATGCTGTTTACATTAAAAAATAATCATAATTTATCTCCAAAACTGTAGACTCACAGGTGGTGGGATTAGAGTTGAGGTGGAAAAAATACATAAATGAGGCTCTATGGTTGTTGCGATTTAATATTCTTAACATTTCTCTGATTGGATTGAGAGCAGTCACATAGTTTGCAAGCACCAGGAAATTTCTCCTCTATTCCTACTGCAAAGGAGGGGGTGAGAGTCCCAAACTACTGACCAAACGTTATATTTCAGTCATAGCTGAATTTCAACAAAACAAAATAAAGTTACAGGCTATATGCTTTTTAAACCATTTAAATCATTCTGAAATAAATACAGACTATATGTTATTTTTATTTCAGAATGATCTTTAATTCATTGACTTCAATTAATCTTTTTTTTTCCATAATAATAGATTAATTCAACACTCAGCTGCTCACCTCCTTCCTCAGCTGTGGGCACTGGGGCTGGTTCAGGGGTAGGGGGCTCACGGGGCGCACAGACAGCTGCTGCTGCTGCACTTGACGTGTCTGTTCAAACATGCATCATTTTGACAGGGGGGTGGGTGTCAACTGATTAAATATGGGCAGCTTGCTAAACATGAACAGTGAAATGTAAAAATCCAGAGTTTTCTTCAAAAATATGAGCTAATATGGGGAGAAAAGTGAGCTAGTTTAAAAAGCACAAAGTTAAGATCGAGTAGAAGCAACAACAGACTAATGTTCCAGAACTTTCCACCACACGAACCAAACCCACCTTGTTTCTGGAAAAACTGGGTGACATACTGTTGACCCTTTGCTTCTCTCTCCTGTCTAATCTTTTTTTCCTTTTCTGGCTACCCGACTTTTGGGGCATTTTGCCATCTCTGTCTCCTGCTCACAGTCTGACTGAAGCACCATGCAGCAGTTCAGATGATTCAGTAGGAGGACTGAACCATTTTACGTAAAAAGGGAGGGGGGCCCGTTGAGAAATGTTTCCAAAAACAAATAAACTTAGTGTTACCAGTGCATTGTAAATAATATATATTTGTGATTATAAACTAACAACATAGTGTCATATTATTTTTGTCAGTATTATAATTTTATTAGGGGCCTTTCTGGGCCCCTGTCAATGATGGGCCCCTAGAATCCTTATCCTTATCCCCCCCTTTTCGGCGCCCCAGGATCTGATAATGAACCGTTCTGTCTAGACTTCACTCAAAACTGTTTGGTGTCAGGAACATAATTGAATAGGCCTATATTAACGTTTAAGATTTATTTCCAATGAGATATTACTGACTTTATTTAGAAACATCTGGAAATGCCCTCAGCACTGTGTGGTCTTTAATTTAGGTCTATAATAAAGAAAAGATAACAGGCCCACAGAAGTCTTCATCCCTGTCACTGCGCCACATCATGCCCTATTGTTCCTAGAAGCACAACTATATTATTCATCCTATGATATCTTAATTGACTTAGCCTACTAAGACTACCACATAACAACTACTGATATCCGAACATGCTCATGTCACACATTACCTCTAACTATCACTAAAACACACTGGCCAGAAAAAAACGCATTCACCAAATGGGACCAGCCATATATTCAGTTTTAACCTAGTCTTATTTCTGCTGCTCTTGAGGCCAACAAGTCAGTGTAAGTCAAAGAAAAAAAGCAACATAACAGAGAGAAAAGAAATAATGTTTTCTCCCAGCAAAGTCGTTGTGAAACTTGCAATCTGTCCTACTGTCATCCAGCAGGATAGTTGCTATGAGGACTGCAGTCCGCATCTAGAGCCTTTTGGATGCTGAGGAGACATCACTCCAAACTACATGTGGCAACTTGGACAGATGTTGATTTATGGTGCCTTTCTTGCCCTCTGCACCCCTATCTGTCTTTACCATCAGGATGCATTTGCAAAGTTTGTACTCCATTTAAAGTGCTAACCACCAGAACCCAGTCTTTTTCACTGAGTCAAATGCAGTAAAACCAAATGGTTCGCGGATCGCGAATGATAGATAACTGATATGACAGCGGTAAGAATCATACTTCCATTTTTTGTGGTTTCATTAAAAAATTTTGCCCATCCAGAAATTTTATGTGCATAATCAATTTCACACACTAACACAGCAGTGACTGTTTAATTGTGTATTTATCTAAAGGTAAATGTTGCATATTTGTTGTGCCTGGTGATGGTGCCTATTTCTCAAACATCCTTTCAGTCAGAGATTCACACTCTGGGATGGGGAGCTGGATAAATGTGGCACCCTCTATGGAGCATTGTTCAACCATCAGTCTACCACCCACTTGTGCTGGGCAGTTATCAAAACAAACAAAACCTTCCTCTGTGCTGAGGCCAGATGAAAAATTGAGTGGCGTTTTATTAGGGCATCTGAGAGATGAATGCGCTGCATGAAACTACATTTTATCTGTTCTGCACTTGTTTTATCTTGAAATTTTATCTAATTTGTATCATGATAATGACCACAGATAAACAGCTTGATGCAGGTTTAGCTTTATGGGGGGTATCGGTGCCATCATATGGGGTTGTGTTTACCGTTTTCCCAAGAAGAGACCATTTGAATGACCCCCCTTACAGTATTCACGACATCATAAGTTAAATTTCTCAGAAAGCTCAGAGTTCACGAGTTGTGACATGTTTACTGATGTTTCCAGAAAAAGCGGAGCCCGTATTGGCACATACATGTAGACAAGTTGTTTATCTAGAATAATAAATCGACAGATAATAAGCTTTTCAAGCATTGTTGTTTTGTTGTTGCGGGATATGGATGTGACGTCTGCTCTGCACATCCGTCGTAATTGGCTGTTGTCTTTTTTTACAGTGCAAATGTTAAACTAGCATAGCCTGAGTTAAGTTTGTTTTGTGTACTACTGAACATGTGACTCCTCATGGCTGCCAGCTCGGTCCATCACCATCACAACCTTTC
Source organism: Naso thynnoides (assembly GCA_029783665.1). Lineage (NCBI taxonomy): Eukaryota > Metazoa > Chordata > Actinopteri > Acanthuriformes > Acanthuridae > Naso > Naso thynnoides. The sequence goes on from JAQLOL010000023.1 coordinate 10,626,607, forward strand.
TCAGCTAAGAGATGTGATTCCTAATTTTCTAAAAATTTATGTTTAGCACATGTTCAAAATGCATATTCCTACTAAACTGCATTTCAAGTCATGATGGGCCATCAAGAGAGGTCCCACCCTTTGAGCCATGAAAGTCACACATAATCTTCTTCTACAATGGTGATTCTGTCAAAAGAGATTACAGGGAAGGGAAGAGTATTGCTATTTTTTGCTGGAAACAAATAATTAATGGTGTGAATCTGGGTGTTCTGCAAGGTTTTAGATTAGCACTGGTGGGTGTACTGTAGTGGCACCAGTGTAAAATCTCAACTGCTGCCAAATATATCAGCATCAGCCCTCCCTGTCTCTATGCACACCACATTCCCTCTAAGCATAGCCTTGGCAGCTAAAGCCCTGTATATTGGAATACCAAAGGAAGATTAAATACATACCTGTGTTGCTGTTCTGATGTAGAATGCTTAAGTGTTCTTCAGTGTTTTGCAACAATTTATTAAAGCCCAACCCAAAATATGGGTTCAGTGTTGGTAATTGTTGGTCAAAAACAGATGCAAGCTTATGAAGTCACGTCTCTTTGACAGAAGCATGTAGCCTGTAAAGCTATCTTGAAACACAAACTGACATAAACAAACAAACAAACAAACAAAAAACCCACACACATCTTGATTCTATAATTTAGAACATTAAAGCTGGAGTGCATGATTTTTGAGTTCTGCTTTCCAAAACACTTTTTGTCAAATTCAGTACATATCATCTCACTGTGTGCAGGGTCTTGGGTGTGTGCGGGTCGAGAAAAAGTCCTGTGTTTCTGTGCCGTCCCTTTTGCTGTTTTCAGGGGAAAAACAGTCGGAGTCACCCCTGTGCAACCAAAACTATAAAAACACCACACCAAACACTACACCAGCCAATCAGCTGCAGGGGTGCGTTCCTAGGCTCCTCACGCACA
>JAQLOL010000023.1:10690631-10711675 GCA_029783665.1 Naso thynnoides
AGAGAGAGAGAGAGAGAATTTTTTTCAACATTTTTTTTAAATTGAAAATACTACTGCATTGTGTAGACTGTAAACACAATATATACTTGCATTCTGTACCATGTAAGGCAGAAAATAATAAGGAAATAGGATTATTGCAATCAGCTACACATCTGCCATTGTGCCAGATCCTTTCTGTCCTGGTGGCATTGAGGTTTCTCTATAGTGTTTTGATTTAGAAAAAGGAGAAACTTAGTGTTGCAAAACTGTTCTGCTTATTATAGCCACAAGGGATAAACTGTTGCTTTTATTCATACTTTCAATTAATAAATTCAGACTGTTGGCATACCCTTTCCTTGGTACTGAAATGACCTTGATGTTGCTGTTTGGTCGATTACTGTGTCTTTCATGGTCTCTTGTCCTTGATGGTTACACTCCAGTAACATTAGGCCACATGTTGTGTTTTGGCAAAAATGTTGCTTACTATGTTCAACTTTGGTGGCTAAAGATTTTAGACTGATGACCTTCCTGGTCCAGGAGCTCAGCACCTTGACTAAGTGGTGTCCCGTACAACGTCTACAAGAACTGTCCATTGCTACTCAAGCAACTTTGGAAGATCCTAAGAGTCGTATGAAGGAGAGGAAAGGTGGCACAGCAGTGGAGATTCGCCGAAGGAGTCTGGATCCCTGAAGAGGAGGATTCCAAGAAAATTGACCAGTTCAGAATAAACTCACCGCTGAACAGGAAAGAAAAATCTCAGCTTTGTAGCCAGGCAGCTTGCTGACTTCCTCTCAAGCAACAAATACACAAACATGTCGGTGCAAAAGGGAGATCCCTGTCACTGGAGCACTGAGGTGTCCAGAATACACTGGAGCAGTGACACTACTCATTTGAGACGCCCAGAAGAACAAGGCATGACAATACTGTGATTAGAACTAGCTAACCAGTGTGACACCATCCCCCACAAACTGGTCAGACGACCATGACCACCGCCATGTGCCACACCACTGGGCAGTCCTGATCCTGGATAATTACAACCAGTTTAGAGAGTCTCAGTGGGGCAGTAACATCAGTAAGGCTGCAGCACAATTTTTAACAATTATTTTATTAGCTGATTAATCTGTCGAGTAGAACTCAGATTTCTTTGTCATTTTTATGCTCCATATAATAACAAAATAGTGTCACACATGCCATCAGTCAATAAGTGTGCTCCAGTGCAATATGTAAATATAAATAAAAGCAATAAATCAAATAAATAAGAGCAATAATTAGTAAGCTAAAACTGTGGGGCTAAAGAAAAAAAACTAATATGAATAAAATGAAAACAGAAACAGCTCCATGTTCACCTATTCTGATCAACCAGTCTAATTGCTGTGGGGAAAAAAAGTTTAACAGCTGAGTCGTCCTTGTTTTGATACTCCTGCATCTTTTCCCGGATTGCATTAGTGTGAACAGGCAGGAGGAGGGATGAGTGGAGTCCTTTCTGATGTCTGCTCTGCGAATGCAGCGCTGGGTGTAAATTTCCTGCAGAGACAGCAGCGAGGCACCGATGATTTTCTCAGCAGTTCTTGCTATCCTGTTCAGTTTGTGTCCCTCTTCTGCTCTGCTGCTCTCTTCTCAAACCAGGCAGAAATGCAGTAAATGCGAATGCTCTCAGTGGTGCCTCTGCAAAAGATGGTCATGGCTGGAATCTGGAGGTCCACCTTCTTTAGTCCGCGGAGGAAGTTAAGGCGCTTTTGAGCCCTCTTAATGACAGCTGTAGTGTTGTCACTGTAGGACAGATGGTAAGATGGACTCCCAGGAACTTGGTGCTGTGTACCATCTCCACGTCAGAGTCGTAGATGGTCAGTGGGAGATGATCCCCATGACTGGTTCTTCTAAAGTCAACAACCATCTCCTTGGTCTTGTTGGGCAAGGTTCTGTGCCCTGCACAAGGCTGTCAGCGGCTCCACCTCACTTCTATATTGTGACTCAGCTTTGTTGATGATAAGGCCTAAGACTGTGGTGTCGTCAGCAAACTTTATGATGTGGTTGGAGATGAAACTAGCATAGCAGTCATGTGTCAGCAGCGTAAATAGTAGAGGGCTGAGTACACACCCTTATGGTGACCTTGTGGTCACTGTGGTGGTCTGGATGTAACGCTGCCAGCTTGGACCGTCTGCTGTCTCTCCATCAGGAAGCCCAGTATCCAGTGGCAGGTAACAGGATCCATGCCCAGCTGGCATAAGTATTTTTATTTTTAAGATGAGTCAGTGTGAGATGGAGCAGGGTAGAAATCCCTACTCGAACTGTAGGGGTCCAAAGTGACTTGATGTGGTTCATGACAAGCCACACAAAGCATTTCATGACTATAGGTGTCAGGGCTACAGGACGATAGTCGTTCATACAGGATGGATTTGGCATCTTGGCATTTGCCATCATTATTGTAGTGGCGCATTTGAGAAAGATTCGCATTCTGGCTTAACTGAGAGAGTTGTTAAAAAATGTCTGTGAGGACATCCTTCAGCTGTTCTGCACAGTCCTTCAGCACACAAGGCGTTACCTTGGATGCACTGATGAGTGAGAAGAGAGATTTTGTATTTAACTCTGAACTGGATGGGAAGCCAGTGTGCAAAGAATGGGTGTAATGTGTTGTTTCCACACCGTCATCGGGATCCCGGCAGCACTATTTTAAACATGTTGGAGCTTTTGGAGACTCTTGCCAGGGATCCCGATGAGGAGAGCATTACAGTAATCCAGCCTTGAGGAGTGTGGACAAGCTTTTCTGCATCTGGAGAAGTGAGGGAGAGACTGACTCCAGCAATGTTTCTGAGGAGGTAAAGGAAGGTCTGTCACAGATGTTTGATATGGGCCGCAAATGACCGATGAGGGTCAAATTAAACACCCAGGTTGGTGACTGATGAGTAGAGTTATGGCCGTTGACTGGAGCTGGTGTGGGCTTCAGTTTTAGAGCTGTTAAGGTACAGGAAGTTGTGATTCATCTACACTTTTATCTCCTTTAAGCAGGTTGAGAGGGTGGATGACTGTATGGCAGCAGAGGAAGTGGGGCTGATTATGACATATAGGATCTATAATAAATACTATGAATAGGCTAGGTTTTAAGAGCAGATACTTGATAATGCCAAAGGGAAACTTTGCAACCAGACAACACATGCCCTAACAAGACAGGACAGACACGACTGTTTACATTACAGTGCATTTTCTTTCATTTTTGTTCCATGGGTCGATATGACAGGCTGTGAACCTCTGGATCCAGTCAACGGCACCCCTAACAACAGTCTATTATTAATAGCAACGATGTGTTGTACAGAAATAACAGACCTTAGAATGCGTTGATTGACCAATAAGAATCAATTATTCAACAAAGCCATGTAACTAAGTAATATTAAATCATTAAAAAAGAAGAAGAAGAAGAAAGAACACAAACTACAGTAGGCACAATGACTAAATAAGCTGTGGCATCACTAGTAATCCCTAGTTCCCAGTTTTCTTCATAAAAATAAAAAAATATATAAAATTATAAAATAATAAATATCAATAATTATAAAATTAAAATATTATTATAAAATTGCAAAATATTATTATAATAATAATTTTAAAAATAAAATCTGTAGATCGCCGTGTTCAATTTCTGCAAATGCAAACTGAACGTTTCCTACAGCTGCAGCTTTACAATAAAGTTATTTAACTGGGGAAATGCAATTTTGCCATTTATTTTGAAGTAGGCTAGTAACAGGAAATGCGGTGTTCAGTTAGCTAAGTGCTATCAATCATCAAAAACCTGTGTATGAGGTAAAGCAACGGTCATTTCCAGCATTTGTTGACAGCAGATCAATTTTTAATGTCTGTGACAGAACTGGAACAAGAAGAAGCTGTTAGATAAAAAGCTGCAACTGCGACAGGTGAGCTAATCTCCTCTCCTCTATACTGAGGATTGATAGCTTGGACTGTAACTGTTACTGATTAAGAGTGTGTAACCACTTTGGTGCTTCAGCAAGAATGCAGAGATTTTGAGTTCTTATCTTCACTAATGTTTATTGATAACAACAGGAAGAGACGGATATGTGTGGTTCTACAATAAACAAAAAAGGCAAACCATATTAGTACACAGGAAGCAAATGAACGATGTATTGCTAACAATGCTAATAGCATACCATAGTTTCTGTCCCATAATCATAAGGGTGACTCATATCTCAAGCTCAAGATTAGTTCAAACATATGTCTTATAATGCACTACTGTAATAATTCTGTCGTCAATATAAATAAAAGAACATACAGTTGCCTAGACCTTTATCTCTCCTCCGCTCTCCACTGCAAACTAAAACTATTTCAAGATGGCCACCATTGCGTCTTTTGCAGACTAAACAATAAAAGAGGTACTGATTGGCTGATCTCGACTATGATAAGTGTGCTGATTGGATGATCCCTATGTACACACAATACACACAATCATCAGTCCTTCAGTACACTGCAGCTACTGACAGTGTCCAGTTTGCATTTGCAGTAACTTAACACTGCACCCTACAGATGAAGTTTTTTTCATGTAGAAAGCCTGTGTAACGTGGATTACCCATGGAAAAATTTTGTCACCTCTGCAACCAAGGTGGGGCCTTATTCAGCTAATATTTAGGAAAAAGAATTGCTGTAGATAAAGCTGGGGTTTGTAGAAGAGAAAAAAAGTGTTTTATTGTAGTTGGATTAGATTTTATTTATTATGTGATTAGTGTTTTGTATTTTAAGATTTACTCATTTGCTTAGTTTGAGGTCCAAATTTACCTTAAGTATTCTTTAATGTTGTCAACCATTAACTTGTGTTTTTTTTTGTTTGTTTGTTTGTTTTTTTTAATATTGTTTCAGGCACAGTTCAAAAATATCGATTTAGCACTGATAATCAGAAAAATCCCAAGCGATATCAAACGCTAATTAGTCCACACCTGGACATAAATTTGTAAGCCGCCTTGATGTCTTTTGTTTCTGATTGTGCTACTCTCTGAACTGGTGTCCGCTACACTTTGCCACAGTCAATCTCTTTCATGAGATCTTAAGCAGATGCACTGGACCTCTTCTAAGCAAGACAGTCCCCGCTCTGTTTGAAAGTGGGCCACCGTTCATCAGGCCTTACTGTGACCCTGTTGTGCTCTCTCAGCAGTATCTAGATATACCAGGTTTTTTTGTTGGTTTTTTTTGTTGTACCATTTTCTGCCCACCTCTGGTAAAAGTAAACAATGGAGCATCGCAATGAGAAATGGCAAGCAGGGAGCAAGGAAAGGGATGAGGCCTCAGAATCTGTAAACCTCTTGCTCCCTCTCTCTTTCACTCCGTTTCTGTGTGCAAGTGAGAACAAGTGGACTGCCAAAGGGAGAGAGGTCCCAAAAATTGCTTCTCTTGAATGCACTTCTACGCCTTTATTGCTTCCTGTAATTGCTTCTCTGAGAGGTAACAGGTCATCCATTTTTTTTTCTTTTGCTGTTAAAGGACTGTACCTTGTTAACAAGGAACAAACTCCACCTGAATCATGAATTCTATTCGGAAAAAAACAAGCTAATGTTGAATGCATGCAATGTGATTTGGTAGTCTACATGGGTTCAAACAATTTAAATTTACACATTATCCACATAGATACACAGTGCTTGTTTTAAAATCCATCATACTTGACAATCATAACAAAGCAGTTCTGAATGCTTAATGTTAATAATACTAAACCACCCCACCCTGGTCGAATCTTGCCCTTTTTGTGCAGCTTTGAGCTAACAGAGAACACTGGAAGGGGTCATGTTAATAGGATGGACTAAAGCATGACCTTGTGTATCTTTTAAAAGTAACATAAGTTCAAGCACTTACATCCGCCTCATATTCTTTGTTATCTGTTTGTATCTCTGTGACTGTGTATGTGGTGTGTTGATAAAGCAAAGCTAACACTGTGAGGGTTAGAAGTTTAATCCCTGTTGGGAGCAGTAATGCTAATGATGCATGCGCTCGCTGCATGATGAATGCAATGGAACTCAAAAATAGTGCAAGTGTGCAGTGGCATATGTTAAGTAGCTAATTTAAGAGGAAACAGAGGAGAATCCCCAAAGAATGGCTTCATCCTTGTCTCCAGGTGTTCAATAAGAGGGTTTTGTAGAAAACACTCATATCCAGGGATTAGAGATTACTGTCACTACAGTGGAATTCTTTGGTTGCATACTAGAGACACAGCAGCGGAATATGACTACATGAGGTCAGAATATATAGGCAGAAAAAAAAGGTGGCGTGGTCTGGAAGAGCAAGGTTCTGTCACATAGCGCATGGTTTGGAATGCCAAAAACGTTAAACCAAAGATGGTATGTAAAACCTAAAAAAATAAAATAAAATAAAATGATACAAATGCAATCACTTGCAAACATGCTGACTACTGATGATAACTTTCATAATGTTCCTAAGCCCATGTGGCTACACAATCATTTGTTTCACAAAGTAGTTAGCATCCCCATCCTTGCTTTAAAATTACTGTGCCTTTCAAGATTACCCCCTTCTACATCCACCTCTGCTTTTACACTCACGAATCATGATACTGTTACCAATTGACCCATTTACCTGTAAAAATTTTTCAAACGAGTGTTTTTTTTGAATGGCGTTGGCACTGTCCCAGTTGATTTGAAATGTGTTGCTGACATAAGGTAAAACATTTAACATGTAAACATATCTTATGCCCCCGCGCAGAGCCAATGCACTGGTGATCCAGTTAGCATTACTATCTTACACCAGGCAAAGATATTATTTTAGCCACGTTCATAAGATAGCGAATCCGCCTGCGAGTTTGTGTGTCCATGGAAGGGAGGTCTGCAAGTGAAGAATGAAGTTGTGTCTTGGCCCATTTGCTGTCTTGTACCTGGCGCAATGAAGTCAAAATGTGCTTGCAACCACTCTGCCTGCACAGGGCACAGGATATGGCGCACACACGTCTTCACAATCACATACACCATTCCTGTCTCTGTTTTCCCCACACAGGAGTGTAGATTGGTAAAGTGTCCTTTGAACATATTTTCGATCAGAAACAGTGACGTAGCCAGAAATAAAATTAATTTAATGAATAGTTAGTTAATGGCTTTTAGTCTATTTTTTATTTTTGACCACAAACTTTTTATTTTATGTTATGTTATTTTATTTATTAATCTAATCTTTTTTTTTTCTTTTTTTTTTTTACATTCACTTGTTTTGGAGGCACACTGCTGTCACACCATATATCCCACATTCTTGCGCTTTGTCTAACGGAGTCAACAGATTTTTCTCTTCACTTTTTTCTTTGTTTGTGCCTGGTAAGCATGCCAGCATTTGCACCATGTGTGCACTTCTTAAAGGTAATGAGAGAAGACCTCTAGCTGGGTATTACATGTTTGGCCAAACACACCCATGAATTGATGAAATGATTGTGCAAAGCTCACAGGATTATCCTCTGTGCGCCAGAAGCACAGCAGGCGTGGCAGAGCTGCTTCCCCTGGCACAAGATGGCAAAGGTGGATTTAGACATTCCTTGAATATATTAAAACCTTTGCGCCTAGTGCTTGTGCCACAGATGAACATAAAATAAGGTCCATAGTCCTTGTACTATCTTTAATTAAATTTGGTACTTGTAACATTTTAGGACCACTTACACGACAGTTTCTCACTTTACCTCTCATAACTTTGTTTTACCAATTGTTTTTTTAACTTTTAATCTTGGCATCAAATCATTTAACCCCGTTATAATTGAAAAGTCACTATATAAAATGTAATGTTAATAATATACAAGTTCCATACAGTCCAACTATTAAGGATTTTTGGTTTTCACCAAGATGGCCAGAATTCAACTACCACTACAGGAAAAGTTTCATGTCTTTCAGTCAACATTCATCATCTTGCCACACATTCTTAAGGCATGATTTCAACAAGACATCAACCCTGTGCAGTACACAGTACAATTTGAACTCTATATAGGAATTCCACTGTTATTGGTGCTAAAATATCAGACACAGAGCCTTTAAGTATGTGTCAGAATGAATAACCACATTATCATGTTATGTCTTTTAAAAAATATTTTAGCTAGCATCTCAACTTCTTTGGAATTGTGATGAAAGAAAAGGGAGAGAGAGAGACAGAGAGAGAAATATATATGTCTCCTCATTTACAGTATAATAGATAGTTCTGAAAAAGTTAACAGATAAAAGTCACCTCTAACTGCAGCTATGGCAGTGCTATGGATTTTTTTTTTCACTTGCATAAGCAAAGTTCAGTATTTTATCATTCAGCAAAATGCCAACGGCTTGAAAAAGCGCAATAACATGTTGCATATAATCTAGTTCTAGCAGAAAAAAGTTCCATGATAGGAAACTGATTAATGATTTCCAGTATCATACTTTTAAATCATAGTTTATTTAAAGTGAGAATATGCTCCTAATCAGGATTTTCTGTCATAGAGGTCTTTGGTTCTGGTGTCAATCAGGTACTCCTTTAGAACTCATGAAAGGTCTTTAAAAAGTCTTAAAAACGCATCCCTCACTGAAGCTTGTAAAGAGGGTGGCTACAAATTAACTAGAGTTGCATTGTAGCAACAGCATAACAACATCAAAACGTTCACAAAAACATGTCAAATTACTTGTGCAACATAATTTGCATAATAATAAGTCTCAGGCATTCATTGCTCAAGTCGCAGGTATCTGCTACTTTACATGTGACAGTCAGGGCTGTGTTTCATTAGAGTAAAGATGAACATGATCTAACAAAACATTTACACTTAAGACATAATTAAAGACAAATGCAGACAATAAAGTGCATACATTTAGTATAGCCTGAAGCTTATTTTCCTCATTATTTTTACAAAGAAAACCAAGTCAGCCTTTTGTTTGAAAACTAATGTATTTACATGAAAAAAATGCCACACCAGTACAGCATATATCTTACATCACATTAGTGGTACTTGATATATCATGCATAAATTAATAAATCTGACCTTTAGTGACAGTCTTTTACATTAACTGGCTGTCAAGATTTAGGCTTCCCTGAAAGCAGTTGGCATTAAATTCTGTGATCGTCCCCTGGTTTGCAGCAAAATTAATGGTGATGGCACATTGGTGTTTAAACTGATTTTTTCTTTTTAATGTTATTAAGCATCTTTCATTGATTAAACGTCCATGAGATATACATTACTGTACAAACCTGTAATACTATATCTAATTTATTATAATTAAAAACTGTGAAAGAAATATTTCAGTGTCAACAATATCTACCAAAGAACTCATGCATATTTATTCATTTTACCTCATGCTCGCTGGCACCAGTCATGCATAAGTGGTTGCCAAGTAGTTGCCACAAAAGATGAATATATAAAGTACTGCCTTTCTGAGAGGGAGCAGAAAGAGAAGAAGTGCTATATAAAAGATGCATTAATGGTGCCAACAATGTGTAGTTTTCAAAAAGCTATAGCTTTAGGGATTATAGTAACTACACTTATCAATATTATTATTTTTCCAGATGCTTTCATGTGTTATCCCCTACTTCTAATGCGTAGATTTTAGGAGGGTCATAAATAATAATTTTATTTAATATGCTATTGAAGCATAATTTTTAATTTTTATTAATAGTTACTATAACATCTCTGTAGTAGCCTTCATTGAATTAGTTTGAACAATCTTGGAGTTATTAGTTCAAGTAGGAATAAGGGTTCCACTTTACAGGAAGTCTCCCTACTTAGCACAATAAAGCACTAAACAATTCATAAAAGGTTTGTAACACATTAGGCTAATGTAAACAGATATAAATACAGAAACATACAGCTGTAACAGTGTGAATGTAAAGTAACCCTAATCACCGACGAATGTTTTCTATTAATAAATCCTTAAAAATGTTGTTTTACCGCACACAGGCTTTCTACCCACTTCTGGACTGAATTAATACTCTCCTCCCATTAGCAAACACGTGTTCGCCGATTGAAATTTGCATATGCTTAGCCTACAAATTTGGATGTGCCGACTGACTGCGCCTGTTCAGCCCACTGTAAACCGCAGCAAACCTGCTACCTGCCATCCTTCGTGACAAATACTACAACCACACAACTGTGTACTACACTAAAAGGCAGAGCGTAATCAAATAAATATGCCTGCTGAAATTGTCCGGGGACCTCAGGGCACCTGTTCTCCTCAAGGGCACTCCCCTAAGACAGTAGGGTCACAGATGAGTGGAAGTTGCACACTGGTGTGGATATGGACCTACTCAGGAGGGCAGAAACTAGTTACACAAACTGGCGTAACACCCACTTTCTGTCAACTCTCCTTACTCCCATCAAAAGTGAAATGTCACTGTGTCTCCAGCAACTCTGTGCTGGCTTTGCCATTGCAGCTACAGGGATTCCGCTGAAGAGGCCTGCGGCAGGATGTAATTGTATCGTATGTCTTTTGATGGCTGGGCCAATGGGCAAGTAATGTAATCAGTGTATGCCTCACCACCATGAAATATCGGGAACACCAACTACCTTGGCAAGCCTAATATATATAAACATGCAATGCTATTCAAAGAGTTACCTGTAGAGTGTAATATTAGGCAATATATCTGATACTAGAATTTTCTTGCTCCCTAATATCGGTGTCGGCAATGGCCTAAAAAATCCCATATCAGTTCGACCCTAACATACAATTTGATGAAAATAGGACAAACATGTTGAAAACAAAAATAGCTTGACAGGGCTTGGCATCCACTATTGTATCCCATCTATCCATCCACCCATCCATCCATTCGTGATTCAAAATTGAAAAGGTGGAAAGTTCATCTGTACCTTAACATTTCATCAGCTATAGTTTCTCAGTGTAGTATCAAAAAATTGTGGCAATAATGGAAAAGCTGTGTCAATGTGCAAGTGTGTATCTATGTGCATATGAAGCGCATGTTTATTTTTATTTGCATTTGAGTTTCTAGATTGGACAGTTCAAAGTGGAAACTGCATCTCCCAAAGAGTTTACTGCAGGTGGTGTTTGCACAATAATACACCATGTCTCTGAGTTCCACTCCTTGTTTGAATGCCTCGAAGCAACATCTAGCCAAGTTTTCTTTTTGCCTGCCTATCATTGTTGCTGTCACTCCAGTAGTTGCTTGTCACTTGCATTCTGTGTTGTAAAGCTGTTAATTTATTCATCTTTTTGCCAGGCATACTGTATTTAATTTGTGATGAAAGAACTGGAGCAAGAGACAAAATGTTCCCATATTATGGTTACATAAAGCTGAACTTTTTTCGGGTAATATATGTATGAAGGTGAGATGCCCCCTGGCTTTGGCTGAATTTATCAGCAGTTTTTCCGAGGAAAAAAGGAGTAAAAAACACTGTCTACTGTAAATTGCAATGCCTTAGATTACAATTGAATAGCACTGCAGTGTTCATTATATATACTCCCCCACCCCCACCCTCACCCTCCTCTCTCTATTGAATTGACTGTTTTCAAAGAACACAGTGTAAGGGGGGGGGGGGTTAAATTGGCTTTTTTAGTATTAATAGTGAAATAATAGTAAATAATATTAAATAATAGAACAAGAAGAAATGAGCCAATATGTTCATTTTAAAACATATGTTAATAAAAAACAAAATACAAAACCAGCACAAATGGAAATATTCAGCATAATAATGTTTCTTTTTTAACAATCCAATTTCAGCAATCATTTAGTGACTGACCGAAGAAAGCTGTGCTTTTTGGTGTTTGCAGTATTTGTTTAATGCTTCTACAATGAGAACTGATAGCAAGACTGATCACGTAAGGATGGATGGTGTCTCAGTCTGCTGACATCAACCATTTGGTGCAGTTAGATTATTGATCTTAACAGTACAATAGCTTTGTTTTGCTCTTTATGTAAGTGCTATCAATCAGAGTCCAAATTTGTGCACTTGCTTATACAGCATGGGGGTGTTGCATCTAAGGAACTTGTTGATGTCAGTATTAAAATCAGAAACATTTACTCATGTTTGCTTCATTTGCACTACAGTAACTGACCTTTACCTGGAGGATAACTGCAAACTCCACACAAATATTGTAAAGACAAAATCATGGAAGTAAATCTGTTCCATCTGATTTTGAAATTAAAAAGCCATTGAATTTCTGGAGCTAAATATTTGTGCAGTAAAATTATGTACCTGAATTTTTTTGCTACTAAATCCAATTCTGAAAATTTTCAGTATCTTATTTTCACCTTTTTTTCAATGTTTCTCAATTTAGAATTAAGCTTTTTAAAAAAACTCATGCAATATATATCCAAGTTGCTCAAATTTAAAAGACCGAATTCAGATCCAAAAATACAAGGTATGCAAAATTTAACAAATGTATTTTCAAGTTGCTCAAATTCAATAGGCCAAAATCAGATGCCAAAACATGAGGTATAAAATTCAGATTAAACATTTGGGAGAACCAAGGATAAGCCAATTCTAGATCAAATAAAACCAATATGCAGCCAGTCAAGTTGGGCTCTGTTGGTCATGTGACACCCATGCAGGATGATGCTTTGGTATGAATATTGCAATGTGTAAATATTTATTGCTAGAAATTCAATGGCTTTTTATTTCCAAAATCATTCCATACAGATTTTAGATCTGCAAAGTTTTAAGGTTTTTCTCAAGGAGAACTTAGGGCTCAATTTCATACAAACCTTCACTTCTGTTCTTCAAAAAAGAAAAAAGGATGCTTTAATAGACATCGACCCTACTCATGTCTTTGTGGTGAAGAACTGCATTCAAATACCTGATGTTTTTGATTAAGTTTTGCCAAGGATGACTACACACTGAAAATAAATTGACACCATTAAATAGTGATGCAACATCCTATGAAACTGAAAGATTTGAACATTTCAACCTATTCTGCATTTTACTGGGGGGGGAGGTGGAGGAATCTGAATACACTGGAAAAAAAAACATTTTTGGAATGAATTTCAAATATTTTCCATTTGACTCACTTATCTTTGCTGTCAAAGTGGGACAGCACAATGCAGGATGCATTCTAGGAGAAAACTGGTGACCACATAAACGTATTTTAGGCTGATTCTGCAGGTCAGATAAATGGAATTTGTGCAAAGAATGTCACCTTTCCTATCACCATTAATTTCAATAGTGCACCCTGTTGCTCAGGTATACAAATACATTTGAAAATCCCAAGGCACCAAGGAATCTGTCTATGATTATGCTTCCTGGTACATTGGTGCCTCACATATTAATTGTTTGTTGCCCCTACAAACTACAAAGAAGGCTTCAAATATTCCCACGATTCTCGGATACCCTCTGGGGCAGATGCAGCACCTGTCACCAGGATGCAGCGTACGCATGTTACTATGTCCGAGAAAGTGTCAGCAGTGTGATGAAACCATGCCTATAACCATTTAAAAGACAGCATTGCTAAGAGGTCTGTCCCGAAATTCTGATGCTATTGAATATATACGTAGATTCTTGGCATCGCTGTCAACACGGATTATACTGACTCCTTTGAGGCACACTTGCTATCATAAGTACACACATTACTCAACTGGGTAATGTTACTTCTGAAGGTAACTTGTTGCATTGCAACATTACTGTCAATAAAAAAAATGTAATTTATGTTACGGCATTACATACTGAGAAAAGTAGCTCGTTAGAGTACTCTTGCATTACCGAAAGTGAAAACCCCTTTGCCTTTTCTTGCGCATATGCTGCTTGTATTATCCACAAGATGCACATCGTATTATATTGATTCTTCCAAAACTGAATGGCAAGATTGAAAGACCCATAATCTGTATCTCTGCAGGCTAATAACAGACATGAATAACAGACAGCTTTATTCGCTGTTTTATGTTTATGAAACTTACCATCGAGTAGTTAAGAGTGCTGTCACCTCTGCTATTGTACCACCTCACTCTGATGGGTTGCTGTGCTAAAGTATAATCTGTCTGCCGCACACACTGGCAGTGACACAACCGCAGCACACAGTCAGGTGCCTACCTGTTAAAAAGTAAGAGAGAAGCAGAAACGGTACAAATTTGCAGCAGATTTTCTTTTTTTGTGGCAAAAAGGTACGATAACAAGCATAAAAAATAATGATAATGATAATAGTAACGGATTACTTAAAAAAAAAAAGTACTTAAATTGCAGACACATGCTATTTTAAATCCTTATTCCAAGAAGAACTTATAGGCCAACAACAATCCCCTTAGTCAAGACAGTTGAGGTCATATTGTTTAACCTAACAAAAAAGACATGAGGTGCTCCTAAAAGAAACTGAGGCTCTAACATATCAATGAGCCAACGCTATGACGCTCACTCTTCATGTTTACGTTTGATGTCTACGGCAGCCATGCTGGTGGGCAGCTAAGTATTTCTGTTTTCTCTGTCCCTACAACTAGTTAAATATCGTCCCTTGCTGTTAAGTGGTCTTGTTGCTCCCACGTAGTGAAAATCATCGCACTGCTTCAAGATTAACACAACCTCTATTTGATACCTACGTTTGACTGATAAAAATTTCACACAATCAACAAAATTCTTAATGATTAGTTAACAATCATTGATTAATCGTGCTCACCCCTACTTCATTTCATCACCGTGTGCTAAATCAAAATTAGACCACAAAACATCACTCATATTTTGGCTGGCTTTGGTTTGTATTTGAAAAATAAAGTAAAATATATAAATACTACCTGAAAAACTCTGCAGGAAAAAACTATTTTCTCACACACGTTAACAGTCACATCATTCAGACCCATTTTCAACTTGATGCAGTATGTCTGCAGTTGGTAAGGGGGCTATGTGTTGGACCCTCTCAGCTCTGTGTACTGATGTGCACTAAAAACACTGACAAATGGCTTCTGAATGAATCAGTGGTGGGAAGACTATATCCCCCGCTGCTTCGTAGAGTGTCCAAGAGAGCAAAGCATTAAGTGAGAACTGTACATTACTACCTACAGACTGCAGCCTCACAAACACATATGGTTGAAGGACTGAGAATGAACAAGCATTAGATCTCCTTGAGATACATCCCCTGTATTTACTGTAACCATAGTCACAGACTGAGTAATATTCAGCTGTGATAAGAGTGTTTTTTGCTGCTTGATTTTCAGCATTAGGTCATTGTAATTGGTGGCTTGTGGCACTGTAATTGTGCCCTTCTATTCTGTTTTGATTTATCATAGTGTAATATACCTAGACCTCCGGCTTGCAAGCCACAATCACCCCTGTGGGAGCTTGTGTGCAGTCAAAGGTTCAAATATTTGCAAGAAAAGAAACAAAACAAACTGTATTTATTTAAAATGGTTCAATATTAAGAGGAGCACACTGTTAAAGATATAATTCAGCATTTCATGTTGTATAGCCACACACATCTGAGGCATGAGGAAACCCTAATAAACTATAGAATGTGCAGCACAGGTAAAACAGACTAAAACATGAGGCTGCTGTCCATTCCTCCAATGCAGCTGGGCTCCCCCTCCTGCCTCAGAGCTCCCCAACGGCAACATGTCGCTTCCTTTTAGATAAGAATTGGAGCAGAGGCACAAAAGAAGCATGGCTATCGGCATGCACTTTCAGCACAGAGGTAAGAGGGAATTCACAGGCTGTTATGAGTGGTACTGGTCCAGGTAATAAAAGAATATGAAGATAGTGAAACTCACTCTTTTCACCAGACCCTCCACCTCCATTATGTAACATATATATATATATATATATATATTTTCCTGTGTAAGATATAGCACAGCTGGCCAAGGTGCACACACGTCTCCACAGACTGTTCACACCATTCATTTCTGTTTGCTTCCCACACAGGAATAGAGATTAAGTATCCTTTGCACATATGTATTATCAAAAACAGTAGTCTTGCGCCACAGAGGAGTGTAAGATAGGGCCCAAAATGTCCATGATGAGTAACATTTGCCACTTGTTGCTAAAGAACGATGAGTGCGGCTTAGCTCTGCTTTTATATGAGGTGAATTGTTAAAAGTAAAATGAATTACACAACATTCAAACAAGAGAAGAGATGCCAGGACCCAGGTGTCAAGAAGGTCTTTCTAATTTTATTAGATTTTTTGAACAACTGAAAAAATAGCAGCTGGAGAAAAGAAGAAATAGAATGCTGAGAAATATGCAGCCTTTGCCTTGAAGTAGAACCTCACTTACTATGAATGGACTTACTTGAAATGAAATGTATCTAGCCTATAATATGATTTGTAAAAGTAGAATTTCACTAGAAATTGCAGAATTGCGTGGAGTGACTTTTGGTGGCACAAGTTCCAATGAAATGCATTGTAAGCATTGAGGTTAGTTGTCTTAAGTGAGAAAACCAAAATGACACACACTAGCATTACATTAATAAAATCCACTTTTTAAAATATATGTCTCCTTCTGCCTTATGCATATTGTAATTATTAACATCAGTTTTATGCATTTAAGTTTTCCCTACTCATTCCAGACTGTCAGCTTAGCTCTTGCGTAATTACACTAATGGAGACTGACACAGGTGTCATATAGCCTATCAGCAGTCTAAAATGAGTCTATGCTCACTTCTTGTGGTTTGAAAAGCATGTTTCATCACTGGCTCACTCCTCTTGTCTCTCTCTTTATCCCTGACAGTATGTGAAACCTTTTGCAATTACCATTGTGTCATAATTATAATTATGTATGATCTCTGGTCCCAAACTGTTTGGAAACTATATACACTGCACACAGTGTTTAATAACATTCCGCCACAGCCTGAATAATTCATTATTTGTAATTCGAGTTGTTTTTTTTTTTTTTCCATCGGTTACCTCTTCTATTTTAAACCTTTCCACCTCTGTTTTGCTGAATATTGAATAACATCACAACTGCATTTTGAGAGTGCCAGCACCATCTTTGCGTAAATCGATGCTGCTAGAATTTTGATGGCAACCATACACCTATATAGTACAGAATAACATAATTATTAATTTTATTAATTAATAAGATTAACCAAAAGGCATTTTTATATCTGCCCACAGAATTACTGCATATTCAGAGGGATTAATGCCTTGTGGGATGCTTTATTTTTATGTGTTTTTTAAAAGTGGGAAATCATTCAAGATTTTAATTGAAAAACTGATCTTTAATTACAGGTATCAAAGGAACTGGCAAAATGAGCAAATGTTTTCACAAGCAAGCAACTTCATTATAATTTTTTAGGGGGAATTATGTACTCAGATATCACAAGTGAAATTTTCATCGGGTAATCTTTTGTTTTTCAGGATAAATATTCCTGACATTTTACAGTTTTTAAATGTCTTTGCCAACACCTGGAAATTATTCAGTTACTCATTACCGTAACTACTAGAAGTCTAGCATCCAAGTTAATTAATGTTGAGCACGTTCCCTTATAGATCAGATGGTGTTTTCTACTATGTCTGTGTTATGCACTGAACTTACACTGGACCTAAGGAGATTCACAAGAGGCAGATTGGCACAAGAGCCATGCAGTGCAATGACATTCATTTGCATGGACATATGACTGCGGCTTTATTTTCTTACTCTGCTCTAACTTGCGATAAGCGCATGTTGCTAAAAACAGCATGACTAGATGTGCCTCTTCTTCACTAGGCTTCTCACCTGTTTCTGTGTTTGCTTATTTGTGCATGTTTTATTTTTGTGGGAAATATTTGAAACAGAGAACAAACAACAGAACAGATCCATTCTCTGTTTTACATGTTTCATAAATCGCAAAAAAGCTTTAAGCTTTTAAGTCACGGTGGTGAAAACAGTGTCAAAAAAAAAAAGTCCTCAAAACAACTTGCTGCTCCAAAGACACTTTTATTGTGCAAAGACTGACGTTTCAACCAACAATCTGGTCGTCCTCAGGCTGTTGTGTGAACTTTCCTTTCTTTTGACACTGTTACTTACCTTGTCCTGCACCAGTGACAAATATTGATGTGCATAACATTGCCTTTTAAAATCTGCAGAGGTAAGGCCAAAGTTGTTTCGAAGTCAGGCATTTCTTTGATCTACTTTGGGGAAAACAAGCTTAAAAACCCACAAGATAATAACTTTAACCCCTGATCATGAATGTCATTGATGAGAATTATTACTCTAAGATAACATCCTGAGATTTTCTTTGTCGTCCATTTAGGGAGCCTTAACTCAGAGTTTCCATGATCACTGATGAAAGGGTAATATAATGTATTAGTGATTAAAATAAAAAAGCACACGAATAAAAACAACTTCCTGGATTGTATTAACACAAGTTTTTTTGATTCATATTATTATTTATTTTAGAATTTATTTTGCTTTATTTATCACTTAATTGTATTTATTAAACAAATAAACAAACACCCAGAGGAACAAGTTAAAGTTAAAAAAATGTGTAAAATGGTGGGGAACATACATCACAAAAACAATTAAATATTCTTTATCACTTTCCAATCCATGGACATTTAAAAAACAGATTTAAAAGATGCTAAAGATCTAACCTGTGTATCTCAGTATCTCGAAAATCTCCAAGAGCCAAGGGTCGGTCACCTTTTGCCACATGTCAGGATTTAGGGATAACCTGCAGATCAGTCAAAGGGAAGGCCAAGACATATGGGACGTCAGTGCTGATGGCAGAGCTGGGAACAAACAATAGGCTCATCCAGTTTCACAGTAATTGTCCGTGAAGTCTCAGATGCATCAGGCATATTAACTAATCCTTTTTATATATTGGCATTCATTGTCACAGTACAGAGCAAAAGGTTAATAACAAAAGTTCAGTGAAACCCAACAGAAAGTTGCCATGTGTAACGTTAATAATGATGTATTTGTGTAGTAGTAGTTAATTAACCACAACCCTTATCATAGTGGTAGAAATCAATGCTGTACTGCAAATAAATCATACCATATAAGCCATTAACTGTTGCTTTAAATAAAAGGAAATTTTAGCTTTTTACTTATTTATTAAGACCACGAATGTCAAACATCAAACTAGCCCTAACGCAAAGTTTGCAATATATTTTTATTTAGAAAATAAGTCAAGTCTGTGAACATCGTCATCTGGATCTATAGGCAAGGTCATTAAGACTTTGAGCTTAAGGTCCATGTGCTCTGTTCCCCTTTATGAGGCACTGAGGAGTTTAGATTTATTGTAAATTTTATTGCAAAATTACGAGATCAACTTTAAATATTGCATGGAAGTGTTGTGCAGCATTAGAAAGATTTAAGCCTGGAGATAAATGTGACAGGCAATTGGTGATAATCTTTTCTCACCATAAACAACTTGCAGCCACAGTGAAATAAATCTTTATTTTGAAATAATTAAATTACTTTGGGAAGTTTGTCGCAGTGTGTGGGCCTACTGGCTACATTATTTCTGATAACTGTTTTACTAATTTCTCTGACATTTTGAATACTTGGGTGCTTTGTGTCAGAGCTGTTGTTTTCTAGGGCCCTCTTTGCACATTATGACGAAAAAGTAACTGAGCCATATGTTACACTCCAGGTTTTTTAACCCTTCAGAAAAAAATACCTTCAAGTATCCTTGTGTACAGGTAGTTACCATGACAAATACATATAACACTGCTTAATTTTGTTCTTACAGGTTAATTTACAATAATGGATTTAAGATGAAAGTTTTCAGTAATTAAAACACCGTGTACATTGAAATGATAATAGTCCCTCTGATGTGTATATGTCAAACACTCCTGAAATTTCCATCAGTAATTATATTCTCTTCATTATTCTGCCACAAATCTTTTTGGCAACTGTTTTCTAATTAAAATCTGTCCTTTTTTCAAACATTAGAGGTGAGGAAGTCTATTGAGCTAAAATGATGGCCCACTGTTACTCGAAAGAAAACTGATTAAGATCTTTCCTTTGAGGTTAGACTTTCAAAGACTGAGAGAAACAATCCTGTCAAACATCTTTTCTGCTTTGTCTCAATTTTGGTCGGAAAGACAAAAATGTTGGCAATTACACATTAGTGCTTTAATTTTGCACTTCATTGTGCAATAACGACACTACAGGGGACTAAGTAAGTGAAATCGGAAGAGGTATTTGGGTTCAGGCGGTACAGCATGTTACGTGTAGCACTTTTTGTGCACTCTTCTCCAAATTTAGTTTGTGCTGCTGTATAAAAATGCATTTCTATAAGCTTTGGTAAAAAATAAAAGTGAACTGATCTACAGGCCACAAAAAAAAAAGTTTGTTTGTGGTAGTGTTGGTTGTTTTGTGGTGTAGGTGCCTTCTTTGTCACAAATGGAGGATTGAAGAGCTGTAGTATAGGCCGAAGGAAGTTGTGGGGATTGGTAGTGGTGGTAGGGAAACGCAAGGGGGCAAATGGTCGAATTGAGTTGGGTCATATAGGTCATCCTTGAGTCCAAGTGGACCTTTATACCAAATTTGAAGAAATTCCCTCAAGGTGGTCTGACTGACCTTTGACCTCCAAAATCTGATCAGATCATCCTTGAGTCCAAGTTGACCTTTATACCAAATTCTTCCTCAAGGCGTTTGCGAGATATTATGCTCTCAAACATGGCCCAGACAAATGTGACATCACAGTGACCTTGACCTTTGACCACCAAAATCGAATCAGTTCATCCTTAAGTCACAGTGAACATTTGTGCAAAGTTTGAAGAAAATCCCTCAAAGCACTCTTGAGATATGAGGTTCAGAAGAAATCCAGACAGACAGACAACCCAAATGAACATAATGCCTCCGGCCCTGGCTATCGCCAGCATAGAGGCATAAAGAATAATAAATAAATAAAAATTCCAAAAAAATAATTAAATGAAACTGTTTGGGCGCCTGGTGGCTCAGTTGGTGGAGTGGGCGCCCCATGTACTGAGGTTGTGTCCTCCTTGCAGTGGCTATGGGTTCGATTCCACCCTGTGGTGCTTTGCTGCATGTCGTTCCCCCTCTCTCTCTCCTGTTTCCTGTGTGTGTCTTCAGCGGTCCTGTCTATAAAATGGAGGCACAGAAGCCCAAATATCTTTAAAAAAAACTGAACTGAATCGTTGTGTGTTAAGTTAGGGTCTGTTCACTGTTACAGGAGCCACTCCGCTCTGCAGGACTGTACAACTCTGCCATGACAGAGAGGAGAGAGGACTTCTTTCCTTGTCTCATCATAACATTCTTAACTTTGCTT